>OZ017739.1:427904758-429104758 GCA_963969285.1 Odontomyia ornata | reverse complement strand
CTGAGAAAGTCAAATCATTCATCCTTCATAACTTTGTGAAACTTTTAAAAACTAGTGGAAACTTTGCATGAGGGTTTTTACTTGAAAACACAAGAATTCATCGAAAGCTGAGCAATCCTGTGTCGACCCTGCCGCATCCCTCGAAACAGCATCAACGTTCAAGGCTGCATCCTTGACAGCGACGAAACGACTAACAACTTCCTACATCTCCACTGTTCGTTTGCTTCCTTCCTTCCCATCATTAACAATGCGATGCCCAGCCGCTGGTGATTATGATGATGGCGATGATGATGATGATGCAAACAAGGGCACCATTAGACAAATGGGAGAGCGTCAGTGATGGTGGCTAAAACGAAATTTAATTTCAGGTGTGTTGTTTCATTATAGCGGCCAAATAGAAAGCGGCGCCATTTTTGCCACTATCATCCCGAAATAGGATCCCTAAATAGGAGCATGAGAAATGAGAAAGCACGAAAGGAATGGCGCTGATGATTAAAGAATTAATTTGGCAGGAATGAATGGAAGAAATGCCGGCAGAGGGGGATGACTGCTGTGGTTGGTACTGTGCAACACAAAGAATCCTGTTCGCTGTTAATTACCGGATAATTCGCTCAAGAGGGAGAGTGATGACTTGGTGCGAAAGACAGTTGAATAGCATAAATAGCTTCACCAGTTTGGTGGAAATTAACATTTCACTTTTGCAATTTCATTTTCATAATCTGGTTGATTTGTTGTCCTGATATTCATTAGGATGTAATGAGATTTGTTTGAATGAACGCACGTGCTGGTATTTGAATGCATAGTATGAAGGTTGATTAGATATTTTCAGATATATATGGATATACTACGAGTATATACTATCGAGATGTGTTGTACTTGCTTTGTTGTTTATATCATTTAGGTAATATGATGCTATAGGAAAAGTTCCAAGCACAAACGTGTCTTTTTGAAAAAAAAAGCATGTAAAGTTAGCAGCCAGGGCGTGCTTATACTTTCAGGTCAATTCCAGTAAGACCGCAAAAATCATAGATAAATTTAAAATAATTTTGGGCATATTACGAGTACATGCAGTTACACTTGGTCAAATATACTAGAAAATTGTATAAATTGTGCTTCAGTTAGTAATGCAATCAGTATAATGGATGATAACCGCCAAAATAATCGAAAATTTTACATGTAGATGAGTTTTTTAAACTTAGATATCTCGCGACATAATAGAAGCAAATTTACCTTGTGATCTGGGATGTGTTGGTCCGATTCCTGCCAAAGTATCAGGGTAAGTATGAATTCACATGAATCAGCGTGTGAATGAATTTTTGATGAATATGTAGGCGGCGGACGAGAGAAGTGGAGAATTATATTATGCAGACCACCAGAATAATAGATATAAAGTTACTTTTTTTGAAATAGGTGGTTGGAAATAAATTTGGGGCATATACTTAGCGTATAAAAGAGCCCGGATGATTTAGTGGTTATAGTACTCGCTGCATAAGCCGAGGGTCCCTGGTTCAAATCCCGTTGGTGACAATGAGATTTGTTTCGAGTGATTCTTCACGCGCACTACAAGTCCGATTAGGTATGAGACGTGCTGGTGCTGCGTGAACGAATACACGACCAAGGAGTGGTACTAACTATATCGCCTTCAATCAAGATAATGAGACACTGTAACTACCCTTAAGACAAGATGCGAAAGGGGCTGCGGTGCCAAAACAAAAAACAGATTTATTGCAAGTTTTTTGATGACTCACCGTCGATTTTTGCAGACACAAACGACGATTATAATTTAATCTTATTTGAATTATTTTCCCAGCGTCGGAAGAGGATTTCAACTTCTACTAATCTATGAAATCGAAAACGTAATTAAATTAGATCACATGATAGGAATTAAATCAAATTTTGAATATGTTGGCCATCGAACAGCAATAAAAATGTTACGAAGCTGATCTGGAACCAACTTTTGCAAGATATAGGGAGAGTAACTGGAGCACAGGATAGTATAAGTAACAATATCTTCAGAAATACGTACAAAACGGTCACCGGAGGGACGTGACGAAAATATACCCACATCATCAGGTGTATTTGCAACCATCAAATTGGTTCACGGTGATTTCCAGTAAAGGAATCACCCGCTGAAGAATGAGTGTAATATGTCGAAGGTTTAAGGATGGTGAAGGTCTTTCCCTTAAATACTAAAGTAATTACGTGATCTGCATTAGACATGTCATGGAAACCATTTGGACATTGTTTTTTTTTGTTTCTCAGCGGTTGTTAAAATACCACCCGAGCTAAGGGTAATATTAAAAATGAGTAAAGGTTAAAATACAAATGTAAAGTAAAAATAACAGTTAAAATTGTCTAAAAACACTATTATTGATAGTATGGCAGTAGAATTTATAAATAATATAAATTTCGTGGAGTAGTATGGAGAGTCGTTTTTAAAAAAAAATCGAGATAATACTGCGAACGGATCTGTAAAGTTAAGAGCACAAGAGTCGGGGCCAACAGCATATACACACATTAAGGATTTAACTGCCAACATTTTGAACAAGCGCCGTATCAATTATTTCTTCACTCAAAAAACAAAACAAATAGTCGAAAGTGCTCTGCTCGTTTCCAAATTTTTGGCACCCAATATTTCCGTTGGTACTCTCAATTCAATCGGTGTTAGAACAATCGCTTTAACTGGAGCAAACAATATATTTGCTTCTTCTACTCGAATCGAAAATTTAAACGTCAACCTACCCCAAACAGAAATGGCTGATGCGGACGACCTGGTCGGATTATTGTTTTTCGATACATTTTCACATGGAATTCACGAGAATATACATTTAGATCTAGTACGATTTCCGAAAGCAGCTTACATAACGGAAAAACGTATCATTCCACTTGAAGCTCGATTAAACGCTGTATTACCAGGAGGCGTCCGATACGGTGCAACAAATCCATCGAAGTTTGGGATCCAATTTTTTGTCAATAATTTAAGCAAGCCAGGGGTTCAACTTTTGAAATTCTTGGAAATTTAGAATACAATCAAAATGATTGTATTCATTTAGAATTCCAAAATGATAAAATCCCCACGGACGGTTTAATATTGCGTGGCTGGTATACAACTTTTACTTTGGCTGTATACGGAACCCTTACAAACAACATAGCCGAACAAATTGACACCACCGCCTGTTGAAGTCGTTCCAGAATAAGTGACAGCTGTTCCAGTAGAAATCACGGCTGCTGAACCACTTATACCTGAACCTCAAACTAATATGCCTGAAGATGTGATCCTTCAACCAGCTCCTGAAATATTTGAAAGTGAAGTATTTCCAGAGCCACAATTTGAAAGAAACTTTGAACAACCACCGTACCCGGAAGATGCTTATTATCAGACCTCAAGTCAAGAAGGAAATCGCGAACATGAGCCCAAACGGGTGTCCAGAAGAAAATCGCTTTCGTCGGAACGTTCAAACTCGCGACATCGCACGAATTCGAGATCTATCCGATCGAGATTATCCAAGCAGGCAGAGGCACCTATAGTCGCGAAGCCCGGAATATCGACATTCAAGACGCATACGACGAGATCACTCGCGAGACATACCAGAGCATTCCGAGCGCGAGCACTAGTGGCCTCGTACTCGGTAGATCATATCTCGGATGAAGGTGATATTCCGATTACAAATATCGGCAGAAAAGCAACCATCTCGCCCGATTGACGATGACTCTGTGGCAACAACTCCTACGCCAGCTGAGGAAATACAAGAACCCACTCCTATCGACGAAGATACAATTTCGCAGGGCGAACAGTTTGAACCAATCGTGAGTGATGATGAAATTGTTGGAGAGGACGATAATACCAAAGAAGAACAGGATAATGAAGAAATGGACGTAGAAGAAGAGTTTGAAGATATAATTAAAGTATATGATCCATTCAAGACACCCCTTATGCATTTTGATTTCGATATGCTTCCAAGTTGTGCTCGTGAGATTGAAATTTTTGACAAATTATTAACGAAGTATGCACTTCAAAGCAAAACCACAACAACAGATGAGTTTTTAAAGTCTTCAAATGATGAAAAGGAAAATTTCGTTTACATATCCGAACAACTAATAACTCATTTGACACAAATCAACCTTTCGTCTTTCGATCGAAGAAATTTCATTCTGAAGTCAGTTTCCAGGGCCGCAAAGATCGACTTAAACTCGCAACAAACATACTAAATATAGCTTTGAGCTTTGAGTGTGCGTGTGACCAAGCCCAACCAAGCTTTAAAGTGCGCCATATAAAAATAGGTGCTCGACTTGCAGAATGCTTCGGCTCTTCAGAAGATTTCATTACACACTACAGGGTGCGGCAGCATAACTTCCTTTTTTGAAATGCCCGCCCTTAAAGTGCTAACTGTTATAGCGCGGCGCTAGTAGTCTCATTCGAGAAGGGTGATTTTAAAGTTTTGCTCATCCCTTGGTTAGTCGCTATCATGCGTTGGAACAGTGTGGAGCGCGCATTTAAACAAGTACCGCTGAAAATTTGTTTTGTTGAATTTTGAAAAAAGGAAGTTATGCTGCCGCACCCTGTACATCAAAGTCGAAAAGTGCCGGCCATTCCATTACTTCTTTTATCTGTACGAACAACAATAATGGTGAAATATCTGTTAAATATAGAAAATTATTCAATGGAAGAGGAAGGTGAAGAAAAGAAAGTGGCGGATGATGAAGGAGTCATGAAAGAAAAATCCTACCATATCACTCGAGATTTTGATCGGCTTCAGAAGTTGGGGATTGAAATTTCATTACGGATTCAAACACATTATCACGTGAGTGCGATTGCAAATACCAAGGGCGATACCGATGCTCTAATCGAGCACTTACACGCGCTTTATAGTCAAGCATGTTACACCCCTGGACGAACTTATACTGTTGAGGCACTGACTACAATTCACAACAACATTGAGCCCTATTACAGCTCATTGAAAAAGAGCGAAAGTGTCAAGCACAAAGAAATCCTGACTCACCTGCTCTCAAGTATAAATCCCCATTATTAAGCTACTCGGTCGATTTGATCGACTGCTGCAATCGGCATTCTAATGACGTTCGTTTTCTTGGTGAACACGAGAGTTTTCTAGTTGACCTAGTAAAGCATCATAAGATATTCGAGTCGTCAATTTCAGCGGGGCTGCAAGAATTGGCAATATTTCTGATGCCGCTTGAAACAGGCAATAGCTTTTCATACGATGACGTATTGCTTTCGAGAAACAAACAAAAACACAATACTGACAGAGTGTCAGTCACTTTGACATTTACACCCGATGTCCGAGTGTACTAAAAGAAGGGAAATTCGGATTTTAATTGCCCGATGCACACCAGTTGGGGGATCGCAATTGAACATTGAATCGCCCAAGGAAAAAGTTAACGGCTCGCCGGTTGAAACCGAGCCGATGTAAAATCAGAAAGGAAAGAACGGCTTTCTTTTATTTTCTGGCGGGTAAGGATCAACAACCGAGGACCAAGTGTGGATAGCGAACCGAGATTTTTGGAAATTCATAGAGGCACGAAATTTGCGACAGGTAAAATTACAACAGCGGCAACGATTCAATCAAGGGAGATTGGGGACATCAACTCAACAATAAGCGCGCTGGCAGGAGAGTTTTGCAACGCAGATTACTTCGCGGGAGCCCCCAGCTAGGTAGAGTAAGTTAAGTTTCGCATTTCAATTAATTAAAGTTCCATCTTGAATTTTCTTTGCACTTTACCATGAAATATATGATTAAATAGAGAAAATATTTTGAGTTATTTAAAAGAAAAAAAGGATAGCCACGAAGTTAAAGTGTACACCTGACTCGGGTGTGTTCGGGAATATATTTTCATTACGATTTATTCCGGGATTTCTTTTTGTGCATGTGTTTTTCTTAGATTTTCGCTCGTGCGAGTTACAGGGTGCGATCGGGAGTAAATTTCCAGTGCAAATTATTCCAGTGCAAATTATTCCGGGATCGTTTAGCGCGGACGTTTTCTTTAGATTTTCGCTCGGGGCGAGTTACGCCGGAAAATCTGAGCCCGGCAAGCTGTGCAAGTGATCACCCGGTGAGTCCTCCCCTGTTAGGAAAAAAATTAGTGAGTGGTAGTTCGAGCTGTGTAAGGGGTGTTTGGCGGCCGCGTTCTCGCTTGGCAGCTTTTTAGGACCAGGGGATAAGCGAGTAACGCCTCCTATGACCGTCTCCAACGGCAAGCCGGGTCCGAGGTCCTTAGTCGAAGGAACTCCCACGCTGAGGGTAGCAGCACAAGTTGAAATTTAGCGGGTCTAATCACGCCAAATTCCAAAGGAAAATAAGGGTTTCTGCAGATGACTACTTAAATTGACGAGTGAATAGCTAACGACTGGCGATTTAATATTACAATATTGAAGATTTTGTCATGCATGAGAAAGTATGAACTGTTTTAAAGGTAAAATTGAGCTGATAAACGTAAAGCGAATGAACATTATTGACTGCTTAATATCCCATGTACGCTTTAGTAGCTGGCATAGTTCGACTTAGTTGCATTATCGATTCACTTTGTGAGCAGATCTCTAAGAAATTCCTAGAAACGTGTGGGAAAGACTGGCAACTAATTAAATATGTTAAACATGAGCCTAAATTGTCCCTTAGGCAGGAAATAAACGTATAACAAGTACTAGCAGACATATCATTTTGAAAAAGGCAATGCACTCTACGGGTAAATGAAACGTTGAAGCAACGAACGTTACCAGTGAAATGTGTGGGTATGTCGAAATTAGTCCGTGTAGAGCAGTGGGTTAGGGCACACTCCACTGCGCAGTAGCTCCCAAGTCCAAACTTCGGTGGCGACATCGAGTTTGAGCTTTCGGTGGTGCTGTCGGACTATCAACATCAGTTTGGACAATTAACATATTGTTATTATGTATTTGGCCTGCCACTATTTTATTTTAAGGCTGCTGAGCTCTATGTTTGAGTTTCTATGATGACATATTAATGTTGGAAATTATTTCTAAAATGTTCATCAAGGCTCTTAAACATTTAGCGGTTGTATAATGTGTCTTTAGACAGTATAATGTGTATTTAGACAGTATCACGTGTAATTGTTGCTGAAATTGATAAATTGTTAATGGTCAATAACTTAACTATTTATGACTCGATTTTTATGAAACTTTTAGAATACATGCGTATTGCATTAGAAAATTTAGATATAACTTTTTGACAAATTTAAGCATCACTGTTCGATTTTGTAGATGAACATGTGAAATTCGTAACATTTACATACTATTATTAACAAGTTTGATGAAGTTTTGACTTTTGGGGTATTTTTTGCCCTTGTACTTATAATCATGATTTTTTCAGAATTTTCTATCCAAAGATGTCCAATTGTGAGGGAGGATATAAATTTTTAGTACATTTCCCCTCCCCCTGCACCCGTTTTAGTGAAAAGTGTCAGTTTTTTTGATAAGTTTTCATCGAGGCCTTAATTTAATACCCATACCGAGATCCCCAATGAAATCTTATAAAACCTAATCACTAAATTTTATATTTCTAGCTTAAGAAGGTCTGACACACGGATGGAAGCACAAACAGACGGACGAACAGACAGATTGCGATTTTAGTAGGGTATCGTCAAAAAACATTTTATAATAATCTTAAAACTGGGAGCAATTGCATACACAGAAGCTAAGATGTGTCTGTCGCTTCTCCATCGCTGCAACGCTCTCTGAGGTGGCCTTTATGTTGCGAGCGGTCTTCATGCCCCAGTCAATTCCAGCCTAGCAGTTTTCGTGTAAGCATCTCGCCCTCACGACTTGCACTTCGACCCTGTTGTAATCTGGCCTGAATATTATACTAGCTGATTTCGTTCAGGGAAACGTGGAATGGCACACTTGTGATGTTAATAACTTTATGTAGAGCAGGAATTTTTTAATTTCGCATTATTTTACTGGAACATTTCACTGATGCGTTAGTGCTGCGATTCTTTTTGCCACGTTTTATACCGAGTAAAGCACCCACCCGTGACGATTGGTCTTGTTAAACGCTGCGGTTTTATGGCTATTGTCTTAAGTTGGTTCCAGTCACTACTCGTTGTCAACAATGACACCTCAAGAAGAGGAATAAGAATACTTGGGGTCTGAAAGTTGAACTGAACCACTCTGGTGGGGAAATTTTTTTGATGGCGCCATCTGCAAATGAGATAATGCGTTGGAAAGTTACATCCTTCCCTGACTTCCAGTGAAAATTTTGTGACATTCGGTTCAGTGGAAGCGAAGTTATTGCGAGTAAAGTGACAGTATGTTTGGGTCATCGGTACAAAAAAGAGTTTCGAACAATGACCTGATATCAAATTTTGTTTTAAAATCGGTGAAACGTATACCGAAACATTTCATTTGATGAAAAAAGTTTATGGCGATGATTGTCTATCTCGTGCCAGAGTTCATGAGTGGTTTACATGTTTCAGAGATGGTCGCGAGGACATAAATGACGATGAACGCCCGGGCCGCCCAAAACCAGTGATCACCGAAAACTCCATCGAAATTGTGCGTGAATTTATCAAAAATGAGCCGAAATCAGCGTTGAAATTCATGGAATCGGAGTCGAATTTTTCCAATAAAATTTAAATTTTTTTTGGTGACTGACTTTTAGGGTTTTGTAATATCAGTTTACAAAACGTTACGAAAATGGCATCCTGTCTGTCCGTCCGCCCGTCTGTGTCCGTCTGTGTGTCACACTACTTTTTCCCGCAAACTACATAAGCAAGAAACATAAGATATTGTAGCTAGATGCAAAGTGACGACCTCTTCAAAAAGAAATTTATAAGGTGTTTAAGGGGGGTCTCCCCATATAGGGGTGTGGCTCTAGAGAAAAAATGTCGTCGCACATAAGCAATATGGGTATCGAAAAAAAAGTCTTGATGAGAACTTTTCAAAACAGGTCTTAAAATGTCAAACTTTGCTTTAACGGATGCAGGGGAAATGCACAAAAATTTTGTGATCCTCGCCAATGTTTAACCTAAAAAATCGGAAAAAATCCCAGAGGTGAGAATTTTGGAGTACAAGGACAACAAATACCTCATGCCTACAATTTAAGTTTTTTGGTAACAAGTGTATGTATTCTGAATATTTTACAACAATTGAACAATAAACAGCTAAGTTACAGCCGATTGAATATTTAACAATTACAACACCATTAACACGCGATATTAAGGAGAAACAAGCTTGCAACGGACCTAGACACTACAAATACTTTAAAAATTATTATAGAAATGGCTCAAAATATTGATGTATTATCATGTCTAATTAAGCGACGGGGTCCAAAAACTTGAAACCAAATGGCGGCGAATTTAAAAACATAATAAACATAATAAATCTTTGAACTCAATTTATGGAATCTACATACTCGTATATATATCAGTCAAGTTGTGAAATGCAGAATATATTGTTTCATTTACTAATTGTTCTATAAAACCCTTCTGGCAGGTGTACTCTCCTGCTACTGCAACTTGTTTGACTAGAAATCGCATTTTAACTATCAATCACTCACCGTATTCGCCTGATATGGCTCCCTGTGACTTCTACCTATTCGGAAAATTGCATTTGGCTATGAAAGGAAAACGCTTTGCGTCCGTAGAGGGCATCCAAAAGCTTTGTGCCGACATCATCAAAGACATTTCGGTCGGTGACCTGAAACACTCCTTCGAAAAGCTTTTGAATCGCGCAAAACAGTGTATCGAGGCCGGAGGAGACTATTTTGAATAAATAAACTCGAATTCATCAGAAAAACTCCTGTCGTTTCTATTTTAGCTCAGTCTCGTTTATTTTGGAACGGACCTTGTATATTTTGTATATATATACAAAATATACAAGGTCCTCACCGCCATTTTTTAGTTGGCCTAGCATTAAATTCTCAACGAGGTCTCGGTTCTTTTCCCTGACGACTATCAATTGGAGCATATTTTTCAAGAGTTCAGGTGGATCCATGTATAATTCGGTGTCGATGCTACCATTTAAGTAAGACGCAGTTACATCAAGTTGCAATATCTTCATGTCAAATTCTGTTGCCAGTGCGGTAAATCATCGAAGGGAGATGAGTCTCGCAACTGGTGCACATGTATCATGAAAGCCGATACCCGGACGATGAGAGAAACCTTTTGCAACCTCTTCGGCCTTTCTTTGTTCTAGTGTACCATCCGCGTTCAACTTGTTCCTTAGAACGGTTCAACTTCCGATGATTTTTCCGGTTTCGGAACGATCGACAATTTCCCATGTATCGTTGATGATATTTTGCTTTATCTCAGCGAGCATAGTGTCCTCCCATTCCTGCCTATCTGGCCCTGATTTGACATAGCGAACTGGTATTTTGGATGCAAACATTGCCATTTGCGTGTCTTGCCATTCCTCGTTGATCTGGTGTTCTTGATTGTCTTCCATGTCAGCGGTTTCCGTAGAGCTATTTAGAATTTCCGAAACTTCCATATTCTAGCTGTCATCCGGAACCATGTTATAAATTTGGGTGGGACGGTCATGACCCTTGGTTTTGATTATTCTCGGCCTTCCTAGACCACGTTTCATTGGTTTGTTTACTGTCTTTTCATTGTCATAGTGAGGTTCGGAACTTAAACTGGTTTCACTTTGTGGAATTCCCGGCTCGGTATGAAAATGTGCTCGAAAAGAGTCGTATTGAAAAATATTTTGTTTTGAGCATCGTCGATTTGAACACCATGTGGAAATGTTGATTCCTGGTTGAGTATGTCGTCGGAAATAAAATCTTGATATTTATTCTGGCTTCAAGTTCGTAAAAAAATTTTACATCTCTGGTAATCTGAATCTTTCTTTCGCTGGGAATCCAAACGCGATGTACTTTTGGTGTACTCGAATATCCCAAGAATGTTCGTTCGACGCCTCTGGCATCGAATTTTTCTTTTCCTGGAGATTTATCCAGCACATAAACTTTGGTTCCGAATGTTCTGAAGAGTTTGATGTTCGATTTTCTTCCTGTCCAATTTTCGAATTGGGCACCTTTTTCGAGGATTTGTATTACACATCGATTCCTGACGTAATTAGCCCACAAATATGGTGGAAGTCTGGATTGGATCAGCATACAACGGGCAGATTCTACAAGTGTGCAGTTTTTGCGTTCCGTAACGCCATTCTGCTTTGGCTAATTTGGAGTTGATAAACGTCGTTGTATTCCAGTGTCCTTACAAATCGGTCGTTGAATTGCAAAATTCCGTTCCGTGCTCCGACTGAACAGCTTGAACTTTTCGACCTGTTTTAAGCTTCAAGTAGTTTTTATACTCGATGTACTTTGAAACTGCTTCGTCTTTACTTCGGAGAAAGTAGACTTCGCACCAACGGCTTTGATCGTCTGTTAATGTCACAAAATATTACGCTCCGTCAATGGAAGTTGAGCGAAACCATTAATGATATTTTTTTCCAGTTGAGACAGTTTCAAATGTAAAATAATCAAAATAAGAAGCACGTTTTTCATCATACCAAAACTCCAGTCAAAATATAAAAGAAAAATTTAGCAGGATCTAACGATTTTTAACCTATCTAGTTTTTACTAAATCTATCGGCTTTTTAATATAAGTCTAAGGGATTTCTTTTTTCCTTGATGCCAACACTAAAAAGCATTTTTTTAAGTTATTATTTGGGAACATTCAAATGTCTATAAACTTAACAGAATATTGTTAAATTTTGATTAAAATTAAAGAATATGATAACCTTATATTCAGCTACCTAAATTTGACATTTATTTAAATTTGAGGGTAGCCTTACGGTTTCATTATGGTAAATGTGAAATCAATAAATTCTAGTATTTTTAAAAAAATCGAGCAAATTTAATCTTCAAAGGAATTTGTTGTTATTGTCATCATCTATGACGCGACAACTCAGGCCAGCCTTTAGCCTCTAGGATCAATCTCCTCCATTCATCACGGTTCCGGGACCTTGTCCGCCAGTTGTTTACTCCCAACAAGGATCTGCTGTGAGCTTCTATTGTTTCTTCCCATCGAGTCCTCGGTTTTACCGCTGGACGTCTACCTTGTGCCTTACCCATCAATGTTCTTTTGGGTAGCCAATTTTCTTCCATTCTTTCTACATGGCCCACCCATTGCAATTTACGTAACTTTACGCAGGAGGAAACAGGTAGATCGTCAAATAGTTATAACATAGTCTCCACCCTGTTCCTTGTTTCACTGGGCCATAGATTTTCCGATGCACTTTGCGTTCAAATACGTCCACTGACTTTTCGGACTCACTCGTTAGGGTGCATGTTTATAACAACACAGGTTTGACCAGTGTTTTGTAAATGTGGAGCTTATTTTGCCTGTGCACCACGCTGGACCTTAGAATGGGAAGTACGATGTAAAAGGCTTTGTTTTTGGCGTTTATGTGGCATCCAATCTCTTCTTTTTGGCGCCTCTTCTATTCATATTGTCTCCAAGATACACAAAATAATCTAACTCTACAGTCGTCTATGATCGGATTTTGTCAAACTGCAGTTTTTTTCCTCGTTTGAGTCATGATTTTAGTTTTCGTTTCATTAACTCGTAAGACAATTCGATTTGCTTCAAATTCTGGACTCAGAAATGCTCCCTTGGCGTCTAAGATTGAACGTGCCATCATATTGACGTCATCAGCATATGCTACCAATTGTATGGACTTGAACATTAGTTTACCCGAGGTTTCAGCTGATGTCTTCCTGATGGCGTGTTCCAGCGCAAGATTAAAGAGCATTGAGGCAAGTCTATTTCCTTTTAAAGTCTTATCCCGTTTGGGAGCTGGCCGTTAGTAAACCGCTTGCCTTCACCTGGGACTCTGTTTTTAGCATCATGACCTTGACCATAGGGACTAGTTTTGTTGCGGCGCCAAAGTCAAGCGAATTTCTATCAACACTGCCGTATGCTTGCTTGAAGTCTACAAAGATGGGTGCACATCGGTGTTACATTTCCAGCACTTTTCGAGCACCGGCTTTATTGAGAATATTTAGTACATTGTAGAAAGCCTCCCTGATACTCTCCTATAATATTTTCATAGGACGCCTTTAATTTTCTTTCTATGATTATGGAGAGTACTTTATAAGACGTGCACAGTAGAACGATGCCTCTATTAATTCTCACACCTTGGTTTGTCCCCCTTTTTGTGTATAAGACATGTTATACTTTTCTGTCAGTCGTCTAGTGACTGCTCCTCTGACCATACTCAGCATATTAGTCGATGCGGAAGGTTATGTTGATGGAGACCCCTGCTCTGAAGCAGTTCTGCTGGTATTCCATCAATTTCAGGAACTTGAATTTTTCTGAGGTCCCGTACTGCTGCCTGTATTTCGTCTCTGGTTGGTGGCTACAGTCGTCATTGGGGACGGTGTAAATGTCTTCTGGAAATATTGCAGCCATTCGTTTTTAATTTCAACTGGGTCGCCTATGATCGCTCCTTGTACACTTTCGCAAAGACTTGGTTGTGGATTGAAGCCGTCTCTTAGTTTTTTGATAGAGACAGACGCCGATCCGACTTCATGTAGGGCCATGTTTTTGTTTTTGTGTTGGATCTTGGTGCTGATTGTCAGTCGTTTCTTTCATGGGCCTTTTTTTTTTAACTTGACGTCGAAGGCTTTTATATTGCTCTTCTTTGGCCCGAGTTGGCCGCTGGATGAATTCTTTGTCCGCCTGGCTCCTTTTCTTAATCGCTTCCTTGCATTTTTCAACGTACCATACTTATAAAGAACGAACTCTTTGATAATTTTCAGATTTTTTGGGTCAAAGAAGGCCTAACGTGACGTGGCACAAATTTTTCATTCATTTTCTTATCCCCTACGCCCCTCGAGGCTAGTAGCAAATGGTTCTCATTAAGACCCTTTATTTGATATCTCACGTGATAATCTTTGGTAATAATTTTGTTCAAGATTGGACCACCTATATGACAAGATCCTCCTTAAAAACCTTTTTAAAAATTTTAGTTCCTAAGCTTTGGAGGGGCTATCACTTTACATCAATCAAGAAAGTAGTACGGTATACTGAATTATGACTATAATTTTATTTCTCGTGAATCCAAATTTTGCAGTAGAACTGGGACTGAAGCTGGAACCTAAACTCAATTCTAATTTTCTTAGCTCCACTATTTATTGCGTCGAATTAGGTTAAGATTTTATAACTCCAAATTGGCTATTTTTTTATAGCATTATCCTCAGGTATTATCTTTAATCGCTCAATAGAAGCAATCATTTCCATATTGCAACGTTCCCTTGGATACCTATGTGAGAATTCACTGGAAAGTTCCGGAGCGCTGCAAAATGTGCTGACATGCTAGATATTTTATATTAAACATAATCCCAAGAAATTTCTGTAGAGAAGTATCATCTTCACAAACAGTAATTACGTGGTAGTTTCAGAGAAACATGAAATCAAATATTGAACCTACACGGAGGTATTTTCATATTCCTCAATTTGGTTCATCTCAAATTCCTTGAAGCATTTCATAGACAATCCTTTCATGTCAAACGATGGCTTTTTCACCCATTCAACAAAAGTATAATATTACGTCAACATCCTTATTTGTTCGTTTTACTTTCCTCTCCTTGTTATCCGGCAACAAGGAAGCAATGCGACACAATATCTTCGCGTTCTTTGACTAGAAATTATGTTGCATGCCAAACAGGTAAGTGTAAAGTGAAAATGAAGGAAAAGATACGAAAAAAATCTTCAATTTTTTCTGTCCTTCTCTTGTCGCTTTCATTTATTGCCATCTCATTGCTTCTTGCCTCAGCAATCCTTGTTTGGTTTGAGAATACTTTATTCAGATCCGCTTTATTCCTAGAACCTTAGAACCTATCATTTATAGAAAGACGCAGCCTCGGTAATGGTGGGTAATAATACGTTTGGTTCTTTTGTTATCAAAGGATATCATGTAGATGAAGGTAAAATGTCAGATTTTACTTTTTATTCTGCTTTTTGTTGTGTTTATTTTGTCTTGCCCCTCCGAAGCTTGTTGCTAGAATGGAGTGTGGGAAAGTTGTCTTACTTAGAATGAGATCAAGGCGAAATGATATGATTTTTCGGAGGTACTACGAAATAATGAGCACCAGCAAGAAGAAATGGATTCTTTTTCATGTTATTATGATCCATCAATTGAAACAAAATAAATGGCAACATATTATTTCCTTCGAATTTCATGATGAAAATGTATTAATGCTTTGAAATTCTACAAAAAACAAAACGGAGGTTGCTCTTTGAACTTGAATTTGATACAGATAAATTCATTATATATATATATCTGTATTTAATATTCAAGATCAATGGAAGGAGCCCCATCTCTTCGAATTGACACCTAATCACTATGCATCCTCCGGACATGGTTGCCCTAAAACAAACGATTTTTTTTCTCCTTCTTTCATTGAAAGGCATTCGAACATCCTTTTCCGAATATCCCCAAGGCTATATGGAAAGGCAAGAGATTAAGAAACTCTATCTGTCAGTTCACTTCTCCTTTCAACATCATATCCCTAAGCCTATCTCAAACATGCAAACCCATGTCACATTTCCATCTCTTTGACGTGACAATATAAAGAATCCCTGGAACGCAGGTTGGGGACTTCTCTTTTCTATGTAAATTAATGTATTGATTTATGTCGTCATGATTTTATGATTATTAGGAAATAATATGTTTAGACAGATGTCTGCTTTGGAGCTCAAGGTAGAAGGCACATGTATGTATGTCTACTCGTATGTACCCTTTATTTTACACGAAAGGTCCTTTCCGCACGGGCGTCTCTGGTAATGAAAAAGCCTGTCTTGTCTATCCTTTAATTAAAGTCTAACTTTCCAACTTGCTTGCCTTGTTTTATATTTACATCCTTTTGTTATGTGTAGGGCAACGACGTTCATCTGTAATTTAGAAATGTGACAATTATAATGAAATGGTAGGAGAGACAAGTCTTCTTTCATTAGGAACACGCTTTAAGCTTATATTTAATGATGAACGGGCTGCTGTTAGGTGGAAATGTTATTCAATGCAATATATGATTCAGCAAAACCTTTTACCAGCAGATATAATTTCTGGAAAAAGCTGTAATATTGAAAAGTTTTTGAACTCGTACATACTACACATATACTCGCAAATTTTATATGAATTACTCGAATGTACCTCTATACATTGCAAGTATGATCTTTCTATATATTGTTTGATATTAAAATTCTATGATTTTTAATACAAAGACCAAAAGTATAATTTTCTAATAAACTCCGTATTCCGAGAAGTATAAATGCTTTATTTTCGGAGGCCATGAGGTTGTTTTTCATTCGTAAATGTTTTAAAGCCAGAAAAATGTTTTCAGCAGGTGAAAAAATTATTTTCATCATGAATGATCGCACCCGATATCTTCGGTTTAAGTGTCTCGAACCTCTAACCATCAGTTTAAGTTACTAGCGGGTCTAATCACTCAAACCCATGCACTAAAAATCAAAACTAAAGGCATGAGCCTAACTAAGTGAAATTCTCCAATTGAACGAACGCTGGCATTAAGAAACTAAATTTTTGAGTCTAGATAACTTTAAAAATTTGGAAAACCTACACTGAAAATATTGTCGTTCATAAAATTACAAAATAGAGATCATCAATAGAATATTCTTCATAAGAATCCATTTTTCATATATTAACTGATCAGTTCATCGAATTATTTCGAAGGCGGAGAGATTCTGTTTGCCCCACCAACTCTAGATGAAGTTTGTGCCAGCATCAAAGCCCAAAAGAATACTAAAGCACCGGGTATCGATGAGATTCCAGTGGAGGTCATAAAATATGGAGGCAGCGATGTACAGAATGCCATCCATAAAGTCATCCAGCACATTTGGCAACAACAACATATGCCAAAAGAGTAGAGCCAATCAATCATATTCCCTATACTCAAAAAAGGTGACAAGCTACAAAGCAAAAACTATAGGGGCATATCACTACTTTGAACGGGGTACAAATTATTTTCAAAAATCTTACTCTTCAATTTAACCCTAAAGTACGAACGTTCGCCTGTGAGACGGATTAAAATCATTTTTTTACGATATCTCCCAAGCCGTTGCTACTATCATAGCCATCGATTATGCCAACTCAGTCTAGTGCTGTCCGAGTGTGTATGCAGAAGTGCATTATGATCTGGTTTCGGGTTATTGAGTTATTCTTATTTGAGGTGCCTATGATACGAACTTTAGTGTTAAGTAAGGAACTTTTTCATATTAAGCATTACTTAATTTTTGCAATTTTATTAGTAACGTTATTATATTTTAACGGGATGACATCAGAAAAACAAAAATTCCGCAGTGGTTGAAAGAACTGGAGTCAGAAGAAAGTGATATCGAAGATCACCTAGAGAAAGAAAGGGGTGCAACAGATAACCTTTTGAACTCAGACGATGACCAACAGAACATAATAAATAAGGAACTTACAGCGGTTAGTAATCCTGAAGTACTTGAAATGAATCGGTCTGATTTAGACAAACGGATATTAACGCCACCCGAAGCTGCTTCAAGAGGCAGGAACAGCTTTGTGTGAAACCTAACACCGGATTCTGTTAGAAAAAAACTCACAAAAAACACCAGCCAGGAATGTCGTTTATATTGTACGTGGCCCAACGGTCAACGAAAAAATTGCCACGATGCCAATTCAATATTTCAGGAAATTTTTGACAACAGAAATATTAGATATTATTCGTCAGCGAACTAGTAAGGATATTGCAGTCAAAACAGGTAAGTACAAAGTAAAAAATGCAGCAGTTAGACCAGTTGCGAAAAATGAACTCGAAGCTCTACTTGGTGTTCTTATTTTGAGTGGTGCGATGAAAAATAATCATTTTCCTACCTCGGAGCTCTTTGATACCACCTTTTGTGGATTCAAATATATTGCGGTAATGAGCAAACATCGCTTCGAGTTTTTGCTAAAATGTCTTTATTTTGAAGCCCGTAGCACTCGCGAAGGTAGAAAAAGATTAGATAAATTTGCACTGATTAGAGATATTTGGGAGTTGTTTGTCAAACAGTGCAGAGATATGTATAAACCTGGAACCTACGTTACGGTAGACGAACAACTGCTCTCATTTCGAGGACGTTGTACTTTCAGGATGCTTATTTCTAATAAACCCGCTAAATATGGCATATAAATCGTCTCAATATGCGATATAAAACAAAATAAATGTTCGATGCTCCTGCCTACCTAGGAAAGAACAGCGAAATGCCTACAAGCGAGCATTTGGGTAGTTCTTATTGTAAGCTGCTCACAAAAACAATACATGGGACCAATCGAAACCTTACTGCTGATAACTGGTTCACTTCTGTACCCTTGGCCAAAGAGTTACTTGGAGACAAATGTAACTGACATTAATTGGTACAATTAAAAATAAGAGGAAGGAAATTTCAGCAGATGTCAAACATATCGCATCCCGTCCTGTGGAAACATCCATATTTGGTTTCCATGAAAAGCTCACTCTGGCCAGCTACAAGCTGAAGTCTCATAAGAAGGTTCTTTTATTGTCGACTATGCATGAAGAGCGTGCCATTAGTTAAATATCTAAAAACCTTTAATAATCGAAGCGTACAATGAAGCAAAAGGAGTGGTGGACACTTTTGACTAAATGAGTGCTCACTATAGTACCAGCTGCAAAACAAGACGTTAGCCCCCTTGTTATTTTTTTGGTATTTTAAATGTCAATTTTGAATAGTTATGTAATATATGCTTCCAATTGGTCAGCTACTCACATAAAACCAATTAGCAGAAGAAATTACATGAAAGACTTGAGCTAGACTTTATGTCACGATTGGAGTTCAACACGTCTTGAAGCACAATTCAATATGTCTAAAAGACCTCGCAATTTGATACAAGTAGAAATCGGATGCTTTGAATATCAACTTGATAATTCTCTCCAACCCGCAGTAAAAAAAAGGAAAGAGATCCCTTTGCGATTTCTGTCCAATGAAAATAAAACGCATGAGTATCTGCAAATGCACCTTATGTAATAAAACATATTGTATGGAACACAGGTCATCAAATTGTTTGGAATGCGAGAAAATGTACCTTAAAAAACCCTCAAATTCAATTTCATCAGCAAGGTGAACCTGAACGTGCAAGGAAATAATTTTTTTTATTTCAAAGATCATTTCAATACCTTAATAATAATGTGAAATTGAAACCGAAAGTTGTGAAATAATTTATTAAATTTTCTTATTTAAAAAGCGATCTCCATGAAAAAGTGACTGAGGTGTGTGTTTATTTTAAATATTAAAAATTAATACATTGCCTTTATTGCATGAATCAATTTATGTTAGATTTTATGCACTGAACTGTATTCTTTTAACGCCAAATACTTTATTCAATAAAACTTTTTTCTAACATTAAAAAAAATATTTTTTTTGAAAAAGTTGCCTCACAGGCGAATGTTAGTATTAACGTTAAAAAAATATCACGTTAGTACTCTAGGGGAAAAAAATGCATTGAAAAGGCACAATAAGAACACATTAGGTTATTTAAGGATACTTCAAGGCTTAAGCCTCATATTCTTACTCATTATCCTAGCATATTCAAAATGTCAGGCCTATTGAGAAAATTTTGGTGCTTTAAATTAGAATCAAAACACAAACAACTCAAAATCTGCTTTCACGCAATAACATCCAGAAAAAAATAAATGTTTAACACTTGCAAAAAGATACCAATTGACGTTTGCAAATCAGCTAGTAAATGCTGAAAAGATAGATTTAATTCTAGTTCTGTCTCAATAATATTCAATAAACACAATATAACAGAAAGAAACAGGGCTCGCAAACGGAAAGATGACTATGGCGTTGGATCCAGGAATGTCAGATCACTCAATAACCCTGGCGTAGCTAAGGACCTCTTACAGCAGGCTGGTCAATATAAATTTAAAATATTAACAATCCAAAAGCGAACTGGACTGATAATGATATTCATGACATGAGATACCACACAATATTCAAAAGTGGGAAGCCTACTGGAAAACGAGAATCCGTAACTGCCTTGAGTGTGGATAGGGATCTCAAATTGCACATTATTGATTTCAAGGCAGTTAATGAACGGTTGTGTGCGATCCACATAAAAGCAAAATTCTTCAAAATCTGCCTGATCAACGCACATGCCTCAACCCAAGAAACGAATGAAAAAATGAGGGAAACGCTCTACAATCACCTAGAAAGACTACTCTAGTCCTTCCTTACAAACGACCCAAAAATAATTCCGGGTGATTTCAACGCTAAGGTTGGCAATGAGATATCTCATCGGGAATAACCAGAGGATAAAGCCACTACGACGGGACAAATGACAAAGGCCAGCGCCTGATTGACTTTGTATGTAGCAGAAATCTAGTCATACGATCGACTTGCTTCTCACATCGACGAATACATAAAATGAACTGGGTATCATCACAAACCAACACATAAAACCAGATCGACCATGTTCTGATCCAACAAAGTTGGGCTTCGAGCATACTTGACGTCCGTACATACCAAGGAGCCAACTGTAACTTTGATCATTACTTGATCAAATTCACCTATCGATGTCGTATGTCAAAGGCGTCTTCATCGTAGATCAGCCCCTTACACAAATTCGACGTCGAAGGGCTTCAAACGGCGTATGCGGTAAATACTTTCACGCAGCCCCCCATAAAACAGCTGGCTCCTATCTCATCAAGCCCGACACAAAAGATATAATTGGTTCAATGATGAGCGCCAAAATATAAATAATTAGAAGTACAGAGAATATGCAGGGAGAAAGGCCAGGACAAAAAAAGAACATTAGAAAAATCTCAGAATAGTAACGAATTAGATAATTTAAACTTGGAAAAGGAAATAGTATGACGACCTATTGAGAAGTTTCGATGTAAGTCTAGCGACCAACAACACAAGACAAGCACACAAAGTAGTGAAAAGCCTGAAACGTGGTTGTCAGCCTAGAACCACGCTTTGTCGTGATGACATCGGCAATACCATCGCTGATGAAACGAGAATTAAGGAAAGATGGGCATCATATCTCAAAGGCCTCCATAATTCTCCGCACAGCTCCAGAACATTGGACCCTTTAGATGTCTGCGGAGAGCTTCCGTTAGCCCCACCAACTCTGGATAAAGTTTGCTCTACCATTAAATCCCAAAAGAATAATAAAGCGCCGGCCATCAATTAGATTCCAGTGAAGCTCTTCAAATATGGTGGCAGCAGTATACATAAAGGTACCCAGCACATTTGACAACAAGAACATATGCCGAACGAGTGGAGCCAATCAATTATATGTCCTATCCACAAAAAAGGTTATAAATTGCAGTACGGAAAATATAGTGGCATATCGCTACTCAGTACGGCGTACAAATTATTTTCAAAAAATATATTCAAAAATCCTAGAAAATAAAATCGGATCATGCGCCAATAGTATTATTGAGGAGTATCAAGATGGTCTTAAAACAGGTAGGTCAACGATAGACTAATTGTTCACTACCAAGCAGGTACTTGGGAAATGCTGGGAGTTCAACATAGACGTACATCAAATTTTTGTTGACTTTAAGCAAGCAGATGATACTATTAATCGTAACGTACTGTACCAAATAATGCTTGGCTTTGGTATCTCAGCCATATTAGTCCATCTTACCAAATTGACAATGACGTTGACAACGTCCCAAGTCAGTATCAATAAGCAACTCACCGACGCTTTTGACACCAATGTCGGACTAAAGCAGGGAGATGGGCTGGTCTAATTGCTAGTCTATTTGGCTCTGGAGTACGCCATAAGAAAGCGAAATACCGGGTTTGTCTAAGCCATTTTATAAGCAAATATTATTGTAGCCCATATCAGTGAAAACACTTTCGGAAAAAGACTTTTACTTTCTTGAAATATTTCTTTTCTAATTTGATTACTTTTAAATGAAAATGAAATCCGTTTTGAAGTCTTTTTTTCAGTTTATATATTTGATAGTCTAGAAAGTATTGAGCCTTTTTGTCACTAAATAGTGTTCGTTGTCATACATCGGGCAATACTAATCAGACTGAGTCATGCGATTAAAAACTGATATTCCAGTTTATAATTTTCATGACAGTTTTGTATTTCGTCATTCGTGTCAAAAATTGTATTCATTGAAAGATGAGTGAAATTTCTGAAAAAAATCCTTAAATTTTACAATATCACTACGATCAAGGAGAGAATGCATCGCAGACTCGTGAAAAAATTTTTGGTGTCTACGACCAAGATACTTCATCATAAGCCACATCCCAGAGTGGTTCGCTCGGTTTCGCTCTGGAAATTTTGATGTCAAAAATGCACATCGCTCAGGTCGACCAATTACTGAAAAAGTCAATAAAACTTACAAAAAATTGAAGAAGACCGACACATAAGCAGCCGTGACATTGCTAAGGAACTGAATATCCATCACCAAAAGTTTTGAAACATTTGCGTAAGGCTGGTTGCACAAAGACGCTCGACGTTTGGGTGCCGCATGAATTAACACAAAAGAATTTCCATTTGCGAAATGCTAATAAAACGCAACAAAATCGAGCTATTTTTGAAGGAAATCATTACGAGAGGTGAAAAATGGGTGATATACGAGAATGTTGTTCGAAAAAGATCACGGTCAAAAAAAGGTGAATCATCACAAATGACTTCAAGGCCAGGATTGACCAAAAATAAGGTTATGCTGTGTGTATGGTGGGATTGGAAGGGAATTGCTTATAATGAATTGCTAGAACCTGGCCAAATACTCAATTCGGCTCTGTACTGCCCGCAATCAACCAGATTGCAATAAGCAATTCAAAAAAACCGGCCAAAATTGATCAATAGAAAGGGCGTTGTCTTCCATCATGACAATGCCAGACCAAACACTTCTTTGATGACCCGGCAAAAATTGACAGAGCTTGGCTGGGAAGTTTTGATGCATCCACCCTATAGCATAGATCTTCCACCATCAGACTACTATTTGTTTCGGTCTCTGCCAAACTTCCTTAATGAAAAGAAGTTCACTTCAAAAAAGGACTGTGAAAGTCTCTTTGCCTAGTTTTTCGCCGATAAAACACAGAAGTTCTACACAGATGGAATAATGGCTCCACCCAAAAAATGTCAAAAGGTCATAGATAATAATGGACAATATGTACTTGAATAAAATCCATTTTAAATAAAAGCAATATTCAATCGAAAAATGACAAAAAAATCTCAATACTTTTTAGACTTACTAATATATATTTTTTATGCTCGCCAATAAGGGTAAAGAAATAAGTTTTAAGCACTCTTTGTCGTTTATATTAAAAAATAAAATCTTTATGCGGTGCCAATTTATTTGTTTTGATTCTTAAAAGCGCCAAAAAAAACTATAATTTCAAAAAGGGTCAGGTTCGTTCGGCCTAATCTTTAAAAATTTAAAAATCCAGTTAAAAGAACTCAAGTCGCATTTAGCAAGAAATGCATGAAGTTTATGTTAGCCAATTTTAGTAACCCCAAGTTCAAACTCATACGAGTAAAACGTTTTTTGCTTTTTGATTCCTGAAAAATTTTATTTTTAATATAACTCCTTTTCTCCTTACAGACCAGGGCAGATCTGATTTCAGTTTGCTGTTGGGAGGGGGCACACTGATTTATGCAGAAACAGTTGTGGAGTTACTGGTTTAACAATAATTGGCTTATCCTCCCCTCCCTCTCAAAAAGGTCTGGAATATTAATAAATAAATCGAAATGTTTAAAAATTATAAAACAAACACCGTTTTTTTCAAGTTTTTTCTAAAGTCGTAGAGAAATAAAGGCTGTACAATTAAATTTTCTATGAGATGTGGTTTCTTAAAATTTTTAAAAGTTTTTACCTTTGCCGCAAAATAGCAAAAATTATATAAAAAGAGGAAAAAGCCGATTTTTTAGGAGATTGTAAAATCTTTTTACAATACCCTACTAAAATTGTGTCCTGTCTGTCCGTCCGTCCGTGTGTCACACCACTTTTTCTCGGAAACTAATAGGGGTATCGGTTAATTCGTGCGGTTTTCTAACAGATGGCGTAACTTGATTTTTATTCCAGTGATTCACCTTTCTAAATATGTGTTGGAAAGCTACCTTCATATAGTTTCAGAATCAGTATGTAATCTGAAAATGTCGAATTTTGTGCCGAATAAAGTGTTTTTGCGGGGAGTACTTCTTCATTGAAGAAAAAGGCTGTCGAAAGTCATCGTATTTTGGCGGAAATGTGCATGCTCTAGCTGAGCGTACGTGCTAGAAGTGGTTTGCATGGTTCAAAAGTGGCAATTTTGACTTGGAGGACGACGAGCGGCCCGGCAGCCAAAAAAGTTTGAAGATCACGAATTGGAGACATCGCTCGACCTAGATCCATCCCACACTTGCAAAATCACTTGGCGTCGCTCAACAAACCATTTCCGATCGTCTAAAAGCAATTTTTCACAATAAAGCTTCAATTTTCGAAAAAAAGACCCTTTTACAGAGAGAAACATAAGATTTTGTGAATAGGAGCAAAGTGATGCCCTCTTCAAAATTTCACAACGAAGAGAAATTTGTAAGGTATTTAAGGGGGTCTCCCCATACAGGGAAGTTCCCCCGAGAAAAAAGTTTTCACCGCATATAGGCAATATGGGTATCAAATGAAAGGTCTTGATGAGAACTTTCCATAACAGGTCTTACTCCAACAAATTTTTCTTTGAGGGGTGCAGGGGAAGGAGAAATGTGCGAAAACGAATACTTGAAACAAAATAGTTGCAAGTTTAAAATCATAATAACCATAAAAATTTTTCCGAACTCAGCCAAGTTTTGATATGCAGAATATATTGTTTGACTTACTAATTGTTTAACAATACTCTTTTGGCAGGAGCACTCTCCAGCTACTTCACCTTGTTTTATTTAATTTGTTTTTACCACTTGAAATTACAACCTTCATAGTCCACTTGAAAAAATCTTCATTATATAGTAAAACAGCACTCTAATTTTCATCCAAATCGTTTCTATAGATTTCGGATAATAATTTTGTAATCTAAATTAATTTTGGATAAATTCAAAATTTTTAAAACTTTTCAAGTCAGAAACGAAAGCATATAAGTTAGAATTTTTTTTCACAGATAAAAGTCCATATAGGACATTATAAGGACATAAAACCACTTTCAATAAGAGCTCCAAGGCATCGATGCAAAAAGTAACCGATTGACAATCTCAATTATATTTACTTTAGCCTCATGATTTTCCCAAAATTTTATTTCAATCTTCTTCTTCTTTGTAGCACTACAGCCCCTCTCGGGCCTTCGCTTAGAGATAGTTAGAGTATCTCATTTTCATGACCGTATTGATTTTTTCGGAAGTTGGCTTGGTCAGTACCATGCTCCCGTGTGCCTGCTCAGCTATGATATGATCTGATTAAATCAGTACATGTCCGAATAATCCCCTGAACTAAATCACATTGCTCCCAACGAGATTTGAACCTGGAACATTCGACTTATGTGTTCATGCTCTAACCAGTAGACCACACTGACTACTACTATTTCAATCTTATACGATTCTATTTGAGTAGTTTTTTTCTGTTAAAAATTTCGTCGTAAGCCTTTCAGATGTTTAGTGCTAATTTTGCAGCCAATCACAGGAACTACTTTCAATAGAAAGTTGTTAAATATTAATCGAAACAAAGCGAAAACATAACACTCGAAAGACTATTTGACCCATTTGTTCCCAGTGTTGCGTTCACGCAACGCGTGAAGTGTGTTAACAAGTTTGAACAAGCTTATTCTGTTATGTTTCATAGACGTGCAGATTCATTCTCAGTTTGAATATAGCCATTCAAAGGTTCGGATAGTGAACTTCAAAGTAGTTTTTCATTAAAAATTCTATTTTGTTTCGCAATTTGGAAAATCAGTACTTTTCGTTCTGCTATGAGCTCAAGCAAAGAGATGTAAGATGCAAATAATATTATTGTCACATTGATATTTTATAATGAATTTGTGAAATTAGATGTGACTGCATAGTTCCTACAAAGTTGTGCCAGTTTTCTTTGAATTTTTCACAAAATCCATTGTTGAATTCAAGGAACATGAAAATGTTGCGCTAGCGCAACACTGGGCGCAACATTGGGTACCCAATATTGCGCAAATAAGAAAGTTTTTCGTACTAGTTTTCAAATAAAAATGTATTGACATGGTAAAACATTTGATTTCAGACCACTTACGCTCGACGAAATTTTGGAGGAGCTTGAAAAGCCTCTGTCCGAAGATGAAATGGATGAAGAAAACCTAGATCCAGGTTCAATTATCATTGAATCTGAAAAACACATTACATATTATTTCCAGATAACAAAGGTATAACTGATGAAAATTTAGGAACAGAAGAAGATATCCAACTCCAAAATTTACCTGGAAGACAAATGGCTTCTTCAGCAATAGTTAACACAACAAAACATATTCAAGATGACAAAAAAGGAAAGAAGAAGAAATATTGGAGTTAGAAGTGCAAAGATTTATTAAGGAATGAAGAAAGTCAGCCAACTTTATATAAACCTACTGCTGCCGATATTCTCAAAAGTCCATCTGAAATCTTCTAATTGTTTCTGAATGAGGATTTGATTCAACTATTATCAAATGAATCTATCAAATATGCACAACAAAGAGGAGACCACCAGTTTTCAATTGAAACAAACGAAATGAAAGCATTCATAGGAATTCTTCTTCTGTCTGGATATAACAGCGTTTCACGACGCAGATTGTATTGGTCTAATGAGTCAGACTCAAGAAAAGAGCTCATCATAAACTCAATGCGCCGCAATCGCTTTGATGAGATAATGAAGTATATCTATCTTGCAGATAACACTGCAATATCTAAAAGAAACAAGTTTTCCAAAATACGACCACTCTTAGACGGCTTCAATAAAAAAAATTTTAAATTTTGGAAAAGCTTTTGGACATAGCAGCATTTCAATTGACGAATCAATGGTACCATATTATGGTAGACATTCGACAAAGCAATTTATACATAGCAAACCGTTACGTTGGGACTATAGAGCTTGGATTGCTGTATTTTCGTTGGGCTACGTGTGCACTGCGGATTTTTACAAAGGTAAAACAAAACACGAAATAGCTGCTAAGTATAAAACTGAATTTTGTTTGGGAGGAGAAGTTGTGCAAACATTTTTAGATAAGATGGACAGCGAATATACTAGACAGAAATAATCACTCTGCTTTGACATTTTCTTCACTTCACTGAGACTGATAGAGGAAATAGGGAAAAGGGGGCATTCAGCAACCGGAACCATTAGAGCCAACAGGCTAGAAAACTGCCCAATATTTGATATTAAAGTTTTGAAGAAAAAACCAAAAGGTTCTCCGGAGTATTTTTTGGATGACGAGAATAACATCATTCTTGTAAGGTGGCTTGACAATGGAGTCATTTCAATTGCTTCCAATGAATTTGGCGTTTTTCCTCAAAAGAAGGTGGAACGATATTCAGCAGCCGAAAAGAAAAAGGTTTTAGTTCCCATTCCTGAAATTTTCACTACGTACAATAAGTACATGGGTGAAGTAGATCGGCCCGACGAAAATGTATCTTTGTACCGCATTCAGATTCGTGGTAAAAAAAATGTATTTTCCATTATTCAGCCACCTGTTAAATACCTGCATGAATAACGCCTGGCTGTTTGCCAGGCAAATGGATACACGGACGATTTACTGACGTTTACAAGATCAGTCGTCCAGCACATGCTAAAAAATATGGAAGTATGCCGAAAAAAACCAGGAAGCACTAGGTACCTAATTAATATGGATCCCGATGCTCGGTATGACAATATCGGACACGTTATTGCTGAAAGTGCAGGCAAGCAACGAAGAAGATGTGCTCAGTGCAAGCGTCAGACAATTTTTATTTGTAATAAGTGTGGAGTTCATTTACACCAAAAATACACAATTGATTTTCATAAAATAAGTTCATATTCGATTTTTTTTATGTATAAATTCATTTTTATTTGTTTAAGGTTCACTCTGTTTGTACAATAAGCACAATATATTGATGATTTCTTACATGGGATGCTATATTATTCACAAAATACATTTTCAGGACTATAAAAAATTATTTTTATTATTAATGTATATGACCCGGATTCTCAACGTTGCGTTTTTGCTTCTAATATGCGTAAAAATCGAAAAAAAGCATTTCTTTTGCAAAATTTTTTTCGAAGATAAACAAAGTAATGTTCCATTCAAAAATGAAAGTATTTACAAAAAAAATATTTTTCTGGGATTAAATGGGTTAAACTTGTAACACCCACGGCTAGCGGAAGCGCAATCGAGGATTACATCCCAATAAAAGGGAAAAAGCCACAAAGTCACTTGAATTAAGAAAAAAAAATGAATAAGGGCATAAAACCAAAAACAACGCGGAATTAAAACAAACTTCCTTCAGGCATTTCGTTTAACCATCAAAACAAAAACAGAATAACCGATTACATAGAAAGCCATCATCTTTCCTTTTCAATATACCAAAGCAAAGGAAAAATGTTGAAAAATCCTTACTCGTCTCCTCTACGAACATCGCATTCCCTCCAAGTGCTGCTTTCAAACAACTTTTCCTTTGAATGCAACCTCGATCTGAACTTTTATTTCCCTACGCTGTTTTCGTGCAGTCTTATCTTATTCTTAGTCGCATAGCTTGCTGCAGGGTTCTTATAAGTTACATCGATTGGCTAGAAGAAGTAACAAAAAGGAAGCTCTAGCTTTGCTTTGCCATTGAAAATGCAGGAAGTAAGATAGTAAAAATACAAGACATTTATTGCTTCTTACTCGTACATCGCTCACAAGAGTCTTATTTCTAAAGGATCTTGACAAGATGCAGTCGGTTAAGGATGTTGTTAGCTCAATAACATGCGTTTTATATACTGTGAACTATACGTGTACGATATCCTTTTTATGATTTATTTATTTATTATAGCATCACATACGTGGAATCGAGCAATGAATTGCGAATATCTTCACGTTCCTAGAAGGGTTTCTCAAATCTGCACGTGGAGGAAAAACCAAATGTGAAAATAAGATGTAATAAAAGATATAAAGGAAGTGGAAATAAATCTAACCATTCTCAAAATTTTTATGTCAAACGACAATTCCTGTAAGGATATAAAACTGGCAGTGGTCATCATAGAAGTGCTGAATTATTTTTGCTAGAAATGTACTAAAGATAGTCCAAGTGAGTTTTTGTCTTCTGATCAACTTCCTTGAAGATTTTTGAGAGTCAATATAAATCAAATTTATTTAGTAAATCAGAAAATCAATTTCAGAGTATGTTCAATTTATAAATATATACATGAATTCAATACACAGTCCAACAAAAAAGCCTCTTTATTTTTCAATAAATATAATCAGAATTTTGTAATCACGTAACTTTGCATGCATATTGACTTCAATTGAAACGCCTACGGAATACAGTTCGAAGAATCGAGGATTTTCATGCTGTAGATGTTCTGCGAATGAGACCAAGAATAGCTCTTGATTAGACTTCCCGACATCGTTTCACAATTTATTTCGAGTTACAACATTTGTTTGGATAAAATGAAGAATATTGAAATTCAAATATAATGAATTGTGTGTTCTGGAATATTTGCATAAGCAATTTTTATTAATTGACTTCCACAGGAAAGAGGGTTACCAGTTTCATACCTATATTTTTTTGCCCCTTAAGGGTCTGTACTATCATACGAAACCCTATTGAAATTGCATCCCGTCTATTCGTCTATGTGTCACAGCAGTTTACCTCCGTAACCACAGCAACTACAAACACCAAACATGGTAGGCATATCAAAAACTTCAAGAAATTTCGGATACCAAAAAAAGTTTCTTTATATAGAACCTTTAAAAAATTGTTTTACCAAAGATGGTGGACATCAAATGAAACGTCTTGATGAGAACTTTTCAAACAGATCTTAAAATGGCAAAATTTGATTTACAAGGCACAGGACGAGAGAAAATGGACCAAAAATGCGTATTTCTATCTGGCAACTGGACACCTGTGACAAGCGAAATCTGGATAAAACTAGGCAGGTAAATCTTCATGAGAACTCCGCCGTAGACGGCCCCAAGCCCGTTTGAGAAAAGAGGAGGGAATCCCTTGTTTCTCCAACCCACAGCTTCCATGATTCCTTATCCTAAAACCCCCGATTGAATGTCAGTAAAGTACTCGCGGTCGCACATTGGATTTTCTGGTTCCCCAATGCTGGTACACTAAATGCCGAGAAATGCTAATAACTGTAAATACATCTGCAGATCTGCTACTAAACCCTATTTACACCCCATTTGTAGGGACGTAAGAGAGTGAAGACAAGTCTTCTGCGCCTGATAACGGGATCAAAGTAATAACCATGCCACTGGACTGAAAGTTGGGTGACAGGCTACCTCCAGATTCCTGTAAAACCCTACAATGTTTTGAAACCTGCAGAAGGACCTCGGAATGGATTGGATTCACAGCAACGATCTCGCAAACGACAAAGGGTTACGGCACTGGATCCTGGAATGTCAGCTCACTCAATTACTCTGGCACTGTTAAGGACCAATTACAACAGGCCAGTCAATATAAGTTAACAGTACTGGCAATCCAGGAAACGATCTGAACTGGAAATAATATTCAAGAGAGGAGATCACACACAATATTCAAAAGTAGGAAGCCTACTGAAAAACGAGAATTCGGAGTGGCCTTTATTGTGAATAGGGAGTTCAAATCGCATGATATTGATTTTAAGGCAGTTAATGAACGGTTGTGTGCGATCCGGATCAAAGCGAAATTCTTCGAAATCTGGCTAATAAATTTACACGCCCCGACAGAAGAACAGGACGAGAAAACGTATGAAACGTTCTACAACCACCTGGAAAGACTAGTTGACTAATTGCCCGCAATTTACTCAAAATAGTTCTGGGTAATTTCAACGCTAAAGTTGACAATGAGATATCTCATCGGGGCACGACTGGAAGATATAAGCTCCACGACGAAACAAATGACAACGGTCAGCTCTTGATTGCCTTTGTATTTAGCAGAAATCTAGTCATACATTCGACGTATTCATAAAATGACCTGGGTATCACCGGATGGTAACTCACAAAACCAGATCGACCATTTTCTGACCCAACAACGATAGGCTTTAACCATATTTGACGCCCGTACAGACTGAAGACCCAATTGTAATTCAAATCATTAATTGATCAAATTAACATATCGATGTTGTATGTCAAAGACCAGCCCTCTACAAAAATTTGACATCGAAAGGCTCCAAACGGCGCCTGTGGCCAAAAATTTCACGGAGACTCTCGACAACCAGCTGGCTCCCATCTTATCAGATGCATCATTAAAAACAAGCAACGAGCTCTGGGTGGAAGTCGAAGTGACTATTGAGACCGTGGCAGAACAGACGATTGGATATCAAGCCTGGCCCGAGAGAAATGATTGGTGCGATGATGAGTGCAAGAATGCGTTAGACAAAAAGAATCAGGCGTACAAAGAATACGTAGGTAGGAAAACCAGGACGAAGAGAGAACATTATGAAAATCTCAGGAGAGTAGCGAATAAGATAATTAAGATTAAGAAAAGAAAATACTATGACAACGAGTTGAAAAATATCGATGTAAGTTTAGCGAGCAACAAGACAAGACAAGCATACAAATTAGTGAAAAGCCTGAACCGTGGTTATTAGCCCAAAACCACGCACTGCCGTCATGATATCAACAATATCATTGCTGATGAAACCGAGATCACGAAAAGGAAAGCTTATTAATCCTCCGCACAGCTCCAGAACATCAGAGCCTATAGATGTCTGCGGAGACCTTCCATTGGCCCCACCAACTTTGGATGAAGTTTGTTTCATCATCAAAGCCCAAAAGAATAATAAAGTGCCGGGCATCGATGAGATTTCTATGGAGCTCACCAAATATGGTGGCAGCGGTGTTCGAAACGCTATTAGCAAAGTCATCCAGCACATTTGACAACAAGAACATATGCCGAAAGAGTGGAGCCAATCAATTATATTCCCTATCCACAAAATAGCTGACAAGCTGCAGTGCGGAAACTATAGAGGCATATCACTTTTTTGTGCAGCGCACAAAGTATTGCCAAAGATCTTAGAAAATTAAATTGGATCATACGTCAACAGTATTATTGGGGAGTATCAAGGTGGTTTTAGAGCAGGTAGATCGACAATAGAGCAATTGTTCACAGTAAAGCTTGTACATGAAAAATGTTGGGAGTTCTACATAGACATACTCGTACATGTTTCGTTTTGATTATCGTGAGCACCTGCCTTGTATAGGCCTAATCTCACGGTCGCCATTAGACTGCGATTGGTTTAAGCGCCAATCATTCGCCCCCAAGTTTAGTACCAAATTTTCATCAAATTTTCGTTGACTTCAAGCAAGCATACGGCAGTATTGATCGTTATATACTGTACAAAATAATGCTTTACTTTGGAAGCCAAGTCAAATCAGTCTGTCTTTCTAAATCCACAACAATAACCAACTGACGGGCATCTTTGATATAAAGATTGGACTATGGCAGATGAATGAGCTGGCCACATTGCTATTCAATTTGGTTCTGGAGTACGTCATAAGGAAGCTCCGTGTCGAAACACGAGGAACATTACTCTACAAGTCGAGCCAAGTAGTAGCCCCTGCAGACGTTATCTTCACTTTGTCCCGGTCGTTAACAACTGCCACAGAACTCTTCCTGAAACTCGACAGCGAAGCAAAACCAGTAGGGCTTAAAATCAGTGAAAACAAAACAAAGTCTACGATGCAGCCGAGATAAAATACCTCAGATACACAAAATATAACACTCAGCGAAAACAGTATCAAAAATTTGAGCTAAATTTTGTACTTAAAATAACAAGAGCCGGGAATGGAAGAGACCAAATACGCCGAAGGATACAGGCTCACAAATAAAATATTTTTTTCAGTTTTGACGATCTTGAAAACCAGCTACAACTATAAAAATCGATGAGAAGACCTGTGTTATGCTATGGGTGTGAAATATGGACCCTAACCCAAGCATCCGCAAATATACCGAACGCCTTTGAGTGATGGGTCCTAAGGCAAATACTCGGAGCGAAGCTGGACGAGGACTAATGGCTAATCAGATACAGCCATGAGCTGTATGAAGTTTTTGACGAGCCGGAGGTCTCAACGATTGTAAGAATGCGGAAGCTGCAATTGGCTGGGCACATGAATCGTATGGACGCACAACGGATACCCAGCAAGGTATTAGGAGATAAACCTATTCCGAATGGATTATCCAACCGGCGTGGGCGCTTCTCGTCTATCCGAAAATTTGTCCCCCGAGCCTCGAGACGAGCTTGGCTCGCGCCGGAGTCTTCACTTTCAGGGGAAACTATCACGATCACTGCCTTTATATGCGTACCAACCTAGAATAGAAGGACAAACCAACCAACAAACTCCCGCGACAATCCCAAAATCTATCTACCCTAGGTCTTAATTGTTGAGAAATTACCTTCACTGGGAGCTGGGGTTCAAAACTTAACAAAAGGCCTAATATACCCCAGCACTTTCGAAATATTTGCGCAGAAAATGAGCGTCTTGAAATTTACACACACACTCCTGAGCCAAGTCTCACAATTCACTTCTAGCGGTGTCTTGATTGGAAGAAAAGAAATAAAAGTAAGCACGATTCACTGAACGTACAAGTATAATTATTACTCATAAATGATGATTCTCATTTGAAACAATCTCAATGAAATTCTTCCTTAATTCTATCGTATTTACTAAACCTCAATTAACTCGACGAAAGGGCCCCCGGTAAATTTTTCGCTTCGATTGTGTTCTGTTGATCGACTTCCGCTAGCCGAGTGTATCCCGATAAAATTCACCGCCAATTCCTCGAGGCGTGACCTTGTCTGCCCGATATTTTTTTCCTTCCTGGACGAATTTTTGGAGAAATCGATTCAGAGACAGCCACGTTCTTCCCTTGCACCCGGGTTCCAAAACAGAAGCCAACTCGAGAATGGTTCCCAGCGATTTTTGTTTCTCGTTCAATGGTGCGACCTTCCCACACGGGTTCCAAAACAAGAAGGAGAGCTGCTCGTTCAGTATTCGGTTCGTCTTCGCCTTGCACGGGATTTTTTGCCCCGTTAAAAAAATCCTTCGGTGAGCTTGGCCGCGACTTCTTGGAATCGTGGATTCTAATACCGCCATTGACCCTTCGTATCTTCCGATATTCGTGGCTCCAACCATCTTTGCTGCGAGGTTTTTGCCCGTGTTTTTTTATTTAGATGTTCTTATTTTCAATGTTGGTGGCCGTGCCTGATTTAAACGTCAAGTATCTTCCATTTTTTTATGTTTTTTTCCTCCAGAAGTTTATGATATCGAATGTGGGAAGATGTAAGCTTGCTACGTAATAATCTATTTTTTTCAGCAACAAATAAACGTGGGATTTATATCGTCCTTGAGGGGCATTGAATAATTCTATCGATGCCAAACCTTTGTAGCAGATGTTACCGAAACAACGATTGATGGTATACTTGAGCAAGATAAATTCACCAATCGTCCTTCAGCCGACAAGATGATTCGTTTACCATCCGGCCAACCAATTTGGTCTACTTGTGATCGAGCTGAAGTCCGTAAACTATTCGCATCGATTTTGGTATTCACGTGCCCCATGATGCAGACTATACACCCAATCTTCATTTTGTCCATATGATCACGAATTACAACATTTTTATTACCGGGCGGCGGTAACAACAGTGTCTACATTCCGAATAACTTCATTAAGTTTCGCCACACAAAACCGTGCTGGCCTGGTAGGGTCAATTCTAGTAGTATACACGGTCCATCCCAATCCTTCCAATGCTTCTGCGCATCCTTTTACAACTTTACCATATCCGCAAATGACTACTTGCTTCCCACCAAACATAACGTCTGTTGAATGCCTTAAAATATCAATAATAGACTCTTTGCAGCTATGCAAATTATCAAATTTTGTTTTAGTGACGGAATCCTTTACATTCATAGCTGGGGCTGCTAACTTCCCAGATTTTGATAGCTGGTACAGTCTATGTACCCCAGTGAAAATTTCTTTTACCATGCTTTTAACCATTTTAAACATGGCTGGATATTCCTCAACATTAATTGTGCTGCATCGCCTCCATCATCCTAAATCACATTTGGTTGCCAATTCACAGCATTTACACATTTATATTTGCACCACCAAAAATCTCCTGCGGTCTCGCCACGCCATGCGAATATCAGATAATCTGCTTCAGCCAATGCCGCAGCATATCCATTCTGTGTCGAGTATATATTACAGGCCGCCCATCGAATCGTTGCACCTAATTCAACCAAAGTCTCGATTAAAACTGCAGTGTGTGCATTGATATGTGTACAGCCAACGATTCGTGCATTTTTTAACGGTTTGTCTTCGAAGGTGCGCTTTAACAGAGCCATTATTCTGGGCATTTTACTCATACTTTGATAAACGTGGTCTCAATCTTTTGGCCGGTGGTATACATACCAATGGCGAATTCGATACAACCATGAGCTGTATGAGTCAGAGGTCTGAACGATTGTAAGACCGCGGAAGCTGCGATGGGCTGGCTACATGAATCGTATGGACGAGTAATGGATATCCAAAAAGGTATTCATTGAGAGAACTGAAGGGTGGAGACCAGTTGGGAAATCGAGGAAACGCTGGTCTCACTCAGTCGACGAAGACAGTTCATCGCTGCTCGGAGTTCAAAATTGGAGTACACGGTCAATGGGCCGAGACAGTTGGAGGCGACATTTGCAAGGAAGCTTTTTCGTCGACCGAGTATGATAAGCGTTTCCTCTGGTCTCTACCCTTCAGTTCTCCCAAAGAATACACTTTTGAGTATCCATTGTTGGTCCATACAAGTTACGAGTCACTTTCACAGTCTTACAATCGTTGCGACCTTCGGCTGCTCAAAAATTTTATACAACTGGTGATAGTGTCGAATTCGCTATTGGTCCCCATCTAGTTTCCCCCTTATTATCTCTCTCAGACCTCGTCACTCAAGTATGTTTGAGGATACTTGGATTAGGGTCCATATCTCACACCCATAGCATAGCACAAGTCTTATTACAGATTTGTAAACTCGTTATTTTGGTTCCTGAATAGACAAATTCAGCCAAATTTTTGATATTGTATTTGCCAAGTATGAGGTATTTTTCCTCGACTGCAACATGAGCTTTGTGTTATTTGCATTGATTTGTAGCCCTACTAGTTTTTCTTCGCTCTTGTTTCAGGAATATTTCTTTGGCATAAGCTACCACTTGACTTGACTTGTATAGTAACGTACCTCTTGTGTCAATAAGTGGCCTTCTGATGACATATTTTGAGGTTGATTTCAAAGGCGTTGGTGAGTTGGTTATTTATGCTGACGTGACAGGTCGTCGACGTCATTATCAGTTTGGTAAGACGGACAAATGTGGATGGCATTTTGGTACAGTTCTTTATGATCAATACTGCCGAAAATTTGGTGTATGTCTATGTTGATCTCTCAGCATTTCCCAAGTACCTGCTGAACTGCAAAAAGTCGGTTTATCGTCGACCCATCTGCTTTAAAGTCACCTTGATATTCCCCAATGATACTGCTGGTGCATGATCCGCTTTTATTTTCTGAGATATTAAAAAATATTGCATACGCCGTACAAAGTAGTGGTTCGCCTTAATAAAAGAATTTCCACACTGCAGCACGTTACCTTTTCTGTTGATAAGGAATGTTATTGATTGTCTCTCCACTATTTCGGCGTATGTTCTTATTGCCAAATGTGCTGGATGATTTTGGGGATGGCTTTTTGAATACGGCGACCGTCATATTTTATGAGCTCAGCTGGAATTTCATCGATGCCCGGCGCTTTATTATTCTTTTGGGCTTGCATGGTGGTGTTAGACAGCATGTAGCGTAACCAATATATAATGACTAAATAACCTTATAGCTAGCACTATCAACAAATAAGCATTTACATCTACTAAAAGACAACAAAAACTAGCAATAGAATAGCATTTTATGTAAACAAGAGAATAACTAATAAATAGTATAGTAATTAAATAACGTAATAGCTAACGCTATCAATAAATTAGCATTTACGAGGGCGGTTCCAAAAGTACATACAAAGAAAACAGTAAAAAAATTGCGAAAAGGTTTTTCATTTTTCCACATTTTCTCCTTTGAGCTCGATACACTTTTCCCAACGATGTTCAATAGCTTCGATACTCGCATTATAGTAGAAACCGTTAAGCTCCTCAAAATAGCTACTAACCGCAGACTCTACTTCTTAATTGCTGGCAAATCTTTTGCCACCCAGCCATTTTCTCAAGTTCGGAAAAAGAAAATAACATGAGCGAGCCAGATCTGACGAATAGGGTAGGTGAGGAAGCAATTCGACTTTCAACTCATTGATTTTAGCCATCGCATGACGCAACGTGTGGACTGGTGCGTTGTCGTGATGAAACAACACTTTCTTTTTCGTCTGATGGGGCCGTTTTTTCTTGATTTCATCACTCAAACGCTGTTATAAGGCTGCATAATATGCTCCGTTGATTGTTTTTTTTTCGAGATAACCAATAAAAATGATTCCACGCGCATCCCAGAAAACGGATGCCATGACCTTGCCAGCTCACTGAACTGTCTTTGCTTTCTTTGGAGCCGGTTCTCCCTTTTCAGTCCACTGCTTTGACTGCTCGGTCTCAGGTGTAAAATGATGGACCCATGTTTCATCCATGGGTATAAATCGACGCAAAAATTCGGCTTTATAGCTGTGGAACATTATCAAACACTCGATGGAAACATCCTCACGTTGCTGTTTGTGCTCCATTGTGAGCAAACGCAGCACCCACCTTGTGCGCAGCTTTCTCATCTCCAAATTTTCGGCCAAAATGCGATGCACAGCACTTTTTGAAATGCCTGCCATGTCTGCTATCTCGCGCACTTCTAGTCGACGGTCATCCAGTACCATTTTGTGGATTTTCTTCACATTTTCTGACGTAGTGACCTCACTTGGTCGACCACTGTGGTGTTCATCTTGGCAGCTCATACGACCTCGCTTAAACTCAGCTACCCAATATTTGACAATTGTAAACGAAGGAATAGACTTCCCCGGAGTAGAATCCAACTCGGCTTTGATATCGGTAGGACTTGGACTTTTCAAATGAAAGTATTGTATCACATAACGATGCCCGATTTTTTTCCATGTTTACAGATTAACTAAGAGCGTTCACTTTGGATGTCTGTAAAAAATAATAATAAACGTACCGTTATGAATTTTTCACATTAAGTTGTTGAAAGGTGGTATTGTCAATCACAGGAATTTTTTTTGAAATCTTCCTGCATTCATAAGTCAGGTCGGGTACTTTTGGGACTACCCTCGTACACCTACCAATAAATAACAAACACTTGCAACAGATTAGCATTCTTTGCAAACAATCGATTTACTAATAAATAGTATATTACTTAAGTAACTAACACTACTAACAGAACAGCAATCGCATAGCAAAGAAATAACATTATAATTAAAGTAACCTTAACTGACACAATCAAAAGGATAGAATTTTATACAATTATCAATGAATAACAATTACAATAGCTCAATAGATAACGCAACCAGTAATTCCATAAGTGACCCTTAAAGAAATAGCAATGTACGCGAAAACTAACATAAATACAACTATTGACAACTCAACGAAATCACATGATACCAAATATAAAGAATCATCCATCTCGCAACCTTAACCTGCTACGTCAAAATAAAGGAAATCCATTCATGAAGAGTGAAATCCCAGTACTTTTGTGTACGTTATCGCGCACTTAAGTAAAAGCAACTGAAATGGTGAAATAGCATTATTTTCAAACATATGGACAACTAAACTAAATCATGTCGACATTGGGAAACACTATCAATAATCAAAGATACATGGTACTCCTAACGACCGTCACCTACCCCAGAAACCTGAACCATGCAATCGATGTTTGTCGTATACGGAACAATATGGAAAAAATGCACTAACAGCATTGTGCATTTTTGATATACGAATAGCATTCCCTGTATGTTGATATGGAAAGACAAATGAAGGAAAAAATAATGCACTGACAGCACTTCGTAGGAATAGCGTTTCTTTTGATTAACTACTTGGTCGATGGAATTGTGGTGAGTGCATGGAAATTGGTCCGTCAGCATTTTGCTCCATTCACCGTACCAGGTATTGACTATAGCAAACGCTTTCTAATCGGCAATTAATTTGGATAAAAATCCATGAGGCGCCTGAAGAAGCGCATTTCGTTGCCAGACACGTCCAGAGTGGAATTCTGGCTTTAGCAGGCCTTCCAGGAACGTCTGAAGATCAACCCTCGTGGAACTTAGGCTGCCCAACCGCCTTCCAAGGTTGAATAACAGGATTCATACGTCCTAGGTGGAACACAGGCTGCTCGCGCACCTTCCAAGGTTACGAGATCCCTCAACAGAAAACCCTGCTAAAGTGGAACTTGGGCCGCTCAACGCCCTCCAGAGCAGGTTAAGAGCGGTCTTTTCGAGTGGAACTCAGGCTATTTCCGGCCTCCAGAAAGACCTCGAGGACGCTTGCCAAAGTGACACTTAGGCTTTTAACAAGCTCGCCGATGGAAAGGAACCTTTGAGCAAAAGTCTTGCCGTAGGTTTTAGCATCCTGAAATTTTCCTCACTATCTCTTGAACTCTTTATCGACCACATCTACCAGCAAGAACCCCCGGAAATGCTCGGAGGCTGCAGACGCGGTCTACCCCCTCGAACCGACTAGACCAGCGGAAGTGGCGACTCTTCCCCCCAAACCTACACTGGAGGAATCGCTTCGCCAAAATCCCAGTGCTGCACCTCGTCCCCTGACGCTGAAAGAATACCGAGCACGCCAAGTAATATCCAGCGCAAACGTGACACCAGAGGCATCCCCCGCGATACTGGGTAAACAGCCGTCACTCCAGAGGAGCGGGCCCGCCACCCCCCTTCGGCGAGACTACCGCCAAAACCAACGAAAGAAGCGTGCACAAGATCACCGGCAACATCACGTACCCCAGCCACAAGTATCGGTTACAACCACGGACAGAGGTAGCCCAGTCCAGCAAACGATCCCAATATCCACCCGCCTACGTAGGAGCGACGTGTTAACATTGTTTGATAAATTGTCATGATATTTGTAGTTTGAGTAGTACTATCATTGTAATTTCCTTTCCCTGGACTAAAGATTACAGGTGTTTCCTAGATAAGGAACGACTTATGTGGGCAAAAAAAGGTTTATAAAAATTCGCAAACAACATTTATAACAGTGGTACAAACATCATCCAGAGTTAGTGGGGCCAGTGGATGCTCTCCGGGAATATCTATAGGGTTCGATATTTTGGAGCTGTGCGGAGGTTCTTGAAATATGATGCCCATCTTTCCTTAAAACTGAGTGTGGGCTTGTGCCAATAACCTCGTTTCAGGCTTTTCACAACTTTGTATAATTGCCTCGTGTGCTTGCTCGCCAGACTTACATCGATGCTTCACATTGGGGCGTCATAGTATTTTCTTTTCTTTCTTCTAATTACCTTATTCGCCAATCTTGTGAGATTTTCATACTGTTCTGTTTTGTCTTGGTTTTCCTACCTAAATACTGTTTGTACGCCTGATTTTTTTTTTTCTAACACAATCTGGCAGTCATCATCGAAACAATCATTTCTCTCGTGCCGGCCCCATCGTATGTTTTGCCACGGTCCGAATTTACGCTTTCACTTCCACCCGTAGCTCGTTTTCAGCGATATGTCTGATCGGATGGCAGCCAGCTGGTTATCGAGGGTCTTGGTGAAATATTGGTAGCACTAAAAATTCAATATTCATTGGTTTTAGGATGACGTATTGAACTCAATCCCCAAACGAAAAATGTTAACATAATAAAAATTCTTAATTTTTCCCAGATTCAACTCGTAAAACATTCCGAGGCTGATGGATATAAATTTTTTTCAAATCTTTCCAGAACTACTCATGATTATAATTTGCGTAGGAAAGCATACCCTACTCAACCCCGAGAACGTGGCATCCTCTGTATTTATCATATACCAACATGACTCTACTTGAAAGAGAGGCTACCCAATAGCATGAAAAAATTCAGAATAAATGCATGCTTGACCCAGTATTCAAATCAACTGAAAATAGGATTCGTTGAATGCAATTTCCTTCTAATTGTGAAAAAGAACGTACGCAATCGTACCGAACGTTCTGAAGCGTGTTTATAGAAACTATTAGATGGAAGGATAACAACATTGACGCAAGCACTTGATGCACAAGTGTACTTGACACCTTGTACGTTATTCTAGATGAACACCTAGCATACATACAAGCATTTATGTTTCAAAGAATTGTTGTTTCATAATATTCAGGGTTGGAATAAACATCAAAGATATGTTTCAATTTTAATTTTTAATAAAGTTTTCAGATATTTATATTAAGTGCGTACATATACGTGCACATCTGCTTCAATCATATTTTCACAAACTGTATGGCTGTGACCTCGTTGGTTGAGCGAGTTTTGCCATATCATTACTAGAATTTCAGGACCTATATTGAGTGAAGTATAATGTAGAATAAATATCTTTCTACGGGAATTAAAGGGAAGGGATACTTCCTCATCAATTCACTTATCCTTTTCAAAAAGCTTCAGGTAGCAAAAACATTTACATGATTGCTCAATTGATAATTACTAATTTGCAACCACAACCCACAAATTTAAGGATTATCTTAAATTCCAAACTATAAATAAATATTATCCTTTCCAATCCTAGAAGATGCACTCCCGCAACCCACAACCGCTAATGAGCATTAGACAAGATTAAAAATTCAGAAAGTCGTGGAAATATCTTGCAGATAGGAAGGATGGTAACTAATTAGTGAATATATTCTGCTCCTTATTTCCTTCGCGGAAAATACGATTTTCATTGTAACTAAAACCTTTGCACCATTCGAATATGACTATGAGGAAAATCGAAAATTTCGCGACGACTTGTTGATTTAACTCCTTATTCTATTCACAGTCATGCAAAATCGTATATACATGTTAGTCTGGAGTAATGTTGAACTTTAGCGGTTTAGTGGCATGTGGTGCGGTGCCATTACCACAAACGTGTGTACATGCATAAGTAATTTCGAAGATATCTAGAGGCAAGAATATCTATGTAGCAGGAAGGAGGGCTAATTCAGATTTTAGACAAATTACAGGTAGTATTGCGGAATGAGAGTATAGCGAAGAGCGAAGCGGTTGTGAAGGAGCTTCTAAATACGCGTACAATGCTATAAAATGTGTGACTCTAAAAGGATTTTATCGTGCCACAGGATAGATTTAATTATGTAATAATTTTATGTATGCATGTAAATCTAGTCAGGGATTTTACAGCAAATGGATATACTTGCGTGAATTAGGAAAATCCTCATAACTAGTGGGGGTTAAAGCAATGAAAGTCGAGGACAAGGGTGGAATGATATTTTCGAGGGATTTGTGGATTAAAATTTCGAATATAGACTTTTTATGGATAGAGTAGATGAAAACAAGTTGGGTAGACAGACCTATGCTCATATCAGAAGGGTTTTGTACTCAACTTACAAAATGCAGTAACCAGCAACGAATAAAATCAAGAAACATGTCAAAGACGATTTTATTGGAGAAAATGTGAAATTCGAGGATCATACTATTATTAACAAAGTTGAACGGATTTTGACTTCTGAGGTATTTGTTATAATTATACGCATAAATATCTCCTTTGATATTTTTTTCAGATTTTTTAGATTACTGGTGTCCATTCGCGAGGGAGGAAACACATTTTTCATGTATTTCCCCCCCTGTGCTCCCACTGAAGCAAAAACTGGCAGTTTAAGAACTGTTTTGAAAAGCTCTCATAGAGAACTTTCAGTTGATACTCATATCGGCTACCTTTCATGAAATTTTTTTCAGGGGCCACTCCTCTGTACTGTAATCATCGATTCATGGCTGTTTTTTCCAATCTTAGAATGGTTACAAAGCCCTTTTGCTAGGAGCCCTCTCCTGCCTCTTCGACTTGTTTCAATTGTATGCACTCATCTTCATGATACCTATCACTCCTGAAATTTTCATGCAAATTCTAGCAAAGCTGTAGTGTCTAAGTCGGTAAAAAGCGCATATGGCTCCATAGCAATATGTTTCCATAGTAATACAGGGCATATTGCTCCATAGTAATACACGAAAATTCAAATCGCTATAACCTCGGTAAATACTATTCGATCTTTATGAAACTTTCCGAAAAGATCAATCTTATAAATAGTCATCTCTTTGTTAAATTTTATTGAGTTTAAGGGTACCGTTTAGATTTTATTCAAGAAAACACAAAATCGATAAATCATACTATTACTAACAAAGTTGAGTGAATTTCGACTTCTCATGTATTTGTTGTTATTGTACTCATTAAGGCCTACATTCATGATTTTTTCAGATTTTTCGGATGGAAGGTGTCCAATCGCGAGGGGGGGGGGGGGTACGCGAAAAGTTCGTACATTTCCCCTTCCCCTGCCCCCCTCGGTACTTATAAGACAATTTTAAGACTTGTTTTGAAAAGATCTCATTGAGACCTTTCCAATGACACCCTACTCGACTACCAATGGTGAAAATTTTTTTTTGAGGGGTCACCCCCTTATATGGGGAGGCCCCCCTTAAACGCCTTTGAAAAATTTTTCCACCCTTGAACTTTCAAGAGGTCACCACTTTTGACCTTTCTACAAAGTTTCATGGCTGTAGCCTTTATAGTTTCGGAGAAAAAGTGCTGTGACATACAGACGGACGGACGGACAGACGGACACAGGTCGTGATTGCAATAGGGTTTTGTATTTTAGTACAAAACCCTAAAAAGGAAGGATACATTTATCATATTATTTTTTTAATGATCGATGGTGCCAATTGTAAAATATCTTAATTTGCAATGCATCTTAACAGAATGAGGTGAAGGTCAGGAATGCTTGATGATTTAATTTGTGAAAAAATTTAAAATGATTTGCCGTTTTAGACAATTGTGACTTTCTTGACAAACGCATCCGACAAAATACAATTACCAGTTTTAATTTTTCGAATAAGCCCATCAAAACGGTGTTCTCATTGAAATTGCAGCACACAGGCAGTGAGAAAAGTCATCTTCAATTCACATAAAAAAACATGTGAATAAGAGATAATGTCAGGCGTTATTTTAGACATTGATGATAAATTTAGGAATAGGCGATTATAAATCAAGCCAAGGCATCTTCTGAGCGCGCCGTGTGTATTACTTGAGCCGTCGATAATAGCTACAGCCTCGTTTTAACTACAGCATGAGTATCTGGCTCTTTGGCCGCTTCTAGCGGGTATATAGCAAAAGAAAGAACGTCCCAAAACCATAAAAGAGATCAAGATTTACTAGATGAGGTCAAGAAATAAGACGGTTTACCTATAATAAAATTAAACACTGCCAACATGCATTGAAATGGAAGGCAAGTAAGTACGTTTAACGGGAGCTGCCAACGATATAATTCTATGACGGCTCTCTTAGGCACAAAAGGGCCCGTTGAGACACCGCAAGTTACTGGATACGACCTTCTTATATTAGTATGAGAACAATATTGAGCTCATAACAAACTGAGTGATTCCTTAAATTCGCCGATGATACTTCAGCCAGGTCGATCGTGAAGTAGGAGCTTCTTCTCTTTGCAAGGATCGGGTATTCGTATAAGAGATGAAGCACTGTTTCCTTTTTCTCCTTGTATCTACTTGTAGTAATCGAGCAGTTGCCTATGCAAACTGCCCGAAAACATTTCCGGGCGAAAGCACAACATAAAAAAATCCTTAAATATATATTTTCTTTGTAATTTAAAAACAAAAGGATTTTTAAAAAATTGTTAATATAAAAATATTAAATAGTAAAAATTACAATTAAAATTCGATGATGGCAGCCCCCTTTGTTTTCTTATCTCGACGGAGTAAACCACCGTTGACGGGAAGCAGAGAGGTCGACAATGAAACTACCGTTGACGACATGCGAAAGGCCAACGGGAAAACGTCGAGCGAGGCTCGTTTGGCGGGAAAAGAAGAATTAGCTGTATCTTAAACAGAATTGTTCAATTGAGAGCTCTTTATTTTTTTCGTAGAGAAATTGGAATGGTGGAAAATTTTTGTGATAAAACAACATCCGAAAGCTGTGCACGTTTTGCCTCGGTTGATCGAAGTCTCAGAAAATTCAAAGCGATTCGAATACTAACAAATTTTTATGTTCGTGCGATTTTTCCTGCTCGCCGTCTGATCCAGCTGATCTTTAGACAGAAAATTTGTCAAAAAATTTGCACAGAAAGTTATCTGTCATAGCGAATTTTGTGCATTTCGGAACGGAGAAGGAATTTATGGTCAGTTTACACGCATAGATCGCATCCGCAAGCATTGCAACGAGTGTTGGAAAGTGCAATCGTAAATCGCAAAGTCGCGACGATACAGTAAGGCAAGCACCCCGAAAATTCGTTTAAATTAGACAACGGAAAGAAGAAAATTTGCAGTTTCCCGTAGCGGATTTACAAACTAACCTGTCAGTTTGTATTAAGAGCAAACAGAATATTCATATTTTGATATTTCGTGGGTAGAACCGTAGCAGTTGTAAACTTTGTGCGAAATACAATTGCTGCATTAAATCGCTTCAAACACGTGTACAATTGAAGACTATTTCAGTTGGCCATGCGGTAATGTGTGACAGGAGTTGATGCGAGTTATCAAAACATCGTCTACAGATAAAAAACGACGGCGGAAAGGATGGTATGATAGTGGCTGGCTATGTCTCAATTAAGTGCCATACTAGCATGCATTGAAGAGTTGTGGAGTCTTTGAATTAAATTGAACTCATTTCAAGTCGTTTTTTTGTTGATAAAAAAATTGACCCGTGATGGTAACAATGGAGATAAGCATCAACTACTACAACGCCAGCAGCAACAAATACTGATTTCTGATCTTTTAGATGCTTTACCAGTTTGGGATTGAAACTCAGCACCTGGAGCTGCAGCCGTTATTAGCAGCAGTCAAGTGTCATCAAACACAGACTGCTCATATACAAGTCATCATCGAACGCGCTAAAAGTCCGAACTCAAGCGAATTTTTGGGTCCATTGATGACTTCAGACTCGTCACGTGCCTCGGTATCCGCAGGATCTAAAGGCTCCCGTTCAAGTGTAACATGTAGCTGGTTTGAAATAAGTGCATCGGCTTGCTGTGTAGATTGCAATGAATAATCGTCGCAGTCGACTTTTGCCGAATCATGTGTTGCTTCCATTATCGAATGTTCCTTTGCCAACTCTCCATAGTAGCCAGTGTGACTCGCATAAGGAGATTTATAGATTTTGAAAAGTGTTCGTTTCGTTGCTTGATTTGAAAATTTTTATCGATTCGTTCTAATGGATTTTATCTCGACTCAGTTTTAAAAATGACAGCTATTTATCGATTTATGATCACGGATTACACTTAGCATTCCTCAATTCTTTGAAAAGAGAATTTGAATTTTTACGGGCCTTACCCACCCCATCAACGAGCGCTTGTCGGAGAAGGATTGGGTATGAAACCTTTTTTTTATTATATAAATTATATAATATATTTTATTTATTTTATACTTATAAAAATTGTTTAATTATTGTATTTAAAATTATAAAATTAATTAAATATTTATTTGAAGTGCAATCTATCGATAAATTATACCAAATTTACAGTAAAGTAGAATTAAAGAAAAAACATGAAGAGATAAATACAAGAGAAACTCGGTCTTTTCATTTATTTGGAACCCGGACCAGGTATGGGACCCGCAACGTTGGCTGGCCCCTCCAGTCATAAGCTAGCCATCGGATGAGTTCACCTCTTCTTTTTGCGTTGCTGGTGCTCTTGCAGGGTAGAGTGACCTTCCGCTTGAGTTTCTTATTTATGTTAAAGTATTATGTGATTCGATCATATAAGGCTATAGCATAAATCTGAAACGTTGATGTTTTTCATTTGAGGGAAAAATTCATGCGAATCATGTTTGTATGAGTTTTCCATTCAAGTGGAAAATATCTGGCCACGTCTACAATGGATCTAACACCCACATCACTGCGTGAAGGAGCTCATTTCTAAAGTTTAAAAAGCATCTAAGTACGACCACTGTCGAATGCATTTTTGTTTGATGGCCAGCTTAATGGAAAACATCAGAATAATAATCAAACAATTGCAAAAAACAAGAATAGCCGCCGATGCCGCGGAGCGATATATCCCAGAGATCTGTCATCCCTACACAATTTTCCAATCAGCTGAGAACGTTGGATGACAGATTTCTTCGACTGAACTGCCATTTGTCGTCGGCCGAGGGGTAAATTAGGAATCGCGAGGTTCGATTTGATCAAACGCGAAGCACACCGGTAATATATTTCACTCGAGGACTTGTTTAATTTCCGTTGCTGCTCTAGATCGTGCAAAACATTCTTGGAGAGAAGTTTCGTGTATCGCGAAGAAATCAATTTATCTGGTTTTAATTTACCAAATATCACGTCAGCCTTTTAAGTGCTCAGTGATCATTGTAAAAGGTTAGATGAAATAAATCTATCCAAATGCCTGTGGCTGAATGATGATTTGCTCATTCCATGGTTGAATAAGAACAAGAAGTGAAAGTAGTGATTTTAAGTGAGTGTACGTCGATCTCCTCTGTCGGGCTGCAACCTATGATAATCGAGTGTAAGTTATTGCGAGTCCTGAAACAGTCGAAGGGTATACGGTCAACGTGGGGAGTAATGGACGGGCGGTAACTTGGTGGAGTTGAACATATCCCACTGATACGCAATAGGCAAAAGTTGTCATAATTTTCTTCCAGATGTTCGATAAACTCGAGGTCCTTTCACCCGCTAACACCCCTAGCGTTACCTACTATGCTCTAATGCTGATAGCTCACTTTTGCCCAAAGGTGAAACACTGCAATTCAACAGGAGGCCATCAAGTTTCTGACTTGGGGGTGAACGCAATTACAACCATTGCAAAGAATTTAACTCTCTGAATCCGGACATGATCATGAACTTATACATGTATCCGCCCACAACACACAAAGGCTTGTGGTAATGGCATCTTGAGATTTAACACCCCATAAGTGTTCATAAGGGAGAAGCCCTGAAACCCACCCAAACACTTTAGATGGCAGGATACAAATAAAGATTCGCACATAGTCATACTCATAGTAGTTATTGGTGGAAAATGTGCCTTAAATTTCAATAGAAAGTTTCAAGCCACAATCGTGAATTGGAATAAGTGGTCACGTTTTGAGTCTCTATTTGGTAAAGCCGTTATGATCTTCTACAATAATTCTAGAGCCAACGAGGTAGGTAGAGCGAGATGAACCGTGAATCAAGCTATCCAAAAATCGATACAACTAAAATGTGGACCTCTTCAAGCAGAAGCATTTGCTATAATAGACGTAGTGTTCTGGATCATGAATAATGTGTGGAGAAACTGGCAAGCCTGAGTAAACGGTGATACTGATTAACTTCTCCGGACGAAAATGAAGAAAACATTTTTCGATGAATGCCGGAAAAATTAAACTCATTTTTGAAAAACAATTTTCTGTGTTTTCTGGGTTCCATAAGGTATGAGGATAGTAAGAAATCTGAAAAGAACCTGTCGTTCACATCGAAACCCTGTGTTGGTCTCCCGAGCTCTTTCATTCCTAAGGTAAATCTGCTGGGTGAACTCATGACTATACGAGTATATTTTGCAAACTCCAAGTGAATGAGAGAAGTTGGCAGGGTTTCCAATCAAATTAAATAGGAGAGAGTGTAGAATTTGGATTAGATTACTCACAGAACACAATTCTATAAGTGCTGATTTACACAGAATAGGTATTGCTGAAGATTTTTTTATCAATAGAGCTTAGCAGAGGATGCAGTATGCAGTATGATTGTGAAAAGCACTCACCCCGTAAGCCGAAGGTTACTGGATCAAATCTCGTTAGTTACGAAATTTGTTTTGAGTGATTCTTTGGACGGACTATAAGCCCGTTCAGTTATGATACGCATTGTTTAAAATCAGAACGTATCACAGCTGGGTGGACGGACGCACGGCCAAAGCGTGGTACTGATCATATCACCTTTCTCAAGTGCTAACATATACAATCAAGATGATGAGATACACGAACTATCTCTATGCAAAGGCCCTAAACGAGCTACTGTGCTAAAGCAAAAAAAAAATGAAGGTAGTAGACATTTGGTGCCACAGCAATGAGCTGGAAAATGCTCAAGGCTAAAAATCTGAAGGATCTACTTCGTTACTCCAAAGCAACGAGCCAGGTCTGAAGAATTTCTTATTTGAGAGCAATTGACTATGGTATGAATGTTTATGGGGGGCCTAAATAGCCATCCTGCTTGAATACAAAACACAGCAACGGTAATGGAGTAATTACGCCGAGTCTATCTGGAAGTGAACCAATAAAAAAACCTGGACAAGTGCGAATTGAACTTGCGTGGAGAGAGTTTCGTTCAATGAACTATTTATCTACCACATTTTAGCTAAATTTGACCCAAATTTGTTTGTGGTAACTAACAAAAGTTCTCGCGATACTGGGTTCTAGAGGAAAATTGCTGAATATACTCGTATTATCTATTGTTGAGTTTTATCTTGTTGTATATTTTGCAAACATATTAACTAAGACTGATTACTAGATTGATGCTTACTTTGGATTTTTTGAAATGTTCGTAGGGTAAACTTGCAGAATTCATACCCCTGAACTAAAAACCCGAATAAATTTAAAACAAATGAAGATCATTTAAATTTGACTCCAAGTAACTTTTATTTAGGTAATGTTTTATTAATAATTCAATCAAATTTAAGGAAAATTTTATCACTTTCAGGGAAATAAACTATTTTCAGAAACTATTAAAAAAGTACAAATCCCCGCCATTCATCTTAAGCCGTACTGACATATTCTCAAATCGTACTTTGAAATCTTATTGAGATTTTCAATGTAGCGCACCAAAATCTTAATCAATAATTAACAAAAATGTAAATGAATTCGTTTTAGATACTTTGGGTAACAATTTCCACCAATTTTTGGCAGTCATCGCAGCTGTAGTGCTGTTTTTTTATTGGCTCCTTCAACGTTTTCTTGGAATAATTTACAGAACCAACTATCATTTTGGAAAGGTTTTGGTTTTAGTTTCTTATTTTGCTTTTTTGACCATACAAATTATTTATTTTTCTTTTCAATATGGGTCTTCAATACGGTTTTATTTTTGGACTCTTTTATTTTATTCTCAAATTCTTCTTTATAAGAATTTTCTGTAATAACGAGAGCTCCTTTACTTTTTCTTTTTATTTGCTTTGAACTACCAGGAATAGCTCGTAATGGGGATATATGTTCAAGTGTTGTTCTAATTGTATTAATATTGGAAACATTAGCTTTAGTATTCATAGATCTTTCAACTTCATCAAGCTAGTTTTGCTCAGTATCAGTTTCCGTTTCAGAGCTTTGACGTTCTGTCGCTGGTTCACTTACACTAGAATCTTCGTAAAGAACAACATTTTCTTCATCCCTGAATTTATGTCGATTGCAAGGCCATCGGTTTGAAGCGATGTATTCCTTTGTCCATACAAACAGCTCGAGGATATGCCACTACCAAAATGTTGGCAATGTTGGCTTGTTTTATCATGAGACCAGGATTATTCCGCATCCATGGAGAGCAAGCAGCACTAAAATTGTGGTTCAATGATTTGAAAAATGACCTGTCTAAGGGTTGCAATTTGTGTGTGGTATGCGCTGGTAGAGAGAACATGATTATTCCATACTCCCTTGCGAGACGAATTGCCGTCAATATTTTTCGTGTGCGTTGAATGGCCATCCAAAATTAGAAGAACTTGATTTTCTGCTGATTTTCGAAGTCTCAAATACTTTATAAAATGTTCAAGCCATTTGACAAATAATGTACTTACAATCCATCCACTTTTTGAACGTATTCGGTGGTCCCCCTCGTTTTAAGTCCTTTCTTATTCTTTTTCGTTTGAATATAAGCATGGGAGGCATGAATCCTCCAGCAGCATTCATACAGTAAATACATGTTGTGTTGATACCACGCTCACCACTAGTTATAGCTCTAACTTGATGTTTCCCCTTTTAACCCAACATTTTAGAAGGCTCGGTAAATGTGCTTAGGCCAAGCTTGTCTATGCTATAGATTTTTTTCAGCTATAAATTGGCCTGCTCCTAATATTAATTCATATTTATCAAAGAATGCCATACCTGTTTCTTTGTTGAATCCTTTACAGCGAGCCATAGATGTTGCCTTCGGAGTTCGTAAAGATATTTCTGGATGTTCTTCTTAAATTTGTATAACCATTTCCATCCAGCTAGCTGCGATTCCTTATTGTATTTATGTTTCAGTCCATATTTTTCAGCTAATTAATAAGCTAAGCGCCGTAAATCAAAGATTGTTAAACCAAAAAATATTGATTCCAACAATTAAACGTTTCTGACTAGATCGCATTCCATTTCATTAGTTAAATCTTTTGGACGCCCAATTTGCTGGTGTTTGTTTAGCCCTTTTAAATATCGCCTAAATGTCAGTTTTGGTAGCTATAAATGCGGCAAACTTCATTGTTTTACTAGGTACCATCATTGTATTTTTTGATTGCCTCATCCATACTTTATTTAGTCCAAGAATTATGTTTGCTTTTTGACATTTTAACCTGAAAGCAGCAGCTATTAAGGTTCCGTTTTTTATAACTTTTAGGTTGATTTTTTAGAAACCAGTTTACGGATTGGTTTAGTTTATTGAGAAATCAAACTATATTGGTATTCCTAAATCGTACCGGTACATTTAAGCAAATTTCCAGAAGTACGAAATAGGCAAAAGGGCCAAATAACTTTCAATTTATCGGTAACAAATTCACGCCAAATATGGCTGTGTATCATCTCTTCTGATTAAAACATATACTCATGCTAATATACTACGCGTAGTCCACGTGGCTTAACGGTTAGAGCACTAAGCCCGTAAGCCGAAGGTCTCTGGTTCCAGTCACGTTGGCGTCAACGAGATTTAGTTCGAGTGGTTCTTCGGACAGACTATAAGCCTGTTCAGTTATGATACGTGCTGGTTTAAAATCAGAACGTTTCGCAGCTGGGTGGATGGACACACGGCCAAAACGTGATAATAATCATATCCCCTCGTGGAGTGCCGATACATTCGATCATGAAAATGAGATACTCTAACTATCTCTAAGCGAAGGCCCGAAAGGGGCTGTAGGGCTACAAAGAAGAAGAATGCACTACGCAATCTTAAACAAATTATACTATATGCAATTTGAAGAGTTGGTAGGAGAGCGCTCCTACCAGAAGGACTATGTAACCATTGTAGCGTTGCAAACAACTTTTTTGATGACATAAATCAATAACTTGATGAATTCGTTGAACATACAAGAAGCCGTTCAATTATATATGAAAGATCGAATGATTCTTTCATAAACACGAAACAGTTGCCATTTTGTTCTATTTTGAATGAATTTCCTGAATACTTGGCCAACTGAACATATGCAAATAATAAAATACAAAACTATTCTTAAGACTTTCATGAAAAAATTGTAGTATCTAGGTCGATTTGGAATACATATTTACCATGCACCACCACATGTTGTTCTTGTTGTGTTTCCATATATTGAAATTGCTACATTTCGCTTGATTATGATTCGATTTTAAATAAAATTGGTGGGCATAAGGGTCTTACGATACAAAAGTATACACAATTGTGAAGTTCTAAGAAGTTTAGGGGTATCATTCTGATTTTATAGACCAAAAGGCAAAATTCACAAATCATATCATTACTTACAACGTTGAGTGAACTTCAATTTCTGGGGTGTTTCTTGCCCTTGTACTCATAGATCCCTATTTGCTTGATTTGTTTGGGTCATAGGTGTAAAAGCGCGAGGGAGAGACAACATTTTTCCGTACATTATGCCTCGCCCTGGAACCCTTGAAGCACAAAATCACTTTTTGATTTTAGATTCTAAAAGTTCTAATCAAAACCTTTCATTTGATACTCCACTCTACTAGTTTTGATAAACATTTTTTAAGAGTCACTTCGTTGTAAGCGGGAATTCCTCTTAAAAAAATTCGAAATGTTCGATAAGGCCTAAACTTTTAAGAAACTACCACTTCTGACCTTTCCACAAAGTTTGCGCTTTATAACTTCTATAGAGAGACAGACAGTCAGACACGGCACAAAACTAGTAGATCATTGTAAAATTCTTTTTACAAAAGCCTGATTATATTTAAGACTCTCGCAAAAATACCTTTCTTTTGATATGTCACACGGTACAATTTTCAATACTTTTTTTTCAACCCCAAGTCATAGATGTGCATGTGTACCGAATTAGAATTTAATCTATTTGGTAGGTTTGGAGCATATCGACTCGGAAAGACAGCTACACGAGTGGTTCTGTAACGGTTCCATTTATGCATTTAAATGTAAGAAACCCTAAAAACACCTGTTACATAACGCGAGCTGGATGGTTCTCATTAATAATTCAGTTAATGATGATAGAAATTGGACTACTCTTTCTGTTTAAGACATAGAATCCAGATACCAACGTTTTTCGCTGGCCTCAAATCGCAACACAACCCGAAAATTGATCTGGTAGCATTGTTAACTCTTACTCGTATTCAAGTGACACGTTGAATAAAAAACAAATGACCATCATACACTTGGCTGGGAAGCTTTACACGTGTAATGTATTTCCTGCGTAAACCTATCTCTTGTTCTTTTAACACGCTTCTGACTTCCTCCGACATGATATGCTAAATCATCGCTCACTACCGTCGAGAAAACTCCAATTAAAATAAATTTGATCTCATACCCTATATCCTTTGCTCCAGGCTAATATAAATTGTAGACATCAATTAGTAGCCAACTTGCTACTCAAGCAAAAATCCCACCCTTGTCGTAGCCCACATTGTCGTGCACAGGTCAAAACCATCAGTGCACATCAATCTTAAGAATATACCCTCAAAGTTCTAAGTGCCGCTCTTAATGATTACAAGAACACTTGCTAGGCTCTCTTTGACTCAAGGATGGAAGTAAAGCCTGTGAAAAACAACAGCTAAAAACTCACAGCACACTTGTTAGGCATCACAAGTTCTTTCGTCATCTATTTTTTACTTTGCTCATAATTAATTATAAAGTCGGAATGGTTTTGGCAAAAGCGAACTAACATTCTAATTATCAGCACCTCCACCGTCACCATCACCACTATTACAATCACATACAACGTTTACACGACCGTGTGCTAAATATCCTTCTTTAGCAGTCTCATTCCTTGAAGCTTAATTAAGATTTCAAATTAATGGTTCCATATCATAGGCATATGAATTGCGGGCGGGCGACGAGTGAAACGTAGGCAGGGATGGTTATGATTTCTTTCTTGTCCATTGAATCTTCAAGGAATTATGAGATGACGAAGCGGGAAGAGGTAATAAGTTGAATCGGACCAAAGCGGATGGAATGGAAGCTTTTGAAGGACTTTTTTCATTGTGTAAATGACATCTCATTAATGTCTCATTTTCTGACTAATTCCCAAATCTTCAGGATCATTGATGCGAATAGAGAAAGGCCGATCCTAAATCGCTACGGAAGCCCGTTATAATCTAATTAATTTGATACGAAATGGTTTATAATGCTCGATTGGCTGCTTATTACAATGCACAGGAGAAATAATATTTGGGAAGTTTTGCGTCTATTTTAAGCGGAGATTTAATTAATGTAAGGATTAGCCCTTAGGGAAAAGAGTAAATGTGAAAGCTGAAACGATTTTCTTTTATCTCTTTGGTAGAAAAGATATGGAACATCCTCTTGTTCGCATTAATTCTTTATTCAGGCAAAGTGATTGGAGTTTTACTTATCTAGGAAAGTATTTCATCATCTGAAAAGTAACTTTAATGAAATCCTATCGTTTCGAGGACAACGTTGAAGAGGAAAATCAAATGCACCCAAACAAAATTATTTTCTATAGAGATTCTTCGGAACTACTGAGAAGCGAAAGCATTGAAACTTTACAAAAAGTTGTAAGTCTGACTTCGCATGTAAAAAGTTAAAAGGCGAAAAACTTTAGCTTTTCAGAGAAAAATATTTACAACGATAAACTTTGTAAAACGGATTTCTTATAACTGTTCAGCTGTAAATAAATGTTACGTTGCCGAAGAGACGGATTACATAATACATCCAAATAATAAATTCATGCTATAGTTTGTAGCAAACACGTTTATTGTTCAAAAAGTCAGGTAAACTAGACAATGGAGCGCCGTTGAAAGTTTTAAAATTGATTCTGCAACAGTGAACTACTATAGTACGAGTATCCTGAATAAATACTTTATATCTTGCGGACATTAAAATATTAAATCAAAGGCAACTCTACTGTTTACATTATAGATCATCACTCACTCGCAATTGCAATGCCCGTTTATTTACAAGCGTCTGATTGTGTTTTCTTTCGCTTTGTTTTTCGGCAAATATCTCACGCAAAATGGAAAGATTTTTACTAAATAAACAATTTGGTACTTCAAATTATAGTGATAAAGCATCTACTAGTGGCGGTGGGGCAACAATGAAGCGGAAATATCGCAAATACGAAGAAAGCTATTAGGACTCTGGTTTTACTCCCATAGAAGTAAAGAATCAAGAAAAACCGCAGTGTGTTTGAAAATACTATCATCCAAAAGTATGCTTCCAAGTTAGTTAAAGCCACATCTCGAGACAATTCAGCCAACTATGGCTGTAAAATCGCGTGATGTATTTCACCGGAAATTTAAAATTTGAAAAAAAAAAACAAAAAACGTATTCACTCAGCAAGTTTCAGTACCTAACAACGCACTGTTAACATCATTCAAGGTGGCATGCAGGGTGGCAAAATGCAAAAAACCTCATACTATTGCAGAAGAGCTTATTCTACCGGCTGCATTCGACATGGTGAATATTATGGTGGCAGAATCAGCTGAAAAATTAATTTCCAAGGTACCCTTAGTTAACAATACTAGCAGTCGAAGAATCCATGACATATCTGAGAATCTCAATTACCAATTAATAGAAACAAGTTGGGTAAACAGACCTACGCTCATGTCAGATGCGTTTTGTATTCAATTTACAAAATGCAGTCACCAGATCGAATGAAACCAAGAAACATGTCAATGACAATTTTATTGGAGAAAATATGAAATTCGAAGATCATACTATTATTAACAAAGTTGAACGAATTTCGACTTCTGAGGTTTTTGTTATTGTTATACTCATAAATATCTCTGTTGATAATTATTTCAGATGTCCATTCGCGAGGGAAGAAACACATTTTTCATGTATTTCCCCCCTGAAACAAAAACTGACAGTTTAAGAACTGTTTTGAAAAGCTCCCATGAAAACTTTCATTTCATACTCATATCGGCTACGTTTGATGATTGTTTTTTCAGGGGCCACTCCCCTGTACTGTTATCATCAATTAATGGCCAATATTTTCGAATCCTAGAGTGGTTACAAAGCCCATTTGCTAGGAGCTCTCTCCCGCCTCCTTGACTTGTTTCACTTATGAGTATTAATTGCAGGTACTCATCTTCACTCATTCATTAAATTGAATCAAGTGTTCAAAGCATGCAACTTAAATGTTGAAGTTGGGAAAAAATAACTCAAAATTATTCAATCTTCGCATTTAAAACAGCCACTATTTTGCTTGGCGATTACTAATACCACTAGCTGAACCGATTCTCAAAGATATTCATGACACCTATCATTCCTGAAATTTTCATGCAAATCCTAGCAAAACTGTAGTGTCTGAGTCGGTAAAAAGCGCATGTTGTTCTATAGCCATATGTTGCCATAGTAATAAATGCAGCGCATATTGTTCCATAGTAATACAGGAAAATTCAAACCGCTATAACTTCGCTCGATATGATTCAATCTTTATGAAACTTTTAGGGTAGAGTAATCTTATAAATAGTTATCTGTGCACTGAATTTCATTGAATTTAAGGGTACCGTTAAGATTTTATTCAAGAAAACATAAAATCTATATATCATACTATTACTAACTAAGTTGAGTAAATTGCCACTTCTCACGTATTTGTTGTTGTTGTACTCATCAAGGCCTACATTCTTGATTTTTTCAGATTTTTCGGATCACAGGTGTCCAATCGCGAGGGGGGGGGGCACAAATTTTTCGTGTATTTCCCCTCCCTGTGCACCCCTTGAAGCAAACTTTGACAAACTAAGACCTGTTTTGAAAAGTTCTCATCAAGACCTTTCATTTGATACCCATATCGGCTACCTTCAAAGAAATTTTTTTTCGGGGGGTCACTCCCCTACATGGGGAGACCCCCCTTAAAAACCTTATAAAAAATTTTTGTAGTTGAACTTTGAAGAGAGCACCACTTTACACCTACATACAAAATTTGATGTTTCTAGCTTAAGTAGTTTCCGAGAAAAACTGCTGTGACACACGGACGGACAGACAGACAGACGGACAGACAGGACGCGATTTTAGAAGGGTTTAGTAAAATTATTTTACAAAACCCTAAAAATTAAAAGCAAGGATTTTGGTTTGCAACTTGATGAGGCTACTGACATTAATAATGATGCACATCTTATTTACTACGAACGCTTTCTGGCTGACAATATTATTGTCGAAGACCTTTTATTCCGCAAAAGCATTACCGAAAGTGCGAGGGCCCAAGACTTGTTTGAAATTCTTGACAAGTTTATTGCAGAAAATGGTTTGGATTGGGAAAGTGTATCGGTGTATGTACTGATGGTGCGTCATCTATGTCTGACAGGTATGGAGGAATACAAGCGCTTATCCGTAAAAAAACTCCAAATGCTATGTGGACCCATTGCATCATCCATAGGGAAGCTCTTGAATCAAAATCAATGAGCTCTGAACTGAACCATGTACTGGAATGTGTAATGGTTGCAGTACACCTCATGAAAACTGGGCCTCTAAAGGCCAGACTTTTTAAAAAACTGTGCATAGATATGGGAGTCGAACATACGGCCCTGCTGTATTACTGCAATTCACGATAGCTTTCACGTGGAAATGTCTTATTTCGTGTGTTCGACTTACACCAAGAAATTCATACATTTTTACAGCAAGAACGTCATGAAAACGCCAAATATTTTACTGAACCAGGGTTTTTGCTAAAACTAGCATATTTGTGCAATAAATTTGAGAAACTAAATAATTTGAATCTGCCTTTGCAAGGCAACAACAAGCACATTCTGAAACTATCGGAGAGGATTGCGGCGTTTAGAAAGAAACTGCAGTTGTGGATAAAAAAAAATCAATGAAGGCGGTGGTCAAGATTTCTTCCCACAATTGCATAAATATGCGGCATCCAATGAACTGGTTATCTCACAAGACCTGATGGCCCTTTTCATGGAACACCTAACGAAGTTCACCAAACGTTTTTCGAAGTACTTTGCAGATGATGATGTTGAAATATTTGCGTGGACCCAAGATTCTTTCCACGCACAAACTCCAAAAGAGTTCATATCACATGGTGAAGAGAGTCTCATTATACTCTCTTGCGACAGCAGCCTGGAAATCACCAGTGGAGTGGTGGTGGAGTTTCAATCATCGATTCAAAATATATACCCTAATTTAACTTCAAAAGGTTTAAGAATTTTCATTCCGTTTGCAACATAATATTCATATGAAGCTGAACTTTTCGCTGTAGCTGTAATAAAGAACACATACCGCTCAAGGATCAATCTGGAGCAGGAAATGAGAGTAGCAGTGGCAAGTCTTATTCCCCGCTTTGAAAATATGTGCGGGGATCACCAAGCTCATCCGTCATATTGATTTGACTGAGTAACTATTGTATTTTATTTTTGTTTTTCAAGTCTTTCTTGTTATTTTTTGTTTCAATTCTTTTGTAATAAAAAAATCAAATTCATATTGTGAACATTTAAATTTTTGTTACTATTTACTATTGCTTTGGGTACCTGTTTCTCTCGACTGTATCTTTTCAGCTACTAGAGTAGGGCGCCATGACGAAATACTAGACTTGAAACTGCGCCGCGAGCTCAAAAAGATTGGGAGCCCCTGCTTTAAGCCATCATCCGCTGAGTTATGGCTCGCAGGCATTCGATGTGGTACCGTTTTTACAGTTGTGGAGTCAGTGCCGTTTGTTATACTTCTAGTGCTTATGTGAATGCAGAAATTTAGGCAGCCTTCAAGATTTTTAATGTTACAGGCAGTTCAAGAAAACTCAAGAAAAATGCATATTTCCGTTCGAGTTAGGACACAATAAATTTTTAGACAGTAGTGTTTTTTTTAAATAAAACTAGAGATATATGAAGGCATTACAGCATAAGTGTGGGGTTACACCCGTGTGCATATTTGATGAAAGTATTAAGATTATGTTTCCGTCCCATAATTTACGATGAGTTCTGACTATTTAAAGATGTTGCGAAAGCAATTGAGAAATTTGCTTCACGCCAATTGCATGGCATCAAAACCATGTGGAAAACAGTAAGGATGCAGTGACATTAACAGCCAAGGAGGTCTTGGAGCATCAGCCAAAGAAAAGCAGAAACTACAGGTAAGATGAAAAATGCAAGTAAGCAATTCAAAAAAGGAACTAAGCGCACAAAGAATACATCAAGCGATCAACTCGGGCCAAAGAAGAACAATATAAAAGCCTTCGACATCAAGCTAAAAAATGTCCCGAAGATAACAACGACTGACCATCAACACCAAGATCCAATAGATCAACTAAAACATGATCCTACATGAAGTGAGATCGGCGTATGTCTCTGTTAAACAACTAAGAGACGGCTTCAATCCAAAAACAAGTCTTTGCAAAAGTCTACAAGGAACAATCATAGGCAAACCAGTCAAAATTAAAAACAGAATGGCTGCAATATTTCCAGAAGCTAGTCACAGCGTTCCCAACAACGGCTGAAGCTGTGAACATCCCAGAAGCAGAGTAAGAGGTCCCAGTCTCACCTCAAACCAGAGATGAAGTACCGGCAGCAATACGCGACCTCAGAAAAAATAAGGTTCCAGCAGAGCTGCTCCTGAGCACGTGTTTCCATCTTAATAACCTTCTGGATTGACTAATATGTGGAATATGATCAGAGGAGCAGTTACCAGAGGACTGGCGGAGAAATAAAATAAGCCTTCTACCAAAAAGGGGGGGACAAATTAAGGTGTGAAAACTTTAGAGACATCGCACTACTGTGGACGTCTTATAAAGTGTTCTTCAAAATCAAAGAAAGAAAATTAAAGCCATACTATGGAAGTATTAAATGAAAGTATCAGGGAGGTTTTCGAAATGGACGGTCTACAATAGACCAAATATCCGCAGTAAGGCAGATGCTCGAAAAGTGCTGGGAATATAACATCGATGTGCACCAATTCTCTGCAGACTTCAACGAAGCATAAGACGGTGTCGACAGAAATGTGCTGTATAAAATAATGCTTGACTTTGGCGTCCAAACAAAACTAGTCCGCATTATTAAGGTCACAATGTTAAGCACAGAGCCCCAGGTCAAAGTTACGACGAGCTGACGAACAGCTTTAAAGTGGAACCAGGCTTGAAGCAAGGGCATTGACTTCCCCCAATGCTCTTTAATATTGCGCTGGAACACGTCGTCAGGAAGACATCAACTGAATGTTAAAGTCCACACAATTGGTCGCATATGCTGATGACGTCAATATTATGGCACATTCACTTTTAGATGCCAAAGGAGCATTTCACAGCAAGAATCTGAAACAAACCGAATTGGCCTAAGAGTCAATGAAACTTAAACTAAATGCATGACTCAAACAAGGAAGAAAACTCCAGTTCGATTTAATCTGACCATAGACGACTACAACTTTGAAAGGGTGGATAATTTGATCTACCTTGGTGCCAACATGAATACATAGGAGAGGTGCCAAAAAGGACGAGATTTGACGCCGAATAAACACCACATAAACATAAACGCCGCAAATAAAGTTGATAACTCAGTACTTCCCATTTTAGGGTCCAGAGTGATGCACAGGCAACATTAGTACCGCATTTGTAAAACACACTAGTTAAACCTGTGTTTTTAAATGGAAGTGAAACATGACCAGCGAATCCGAAAATGCAGTGGACGTTTTTGCAAGCAAAGTGCTCCGAAAAATCGACGGCACAGTGACACAAGGAACAGAGTGGAGACTACGTTTAACGGTGAGTTGTGTGACTAACTTTTTGACAATCCACCTGTTTCCTCTTGAGTAATGTTACGTAAATTACAATGGGCGCGCTATGTAGAAAGAATGGGAGAAAACCGGCTACCCAAAATAACATTAACGGGTAGAGCACAAGGTAGACGTCCAGCGGTAAGACCGAGGACTCCATGGGAAGGCACAATAGCAGCTGACAGCAGATCCTTGTTGGGAGTGAACTACTGGTCGCGAAACCATGATGATTGGAGGAGATTAATCCTGGAGGCCAAGGGCGGGCTTAAGCTGCCGCACTATTGATGATGATGATGATGAATTGCATGGCATTTCCATAAACGAGTACGGTGGTAAATTACGAGAACTGTACAAAGATCATGACAAACTGGCGTTGGAAGAAGACAATCACATTTGCATTGACTCCGAATTACAGTGAAATACGGTTTCAGAAGTGATCAAACCGATAAAACCGAAATGTGCTCAAGACGTGAAACTAGATCGAGTGTTATCCCAGTAGGAGAGGCAGCGACGTATTTGGGTAGTACGTCAAGAGATTCAGGAGATGGAAAAAACAAGCTCATGAAAAACGATGGAAGTCGGCCGCCGAAGCAGATACAATTTTGCTGACATTCAAGGTGCCGCGCCATTGAGAAGTTTAGTAACAACAATTCGTATGCCCTTGAGAAATAGTTGTCTGAACTTGAAATCACTTTAGCGCCATTGAAATATGATGGAGATTTCAAACGAGTGTGCACATGACATGTATTAACTGGTACAGCGTATATTTCGCTACGCACAATCGCTGCCAACACATGGCTAAAGTTGCAGGAAAACTGCTGAATCAGTTTCAGTGAATTTATTCAGTTACAAATATACTAAACGATTTGATGTTGATTATGATCCAAAGCTGAGCTCATCCAATTATATAATACGAATGGATGAGATACCGTCATGTCCCATAGATCATACATTTATGAACGGGAATTGAGAAAACAAATAATATCCAGACAGAAGGATTGATCTAGTCGAGTGAGATTATTGTATTTAACCTGGAGATTCGATGATCGATATCTAGTGGTACGTGATTACAATTGATATGGAAGCGAGGGCACAATTACGTCATATAATACGCATAAACAGACTCTGGCAAAACCTAATCCACTTACTTTGAAAGGTGATATGCTCCGATTGGCTCCTGTTTTTGTTGATGTGATTTTCAAACTTTTAAGAGAGCGTTTATCTGATGCTAATGCTAGATCAAAAGAAAAAGACAGGGTTATCATGTCTAGTTACAAACCGGCCGAAGTTTTTCAAAAAGGTGAATTTCGATTCTACATTGGAAGAAATCAGAACCTTACACTAAAGTAAGAAAACTGCCATCAGAGCTATGCAGCTAACCAGTCTGAGACTTACAGTGAAATTCGGGTCAGAGGAAGCATTCTGTAGTGCGGTCAAAAAGGTTCTTGGAGCTAGAGTAGCTATTGCCCCGCTAGATCCGATGGCAGCCCTCAAGATCAGGGACGTCAACTATGTCATGACAAACGCGAGATAAATCAGGCCATTAAAAGCAGATTCCTTAATTTAAACGAATTCAAAGGAAGACACACGGGAAAACACCAGGAGATAACGTAGGGCTGGCCATCATCGTCGATTTGACCGATATAGATGCTGAAGAAATCCTAGTGAAGGGCAAGATTAAAATATAGTAGATTGAGTTAACTGCAGGATGTGGAAAAGAGAATTTCCTCTCCGCTGCTTAAGGTGGTTCGAATACGGACACATCGCATTTGACTGTAGGGGACCGGACAGGACCTCTCTCTGCTATAATTGTGGTAAAATGAGGCACAAAATAGAGGCAAATGCTAATCCAGAACCTGCAAAGATGCTTAGCCAGAACTTGATGAACTCAACTACGTACCAGCATCAGATAGATGGCGGGCTTTCAAAGAGGTCCTAATCAAAGCCATATCCAACAGGTGATCATGCACCGAAGCACAAACGCGTAGGAGCTATTTGAGCAGTTTGCGCAGTGTGCGTGTGCAACATCACGACAAGAACTCGCAAGCCTGGCACCCTGACGAATCTCATACTTGCGCCACCAGGGTTCGAGGCAGCACTTCCCAACAGGTGCGGGGCCATGGACGAGGAGTTCGTTTTGTATTTGGTGAGGTGTTCAGGAATAAGATTATTTAGTGTTGATCTAATGCGTACGAACCAAAGCTATCCTTCCGAGCTAAACTCAATGCCTTGGAGGGCGCTGTCTTGAATGCAAAGGGTCAGGTCCTTGTCGGGGGGACTTGAATAACAGAGGCATTGAATGGGAAATGCCTCAATCTGATCTCAGAAAAAAGCACGTCTTCGAATTGAGAGCACCCCTACTTAGCCTCGCTGGGGATGTGGGTTGTGTGGGAACATTCGTTTTGAGTTCTTTGGTACGAAGAAAAGAAAACTGGCGGGTGCTAGAGGACTCCTCGGCTAGCAACCACCAGTATATGGCAGTTAAGATCCACCGCTGTACTTCACACCATATATACATGCAGAATATAGCCTTCGGGTAGGAAACTGGGAAGATTGCTGTTGAGTGTTCTGCTGATATGCTCGCGGCAGGCACACAACTGCTCCATCGGGAGTCGTAAGACCTACTGCGGAGAACATGGTGAGCACAGCTATGAGTATCATCATGTTTGCTTACGAGTTTTCCATACAAAATCAGAAGCCCTTTTAAGGTAAGCCTCTAGTATACTGTTGATCAACGAAGATCACTGAACAGCAAAGAGAGTGTCACAAGCCTTGGCAAGGAGGCCAGCATTCGCGAACGCAAGAGAAGCCTTGACGAGAAGGCCAGCAATCACGAGCGCAAAGAAAAGGCAGACACAACACTAGCAGCATACAGATCGGCCAGGAAAACTCGACGAAATTTAATTAATAAGAGTAAAGCCCGATATTGGTTAGACCTCGTAGATCTCCGTAGGGGGAATGTCGATCGACAGGAATACTCTTGGAGGCTAGCATTCTTTAGAGAATGCCGCCCCCATGGACCCGAGGACATGGATGTCGCCGTAAGATGCCTTCTTGGATAACAGGAAACGACCGTGGCTAAAGCTGGACTACGCTCTGGGTTGAACTTAATTGCTGTGCACGGTAGCGCTGAGGTGACACTCATGTATGATCTCCTCCAATCAAACTATCATACCGGTTCCGTCCCGGTAAATCCTTGGCAGGCTTCAGAGTACGTTCGAAGTTTGTACAATTGGTTGATAGTGTAGGTTTTATTGAGGTGGACTCCCGATTAGGCCTGGTTTGGCTCTGAACACTTTTCCCCAAAAGGACTTGTACCAACGCTCGTATGGCCTCTCTGCTCTACAAAGAAAACCATGGGACCAAAATGGCGACCACACACAGGAGCAAAAATAGCAATTCTGTGGGGGGAACCTAACCAAATTGGAGAGCCCTCAACTAAATAACTTAAAATAGATTAAAAAGTCCAAAAACAAAAATAAGTTAAAATATCAACAACGATGACGGAACGAAATTACTCATAAAAGCACATTCAGAATGGTACCAACGACGACAAAAAAAATAGGGAACAATGGACTGCCTTCTCCAAACTAAAATTCGAGCGGTCTAAAAAATGATGCAAACGGTGGAGCGTTCTAAGCAGAAGGAGTGGTGAATTCTTCACAACGCTCCAGATGCGGTGGACAAAAACATAAAGAGCAACAAGAATTCGCTGGTTACTGCTAGAGCAGTATCGAAACGACTGAAGTGCGAGTGTTAAATGCCGAAATAACACCAAATCATCCTCCAGTCCACAAAGTGATCATGATAGAATGGGAAAGGAGGGACCAGATAAACGAAGCGCCGCCATTTGATTTCACCGCCACCGTTGAAAATATGGCCAAAGCGTTGTACTCGAAAACGGAAGCCAATAACCTTTCTCAAGGAAGACGGTCGTAAAGAACAATTACTGTTCAGCGACATCACAAGCAAAGGACGCTACTACGAAAGAGAAAGTCCACGAAAAACGAATACCAATGATGTAGTCGTCAAGTTTCATCAAGCAGAACTTATCAGCTGAAGAATATTCTAGGGGCCGTGCAGGACAGAAAATGGAGCATGAGGTCAGCGGAATTCATAAGGTGTCTTACTCGGTCTGTTCAAAGACATACATTGGACAAACTAAGCGTCTGTTCTCTGTGAAGGAGGAGTATTCAAGGGAAGCGGAACCAGTAAGGAAGAGCAGAAGAGATCTAACGGCATTGAAATCAATGGTAACTAGACATATGCTTAAAAATGGTCACAACATCACCTAGGACAGCACAGAAATCGTTCACGAGATAGCAGACTTTATGAAACTACATGTCCAAGGAAGCGACAGTCCCTGATTTGGCGATGAAAGTCATTGCAGGTGTGATAACTGTCGGCCTTTTTGCGAGAGAGCGCCGCTCTATTTATTTGCGTCGAAGCGAAGATGTGAGTGAGATGATTGTCCGCGAAGAGAGACAGCGCTCACTCAATGATAAGCAGCAGTCCTGGGTGAATTGCACGAAGAGAAAGTGGACTGCGCGCATCATCCCAGATGTGAGACCGTGGCTAAATCGAAGGCATGGTGAGACTGACTTCTATCTAACCCAGCTTTTGAGCGGGCATGGGTGTTTCCAGTCTTACCAGCACAAGGTTGGTAAGTTACGGCCCCTCGATTGTCGATATTGCCCAGGAGAGAAAGACAATGCCTGCCACACATTTTTTGGGGGCATAAAATGGGACAGGCTGCGAAGGACTCTCTACAGGGAGGCGGGAGAGCTCACCCCGAATAATACAGTCCCGGTGATGCTCGAATCGGTTGACAAATGGAACCAGGTGGCACATTATGTTCGGGCAGTTCTTATAGATAACAGACTCACAGCACCCGAGGGTGTTCGAGCTGGGGGATTGCTTGTCTGGCACTTCCTCTTCCCCTATCCCCTCCCGCTAGAATAGGAATCCCCCTATTCGAAGGCGCCTCACGGCGTCACAAAACGAGCCCTGGCCCGAGCAATGTGTCAAACGGTTCCAGGCTAGGTTCTCAGGTTGAGGTGAGTGGTTTTTCGTGGGTAGTCTAGTCGCCTTCTTGTGAACATGGGAGTCCTACACTCTATTCGTGAATGAGCGTTCACCTCCCTACCACAAAAAAAAACTTCAGGGAACCGGAAGTCCTAAGGTTGAACCATGCCTTGGGAAACATACAATCGAAGCTACTGAGATCGATAGCGAAGGAAACTCGAAGAATGGAAGCCCATGACCTTTCAAAGATTTTTCAAAATGTTACGTACAGGGATAACTGAAGCGTCTCGAAGGGATACAAGTAAGTAATTTATCGATAAAGGATTATTTGAAAGAGGAATTTAGTAGAGTGAAAGCAGCTAAAAATTGATTTTTGTAACCTTTTTTGGTTCACTATTGTAAATAGAAATAGGAATACTTCATAACGGTCTTTTCATAGCTTTTTTACTAATGTTTTCATTGTTCTGATGAGAGACAGGTCACTATTCTATTCCATTACCGAAAGACATTACTACATTCCGAAGTTAACTTAACGAGTAAAATGAGTTATAAAGAACTATGTTCCTTGGATACTTGTGAACAAAAAAGCGAACAAATCGGAGGGATTTCTACATCCACTGGATAAACGAAATATACCGTTACACTCCTATCATGCAGATCATTTGGGTCCACTGGAATGGACGCACAAGAATTATAAATATATCTTGCTGATAGTGGACAGTTTCACCAAATACACGTGGCTCTACCCAACAACGTCAACTACAACATTGGAAGTAACAGCAAGACTAGATCTAAAGAAAAGTATATTTGGAAATTATGGACCGAGGATCGGCCTTTACGTCCCATGAATTTGAAAAGTACTGCGAAACGAAGAAAATACGTCACCTGCTTATAACGACTGGATTACCTCGAGCAAATGGTCAGGTTGAGTGGATGAATAGTGTGATAACATCTATTTTGGTGAAGCTAGCTGTAGATGAACATCTGCAATGGTACAAATTTTTACCTCGTGTAAAATTGGCAATCAACTTGAATTTCAACAGGAGTATAGGCATAACACCATTTGAATTGTAAATGGGGGTACAAACGCATACTGGTCACAGTTAAGACGTTATAAAAGCATTACAGGAGGAGATTATCTCAACATTCCGCGATTAGCGAGACCAGAAACGAAAAGACGTGAAGCATCAAATAGCAAGGGTTCAACGTGAAGACGTCAAAACGTACAATACTCATCGTTACCAAAAAGACGAAATTTTGGCTATAAAAAGAACCCAATAAGGGCCTGGTTTAAAAAAACGCAAAGTATTTGGGACCATATCAAATCAGCAAAGTCAAAGCAAACGACACTTAGGATGTGGTGAAGCAGAGCATTCATCACGAACCCAAGACGACGTCAACATGTGCCGAATATTTAAAACTATGAATTACGAATCCTCTTCATCCGAGTCCCATGAACCTCTGGAGGGCCGAATTGTGGAATCGAAGATAGTGCTGTGGCCAAGAGAGTAGTTTTTCGTTGTATCTATCAGCGACTGACGATTTAGTGATCAAGTGACCGCACAGCAACCAAGAAGTTACGAATAAAGAATTTACCAATTGAATACATTAGGCGTTTAATTTGTCCCACACTGATGAACGACGCAATTTGTGTCTGAAATAGAAGTATTTGTCTTAAAGGAAAAAAAACAGGTTTTTTTTTTCTTTTTTGTTTCTCTATCAATGTTTCGAAAATGTGCTCTGAATGTTTTCTAAATTAAACAACACATTTCAATTACACACGAGTTTGTGCCATTTGGTCGCAAATAGTTACGTTCTTTTATTGGTCATTATTGGCAGTGATATTAAAGTCAGCTTGAATACAAGCTGACTGAACAGATATAATTTCTTTGATGATAACGAAATAATTGCTTGTAATCAAAACGCTAGTAGCCAGTGTCTGTTTTAGGCGTTTAATTGATAATAGAGCTTTGTAATTAAAGGCATGATGAGGCTGTGAAGTGCAGAGTGGTGTAGTGATAGTGAGGTAATATAGAAGAGGTGGTTCAAGTCAAGAGAAAGAAGCCATGTGTTGCCAATTACTTAACTCTGCAAAGAATAGTTTCACGGCAACTCGCCACCGGGTTTTGTAGCCAACATCATCCTGAGACTTAGGCCTAATTCGAAACGTTGAATAAGTGGCAACCCCACCTGTAACCGCAAGAGCAAAACGGGGACCTAGAGAACACATTTTCGAAGGCAGCTCTTGGTTAAAGGTAGCAATGGTTTTGTTAGTCTTGCTTTGTCGGTGCTCGCCGTAATCATCAAGGTCTCCATAGAAGTCCACCGTTCTTGGAGTGACCTTCCATAAAAACTTCATAATTACTTCAGCAAAGCAAATAAAATAATATGCGGTACGGCTTAGCAATATTTTTCTTATCAGCACTCCTGAAAGCCTCTATTAAAAAAGTTCGTTATACCAGGTCTTTTAGATAAAATTTTAATGAAACACCTCATTAAATTATATGATAGTTATTTTCTTTAATAGTGTAAATGCAATAGTAATTTAACCTAAGTACATTCATTTATATTTTAATATCTTCCTATAATATCCTATAAAGCATCAATCTAAATCAAAATATAAAATAAAGATATACCCAATAATGAGAAAAAACACTGCAAGATTCTTCGTACAATATCCTCATATTGAACGGATTCAATTTTATTGCAATCACTTTTTTGTTGTTATCCTTGCGAACCTTACGTTCATGAAATCTCACATTTATTACTCACTTTTATCCGGTTTGTTGGCCATAAAACTATACACACTCACATTTCGCTTAAGCGATTTCACGTTAAATTAAATGAACTTTCTTTTCTTACCTGGAACGAGAAGATAAGAAAAAGGAAATGAATTAAAGCATTTCATACAATAGGAGGAAAGTTTCTTATTATCTATAGATACGACTATATTCGCTTCTAGTGACTTTCACGAATAGAGAAGATGGAACTGTGTTGATTTTCAAAGCCATTGAGACTGAATGTGATCAATTTACTCTTACCTCGTTATTTCAAAATTAAATTGCTCAGGTTTGTATCCTTCAATTTCAATGAGAAGTTATAAACCACGTAGACTTTCATAAAAATTTAATGAAGTTGCCAAAATAATATCGGAAATTTAATCAAAAATTAAAATGTTCCTGCATTTTACGTAAATATAATTTGATAGGTTGTATGGGTAAACAATAATAAAATTTAACACAAATTTCTTATTTTCCCCCAGAACATTCTAATATTGCAAACAAACAATTCTTGCCCTCACAGACTGTATAACATTACACTCTAAATAATAGAAATTGCCGTTGAAGATTCTATCTTTAGCCGATAATTTAATTGGAACTATACATTTAACTTCGCAACGTCTACGTTAGATAAATGGCTCCATCTAATGAAACGCACATACAAGTACATAATGAATAGCAATGTGTCTTCAGTCTGTGAATTATGTATTAATGGTCTAGGACTCGTATTTCATCAAGTACGAGCACCAATTGCCTAAGTTCTCGATAACTTCTCCCGTATATCCTTATAGGCTATTGACACATGGCGATTAATTTAAATTTATGTGAATATAGGAGAGATGTGATTCTGAAAAATGTATAAGGTAAGTGTCCTTACGATGATATTCAAGCCGTGTATCATTTGATATGTGATGCCAAGTTTTCGATTGTGATATATGAAACCATTGATCTTCTCAAGGAAGACTTTGTGAATTGAGAGGAATCGTGAAAAGGTCAGCATTTGAGATGCGAATATTGAATTTTATGTATTCGTATAATGGTTTGTACTCGTACATATGTGAAGCGACCATAATAAGGATGTGGTGACTGTGTTATAGGCAACAAATAGCGAGAACGTATTAAACTTTGAATCACTGAAGGCATCTAAAATTACATTCAAGCACGTGTCGACTGCTGTTGGCATGGAGAATATGAATGTATGTACTTTGCGTGTGGATAAATCGATTCGTTTATATAATTGAACGTGTGCTTAAATGTGCCATCTAAATGCGTGTATGCCAACGCAGTTTCGAATATTGAAAAGGACTTAATCAGAACTAATTATATTCATAGCTTCGTTATGAATATTTATGCCTAATCATCAAGTCCGGATGAAGGTTGTTAATCAGAAAACTTAATTGAACAAATCAAATGACAGCAATGATTACTAAGAATATGAATGGGAATCTTAGCATAACAGAATACGCTTTGATTAAAATGTAATTATAGAAACTTAATTCGATACATTTTGTTACTTTGAAGCTTGTATCCTGAATCTATATTATGTCTCATTATTAGAGTTCCTTTTATTTGGAAGCATATATATATTCAGGATTAAATTTATTTGAACTTCCATTTCTTAAACGCGCTTACGTTTTTATTGAAAAGCGGAGCATGGAAGATTTTTTCTTCGGGAATATCGACTCTGAGTCGACTTATGGCCAACGTAGGGGGACCTCGCCCATCAAGAAGATGCCTCTTGATGAGTGCTGTAGGGTCAGTGCTTCTGTACGAAGCAGAGGTATGGGGCGACGCTCTCAGCAAGGAGGTATACCGAAAACGTTTGGCACAGGTACAGAAAAGAGGAGCACTGAGAATTGCATCTTCGTATCCAACAGCCTCTGACTCGGCGGAAAGAGTTCTTGCAGGCGTGATACCTGTCGCCCTCCTTGCTAGAGAGCGCCGCGTTATTAACTGCGCCGAAACGAGAGTGCGAGGGAGATGGTTGTCCGCGAGGAGTGACCGCGCTCGCTCAACGATTGGCAGCAGTCTTGGGTCAATTGCACGAAGGGAAGGTGGACTGCGCGCCTCATACCGGATGTGAGACCGTGGCTAAATCGAAGGCATGGTGAGACTGACTTCGATCTGACCTAGTTTTTGAGCGGGCATGGGTGTTTTCAGTCTTACCTGCACAAGATTGGTAAGTTACGGTCCCCCGATTGTCCGTTTTGCCAGGAGAGGAGGACAATGCCTATCACACATTTTTCGCGTGTACAAAATGGGTCAGGCTGTGAAGGGAACTCTACAGGGAGACGTGAGAGCTCACCCCGGATAATATAGTTGCGGTGATGCTCGAATCGCTTGACAAATGGAACCAGGTGGCACATTATGCTCGGGCAGTCCTAAAATATAAAAGGGACTCACAGCAGCCGGGAGTATTGGGGCTGGGGCATCGCTTTTCTGGCACTTCCTCTTGCCCTCTCCCTTCCCGCCAGGAAAGGGGCGCCCAGCTTGAAGGCGCCTCACGGCGTAACAAAACGAGACCTGGCCCGAACTAATGTGTCAAACAGTTTCAGGCTGGGTTCTCAGGTTGACAGGGGAGAAGTTTAGTGGGTAGTCCAGTCACTCATAGGAATTCCCCACTCTGTGCAAAAATGGAATTCACCTCCCCACCACAAAAAAGAATCGGTGAAAGTTGGCTTCTTTATATCCATGCGAATGATTGCGGATAAGGATATTCTGTTTTTGGGCGGCAAAATATGCGCTTGCCTGACCACTTTCTCCCGATTGTAATAAAATATGCTGAAATCAGCCCACGGCAGACACATTCTTAAATCCAATTTAATCACCACTTTATAATGAAAAAATTGACCATATAAAGGGTGCTCCAACAATAATGCACGATGCTAATTGTGAGTCACACTTTAACGTCAAGTTTTTCACCCAGCTTAATTTGACATTTCTTTGTTTCAGTGTTTGACAAATTCAACCATGGAGGAACACAATTGAGCAGCGCGTTAAGGTTGTTGAAGCCTTTCACGAAAATGGGCATTCAAATCAAATGCATTTCGTGCATTTCGTGATTTTTTGGTCAGCATAATCGACCAAATGTATTCACACACAATCGGGAGAATTGTGCACAATTTTCAGCAAACCGGGTCTGTAGGAAATGTGAAATCACCTGTGCATACTCACCCAGTTCGTTCTGCGGAAATCATTCCTGTTGTTCGCGATAGTGTGGCAGAAGAGCCGTCAACTTAGACTTGTCGTCGTGCCCAACAATTGAACATCTCACGATCATCACTGATGCGAATCTTGAATAAAGATTTGAATTCACACGCTTAAAAAGTTCAATTGACTCAAGAACTGAAGCTTACTGACCATTTCAAGCGTCGGCAATACGCCGAATGGTTGGTTGAACAGACAGAAAGGAATGGTGACTTTACAAAGAAAATCATTTTCAGCACACTTTCGCTTTAGTGGATTCATTAACAAGCAGAATTGCCGCATTTGGGCAAATGAGAATCCACGAGTGATTGTTGAAAGGTCGATGCATTCACAAAGAGTGACTGTTTGCTGCGCTTTATAAGCTGGTGGCGTCATCGGGCCGTACTTCTTCAAAAATGAGGACGGCCAAGCAGTTACCGTGAATGGTGTTCGCTATTGCGAGATGATAACGGGCTTCTTGTGCCCAGTAATTGAGGTTATAGACCTTGACGACATGTGGCTCCAACAGAATGGTGCCACTTGCCACACAGCCAACGAAACAATGGCTACTTTGCGCGAGAAATTCAATGGCCGTGTTATCTCACGTTGTGGCGATGACAATTGGCCGCCATGTTCATGTGATTTGACACCGTTGGACTTCTTTCTCTGGGGATGTTTAAAAGAAAAAGTGTACGTTAATAAGCCAAGAACAATTCAAGAGCTAAAGGATGAGATAACTAAGCACATTAACGACGTTGAACCTGAATTATGTCTCAGAGTCATTGAAAATATGGACCATCGAATAGAAGTATGCCGCTGTAGCCGTGACGAGCATTTGGGCGATCTTTTGTTTTATGCATAATTGTCATAGACCCTTCTATTATACAATTAACAACGTGCGTTTTGTGTGGACCACCTTTTACTAGCTTTATGTTAATACAAAATGCAAAGTTTTCTTCTTCAGTTAGATTTAAGCCAGCTACAGTTAGTGAAAAACCAAGAATTCGTTCCCTCGAATTCTCAGCTTTTATTTTAAAGGATCTTAATATTAGATACTGCCATGCCGCAGTGTGGACCAGAGTCGCATTCATCATAAGATAGCAGAGAGATTCATGCTGAGGCCGGCTAGCGCTCAGTCGTGTCATAGGTAGTTCCGCGGACTCACTCTGCATGTGCTGGGCCATATGCCATACAAAAAAAAACTAAACGCATAGAGGAGAGATGTTATTCCTTCACTTATTACTAACGGCCGTCTATTAATACATGCAAAAAAATCCTGGTTACTATGCTGATTTGTGATTTGATCTAACTTATTTGGTTTAACCAACAAATAAGAAAACATTTTTTTTGGAAAGCTTGATTTGGAGGTATGGAAAGTTATTATAAAAAAACTTCTTTTACGGCTGGAGTACTCTGAAGGTTCTGGTATCCAAACGCAGTGGCGGCGCAGGGCTTGGGCGACCGCCTACGGCCTCGCGCTATAGGGGCCTCGCGCTTGAGAGCATTTTCTAACTGAATAAAAGTTTGATAAGTATTGATACCAGTAAAGGCTGTGAATTATGTTACTCAAAGCTAAACAATAAAAGCATTCAAATTGCTAGCATTTGGTGTTACACATCAATTGTCCAGTCCATAGTGTAGTATACTGAAAAAGTGACCACGATCAACTCAACTACAGTAAGGCATTCAGGACGAATGAGACCATATGCGTTGATCATCTTGGCTTACAGTATTCTTTTGCAACCGCCCTGAATGTTGTCTCTCGCATCACAATTGCACTCCTATCTTCAGTGTGATATCTACAATTCTAGTGTAACTTACATATAATTAAATTGTGCTTATTGGGTTCCTTGACCCTTTCGTAGATTGCCAGCACAATGCCGTGGAGCTTGAAAGAGGTATCCGATGGCATTTACTAACATATGCAAATCTCACTTAATGTTTGGCTTGGGAAATTTGCATAGTTGGCAAGCATATCATTCCAATTATCGACATCAACCTTGAAATGATATAAAGAATGAATTTTCTTTATCGTTCGAACACCTTTTTATCTTGATACGATATGCAAATTTTTATGTAACTCATTATAAGCAAAGTTTTGTGTTATACACATAATGAACCCGCCATCATAAGTCGCAGTGTATCCTAGTTAATACATAGCAAAGGACTACAGAAACCGGTCTATGTAAGACATACGTCATGCACCGGCTAATTTGATTCAAGGACCATGGTAAATGTCCCAAAACAGGTTTGAATCGGTCATAAGTTTATCTCCAAACCCCCGCTACTTCTGAGAAAGAATCGTAAGAGTATTTATTCGTGTGCGAGGCCGAATGCTACATGCAAGGACTATCAAGGGAGTTTCGTATCAGCAAGTGATTCTGATTTCAGTTGATTCGAGTCTACTTCCACTCTTTCTCTATGGCTCGCGAGACAAAGCAGAGTACTGTAAGCATCTCTATTATTTTATTGTGAGTAAAAATGAGTAATATTGTGTTGAAGGTTTATTCTTGATCAGCTTGATTTATTCAAATAGAATTTCAGTGAGCTACCTAAGATAATTTTTCATAGGCTAACTGTAAACATGTGGAGTGACTGTAGGTATGTACATAAAAACAAAATTATTGTTGATAGGTTCAATATACGTTAAACGAAGTTCATCATGTCATGTCGAGGTACCAAGAGAGATAGAGATATCGGGAGAAAATGGGAATCTGGGTCCACAAAAAGACAAAAGAAAGCTGAAAGGGTCTTATCAAATCGGGCTTTAAGTTCAGGATCGATGAATCACCTCAAAAAACCTTTCATAGCATGACTCAGATGAATTGATTTCTTTAACGTTAGATATCGCAACAGCCAATACCTCGTTCAATTTGAAAAGTACTTCAGAGAAGTAAGTTACAGTCGGCAGTAGAAATAGCATCAAACTCTACCAATCAGAATCTGACGTGGAAAGCGGAATACCTGAACAACAAATAAGTTCTCGTTCAGTTAACGGCGATTGAAGCGTCGTTATCAAAGAAACGTGTAAAAGTTCCTAGGGATGTGGTCGTTTCCCCTAACCAATTCTCAGCGTCATGATATTATTCAAAGTGGTCTAATGCACCCATCAAATAACAGCTATGATGATTATTCCAAAGATGATGATCATAGACACTTTTCACATTTTTATGTTTTAAGAAGACTCAGTCATAGTGAAACTTAACATCGTCACTGGCTGGTTAATTCTAATGTAGACTTTTTAGCAATCCTCAAACACACATGGTTCAGGGAGGATGCTGTGGCTCAAAATGAGTTTATAAGGCTAATGGCAAAAAGAGTGACCGGAGAAGTGATTTGAAGGGTAAAAGAGGCGAAATATTATTCTATTTTGCTTGACTGCACAAAAGACTATAGTCGAGTTGAACAAATGTTTGGCGTATTACGATTTTGCAACATAACAACTGGTAAAATAGAAAAACATTTTATTGGGTTTCTTGTTATCGCTGGATCAACTAGGGACTACCTTAATTATGTAATACTTAAAAAATAAGGAAAAAATGCATCAGATATTCATAATACACGAGGTGCATTACTATACAAGTCTAGCCAAGTAGTAGCCTATGCAGACGACATCAACATTTTGTCAGGGTCATTTTCAACTGTTAAAGAACTTTACCTGAAACTCGACAGCGAAGCAAAACTAGTAAGGCTACAAATCAATGAGAATAAAACAAAGCTCATGTGCAGTCGAGGAGAAATACCTCAAATACACAAAATATCACATTTGGCGAATACAGTATCGGAAATGAGAGGGAATTTGTGTATCTAGGCGCCAAAATAACGAAGACGGGTAGTGAAAGAGATGAAATACGCTGAAGAATACAGCTCGCAAATAAAATATTTTGGTCAGTTTCGACGATCCTGAAGATCAGCTGCATACCCAGGAGAACAAAGCTCCACGTATACAAATCTGTGATAAGACCTGTGCTATCCTGTGGGTTGGAAACATGGATCCTAACCCAAGCATCCGCAAACATATTAACAACTTTGAGCAATAGGTCCCGAGGCGAATGTTCGGAGCGAAGCTAGACGGGGACCAATGGCAAATTCGATACAACCATGAGCTATATGAGATTTTGACGACCCGGAGGTCTGAACGATTGTAAGACGGCGGAAGCTGAAATGGGCAGGACACATGAATCGTATGGACGAACAACGGATACCCAAAAAGGTATTCGTTGGAAGAATTGAAGTCCGAAAACCAATGGGGAAACCGAGGGAACGCTGGTTAGACTCGGTCGACGAAGACAGTTCATCGCTGTTCAGATTTTCAAATTGGAGGACGTGGTCAATGAACCAAGACAGTTGGAGGCGCTATTTGCAGGAAGCAAAGGCTCGAGAGGGGCTGTAATGTTACGAAGAAGGAGAAGCTGCCGCACACATGGCAAAATGATCAAATTTCATAAAACTATCTGTTTTAGTAATTTTCTAGACCCATTTCCTCACACAGCTACCACATTTCTCTTGTTTTTATTTGGCATGTAAAATCAATATGAAAATAGCTGAAAAAGAAGAAGAAATCATTTCTTTGTCATCGGTAGTCCATATGCGATGGCAACATGGCTATCACATATCGACTCTGGGAGAGATGGTCACATCGAAAATCAAATTAAGCCAAAGCATGACATAAGTAATTTTAAAGTTAGATCAAAATATTAACCGCATACTTTGCAGCAAATTCAAAAATCACGAATATTTTAGGAAAGCAACTTCACAACCATGTAATGTACGAAGTTTTTAAAAAATATTCACAATTGACAAAATTGTAAACAAGGATTTAACGCACTTTTTTACTATATTTCGCCAAAATTTTGCTCGTACGATTGCTACCAATGTTTTCGATGCAAAGCGAATTAAACAGAAACTACTCGTAGTAAAACATAGAAACCGGTTTATGAATTATTTCCACCATCTCTCACCTATTGTCATTTACCTCGGAATTACCCGACCCGAAAATTCAGACACGAAATACATTTGCGCTGAAATAAAAAGCTAGACAAGTATACTCGACATGACTTTCCAGTGAGCTTTATAGGGAAAAACACATAGTTCAAGCTAAACAAACATAGTCATAGTCTCCACGCAAGTCAACATAGCCCATCGGGAAAAAATTCTTTAGGTAAACCTGAAAAATACAGATTTACTGTCTCTTCACCCTCGATATTTGACTCATATTTTTTCAAGTAGGGGAACAAAAAAAGTCACTCGGAGGAGTATGGTAATGGATCCAGGTTTCGTCGACACTAATTAACCGGCGCAAAAACTCGGTAGGAATCTTTTGGTGTAGCTGAAGAGTCTCGCGCGACATGTCCATCCGTACGTGTTTTTGGTCGGTCGTCAACAAACACGGCACACATCGCGCGGATAAATCTCCATGTAAAATTTGATGCATCCGCTCAGTTTGTTATCCCACAAGCCCCAGCAATTTCTTTAATTTATTAATCAGCGATCTTCCCTCACGGTTGTTTGCACTAAACTGACGATATCTTCCGTTGAAACAGTTTTTGCATGTCCAGAACGTTCATTGTCAAAGATGCTTGTGCGACCGAGTTTGAACTCGGCCACCAAATGTTTGCCGGTTGCAAACGAGGGCGACGAGTCACCATACATAGAGTCAACTCTTCTTTCACTTCCCGAGCTTTTTCGCTTTCAATAAGTACTTTGTCACAGTGCGATACTCGATTTTATCCATTGTTCTTAACAAACGTCACCTGTCAACTTTGGAAGGGTACCATGTGTTTTGTACTGATCGGAATGACTTGAAATTTTTATGGCTTACATATAGAACGACCATCTATTGGTTGACAACAGAACTTGAATGTACCATGACTTTTTACCGGTAAGGCCGGAAGCTTTTCAAATGACTCTCGTACGATATAGCTTATATTAATTTGGTATATTTAAATATGAATTGCCCCAAAAGAGCTCACCCTTTATCTTGCCTCGTTTATTATTGACTTCTCTATTGTGCCTATCAACTTTAAATATTTCGAATGTTAGAAAAATTACGAGAGTGCCAACATTTGATAGAGTGAACCTTAAGAGTCAATAACACAAGTAAAAAAAATTTTTAAGTTCAACGGCTTTATTGCAAAGAAACATAATATTGATGCAGACAATATACTTAAAGCTAGAAAATAATTAGGTGGACACCCGGTACCAGTAATCACTGCACTCTCCTGATCGACATATCTAGGGCATTAAACAAATAAAAACGTGGGGCGTAGCGTAACCTGAGTAAATATGTAAATAAACGTTTTGTGATGTCGCACGATCATAGTGACGTATTTTCGTTTACATACATTTTGTCTATTTAGAGGATGCACCCAAAGCATATAATGATATGAGCGGTTGACTGTGACTGTGACTTCGGTCTTAACGGCCTAAACTGATGAAAAGAGTGGTGCGATGGCTCGTACCTGGTACGTATCTAGCTTTTAGCTTTTAGAACATTATTCGCATCATTATTATCTTTAGACATGGTATTGACTGCGCAACCTCGGGAAGAGATCTGCCATTCGGTCGCTAGTGTAACTTCACATTGACGTGAAGTGGTATTGAAGGCACGCGCGTTAATTGACAGATTTTTTTCACAAGGTGGTGATATCGGACAGGTGGATACAGCTAAGAGATTCACGAGCGAGAAACGTCAGCTGTGATTCAGGAATGGGAATTGAACATTCAGTCTCGTCGATTCGAGATTCTCATCTTGTAGGGGTTTGTGTTTGCGGCATTGTAAATTAAATCCGCGAAAATCGTGACATCGGTGAAGTCTAGAATACAATAAAAAGTCAGCACTCCCAGGAACTGTTGCCTTTGACGAATACGGTCGTCCTTTTATCATTTCACGTGATCAAAACAATAGAAACTATTAACTGGAGCAGATGCTATTGAAGTAGGAAGAATCGTCTAGAATCTAGGAGTGTCTGATTGTGAACTACAAACTATATTTTATTTTTATTTTTTTTTCACTCAAAAAGTTAGCACAAGCTGTGAATATTCAGTCTGGATGGGGAATTTCCAAACAGCTGAATCGATTTTGTGTGATGCTTGCTCCTGCTCGTTGACCGCGACACGGCAGTGATTTGATCAATACATGTAACAATTTGCATAACTCCTTAAGAAATTTCACAGAGCCACGTAACATAATCGCAGGTAACAAAGAATCGATGAAGCGGTTTCCTCGCATGCAGATATAAACCTAGCTTTTTTTGCACACAACACAATTCTCGTGCATACTTGAGCATTTATCGTCTTCAAAACGCCGGAAAGAAAGTGGCCTGAATTGAATGATGAAAACAAATTGGTTTAACGAGTTTCAACGTGGTCGCACGTTGGCTTTTGATGAGCCATACCAAGTGCCTCGCAAACGACTACCATGGAAAATACCATGACGCCAGATAGCTGAGACAGTAGGTATGTCAAAAGACTGCATGGGGCATACCCCGAATGAAATTTTGAGGATGAGAAAGCTGTCGGCGCAATGGATGTCACGTTTGCTTACTCCGAACAACAAACGCAACCGTGAGACCACTTCAGAGCAGTGTTTGATGCTGGGTAAGTGCAAACAAATGGAGATTCTACACCGTTTCGTGACCGTTGCCGAAACATGGCTCTACTGATACACACCACTTCACTTCTCTCGACGTACGTGTTCAGAAGAAGCCAAAGACTGTCCTACCGGTCGGGAAAGTGATGGCCACCGTTTTCCGGGAGTTACAAGGTGCCATCTACATTGGCTACCTAGAGTAAAACGTTCACAGGACTCTGCTATGCCGACTTATTGGTCCGGTTCGACACCGAATCGCAGAAAAAAAGCCCCGTTTGCCAAGGAAAAACGTGCTTTTCCACCATGAAAACACACCGGCTCACACTTCCGCCATCGCCACGGCTATATTGGTTGAATTGAGCTACGAACTGCTCCATCGTTTTCTCTAGATTTTGCCCCGTGCAACTTCTTTTTGTTTTCAAACCTGAAAAAATCACTCGCCGGGCGCAAATTTGAGTCCAATGAGGAGGTTATCGCCACATTAAAGCCTACTTTGCAGACCTCGAGAAAACGTATTTTTCAAACAGGTTAAAGAAATTGGAGCATCGCTGGGTCAAGTCTATCGAGCTAAGAGGAGATTATGTCGAGACATAAATTTCCACATTTCCAAACATTTCGTTTTTCTTTTGTAGGCTAAGAACTAATCGGACCGCCCTCGTAAAAACTGTATGATTAGTAAAATAGGTGATCCTTGCTGAACTCAGCTTCGATTGATCACATGTTTGAGGGATTCGTGCCGACTCTGACATAGAAGGTTCTGCCTTGAAAAAATTAATGAATTATTTGTAATATTGAAAGCGAAATTTGGAGCTCATGCATTTTGAAGATTAGATCTACATACCAGACTTTGTTAAAGACTTTCGTCATGTTAAACATAGCTAGGTGCGTAGACTTTTTGCAATTCATCCTATTGGTACACCCTAATGAGCTGGAGTTCGGTGGAGTGAGCTTCTCAACAGCCAAACTGTTTGTTAAGGACTATATGTTTTTCTTGCCACCTGTAATCTATATAAGATTTAATTTCAGCTTTTGAAGAGATAGGAAAGAGGAGACTTATAACTTAGTCTCCAAATCTGCAGGAAGGTGTGATCTTTGCCTGATTTTGGGGTGACAATCATGGTAGCCGATTTTCATTCTCCATGGTATTTCTACAAACGGAAAACTATATTTATGATGTTCGTTAGTGTCTGTAGTATATTGTCTAGAAACCATTTGAGCATCGTATTAGGAATCATGTTGGGGCCAGGAATTTTATATTTGTGTCATCCCAATATGATGTCTTTTTTCTTGATAAGATCAAATGGCCGTACCACGTATCCCTCTTGGAAGATACTATTTCATTTACATTTACCGGGAGGGAATAATGAATTCAGTCACTTTTTTAGCCGGTATTTTACCCCAGATACGAGTACTGATGGGTTGCTAGTTCTACTTTTATATGTAGGAAAAATAAACTTGTAAATCAGAATAGCAACATTTTTTATTAGTTAGCAAAGATAAATTTGGGCCAAGCGTCGCATTTACTTGGTAACATCAACCAACCTCAAGGCATAGCTAGAAAGAAAAAAAAAATGTTTTACCCATTACGTACTATACAACTCTTCAAGGGTAAGCAATAAAAAGGAAAAACCCACTCTGAACGAATCCAAAAATGATGAAAAATCGTTAATTCATCGTAAATATAAGATACTTCATTCAAAAAGGTCGTAGCTGAACCACTCACACTCTAACACTTCCCAACAAGTTTTCGTCGTTGCCGTCTATTATCGTTAATCTTGAATGTCCTTAAAGATAGATGATAAACGATTTATTGATATATTCACAAATAAAAGTCAATCATTCATTTTTCAAGTGCTATACAACACTGAACGTTTCTAAGTATTCTACTGCTGCTCTGATGATGAAAAGGAGGTTGAAACGACTCTAAACGAGTATTGGAAAATGACATGCAAATGTATACATATTTTTCACAGCTGTATTGGAAGAAAGCGCTTTAGACGTGCTTCGAACGGAAGGAAATCCCATTTGAAAGAATGAGAATGAATACAAAAGATACATGATACCACTCCACTACTCCAGCCACTCTGAACAACCTGACACTTTAGGGACAAGAATGAACACACGATATAACGATAAGTATCAATAGATGACTACATCAAGTGGAAAATAAATCTGAAAGCTCATGAGAGGTTACAGGTAGAGCAATATAGCATGTCACCATATGGATATGCATACATCAGTTTTACCTTTCTATGCACCTGACGGCTATAAGTATCTTTTCTGCTCGAAGGTTGCTCGACTACGCTAGTTATAGAAAACGAATATTCACATGTCCACAGCGGCAATAATGCTAGCACTTGGTTGGCTTTTGTCAGAATCCAACGGAAGGATGAGGAGAAATGAGAATTTTATTAGACCAGATTCTTATCGGTTTGAAAAAAGTTAAAGGATCCAAGCCAACGTCATGTGCATACCTTCAGGTCTGATGCAGAATAAATGTCTTTTTAAAGTACCCAAAATTTATATAAAGGTGAGTTTGTGATGTGAGTTGAATGCACTTTTAACTTGCACGGACATACATGTTGGATGACATAGTGGACACAATGGAATGACGGTGTGATAAATGATACTCTTGGAAGGGCAGATATATGGGATTTTAGTCGGAAAACGAAAATTTACTTCAAAAGTTCAGAGCACAGCGAGTTACAATATATTTAGATGTATTATGGTTTACCAGCATTATGGGATCTAGGTTACTCTAAGCTTTGATAAAGTATATCTGAAAATTGAAGGAAAATCGACTTCATTCTCAGATTTATCATCAACAAGCATCATAGACCTGAAAAGAATAATTTTCAATCATTGGCTCGGCAATGCAAATAACATGGCAAGCACGTGATGCAAAAGTTAGAGCAAATGTAAATCTTTATTCAGGATTGATCAATGATGATACTGCCAAAAATATCTTTAATAACCTTTCCTAACACGTGTACAGCATAAAAATAACAGCAAATTACCCTTTATGAAGGGGTTTACCTAATTAATTTTCCAGGCAATGGTTTTGATGTTAACACTTCCTTCTGAGATTGATATTGATGATGCATACCTAATTATTCATGCGGAACATAAAACGAAGACAAAAGCTCGACATTGTCTTACTTTAAGCAATACCACAAGAATAAAGCATAGTAACAAGTACTATGTCTTTCATTGGTTGACCAATTGAATTTCCTTATATTATACCGAACAAACTCCATCCATCGCTGCGCTATTCAATCCCAAACTGATGCCAATTAATTGAATTTCTCCTTTTCTCTCACTTTCTCTCGCGATTCAATTAACAATTTAATTTATCGAAAAACACCAGCAACGAAGCATTTCTACTATATTCTCAGTTTGCAGCGCCATTTCTGATTTCATAGTCCTTTTCATTGTTTTTCTTGTTGTTGACCCGATTTCACATCAGATTGATTTCATCGATTCTATTCAATTTCGAGCTATTGAAAATTTTATAACAAATACGAATCAACTTTGTAAAACTCTGCAGAATTCAGTGATCTGGACAACTCGCTCAATTTGATATAGCATTGTGAAGGAATGAGTTGGTTTCTGGGGATTGATGACCATTTAAATTTCGTATACCTATATTTGGAGTGCACCTTCCTTTTTTGCATCTGTGTCAGTGAAAAATGTATGTATTTGGAAGTATGGAGAGCATTTGTGACATTAAGTATTCACGTCGGAAAAAAGGAATGGAATGCATGCATGAGTGCATTCGCAAAGGTGCATGCAGTTTGCCAGGTTTTCTGCATAGAATGGTAATCATCCATAAAGTCCAGCAACGATTTCCTGCAAATTGATAACTTTTGTCCCAGGTGGTATTGGAATATCACTTCAGACCTAAGTTTTTAACTCAATATAGAAGATTGCTTTTAAAATGCATTTCAATAAATGAAATTGCTAGTTTTTGTATAATATGCATACGCAAATAAACAAAGCATTTTTTGACATGATAGCACATATATCAAAAATGCAAATACAGGGTTTACCAATAAGAGGTGTTATGTTGATATTAAAAGAAAAATGCCATTTTTTAATATAAATGATCAAATATTTATTTTATTATAAACAGGAAGAAATGCCGTTAATATTGAAAAATAACATCAGGCAAATAATTTACCACGACCACGCTTACAGGACCATATTCTTTTCATGAAATTTTCCATAACCAAATCGCAAATCGGCTGCCCTATGTCCTCGATAGCCTCACGAATTGAATCTTTGAGGTCTTGAATCGACGCTGAGCTGTTGGCGTAGTTCTTCTCTTTCACGTGGCCCCAAAGGAAGAAGTCGCAAGGTGTTAAATCACAAGATCTCGGTGGCCAATTTTGATCACCTCATCGAGAGATAACACGGTCCGGAAACTTTTCCCGTAAACGATCAATGGTTTCGTTGCTTGTGTGGCACGTAGCGCCGTCTTGTTGAAAGTAAACGTTGTCCAGACCAATACTATCCAATTCCGGCCAAAAAAATCATTAATCATCTCTCGATAGCGCAATCCATTCACCGTTACTGTTGCTCTAGCCTCATTTTCGAAAAAGTAAGATCCAATGACTCCGCCGGACCATAAACTGCACCAAACAGTCACACGTTGAGAATAGAGAGGCTTTTCTACAAATGCATTTTCCGATTTTCCGAGCCCCAGATGCGACAATTTTGCTTTTTGACGATACCACCGAGGTGGAAATGGACCTTACCAAGATGATTTTTCAATGGGATTCCGGATCATTTTCATGCATTTCAAGGACCCAATCAGCAAAGACAGGACGTTGTTGATGATCGACCGGCTTGAGTCTTGTGTTAACTGAACTTTATAAGCCTTAAGACCCAAATCGTCATGCAAAATACGGTATAATGACGTTTGTGGAATGCCGAATTCCAAAGAACGACGAGGAATGGACAAACCTGGGTTTTCTTCAACACTTTCGGCTACAGCAGACATATTCTCGGCTGTTCTTGAGTGACGTGCATGGGTTTTATTCTTCACATCACTAAGTTGTCCCAACAGCTCGAATTTTTCCACCAATTTCTGTATTGCGTTCCGACAAGGTGCTTCACGACGACCAAAAATGTTCGAGTTTTACGAACCGTCTCTGCCAAATTTTCACAATTTTCATAGTGAATTTTAATAATTTCAATGCGTTATTGAAGCGTGTATCGTTTCATTTTTATTAATGACGTAGTTTTTACTTGTCAAATGTCAAAAAATGACAGCTTCAAAGGTGGCTTCTACCGAAATAGCGAGCTATTCTAAATAACACCTCTTATTGGAACACCCTTTATTACGGGGAATTCATCTATGGTTTCTTTTTTGAAAGTGTATTCAGGACTTTAGTTAAAAATTCTGTTTCGAGGCAACTTAAATTTGCTATCATCAATCCTTTAGCATTTTAAGAGAACTCTAAATTTTTTGAATCTTATAAACCAGCTAAAGTAAAACAATTCGCGTTGTTTGCGTTGCCTGGATTTGAGGCATAGTGGCTGGTTGAAAGTTTTTAGGCATGCTAGATGTTTAGACTGCTCTTCAGTAGACAGATCGTTGTTCTTATACTCGGACACTCTACCAATACACATATTTTGGTGCCACAAATTTGGGCATTTGAACTCAATTCATACACGCTAAGAATGACTTGGCTAAGCATCGAACAAACATCTCACAGAACGTAAGGCTGATCCACGCCCACTAAATTAGGAGACAGACTTTAAAGAAATGATACAAATGCAACAAGCAAAATGAGCAATAATGCAAAATGTTTTTACCGCGACGAAAGGCTTGTCTTTTGCCGCTTGTATTAATAATTTTAATTATGTGGAAGAAAAGTTAAAAATCGGTCCTTTACCAGGAACCTTAAACTCAGGGCCAGATACAAAAAATCTGTCCTTTACGATAGTTGAATTTCTGTCCAATACCGATATTCCCTTTCAAAAAACAAGTTGGCTAGGTACAGCTCGAATAAAAACAAATTCAATGAAATATCACAAGCAACTGAACCATTTTAATTAACATTCTCGTTCTTAAATATAATTATTCCTAATTAGTCAGTGACAGGTCTCGCTCCCACGCTCCATCAGTTTTCATAGACGAGCATATCGCTTACGCTGCACAATTGCATGTCTATGTTTGGCCAGCGACAATTTGCAGCTTAAATTAGAACTAGAAAATATTATTTTTATTGTGTTTAATACATGCTCCCGGCGTTAAACAGCAGTTTAACTTGTTAACCGCAAACTGAAGGCTTCTGATGGCATTGATCTTGTAGCTGGAGTTGGAGCAAACGAGGGCTGTTTTGCTGGTTTACTGCGTCCCCGACATAGATGTTGTTACGCTAAGTAAGTTAAAGTGAGAAGGCCAATGAATAATCCGGTGTAGGCTACTGTGAATTGATGGACGACATGAGATTCTGCTTTGGTGGATTTAGTTCTGCATCTAGTTGGGATTGTATCACTCGTTGTATCGTCAAAAATTTTCTGGCCTGCAGCGTTCGAGTTTTTGGCAGCTCTTGTAGTTTCGATCGAAAGGTAAATTGGGATATATTTCTGAGTGGAAGGAAATGGGTTTTGATTACTACCACTGAACCATAACTTAACGTCGGCCGTGTAGTGAAGAAAACGCCTAGTACTTGAGTGAGCACATCTGATTGGTCCGTGAGATTAGTGAAGTTTGTGTCAAAATTCCAGTTATTTAGTTTGAAAGATTTCTTACATAATTGATAATACAAAGCCCAAAGAAAATCAGCTCAAAACCAGGTGTGGGTGGACGTGACGGTTAGTATTTCGTTATTGGTAATATTTTTTTCTGTTCGTTCGGTTCGTTTAATATCTTAAATTTTTTTAAAGAACACATATAAGGAAATTTTGGATGAATGGCCACTTTACCGGACTGCACAGGCTACGATGCCGTTGGATCAACGTGTTCTAGACGCTATGCTTCATTATTTAACCAGCTCCTTTGTAAACCCACATACGAGAACACGTGGTTATGAGGCAGACCCACGAGAGACGCAAGCCAGTGAATTGATTTGTATAGGTTAGGTACGATATCAAGAGTGCTCCTAGCGCCGTACAGATAATTTCACATAAATCAGAAACAAATGAATAATGCCTCTGGGTTCGCTGACGACCTCCCAAAAGGGAGAATGGATGGATCAAGTTTCCTTGCTAATAGTTAAGAACTTTTACCTAAAATAAGAAAGAAATGTTTCAATAAATGCCTCAATAAATCCGGAACTGGGTTACACTTATCTGAACAAAAATGCATTGCCATGTGTATGGAATCGTGGAATTCAGTATCGAGAGCTCATCGACATTGTATACAACGTGATTGGGCGAACATGTAATTTTTTTTATAAAATCCAAGCGTACGGGGTTTTCGCATCTGCAATTATTTCTTGATGATCAAAGCAAATTTTCATAATCCTGTGGAAAGGGTAAATTTGAAGAAATTCCAATGAAGGTGCGGACAAGTTCCCGAAATTGCTAAAAAAAAGGCCGCTAACCGCATACGATAGTATAAGAAAGTGGAAAAACGTCAAACTAGTACGAACTTTATTTTCCCTCACACAGTGCTCGAAATATTTGTTGAAATAGTAAAAACAAGTGTTTTGCCTCTTACTGTGAACTTTTTAATAAGAACAGCCCAATCAGAAACGGAACATGAGACGATTGACTAAAATACCAAGCATATATATGCGGGCCATTTAAAAAGTTTCCGGCCTTTTAAAACAAAACACCCCTCTCAGGCCTACGCTTCCTACAACAAGCGCTTCCAACTGTCTCGATCTATTGACCGCGTCCTCTAATTTTGAAATTCAAGCAGCGATGAACTGTCTTCATCGACCGAGTCAAACCTGCATTTCTTCAGTTTCCCCACTGGTCTCTGGCCTTCAGTTCTCCCACCGAATACCCATTGCAGCTTCCACACTCTTACAATCGTTGAGACGTTCGGTTCGTCGAAAATTTCATACAGCTCATGGTTATATCGAATTCGCCATTGGTCCCCATCTAGCTTCAGTCTCTAAAATTCGTTCAATATATTTGCGGATGCTTGAGCTAGGGTCCATATTTCACACGCATAGCATAACACAGGTCTTATCACAAATTTGTATACTTGGAGCCTTGCTTTCCTGTGTATGCAGCTGGTCTTTAAGATCGTCAAAACTGAATAACATATTTTATTTGCGAGCTGTACTCTTCAGCGTATTTCGTCTCTTTCATTGCCCGTCTTCGTTATTTTGGCGCCTAGATACACAAATTCGCTCTCACTCTTGTGTCATGTTTTGTGTATTTGAGGTATTTTCTTTGACTGCGTCATGAGCTTTGTTTTCTTCTCATCGATTTGTAGCCCTACTTGTTTTGCTCCACTGTCGAGTTTCAGAAAGAGTTCTTTGGTAGTTGTTAATAAGCGTAAGAAAATGTTGATGTCGTTCGCATGTTGATCTACCTGCTCTACAGCTACCTTGATACTCCCCAATAATATTGTTAGCGTGTGATCCAATTTTATTTTCTAGCCGTACAAAGTAGTGATGTGCCTCTGTAATTTTCGCATTGTATCTTGTCACCTTTTTGTAGATAGAAAATATAATTGATCGGCTCCACTCTTTTCGCATATGTTCTTGTTTTCAAGTGTGCTGGGTGACTTTATGAATAGCTTTATGAACACTACTGTCACCATATTTGATGAACTCAACTAGAATCTCATCGGTTCCCGGCGCTGTATTATTCGTTTGGGCTTTGATGATGGACCAACTTCATCCAAGGACACATAATTCAAGCCAAACAATAATTTATTTCTCGATATAGTCTTCACGCAAGCCAATGCATTTGGTCAACCCTTTAGGCCATCAGAAAAAAATTCTTTGGTTAAACCTGAAAAATACAGATTTACTGCCTCTTCGACCTTGGTATTTGACCCATATTTTTTCCCACCCAGAAATTTTTTCAACTTGATGAACAAAACAAGTCACTCGGAGCTAGGTCTGGTGAATAGGGCGAAGTGTTGAAGCAATTCGATCTTCATTTCGTCCAATTTCACCATTGCGACCATGCATATGTTGACTCGTGCGATATCTTGATGAAACATTACCTTCTTTCTCGCCAAGTGTGGTGGCTTTTTCTTGAGTTCCAGCTTCAATTGGTTAAGCAACGTAGCGTAATTGGGTCTGTCAATGGTTTTAACTTTTTGAATCCAATCAACCATAATCATTCCACGGCTGTCCCAAAAAACTGTTACCATAACTTTTCCGGCAGAAAGAGCGACCTTCGCCTTCTTTGGAGCTGGTTCCCCCACCACAATCTACTGGATTGACTATTGTTTAGTCTCCGGAGTATGGTGATGGATCCATTTTTTGTTGACGGGAATTAATCGGTGCAAAAAACTCGGTAGGATTCTTTTAGAATATCTGAAAAGTCTCGCGCGACCTGTCCACCCGTACGCGCGTTTAGTCGGTCGTCAACAAACATCGCGTGGATAATTTTCTCATGCATGAATCTTCATTTAAAATCTTATGCACCCGTTCAGTTATATCCCACAAGCCTCAGCAATTTCCTTAATGGTTAATCGGCGATCTTTTGTCATGGTTGTGCGCATTAAACTGACGATATCTTCCGTTGAAACAGTTTTTGGACGTCCAGGATGTTCATCGTCAAAAATGCTTGTACGACCGCTTTTGAACTCGGCTACGCAATGTTTCACGGTTGCAAATGAGGGCGACGATTCACCATACACGGAATCTTACTCTTCTTTCACTTCCCGAGTTTTTATCCCTTTCAAATAGGGGTACTTACTTTATCACCGTGTGATAATCGATTTTATCCATTGTTGGTAACAAAAGTCACCTGTCAACCTTGGAAGGGTACCATGTATTTTGTACTGATCGGAATGAGTTGTAGTTACGGCATACATATGGCAAGGGAACTTGAATGTTCCATGACTTTTTGTGTGTTAGGCCGGAAACTTTACAAATAATCCTCGTAGATGAGCAAACATGCATACATAAGTAGTTAAAAGTTAAAGAAATTGGAAAAATGCTTTTGTACGCAAATTTAAGAATTTGAGAAAAAAATTTGCTCCTTTAACGCTATATAGATATTAAATGGAAGATACTAGCCATTTTTCTCTACTTTAATCCCCTCGCCCACCATATTTATCGCATTCATCTTTGATTCTCAATTCATTCTTAGCCCACACCAACTAAACCAGAAACTCCAAAGTCGAACTGATCTCTTTATTCTTGTACAATTACATTTTGCATAGTAAAACATATTTTTCAATCTTTCAATTTCACCTAAGCCGTACATAGATGTTCGAGGGCAGTTCACTAAGTACTAGTGTTAGAAATAGGCACAATTAAAAAAAAAAAATTTTTTTTCAACATAGTCCCCTTTTAGAAGGATACACTTCTCCTAACCGTTCTGTCATTTTTTTAACGCTTCTAAAGAATAGGATTTGTCGAAATCTCCAAATAGGTCTCTGTCTTGGCGATGACTTCCTCCTTTGAGCTAAATTTTTTCCCGCGAGCCATTTCATTATGTTAGGGAACAAGAAAAAGTCACAGGGAGCCATATCGAATGAACATGGGGGATGTGGCAGCAATTTGTAACGCAACTCATGTAGTTTGGCGGCGGTAACTTCGGATGAATGTACTGGTGCGTTATCATGGTGAAACAGCACCTTCTTTTTAGACAAATGCGGCCGTGTCTCCTGCAATTTTTGTCGAAGGGGTCCAATAACTCACTGTAGCATCGTCAACTTATCATGTAAAGTATTAACCCTACAGTGCGATTTTTTATTTCGTCTAAAAAAATATATATGGTTCTAAATATGTCTTGATATCCGAAAAAATTTAAAAAAAAATCGAAATCTAGTGTAAGGAGCGATATTTTATTTTTTTTTCTCTGTTCCATATGTGGTACATTATGCACTTACACTAGTATTAAAATCAAGTATTTCAAGTTTCATGTAAAAAACAGAAATTAAGTTTGCCTTCTAATGGTGTAATTTATAAAAGCAATTATTATCTGTTCAAACATAACTCAACACGATACTTTTCGCGGTTTATATTTGTTTTTTGTTTACATTGAGGGTACTTGCAGCGCTGTCTATTCGAATTCCATTTAGGAAAGGGATAAAATCCATCCCGACTTACATCTCGAGGGGGAAGAATTGCTACATTAGACTTTTTCTTCTTTATCTCAATCATTTTCAGTCGGGTGTTGTCCAACGAATGATGATGATAGAACGACGGGTTTATTGTCGTACCACATTACTGTGTTGACTTCTGTTCCATCTACTCGTACATCAGCAACCCATTTCTCTGAATAGCCCCTCTCTGTCTTACTACTTTTCAATTCTTTCAGCGATGGGATTTTCAGATCTTTACCAAGGCGATTTTTTTTGACCGTTCCTAATGACTGAATTCCTCGTTTTGCCAGGTAAGAAATTAGTTAAGGTGAAGTATAGTAGTTATCGAAGAAAAATTTATATTGCTCGTTTTCCGGAATAGATCTTGCTAGGCGAACTACTATATTACGACTTGCGCCCAAGTCAGGTTTATAAGAATATCTCAGCTCAGGTTTATTCTCTATTCTAGAGTATGCCTCAAAGTCGTACGCAAACCCACTATCGGCACACAGCACAATAAGTTTATAGCCCTATTTATGTGGTTTATTCGGAAGGTATGTTACTGTCGCAGGATATTCGTAGCAATATACACATTTGCTCATGCACAGACAATGCTTCTCTTTTTTAAGGAATATTTTTGAATTTCTTGCTAAGGCTTTCTAATATTGGCCTTATTTTGTGGAGCCGGTCGTGCTCGGGAGAACCTGAAGGTACTTGTAATGTGTTGTCGTTCAAGTATAAGAACTCACAAATTTTCTCGAACCTATTCAGGGTCATCATCTCTTTTACTAAAGGTAAACCTAACTCAGATTCTCAGTACATCCGAATATTTGGTAACTTAGCAACGCTCATGACCAAACATATACATACCAACAAACTTTTTTAATTCACCCATGTTGATGATAAAGGGTTTCGATGGGTCTTTCTGAGCACTAAATTTGTGCATTTCATCGACAATATGGCTAAAAAAATATTGCAACGGAGTATCTAGTTCTATAAAAGTTGACTCTGAATTTATATTGCCAGTAAATTGAGGATTTTTCAACTTCAGAGACTTCCTTTTCGAAATTAAATTTCGTTTCTTTCTCATGATGTTTTTAATTCCCGAAACTCTTTTTCTTGTAGCAGGGGAAGTGATAGAACTTCTGCTTTCACGTGATAACCCTATTGCTTCAGAAGTACTGGGCTAAGGATCTGATGCTGCATACCTTTTCGATGGCGAATCTATTTTGGAGTCACTAAGAGTGTCATCCACTCCATCCAAGTTTTCTTTTATTTTCGCAATGTAATCGTCACTTTCGGCGTCCAAAAAGTTTACGCTATCTTCACTCTCCAAAGGTATATTTACCAACCGCTCAAACTCCGAGTCACACAACTTCTTCTTAGCCATAATCCGAAATGAAATGAAAACCACTGGAATATGCAAATGTGAAATAATGCATGGTCTTCTATAACTGGCACATTTAAGCAAACCGATATTTTGATACAAAAATGTAAATTTCTTTGAAAAAATAACTCACTTCTCTTTAATATATATATTTTTTTCACTCCCGAAACACTTACAAAGCTATTCTTTCACAACCTCAAATGGACGCGAACAATGAATTCGAACGAACTGCCGACGATTTGAATGGGCTAGTTTGACATTCAACAGCGAATGCCATCTAGTGACATTTGCTGGTGTTGAGTAATTGCTTGACTTGTAAATATTCTTCCATCACCCAGAAAGTGTCAATAGATGCACATTTTCAATAAATGTACATTATAAAATTGGTTGTACCACATATGGCACTGTAGGCATTGTAGCGTTAATTGCCGTTCCGGTCGAAAAACACACACACGGCCTCTGCTACTTCGCGCACTTTCTTCGTCGATCAGTGAGAATTATGACCTAGACTTAGAATAAAAGAAACTTTAATAAAATACAAACCAATAGAGAAAACGTGAATACTGGGTATTGTGCTAATATACAATCAAAAAAAAAAAATCAACTTATTACTAACAATAAAGTAACAGAAGGGGTAGCTGTGAAATAACATGTATAAATTTTCACATTGTATTATTTCCTCACTCACACTCACTAAAGTCATTTACAATACAAAATTTTCAATTATTAAATTTCAAATTGTAAAAAAGTCAAAAACTTAAATCATATGTGTAAGCTCTGATTCCTTTTGCACTATATATTTTTAAATTCTTATTTTAGTTTCAACAAAGCACACCTAACATTTTTAAATTATAATAAAGATTTTATTTACATTCATGTAAAATAATGAAGCAAAATTAAAACAAAGATAAAATGCATGTAATAAAACTAAATGAAATTAAAGAAAAACTGATTAATATTCTTAATACTTAAATTTTTTATTAAAAATCAGAAAAAGGATAAAAGTAAATGGAAAAAAACAACATCAAAAAGAAAAAATGTTGTGTTAACATAATTGTTAAAATTATACTTCAAATAAAAATGAATTGTTAAACCAATGCCTCCTAACACAGGCCCAAAAGCGGAAGATGACATCACAATGCGTACCATTCTTTTAGGCCTATTGACCTGTTCTTTTAGACTAATTGAACAGCTTTTGACAGTTCCTGTAGTCACGTCGTGTTCGTTAATTGCTTTCCTTCTGAGCGTGAGTAAGCAGGCATCGGTTAAACACTAAACCGTCGGTCTTCGGACCCTTGGACTGAGTATGGGACCCGCCACTAGGGAATGCAATCTCTTTCTCGCGAGATCTCGGCCTTTTTTAGCGACATTGATCTCGGATGAAAAAAGAGCGAGATCTCGTGAGTTTAACGAGATTGCACTTGAGCATAAAAACGTCTTATTTGAAGCGCGGAGTGACACGGACGGAGTTGCGATCTGTCGGTTTCGTTGGGTGCGCAGGAGGCGGCGGTTTGAGGTAGCGGTCGCGGGACGAGGTGTCTCTCAGATTCGTTCGTGCGATTGGTCGAACATTGAGCCGGCGTGCAGCGTCATCAGCGCGCATTTGTTTTGTTTATTGACTGCATTCGAGTATTATTTTTGGTTATTTATGCAAAAAAAAGTGTTTATGTGATTAACGAGTGCAACAACGAACGATGTCGGCGAATATAGTTTACAAAGACTATGAGAGTGTTTCGGAAGTATGGAAATACTTTTTGAGAGCAAAAAATGGATTGAGTGCTAAGTGCGAACTTTGTAAGAAGATTCTTAAAACAAAAGATCGATCTCCGCGTGGCTCACATGTGCATTTAAAATCGATTCATAAATTTGATACGAAAACGAAGAATGTCATATCACCCCCGCCGTTGCCACCACCATCATCAAATACTGAGGCTACAAATCAAAACATGGAATTAGTAACAGCATCCGCATCTCCGTCGAATGTTAGTCTAGAATCACCAGGATCGTCGGCACCAGTGCCACCAGCAAGAAAGAAGAGGCAAAAAATTATTTATCATTCCCTCCCGGTTGAAGAGACTTCTATGGGGAAAAGAGTATCAAGAATAGTAGCCAAAGATGGAGATGGACCACTTTTCCGTGCTTTCTGTACTTCCTAAGATATGAGAGAACTCTTCAATTCTTCGGGACAAAAACTGCCTATGTCCCCAAACCCAATTAAACTTATAGTTATGAATTACGACATGACATTGAAAATGAAATTAATGCGTGAATTGGCTTAACTGAAGGAGAATGATCACAGATTTACACTAACATTTGATGAGTGGACTTCTTCTATGAACAAGCGATACATGAATGCAAACGTACACATATTTTTGAACGGCAATGCTCTGTTTTGGAACTTGAGGCTGATTCGCGTCCTTGGAAATATGCCTGCTGAAAGTCGTGTCAGTATTTTGAAAACAAAGTTAATCGAATTTCGCCTTATTCCGGAATGGGGCAAGTGTGATGAAAAAGTTGGGTCGATTGATATCACTTTTACATCAGCTCTGCTATGCCCATGGAGTTCAACTTGGCATAATGGACGAAATTTTTAGCACAGGCTCGGACTCAGAAGATTATGTTTTTCATTGCTCTATGCCCAGAATAGAAGTAGACCTAGATGCAGAATACTACTAAACATGATACTCTGCAAATATGCGTAAAGCAAGAATTTGTAAAAGATATTAAGTTACAACTTGATTGTAAAACTCGATGGTCGAGCCTAGCAGACATGATTTCTTTATTTACGTTACAATTGATTGATTGATGATTTCTACATTTACGTTAGCTTTGGTCAACCTCAACCTGGAAGCTGATCCAAACGACTTTTTGAATGTGGAGAAACATTCGGTTTTAGCGTTCTTAGACAACGCATTTCAACCTGTTAAACTGGCTGTGGAGGTGTCATAATTTCAAGATACAGACTTGGCTATCGCAGAAACAGCACTTAGCTTTATGATTCGCAAACTAGAAGAACTAAAAACTAGCTGGCTCCTTGAGAAAGCGCATTGTTGAGTTTGACAACATGCTTGTTGTATATTAGAGATCCAGCTTAATGCCAAGCAGACAAAGAAGAGTTTGCGAAAGACGAAACACGTGATTCGAACTTAAATTAAATCACTCATAGAGCGTTTGCATAAGCAACATAGTCTGACTAATTCACAGACACAGACAAATTCAGATCCCTCTTGGTCGGATCGAATCAACATAAGCTGCCACCGCAAATGATATGGCTGAATTTGATGATGACGATAATGAACCGCCTTCATCTCTTTCTGAGACACGCAAGAGTATTTGATTGCAAGAAGAACTTCAGGAAACATTGACTGCTGCGTTTGAACGCAGCAGGTTCTTTGAAGAACCTAAAGACAGAAAACTAACTACGAATTCTCCGGAGACAGTAATTAAAAAGGAAATGAATTTATACGGGTCGAAAGGCGAACTTTTACAGTTCGTGGATAATTGCCTGAGAGCTGTGGTTCCAACTAGAGTTGAATCCGAAAGGGCCTTCTCAGCGGCTGGCTATCTGGCCAACAAAATAAGAAACCGTTTAGCAGACGATTCTTTGGACATTATGTGCTTCTTAAGGAGCTACTTTTAAAATAATTCGTAATAATGGCTTGTGATTTGAACTGAACAAATCTTTTATTTGATTGGTATATTTTGTTAATTAATTTTAAATTTCTAACAGCCTGACTAATTGGTATATTTTGTTAATTAATCTTTAATATCTAATGAATCGACTGAGTAGATATAGTTTTATTTAATTGATAATAATATCTCAGTTTAATAGTCAACTCAACTTAGATAATAAGTTTCATTTTTTTTTTTTTTTGACTTCTGGTTGTTTCGTTGTTTATAAAAGAACTGTTTTATTACTAAAAGATTTTTGTTTAATATTAGAAGAGGAGAAGACTGTTTATTTCTTTCATTTGTTATTTGATAGATACGTACGTCAAAGTTTACTACTTAGTAATTTATTAAAAACTTATAGACAGATGCGTCAAACAATGTTTGATGCATAAAAGTCTATTGAAAAAATGGTGAAAATAAATGTTTATCTTATAAATTTTATTATTTTTCTTTATTCAAATATTGTGATTATTTGTTAAAAAACACACAAAACTGCCAATGTCGCGAGATCTTGAAATTTGTGAGATCTCGCAGTATTGTTATTCATCAACTCGCGGGATCTCGCTTGAGCCCCAATCTCGCGAGATTTGCATTCCCTACCCACCACGGTAGCTGAGCCCTCCTCTTCTGAGCTAGCCACCGGGCTGTAGCTTCTTCCGTTTCCGAAGTTCCAGGGGCTTTTGCCTGAGTAGAGGGGCTTTCCGCGCAGGTTTTTTATTTATATAAAATTTTTATATGATTCTATCACAGAAAGTTTTAATATAAATCTAAAACAAATGGTCACGTCTACAATGGATCCTGATCCGAATGGGGGGTGCGAGTGGGGCACCGCTTCCACCTGAATGCCCCACCCTTACTTGGAGGTCGTAAGTGTTCGGTGGTAAGGACCAAATCGTTTCTCTTTTAATGCGCGTCAATCGAGCATCTTCATCGTTTTCAATAGTTCATCCCTCCGATAGGTTACCGCGGCTTCGACACCGTCGAACCAGTATATTAATATTGAACAATTCGTGAATGCGAAAATTTTTTTTGCATTGGGCCTTTGTGCTGGAGAAAAAAAAACACGCCCCACCACACCACGACGCTAGCCTGCACGCGCATTAACGCATCCTCAGAGAAGCCCAATTCCGGCGAGCACTGATATCTTCGCTCGCTGTGGCAGCTGACCACCGCTACAGTCCTTTGCGGACACTCCAACACCAATACACTCTGAAAAATACCCAAGATATCACACTTGGTGAATACAGTATTGAAAATGTGAGCGAATTTGTGTATTTAGGCACCAAAATAACGAGAACCAGCTTTGAAAGAGAGAAATATGCCGAAGAATACAGCTCGCGAACTAAATATTTTATTCAATTTTGTCGATCTAGACGACCAGCTGCAAATACAGCAAAGTAAAGCTTCAAGTATACAAATCTGCAATAAGAACCCAACCCAAGCATGCGCAAAAATATTGACCGCATTCAAGAGACGGGTCCTGAGGCGAATAATCGGAGCAAAGCTAGACAGGGACCAATAGTAAATCCGATGGAACGATGAGCGTCATGTACTTTTTGGCGAGTCAAATGTCTCAACGATTGCAAGACTGCGGAAGCTGCAATGAGCTGGCCACGTGAATCCAATGGATGTTCAAAGGATATCCAATATGGTATTCGTTGGAAGACCCGAAGGGCGGAGACCAGTGGGGAAACCGAGGAAATGCTGGTCTGACTCGGTCGTCGAAGACATTTCATCGCTGCTCGGATTTCAAAATTGGAGGACGCAGTCAATGGACCGAGACAGTTCAAGACGCTTTTTGCAGGAAGCGAAGGCCTGAGAGGGTGTGGAATGCTAAGAAAAAGAAGAAATATTCAGCAAGTTCTTAATTTTCGTCGAAGAAAACTTCAGTTTTTATTAAATGACAAGTACTTCAATTATTTTTATTGGAAGCAGGATAATATCAATGCATTTAAAGTCAAACATAGATATCTGAAGATTAAATCTACATACCCATCACATTCCAAAAATATGTCGTATGTATATTGATAAGAACTCTTCTCGATTATATTTTATCCACTTCCAACAAAGTGCATTTACGTCCTATCGATCCATTGAATGGTCGAAACTCCATGGAGATTTTCCATAGAATTTATCATGCAACTATCTACATATGTTTGCAGATACAAAAGCAAACATTACATATCCATATGCTCTTTTGATTTTCCACAGGATGTAGTGGTACAGCAAGATTCTCAAACATTTGATCCCCACATACCTGCAGGCATGCAATCGATTCGATTTATAGCAAGTGGAAATGCAGAGTCAAATCCAATGGTCCTGTTCGTACTCCAACACCACTTGCAGATCGTCTGAAGTAGAAATCAATGGAAAAACTGAATCGTCATTATTTTTTATTGTCGATTCAACTAAATGCCGACATTTTTGATAGACACGTGGGCCAGGAAAGTTGGCACGAACATAAAAGCGGATGATGCCACTTTTGCGTGAAGTAATTGAATTTCATTCTGACAACTATTTCAAACTATCTGTCCGGTATTGTAAAATGCAACTTCAGCGTTTTGACTCTCAAAGCGGAATGGGAAAAAGGACAAAGTTCACTAGAAATTTTGATACATACCTTTATACAAATTAAACATTGCCTTACTTGCAAAGGGTAACTGAGGTAGGACTTTCTCAATAAATACTCGTAAAAACCCTACTGTCCATCCAGGTATAAAGTTTCACCGGGTAATACGATTTCGGGTCCTCGACTCCTTTCAAAGTTTCTTTGCGACTTGATATCTCAATTTCATCCGCTCTTATTCGTGGGAAGATGTCTTGTGAAATTCATTTTCAATCAATTACTCTTACTTACAGTGGCAATTCGCCGTACTTGACGTTCAGGACAGTGTTACTTGTTATCATCTACTCATACCCTCCCCCTTTTGCTTTCTCAAGACCATCGCAAGAAAAAAATCGCTCGGATTTTACTACACAATCAACAGAAGTTTTGCGCTGGAGGATTATGTTGTCATTCCAGGAATGAATTTATCTCACTCTCTCGGTTGATGATGTTCCTGACTGTACATGGCATTATTCTATTCTTATTTGTCTTGTTACTTTTTTTTTTTAAGTAGAATGCTTTTCTTTTTGTTCGTTGCGTTCCCGTTTATTTCTTACGTGAATCTCTTTATTTCATATCGATCGAGATGTTTTTCACTACCCTAAATCCACCTCCCACGCAGAACAACCAACTACAACACTCTCCACATTGCGCGCTCCACAAAGTTTCAACATTTCCGTTTTTAAGAGGAAAAAGCAATTGATGATTCTATAGAGGATTTTGGAAAAAGCTTTTATTAAGATGGAAAACTTTTTCATTTTACATTATTTGGATTTTAATGATTCCACTTCACTCAATGCTGCTGAATTCCTCAATTTTCTTCTACGTCAATTGTTAACGGAGAGATAGACAGAGAGATTTAACTTTGGTATTTTCATTTTTTTTTCTCAGCGATATTTTTGCACGGCTCAAATGAAAATTAATTTTAAAAGCATGCAAACACAAAACGAAGTGATAATATAGAGACTACAGGACGAGGACGAGTAGGGGAAGGTGACGAAAAAGGAAGATTACATGGTGAGTGGCATTAAATTTCAAAGTTTTTTTGTTGTTGAAAATCAGTGGAGAGTATTTTAAATCGGGATTATAAAATCGGAGGGTAAGAATAAAGATTGCGTTAAAATATATTAAGAAATAATTTGAAAGTCTGATTTGGATTCAAATGATTCCATTATAAATATTTTAAAGTTTTTGAACTGAAATGAAATTGAATATTATGAAGGTTGTGATGAATTTGAATATTCACAAAATAAAAGGACACAGTTTTGCGATTTAGAATGAAATAAAGTTTGAAATGTTCATTGGACAGCTAATTATGATGAAACCCGAAAGTAAAAAAGGAAAAGTTATTGACACAAACTTCCAGTAACGTAGGAAAGAGAAGAAATAATGCAACGCTATGTATATACGTTTCTGCTGTTTCTTTTTACAAGATTTTTTGAAACGTTGGAATGGAGAGATTCAGTAGAGAAAACTTTCAAGCTTACGAATAAAAATATTGGTCATTATATAAAACGGTATAATCAAATTACGCAAAAACGACGTGACAGAATAGTTTATATTCCTGAATACAACCTAATTAGATCCAGATGAAAAAGCCTTTCCAAAGTATTAGCTAAACTTTAATTGGATCATTTCACCCTTTTCACATCAACTTAATGTAAATCTATACGACAAATTTTCTTCTCTAATAATTTTTCAGAAAAATTGTTATTAAAAATATGCAACTCATTTATGTAGCTGCAAGCAATTCCTTTCCAAAGTGTTGCAATGCTAGCTGCGTGATCTCGAGAAGAGATCTATTATCCAGTCACTAACTTAACCTCACCTTAACGTGAGGTGTCATTGAACGCATGCGCACTGAGTGATAGATCTCTTCGTGAAAGTAAGTAAGTAAACTGTATTGAGGATTTTTATAGCTTGACTTTACAGAGTATGCTTAGTGACTATGTGACATTTGACAGTATATGGATGTCAAATAAAATATGACAGCTAGAATTTTTACTTACACTACCATGGTTCAATAAGAAACAGCCAAAATATGAGATAAGGATTACTCTCCTTTACCTGCATTTGGCCGGATTACCGGAAATTGTTTATTGCGATGTAATTACAATAATAATTCGTCGAAATTCCTGGAAAAAGTTATTTATCAGCTAAATTGTAGGTCATGCTGTTTAAATGACCTTCCTAGAAGATTATAGTGATATCCGTAACTTATGGTCAGTTGCAGTGTGGTATTTACTCTTTTAACATCGTGAGTGAAATATCGAGTGAAAGTTTTTTGAAGATGCCTCCGCGAAAAGAATTGAGTACGGTAACGTGTACGCTTATAATAGCGTACCATATAAGTGGAATAAGTAATCGAGAAGTTGCCAAAAAAAAAAAATGAAAATACCTCTCGCTACGGTCGATTATAACGTAAAAAATATCGGGAAAGTGGCAGTTATCTTAATAAAAGAAGGAGTGAGAGACCTAAAGCAGCAACATCCGCAGATGATCGCAGAATAGTGGTTACCAGCAAATTAAATATGCGTCACAAGCCCCAGAAATCACCGCAGAATTAAACGTTGATCACCCAAAGCCAGTCAGCTTGCCATTTGCTCTTATGGCTTATTATTTGAATAGTTTGATAAAAAATACATTAAAACTTACACTAAATCTAATACTCATATAAATTAAATCAATTCCTACATCTAACGTAAAACTATAAGCTGTTTAGTGGAGCACTCGGTCTTATACTTATATTAATTCTTGAGTACAATTTTGTTGTATGACTCTCACGAACTAACAAAATTCACGTGGTGGTTTTCTTCAAGGATTTTAAAGAGACATACATTGTGACAAAAAAGTACCGGGAAATTGTAATTCAAATTCCCCGGGTAAATGATATTTCCAAAAAATGTATTTTATTAAGTTGGTAGGACTGTCCTTAATTACCATGCCAAATACAAGCGCGATCTTTCATCCAGTTTGTTGACAGCAGCTGCTTAAGTCGGAACACCTCAGTAGTGCGTTGCGATTTTTACAATGGATAAAAATATCGAACAAAGAATTTGTCTCAAATTTTGTGTTTCTAACCAAATTTCGTATGCGGAATCTTTGGGAATGTTGGCAGCCTACGAGTAGTACAAAGCCTTCAAAAATGGTCGAGAGATCGTTGGAGACATACCTTGTTCTGAACAACCTTTGACCTCTTCAACTGATGAAAACATTTAAAAAGTGAAGGATATGGGGCTTAAAAATCGTCATGCAAGTGTTAGAGAGATGGCAAGAGAGCTCGATATCTCTCGCGAGACCGTTCGAATGATTTTGGTGGATATTTTGGGAATGAAACGGGTTCTTGCTCGACTCGTCCCGATAAAGCTGAATGTTCTTCAAAAAGAGTACTGTGAACAGGTCTCTTTTGATATGCCTGGTCGTGCGAATTCTTATCCCACATTGATGGAGAGCATTATAACTGGCAATGAGACATGGGTCTATGAGTTTGACATGCAAACAAGTCAACAATCATTGGAATGGAAAAAAACACGCCAAAGCCACTCAGAAATCAAGATGATGCTCTTTGTTTTTTTTCGATATTCGTGGTTTGGTGCATCATGAATTTGTTTCGGAGGGACAGACGGTCAATAAAGAGTTCTATTTGGCCGTATTGACGCTTTTGCGTGAGAGTATTTGACGAAAATGACCGGAATTGTGGAAGAGCAATTCATGGATTTTACACGATGATAATGCACCATCGTATCGAGCCACGACTATGACCCAATTTAAAGCCAAAAATGCAATAAATACCATCGATCAACCACCAAACTCCCCAGATTTGGCTCCGTGTGATATTTTCTTGTTCGCCAAACTAAAATCGCCGCTACGTGGAATCCGTTTTCAGTCGATCGAAGAGATAAAACAAAACTCGCTGAAGGAGCTGAACGCCATCCCAAAAAGTGCTTAGGAAAAGTGTTTCGAGGACTGGAAAAATCACTGGCGTAAGTTTATTGCATTTGATGGGGATTACTTTGAAGGCGACAAAATAAATATTGATGAATAATTAAATAATTTGCGTTTTATTTGAAATTTCCAGGTGCTGTTTTGTCATAATGTAAGTAGTAAGGGTTATTTGCAGTGGTTCAGAAAGTAGGCTTTTTTCCGTCGTTGCTAACATGTAGTGGAGAATCGGTACCATCCCCGTTTCTTTGTAAAGGACAAAGTTTCTGCAGTACTTCTTATGAGGCCGTCTGTATTTGGGCTGGCATTTCCGAACGATCTTCCTCTTGAAGATTTGGATTTCTTCGGCAGCAGTACGCGAGGTTGTTAGCTATGCTGGAAACGTGTAGGTAATGATCGGCCTAATAAGAGTTCTGTACATTAAGACCTTAACTTTTGAGCAGAATAATTTCGAGGAAAAGAAGGACGAAATAATTGCGAATGCTGCTTTTGCTTTATTGAGGGTTTTCCTGACGTGTCTATTCACCTTAAATCGATTATTACAATGGACTCTACGGTATTTGAAATTTTCCTTGAGAAGAATGATTTTTACAGCAAAATGTACTTACACATTCCTACTTTAAGACCCTTTCACGCTGGAATTTCTAAAGCAGATCATCTTCGATTTGCTGGCACTTATTTCGAGCCTCAAATCCTGAAGATATTGAGCGATGTTGTGGACACAGTGCTGAGGCTTTATTTGGGCCATCGTTGGGATGATTCAATACAGCATGTATATAGAGGATACCCTCTATATACATGCAATACAGCATGTATATAGAGGATACCCTCTATATACATGCTGTATTGAAGGTCGAGCAGTTCGGGCTTTGGATATTATGACGGAAAAAGTTGAACAGGGTGAGAACAAGGATAGTGATTTACGAGACTCCCGAGTTGATAGCGATACGATTTGAAGTGAGATTCCCCAGTTTAATTTTGGGTGTTCTACCCGAAAAAAAGCTATATAGAATTCTGAGGATTGCGACCGGATAGGATGACAGTTTCAATTTGAACTTGCGACCATCGATCCAAACTGAGTCAAACGCTTTTTTCTGGTTAAAGTACTACTGCGCAATAGCATTATTGTTTGTTCCATAGATTGTTCGCGTTCCAATCCAAACTGAAAGTTGGGGATCAGGGGATTAGCAAAATTGCTATAGTTCCGCAGAATTATCTTTTCAAGGGGCTTACCCATTTTAGGCAAAAGAGAAATTGGCCGAAAATTATTGATGTTACCTTCCCAGCCAGGATTTGGTATTGGGATTAGTTTACTGATATTTTGGAAAATATCGGTTATTAATACAATTCTTGTACAGTATCGTCAAGAAGGAGGAGATTGTCTTCCTGCACATCCTGAGTATTATGTTCGAGGTTCCCGCAAAGCCGTGAGATAGCTTGCTATTAAGACATTTAGGAGTCTTTTACTTCCTCTTTCGAGGTGATAATGATAAGCCTGAAACGTGGTTATCAGTCCAAAACTACGCTTTGTCGTGATGACATCGGCAATAGCATTGCTGACGAAACCAAGATTAAGGAAAGATGGGCATCATATTTCAAGAACCTCCTTAATCCTTCACGTAGCTCCAGAACATAAAGATGTCTATGCAGATAAAGCACCACCCATTTATGAGATTCTAGTGGAGCTCATTAAATATGGTGGCAGCAATGTTCATAAAGCTTTTCACAAATTCATCAAGCACATTTGGCAACAAGAACATACGAGTATGCCGAAAGAGTGGAGCCAATCACTTATATTTCCTATCCACGAAAAAGGTGACTAGCTACAGTGCGAAAATTATAGAGGCGAGAGTTGCTGGCGTACATGAGGAATTGCTTTGTTCAAAAGGAATTCGATGGATATCTAAACCATTCCGAAACAGTATCGCAGTATCTTTACCACTGTCAATACGGGTAGTTCTCCACACGGATTTTGTGAAATTTCTGCAATGAGTATTTCTACCAATGCTAATTTACCCTCGCTTCGGAATGACACCACTCGTTGAAAAGAATGGGCGAACTAGCGCTCTTTACGCCAGTTCTTCAAATCGATGGAGCAATAAAAAATTTTTAAAGTGGCTGTCTCACTTCAACGACCATGTTCATCTGTCTGAAGATTAACCAGTTTTGCTGATACTCGATAACCACAATAGTCATGTGCCGATTGAGACCTAGAAATTCTTTAAAAGCAACTTTATACGCAACGTTCCAATCCTACTGTCCACTTACCATAGTCTTCAGCCCCTAGATCTCACATTTTTTAGCCCACTCCTAACGTTGGCTCATCTGAAGAATCAAACATAGACCCGAAAATGTTGTGTCAAGACGACGAACTTGACAAGGACATATTGCCTTCGTCTGTGGTCAAATATTCAAGCGACATTTGCAACATTTGTGTGGAAGTTGTGCTACAGGTGTATGAATTACTGCACAGGAGCACAAAGCGGAAAATTATGTTTTTTTTATTTGCCTTGAAGTTTGAATAAAATATATTTTTTAGGTAAACACTATAGCTCACGGAAAGTATTTTTGAGTTGTAAGATTTTCTAATATGTAAAAAAAAATATTGAGTTTTGATGAAACAATTTTTTGTAATTATTTCCATTCATTCGCACCATTACCTAACTACATACGCGCAATCACCTAACGGGTAGAAGAGTCGTGCGCAAGTGAATATTATTATATAATTATATATATTTAATTTGAGTTAAGAGGTATTTTAACGGAAATTTGTATTCATCATTTTCATTATATACCAAAGGGGTTTACATGCGTAATGGTGATTTTGTCTAGGGAATTTGCGAGAAATTTTGGCCACTTCAAGTGCGCGCAGTATACCCACTTTCCCCTGTCTTTATTCTTGCACTGCAATCGCTAGATGTGGAAGCATAAAGAACAAATTACCTTCATTTCTTATCAAATACATCAAATGCTATGTATTTCGATACTTTTGCCGATTAGACTTACCTGAAAAGAAGGGAAAACTAAAATTAATTCTTCTTAGAATTTTTTAAAAATTTCCAAATATACGTATTAAAAGTGAATTTAGTGCATAACCTGCAAACTTAAAAACATTATTAGCTTTCAAACAAGAATTTAAAATGAAAACCTATTCTATAAACTTTGAATATAGATGTACGTTTCTAAAAGGAAATAGTTAATTTAAACAGTTGAGTAAAGTTTGCTCTAAGGAGAAATGATTGGGGAGGACCCTACATAATACTTTTACCGCTACATATTGACAACTTTCATCCGAGAATACCAAGCGAAAAAGCTTTTTCAAAATATGATCTGCAGATAAAATGTAGTTTAATCTATCCTGAAGGAAAACATTTGAAACGTAGACTGAGGTATCTAAGCCGTGAGGTCAGTTATGGCGAGTCGCACCCCCAAATCGACTAAACATCAATGCGGCATTGAGAGATGTAGTTTAGGCAACCAAACTATTGATAAAGCCGCCAAACTCATACTCCTATAAAAACACTTTTAAAGACTAAACAAATTTATCATAACTTAGTCATATACATACTTATACATTGTTACTGATTTGGGAAAGAGCACTCAGTATCAAAACAATTTTATTGAATCTATATACGAGGTGTGTTCAAAAAATATCGCGAATTTTGTTTTTTTTTTTTCAATTTATTTATTCATGAATATCTATTTTGTCCCCTTCAAAGTAATCCCCATGAGATATTATACACTTGTGCCAACGGTTTTTCCAATCTTCGAAGCACTTCAAAAAATCATTTTTTTTAATCTTGTTCAGCTCCTCCTTCGATGCCGTCTTTATCTCGTCAAGCGTAGCGTAACGTCGTCCTTTCATGGGCCTCTTCAGTTTACGAAACAAGAAAAAGCCACAGGGGGCCAGATCTGGGGAATACGGTGGCTGCGGCATCATTAGTGTGTTGTTTTTGGCCAAAAAGTCGCGCACAAGCAACGATGTGTGAGCAGGGGCGTTATCGTGGTGCAAAAGCCAATTTTTGTTCTCCAACAAATCCGGGCGTTTCTGGCGGATTGCTTCGCGCAAATTGCGCATAACTTGCAGGTAATATTCCTTATTGACCGTTCTTCCCTGTGGCAAGAACTCATGATGCACCACGCCCCTGCAATCGAAGAAAACTGTCAGCAAACTTGGCGCGCTTTTTTCGGTCTTGGTTCATGCGGCAGCTTCCATTGAGATGATTGAGCTTTGGTTTCCACGTCATAACCATAAACCCACGATTTGTCACCAGTTATGACCCTCTGGAGCAAATTTGGTTCGTCGCGGACAGAGTTTAACATCTCATTAGCAATGTTCATGCGTTGCTGTTTTCGGTCGCAATTGAGCAATTTTGGTACGAATTTCGCGGCGACCCGTCTCATGCCCAAATCGTTGATAAAAATCGAATGGCACGAGCCAATCGATATGTTTAGGTCCTCAGCAACTTCTCTAACGGTGATTCGACGATTGGCCAATACCATTTTCTCCACTTCATTAATTTTTTCGTCTGTTGTTGAAGTGCTCGGGCGTCCGGCACGCTCTTCGTCGTTCACATCTTCTCGGCCTTCTAAAAACATTTTGTACCACCGATAAACGTTGCTTCGGTCCAAGGTAGCTTCTCCGTATGCCACAGTCAACATTCGGAATGCATCCGCGCACTTAATTTCGTTTTTCACACAAAATTTGATACACGTTCTTTGATCCATTTTTTTGAATAAGTAAAAACCGAAGACGATTGAAAACACGTGCAAGTAAAGCAGCTATTACCAATCAAGTGAACATTTAAAATAGCCGAGCTTGTCGGCATAAGTGACAGACATGAGTACCAACATAACGCCACAAAAAAATCGAAATTCGAATATACGTAACCCGCGAAAATTCAAAACTCGCGATACTTTTTGAACACACCTCGTATGAAATGGCAAAAACAAAACAGTTAAATCCCCTTGTAGGTTTTGTTTGATGGTTTTTATAAAAACCTACTAGTTTCGCGGCCGGCCTGTTTGCCCGTCTGCCTGCCCGTGCGTCACGGCAAGTTTTCTCAGAAACTACATAAGCCACAATCTTGTAATTTTGTGAACATAAAGAAGTGATGACCTCTCCAAAGTTCAGGTATAGAAAACATTTTATAAGGCTTTTAAGGGGAGGTCTCCCATCTACAGAGGTGACACTTAAAAATTTTTTTTTTGGAAAATATCACCGATATTGGTATCAAAAGAAAGGGTTTTGTGAAAGCTTTTTGAATCAGGTAAATAAAGTAAGATGACACCATAGGGGACATTTTTGAGCCGAAATATCTTAAAAAAAAATCATGAAAATTGACCTTAATTAGTACATGGGCAACAAATTCCTGAGGTCTAGTTCGATTAACTTTGCTAATAATTACACGGGACCTTTAAAATTTCCAAAAATTACTATTATTTATCATTGTTATTACCTCATGTAGAAATTCATATACGAGGTCTGTTCAAAAAGTACCCGGAATTAAATTAAATTTCGCGGGTCTGGAGAGTCCGATTGTCAAAAATTTTCAGCCATATTCACGGTTTACTTTGTCTGTGGTAGTCGCTAAGGTGCGACGTGTTTTTGTGAGCTCGGCGATTTTTGCTGAAACTGTTGAATTTTGACCAACAAAACAATCGCATGAACATCGCTCAGGAGCTGTTAAATGACGTCTACGACGATCCAAGTTTGCTTGAAAGGGTCATACCTGGTGATAAAACATGGGTGTACGGTTATGATGTCGAAACCAAAGCACAATCGTCCACTTGGAAGCATTCAACGTCACCAAGAGCGAAAAAAGCACGTCAAGCTCGATCAAATGTCAAGGTTTTGCTTACTGTTTTTTTTTCGATTATAATGGCATAGTGCATCAAGAGTTCTTACCACAAGGTCGTACGGTTAATAAGGAGTATTACCTTGAAGTTATGCGACGTTTGCGTGAAGCAATCCGAAAAAAGCCCCGATTTATGGAAAAAGAATTCATGGCTTTTGCACCACGATAACGCACCTGCTCACTCGTCGTTGCTGGTTCGGAATTTTTTGGCCAAAAACAATACCGTAGTCATGCCCCAACCTCCATATTCACCAGATGTGGCTCCGTGTGACTTTTACCTGTTCCCAAAGTTGAAGAGACCCATGAAAGGTCGGCGTTTTTCCTCGATTGAAGAAATAAAGGCCGAATCGCTGAGAGTGCTCAAGGACATACCAAAATGTGAATATCAAAAGTGCTGTGAAGATTGGAAAAAACGCTGGCATAAGTGTATTATATCTGGGGGGGACTACTTTGAAGAAGACCACATGGATGTAGACGAATAAATAAATATTTTTTTGAAAAAACAAAAATTCCGGGCACTTTTTGAACAGACCTCGTACACTGAAAATTTTTCAGCAATCACACCATAAACAACAAAGTTATGTTTAATTGAAAATTATACAATTGGAACAACAGCAACATGTGACTCTTATTAGATACACGTTTCTAAATTACTTACACAATGCAGATTTGTTCCAATTTTCGAAAAAATTTCAAAAATCGTGCAAAGCACTTGTATAAACAAAGACAACGACATCGGTAAGGCTTAAAAGAAGATGGCGCTTTTAGTCTTTGGAGAAATTGTTTGATTCACTAATTTGCTTACTAAAGCCTTTTGGTAGGAGCACTCTTCGGCTACTGCAACTTATTTTCTTCTATTTGTCAACCGATTTTCTTTTTCTTATTTTATTTAGTAACTTTTGACGAGCATTAGTGTCATCAATAGGTTAGTAGTCCGTTATTTTTAATCGACTAATTTTGTTGTTGCTTCTTTATGAATGGCCGGACATAGCTCTAGACTGAAGATAGATTTAAGAGTCCTATTTTCTCCAAAGTATAGGACCTCCTTTTTATTAGGTCCCGTTTGAAGGACATGGATATCAAATAAGAATTAACGATATTTACCGCTGAAACAAGAAAATTTCCTACTTTTGCCCAATTTTTGGGCATAAATTACCGACGCATTTGAAGATTTTGTTTGTTGAGGTTTCAAACGGGAGACATCATATTGGACTAAAATGTCCCAACACAGAATTGAAACCCTTTGTAATAATCTGCAGGTTTTAACAGTTCAACACGTTATGGAGAAGAGGATGGATCTTCTTCTTGATTTTTCATATGCTTGAAACTAATCGAGAAGTCAGAGGGTATTTTTGATGTACTTTTCTGAAAATTTTTAGCTTTTGTGGGTAATAAGGCAATTATTGAAGTATTAATTCTAATGAACTTTTAGTCTTGTCAAACCACTTTTGCGTATTTATAATTGTTGGAAAGACCAATCGATTATTTTCAAAGTCAGCAAAATCTGATTAAGTTCCTTTTTTATTGCTAAACATTACATATCATACCAAAAATAGTATCAGTTATAAAAAATATCACGTAAAGGTATCGGTGACAGGCGTGTATCAGTACCATCTTACACCTGGTACTGCAATTTCTTCTAACAACCCATCTCTAATGTAGATAAGACAGAGAAAAGTGCAATCCGTTAATGCAATCAATTCATTTTTTATCATAATTCTTGAAGCTTATTGCCAGAAGGGAATGCATTATCTTTTGATAATAGAAGACAAGAAATCATCTACTGTGAAGTGCAACTAAATCTCCAAAACCATGAAAAAAAACACATCCCCAAAATAGAACTGAGCCGCGTCCATGTCTTCGCGTCGCTCGTGTTGCCATAGGTTTTCTGTTTTAATTCTAACCGCTTCAATTGTTTTTCGTAATGGCCATGAAACAGAAATGAGCTCTCTCTCACCTACCCATAAAAAATTCTTCCAGAATTCCAGTGGCTTATTTAAGTGCTTTTTGGCAAACTGTAAATGCTTCTTTTTTGGCTTCAGAGATAAAAGGAGCTTTCCATGCGACATACTCGTACGTTTTGATGCCAGCTTCCTTACTAATTAACCTCTTAATGATGCCCAGAAACAACCATATAGAATAAATCTGGATGTTTTTTGACCGTACAACAAAAATACGGTCTTCACCAGTAGTCGCACGTTTGAGTTCGCTCCTATTTTTATTTTTATGTTAACGTTACTTGCGTTGTCTTTTTATTGTAGAGCCTTATTAATGTACATCTGTTGACTTTATAAGTTACAGTTATATCTGCCTCTGAAAGACCGTTTCTATATTTTCCAACCATTTTCATTCGCTCTTCGATGCCCAATTCCCTTTTTTGACTATTTTGTTGTATTTTTAAGAAAAATAACTTTAAAATTCAAAAAAGTTTAGCGAAAACTTTCTCTGGAATGGATTACTAGTCTGCAAAAACAATTGATATCGCAGCAACTTTTAGTAATTTCCTGATGTCCTATATGTCCGTAAAGGACTGCAGCGATGGTCTGCTGCCTCCGAGCAAAGCTATTCATGCTCGCCTGAACTGGCCTCATCTGAGGACACGTGAATGCGCTTGCAGGCTAGCGTTGCGGTGTCACGAGACGGGATCTTCTTCCCCAGCATAAGGGCCCACTACAAAAATTTTCGAACACTATATCTGGGTTCGACGGTGTCAAGGCCGAGGTAACCTGCCGAAGGAATGAAAAATAGAAAACGCGACTGACTGAGCTCGATGAACGCGCGCGGGACGCGAGACGCTTTCACCCTTACTCCGAACACTTACAACGCCCACTAAGAGTGGGACATCCAGATGGAAGCGGTGCCCCTTGACGGAAGTTGGTATTATCATGTGCTGCCATCTATCAAACGACGGTAAAACAAATTTCAGACTGATTGATAGGTTAGTTTAGATTTGGCAGCCATTCGAGTAAGACGTGTTTCGTGATTTTCGCTAAGATGGAAAAAGAGCAGTATCGTTCGGTTATTTACTTTTTGTTTTTGGATGGGAAAAAATGCGAGGAGATAAAAGAAAAGTTGGATGCTGTTCATAAGTACACTTCGCCATCTATGACCACAGTTAGACACGGGTTTAACGAATTTAAACGTGGGCGAACACCCGGTTTTGGTGAGGAACGACCCGGACGCCCGGCAGACGTGATTACCGAGGGAATCATTTAAAAATTCTGCAACATGATTCTCGCTGATCGACGAACGAAAGTCTGCAAAGTAGCAGAAGCCATATGTGTGTTAACCGGAATGGCAATTAATATTTGACATGATAAGTTAGCGATGAAAAAATTGTCGCCCCGATGGGTGCCGCAATTGCTCACGGTGGACAACAAGCTGTTAACTTCAAGGCAGTGTTTGAAGCAATTTAAGCGAGATCCGAAGGAGTTTTCGCATCGAGCCTGGATTCATCATTATACACCAGAAACTAAGCAACTAAGCGAAGATAGTCCCATCAGCCGAAAAGGCCATGGCGACGATTTTTTAGGATGCGAACAGCGTCATTCTCATGGATTTTGTAGAAAAAGGAAGAACGATCACTGGACAATGCTACAGTGAGTTATCGGACCGCTTCAACAAAAATTTGAAGGAGGTACGCTGCATTTGGCGAAAAAGAAGGTGCTGTTTCACCATGATAACGCACCAGCACATTCATCCGGAGTTGTCGCCGCCAAAATGAATGAATTTTGTTACGAATTGCTGCCGCACCCCCTACTTTTTCTTGTTCCCTAAAATGAAGAAATGGCTCGCGGGAAAATTTTTAGCTCGAACGAGGAAAATGGCAGGAATATTGAGAGAAGTGTATCTTTCTAAAAGGGGATTATGTTGAAAAAAAAAACAAATTTGTTTGAAAAATAGGTGTCTTCATTTCTTACACGGGTATTTATTGTACCACCCTCGTAGCCAATGATGTAGGGCTCAAAGGGTTAAATACAAACGGGGTTTGAAGAACATCCGTTTAGCAGGTTTGCTTTGTAATAATTTGAAACGTAGTGTAAGAGACTTTTTGAATATGGCCTCTTTTGAATAACACAAAATCATCAACAAATTATTTCTAAAGGAAGAAAAAAAAATCCGGCAATAATTTATAGGGTTCACTAAATCAAATTGAAATTCGTTGCCTTCTCTGGGAAGAGCAAAATTTTGGCAATTATTTCATTTTTGTAAGTCTTTTAACACTGCGTATGACCTGTTTAAAATTCGAACTTTCCAAATATTTCGCTAGTCTACATGTTTTGATTTTCCATTTGTCTTGATTTGAATACAATTTTATTGAAATTCTAAGGAAATCTGTTTGATAGTCTGAACGTTTTTGCTTTGTTCGAATAATCGTCTAAGCATGAGCAACAAAGCTCTGTCTGAGTTCCGCTATAAAGTAAAACGTTTGAAATTTCTGGCGTATGGTCTTAAACTGGTGATCACCATAAAATTATCCGAAAGTTGTGCCGTTTCACGCGGAGTAAAATTGTTGGACTGGAAACCGAAAGGAAGTCTAGGTGACTGTACTCCAAGGACGAACTGATATTCCTTTGTTGAGGCTGAACACATTAAATTAGTTGCACAATATGATGATGCTCCTTCGCTAAGAACTGGTCTTTAGCTTGTTAAACGTCTCGTTCTTGTTCTACAAGGAACAACTTATCGCGATATTGTCCAAACTGCCTTCTAGAAGACTCGTTTGTAACTAGCACCAAGACTACAAGCACTGGTGAAATAACAAAATCTGCAACGTCAGCACGACTCAGATGGTGTCCGGATCCGCAAAATGCTGGATCACTCAGGTGATGTAATTTCTGCTGTTTCGTGACGGTATCTGTCGCGACAGTTTCCAAAAGATTTTCCTGCATTCCACTCAATTAAACAAGCAGTCGCATTGCGAAAATGACTTAATTGAAATTCGTTAGTCGTCTTGGCTACGTTTTCGCTGGAACCGAAATTCCCCCAAAAACTGGTCTCAAACTCGCGAGCTACTACCAACGCTGGTAAGAAATGCTTGTTGCAATTTTGCTCACTGCCAAATTTATCTGTTTCGCGCACTACCAACTCTTGTCAATACACTGAACCACGCCAAGTACCTTACCTAAGGTTTAACATAATCCTATGGGCGCTTGTTTGTGAAGGCCTCTTGCAACTTGCTTGGGGCTATTTGTTTGATTTTTCCTGATTGGGCATTTCTTACTAGAGTTCACGGCGAGTGGCAACACACTTGATTTTAATACTCTAACAAATATTTTGAGCACTGTGTAATACTACTAAGAATGATTCCTTTAAGGATTGATTGCTAGATTATGTACCGGGGACACTTCACTTTTGACTCGTCTTTGAAATGTAGTTGGAGGCAATACCACAAGCACTCTCTATGGCCATTGCAAGTTTGATGGCATGATTGGAAATGGTTCTGAAATGTCTTGGGTGCGTTTTCGGTTATGGCCGAAAAATTTCCGCACAACAACTCGACACGAAGCGTTCTGTGGTGAACCTGCGTTTTGGTCGCCACACGACCGACGTCAGGTCTCGTTCAGTGGCTGAGCTTTACTCCGCACATAAACGACCTCAGATAGTGAGTAGTAGCAGATATCTGTCATTAACACTTTCATTCTGATTGGAATGGTGTAGGGCCGACCGATATCTGCTGGGTATCGCTACGCGTGTTATGCAACAAATATGTGGCATAATATTGCCGCCAAAACAGCATACGCGTTGTGAACGAATTTAGTAGGTGCAGTGGCTGAATTATCGAATATTTCGCGGGGCGCACTGCTTGATTAATACAAACTGCGAAATACAATATACATTCATACAGATTTGGTCGACTATGTCCATGTTGTATTAATTTTGTCACATCTGCAATACTTTTGTAACAGCTCAGTTAATTGTTAAATTGAATTTCTAAAGCAAATTCTAGAATTTTTAAAAGGCATGTACATTATTTCTTCATAATAATGTCGTGATAACAGGACTAATAGTTAACGTAAAGTAAAAGAGAAAGGATATACTTTGATCTTTAAAAAAAATTCGTCTTGAAATTTTTTACGTTGCAGTACTTTTGCCACTAGGTGTGTGCATTTCGTTAAAGTTTTTCTTCAGTTTATTCATTATAAGTGTCCGCATATTGTAGGTTGAGTACAAAACGCTTCTAATATGAGCGTAGTTCTGTCTGCTCAATTTGTTTAAAATTTAACTTGTAGTTTCTTAATTTAACAGCCAAAAGAAATCAGCGAAGAATAGTAGACACAATATTTTAATTTAAATGTTAAATAAAAATGTTTCTACAACTTTTTATCAATAAGAATCATTTATTTTTCATGGTTTGTTATTTGTAATATCATAATCAATAAAGTAAATTCATGGAAAATAATGGGAACTATTCTTTTGAATCATATCAACATTAACATACGATATATACTTTGAGAGCCTGAATATTAACCGGCTCTCAAAGTAAATATCGCATATAAAAATGCAGGGTAATTGAATGAGGATAAACTGACCTCTATATTGGCATCGCTACATTCGATAAATTAGATTTTGTAAACTTCAAAGGTTCTCCCTTCTGTCATCAATATATTTATGGATTTAAAAATATATAAGTATGCATTAATTGGCTTAAGGATACTAAATAATGATGTTTTAAGCGACTGTTTCTTTTGGGACCATTCGTCTAAAGTTTGAATTTGTTAGCAGGGAGAGAGAGATAGAGATCTCAACGAGAAACAAAATGAATTTATATTATCTAAAACTAATAATTACAAAAAGTGTAGCAATCATGCATCAAGTAAAGATTAGAAAATTTTATAAATATTTTCTAAGTGGAAATTAAACAGGAAAAATTAAATACTTTCTACAAGCTAGTGGCCTATTTTTACCATCTCACTCTAAACTATATTCATATTTTGATTTTATTTTGCTACACAAATCATTCCAGTATTGTTCACGGCAAACAAAAAGCAAAAGTAGAAATTGGAATTACAAAACTTACCGAAAAAGCTTTGAGGAACACCAAACACTGGATAATGCCTTCCATTGTATCGCCCGTCAAACAAAACGTACCGGTTAAATGACGTCCCTTACGGCCGACCGCGGACGCCAATGAGGCATGAACGAGAGCACGTTGTTGTCCTTTTGTTCCGGGCAAACTGGGCGGTAATGGAGCCGCGCGCATTAACCGCTCTAATGAGTCCATGTTGGCTTTATGGGAATGCATAATAATTCCTTGTCCCGTTTCCACACGAGTTATTTATATTTTTTAGCTGGCTTGAGCTGTTGTCGTTAAAAATCTTTTCACATTTTTTCGCGAAACAACAACCATCACCACCTCTTTCATCACTTTTATCGAATTATCGACAGTCCAGTAATTAGCTTTACTACCTTAAATTGTAGCGTTCATGTAAGCACCACGACGAATCCGCTACATTCACATTAAAAGTTATTTGTTTTATGCTTTCAGTGCTTTTCATCCGCACAAAACCGTACAGCATTTTCCGCTACCTTACTCGATTTTCCCTTCAGTCGCAATTACAAAGTATGGAAATTGTAATACGAAAAGTTGTTCCAGAGTGAGGAGGAAAAACAGTGGAAACTGTAGAATTTTCTTCAACTAGTTTGCCTGGATAGCGTTCAGTCGAAGGATGCTCGAGTTGACTAGTTAAACGACTGGCAAGGCTCCGATCCTGGCCTTGATGCAAGCGAACGCATTTATTCACACAGAGGAAGCTGGTGGAATTTCAATTCCACCGGAAAAACTGTTCTGAATTGAATTCGAATCTGGAGCGTCTTCAATAACTTTTCACTAATTTTTCGAGTCCTGCAAAGCTTCCCGGCTATTACACGTAAATGGTGTGGGTTTCATTAAAAAAGTCAAAAGTAGGATCTAGATGCTTTTGTCGCTACTGCTCTCCAGGCAAAAGATTTTTCTATCTGCTTTTTTTCACTTTATTACTATTCCATTTTTTCGTAATTTTACTTTAGCTCGTCTTCACTCTGCGTTTAACCACCATCTCCCCGCGTTCACTTTGGCTCGCTTTTTTTCACATAGAACGAAGCTAAAATGTGTTACTGGAACTCGCTGAACGTCGCAATAGAGTATGTATTATGTTGAAAATGAAAATGAAGTGAATCTTTTTTCTCTCTAAAAGCTTTTTCATTTCATATCATTCGTTCGGTACAAATTAAATTCCGGTTTCTACTTTTCTTTTTGTTTCCACTCTTGATTTAACTTTATTTCTATTTTTTTTTGTTCTTGTTTCTTTTTATTTTGTGTTCGTAACGCACTTTCATCAATTATTTTAAATCTGAATTTAATTTTCCCTGCTTTTTTTTCGCCAGGCGTCGAAATGAAAGAGAACGAAGAAAATGAAGAAAATACATAAAACAAATGATAGTGGAAAGTAGAAAAAATGGTTGCAATTTATCCTTGTAACATATACTCTCATTAACCGAATTTCTAGAATAAACGCTTACGAATCCTTAGGTACAAAGTGACATACATTTGAAGGAGAGCAAGTAATATTGTAAGGATACGGTTTTTAATATTTTGTTTGGATAAAAGTAAACGGAAGATATTTGCATAATGCATCTGAGAAAGATAATTTTCCGTTCTAGATATCAAGGTGGAAAAACGTTTGTGATTTTTTGTGTTTTTTTTGCGTAGAAAGAAAATGTTTTAAGTGGATGTTTTTAATGAGAGAAGAGATGAAAGTGTGTGAATTTTAGTTTAATAAATACAGTATTACATACTCTGGATTTTAAGACGTCTCACTTAAAATATCATATTTACGTTCCGCGCGTTTAAGCAAACAGTAATGCAATCATATTTTTGTACAAAACACTACTTATTTTATTCCGGTTGATATTTTAAGGTAATTTTTTTGTTTAGTCTTTCCATCACCTTATTTCCAAAATGATCTGAATATATTATATAAATTATTTTCTCTTACTTTTTTGGGAACAATCATGATCGGGTTGGTAGCACTTTGTTCACTGGATACTAACTTAGACGATGCTTTTAAAATTTTCGAAAGAAGTGTATCCACAAGCATTTAGCGAGCATGAATTTGAAGCGTTTAACGTGAATACCTGTCTAGATTAGGTCTAACCTCACGGTCTCTACGAACGGGTTTAACAAAGGTAAACCAACGCACTTCACGTAAAAGACGAGGTCTCAGTTCACCTCAGTTAAAATAACCGACACACACATTGCTTGGCACGCAATTCCACTTAGTAGCCACAAAAAACCATAAACTACCATGTTTCCACAAAAATAGGCTCCTCACCGCCTAGGAGGTAACAGAAATCTGCGTTGCCTGTAGCATGGACCAAACCTCCGCTCAGGCTGTTCGATATCATGCCGATTTTCGCTCCTAACAATGATGGTTGACCAGCCTCTGGTTTGTAGAAACAGCAATCCCCAAAAGATTACAGAGTTGTAAGTAAAGTCTTAATCTACCTTCCTGTGGGTAATTAACTGTCTACCCACCGACGGTCTTAAGAACTACCTATCACCAAAACGAGCACCTGTCAACAACAGCGATATCTACAAACAAGGCGATCAGAAACATATTGCGAAACCTAGTACAGGTAATTACGATTATCGCCAGTTTCTCTTGTCGAAGTGAGTCGGAGACATTCTCTAAAAACTCGGTATTTTAACCTGTAGATCGTGAACGATCCATGAGCTTTAAAGACGCCTGCTGGACATCTGGGAAAGGCTGGGCAGCATGCAAGACGGACTTGACATTTACAGAGCACTCAAATAATAGATGTTGCCACGTCTCACTCTCAGCTCCACTGATTTTACTACATGTATAATCAATTAAACTGCAACTCCCAACCAGAAATTCAAACTATCTTGTACCATTAGATGGAGCCCCAAACCTAGACAGAAGTCCAGGTATCCACTTTACATGGCTGAAGGGATATGTGGTAAAAACATGTGTGTCTTACATCCCTAGGTGCTTTTACGCCGCTGGTTTGCCAGGTAGAAATCCAACATAGTCTGAATCCGAGCGACTCTGAAGTTCTACTCATCACATTCCCTGAGAATACTGGTAAGCCATTGATGTGACAAACAGGCAATCATATACCAATTTTTTCCAGTTTCGAATTCTATTTTTTCAAACTCCGCAACACTTACCACAGATATGGTGCGGCATAGAAGCTATGCATATGAGACGTTTTTTTAGAATCTTGGATTGGGGCCAGAAGTACAGTTTCACAAATTTCTCCATTTCCATACAAATTTCCAGGATGTGACTGTTGCCTCAGCGTAAAGGAGAACAAACATCACGAAAATAAAAATTTAAGTTACAAGCGTGGTTTATATTTTGATCAAAACTGGGTAAAACAATTATTAAGAGCGACATCCACTTGTGCAGAAGGCCACAATAACATTCGTTTTAAGAAGCTTTTATGCACACTGAGTGAAACCAAGTTATAAGTATAAGAAGAGTTATTGTAACAGTGCACTGCTGGACTTGAGCCTACTTTTGACATCTTTTTCTCGATTCCACTTTTTTTAAAGAATTGTGGAACACATTCGATGAACATTTTTAGATGAAATTAACAATATAATAATCGGCTGCTGGAATTCATAAGGACCCTCTTAAAATTATTTGCTTGTTTGTAATTTTACTGTGATGTCATCAAAAAGGACTATAGCTTATTTCGTTTTGACAAATATGTAATATTTGGCCCTCTATGTTGCACCATACTGCACACACTAGTACTTTTTCTTTTTCGTGAAAACCAAGTGCAACCATTTTTTTAGTTGAGTCATGGGAAATAAACTTCGAAAATCGTTCGAATTTTTATTACTGTATAAGAATCTCACCTCAATACCTTTCTAATTGAAACATTAACTAGAGAGAAATTGTTTTGCTGGTCGGTAATTATCTCACTCTGTCTTTATTCTCTCGATTTACATACTCCATTTATTCTATCAGACTTTAGTTCTGGTTGGGCGAGGTGCAAGGGGGCACTTATTCCAATGGGATGCTCTATCTTTTCTTCAAGCTACAATTTTGCTTGTTAGTGACGATGTCATTCCCTATCGCGCGCAGTCTGGATATAGTAAAAGTAGGAGGTTTTATGTGAGTTATTCTATTCCCTTCAGTTTCAGCCTTAGTCTTGACCCTTTTGATTAAGCCTTAACCTTTCGAAATCATACGCGTAAAATTTTTTTGTGGTGTGCCTTGTGCTGGGGGGGAAAGGACCCGCCCCGTGACACCACAGATAGCTTGCTGCCAGCATGCGTACACTTCCCCGGGTTTGATCATTTTTAAGTAAGCTCGGTTGTCATAGTTCACTAAGGCAGTATTCCAACACTGCAGTCTTTTACGAACTTTGAAAAATCTCCAAGCACTACGCAAGCTAGATTTATATTACATGAAGAAAGATTGAATTGTCATGCATGTGGACAGTGGGTGAAGTGAAATAAGACCGATAAAACAGTCAGAAAAATCAAACTAAAATGCAAAATGACAAATTTCACTCCTGTCGATGATTGGGAGATAACTTTTTATCAGAGCAGGCTGATAATACCACATAAAATTTTAAAATTAAAGTCGCTTGTTTCATATTTGATCATCCCAGAACCAAATTCATCAAAGCATTCGAATTTTTTTGACTTCATAAAAGCATTCGATTATTGTGATCTAGTTTTTAACATTTAAGGAAAAAAGGTTTGCTACGGAGAGCTATTCAAAAGATTTGAAATACTACATGCATCTCGTTGTAATATAGGGCCAAATAAGCACAGCAGACTCTATCTCACAGTCACATTTTCAGACCATCTCACAAGCTACTGTCCCCCTTGTTCGCATTCACGTGAACCAGATTATCCAAAACACGAACAACAAATACCTAGCCTTTAGCCAGAACAATTAAATCATTCGGAGCAACAAAAACAAACATCTAGCAATAAATCAAAACATTTACATTATCGAAAACAATCAAAATGAATAATCATGGTCACAGATCACTAACAAACCATTAAAGCCAGGAAGAATAGTCAAAGCGAGCAAAATTGTTACGAAGTCATTATCACTAACAACAAACAGTAACAACAAGCACTGATGAAACATCTCCGATCAAGATAATACTAAAAATGGATCGTACGTTCAAGTTGTATTAGATTTACTTAAAAAAAGGGAGGATCAATGAAGTATAGATGGATTTACACTTAGTACGCGAAAGAAAGAGCATTGCGAGCAAATGAGCGAGTGAATTGAAAAAGTATTTGAAGTCAAAATTATTTTCAGTATAATCAGTGATTGAAAAGAGAAATTCTAATCCAGGAAAATTTTATTCCAAGTTGAAACCAGTTTTGCTTTTGTGGAAAATCTAAATTATAGGCCCAACACGCAAAACACGCTAGAATATAAACAATCGAAAATGATAGAGTTGTATGCGGTCATATTATATCCTAGCTGCAATGTGAAACAAATTATATTTCTAAGAGGATTTCAACTCCGTAAAATGTGTAGTCAGGGACTACAAATTTAGTGCCTCAGTCTGGAGCAATACGTATAGAAATTGTCATCCTCAAATTATTGGCTGCACTTTTTACTTTGGTTAAAGCGATTGGTCCGAGTTTTCGAGGCAAGATACGAAATTTACATGAAAGGATATATCCTCAATCCGTTTAGAAACCATTTGTTTCAAAGAAACATTAACTATTTTTACTGTAAAGGATGCCAATATAAGCACATGATTTATCTAGGTTTAGCTTCATCTTCGTGCAGCACTGTAGCCAAATTGTTGACCCAAGCTACGAAATTTACATGAAAGGGATGACATCCTCAATCCGTTCAGAAACACATTTGTTTCAAAGAAGCATTAACTATTTTAACTGTAAAGGATGCCAATATAGGTACATGATTTATCTAGGTTTAGCTTCATCTTCGTGCAGCACTGATGCCAAATTGTTGAACGATTATCACAGCAGGCATACATCACGACAAGGCAGAAAAAAATTACCAGCAGTAGCTTGCAGGACACTTCAAATGAACATGCACGTTTAAAGTATGTTTCGAAGTCTTTCAAATGCAAGTTTCCAATAAAAAGACACCTAACAAAAATGGCAGCAATTAGCAGCCGATCATGAAACAATTAAAAGTTAACTAAAGTCGGAAATATAAGTGATTAAAATTGGAGAACAATACTAATTTAGGTGCAAAACTTGATAAACTGCAACCTGAACAGCAGAATATGTCGATTATCAATTTAGTTTAATTGAAAGAAATAAATCCGACTTACCAATAGGGGGCAATCCATCAGCAAATTGTCAAAAAATCAATGTGTGTTTTGATAAATGACAACTGTCCTACTGACGTTTGTTGAATTCATCTTTTCCCCACACAGATGATCGAACAGGTGAAATTTTCGTTGAAGTGAAAATCAGTTGCAGCGTTCAGAAAATGAAATCACCTCTGAGTGGAAAATTAAAACAATTGAGTGGGACGAGAAAAAAATACGGAGGTTTCAAGTCCCGAAAGAAGGAGGGAGTATAAGTTGAAAGTTTTGGCGCCCAAGCAGAGGTAATAGCCAGAAAGTAAAGTGTGAAACCAAGTCGTGTCGCGGAAGTTTGGTCAGTTCCTGGAAGGTGATTTATCCCGACATCTGCTGCAAAAGGGCCCCAGCAAAAAGGGTTTAGTAAGGGTAAGCCGACTAAATTAGCGATCGCCAGCAAATTGATTTGAAAAAAGGTCTCAAGTGTAGCATGTTAAATTTGAAGTTAAGATTAAGTGTAATGTATTAAATTGATATAGATCGCGTATTAATAAGAATATTTGTGAATTTAAAGAAAACGGATTGAGTTTGATTTCTCTGTCGCTGAAGACTTTTCTCGGTAATCTAAAGGGCGCTCATTCGACATAACCGGCAGGATTAGTTTGCTGAAATTGATTATATAATCTGCTTAGTTAATGTAGAAAATGCTGGCTTACTGAGTAGGGACCGGGTGAATCCGGGTCTAGGAAGATGGTTTTTTTCCAATTTCTTTTCTGTGTTTTTCAAGAGTCTTAGGTTTCAAAAAAGAATTTGGAATCGGTAGAGGTTAGGCGTTTTGTGAGTGTTTCGCGTCTTCTTGTGAGTTGCGTTTTTTTACAACGGAATAGCGCTAAGCAATAAGGAAAAGGAATATACGAAATTGAAGACTCCGGTGAGCCGCAAACTCACAAGGCAGTTCTTGAGGCTCTCAAGGTGAGTGAGTGGGATCTGCAAATGGTCCTCCGGGGAGCTACCCGGGACCAAACAGCCCCACCGAAGTATTCTCTGCTCTGCTTGGAAAATAACAAAGTTGAAAAATTTCTGGTAATGCATAGTCAATAATTCCTGAGGTTCTTCGGACATTTCACAAAATTTTTCCATCTCTTTTTACGCATCCGTAACCACTACCTAAGTGCATAGAAAAATAAGAGATGCCCAGCACGGAACCATAAAATTGAGACTAGAGTTTGTCTGGAGTAATGGATTTAGGCAGTCTCCAGGAGCGCAAAAACTTACTTTGATGTAAAGTTCAAACTTTATAAGACTTTAAACTGTAGGGTAGCCTGATTGAATCGGGAATTCAAATGTACCCGATCTATATGCATGCTCAGTATTCGTTTGAATGCAGCTGCTACTGAAGGTCTCCACTGGACTTTTAGTAATAGAATAATTTACAAAACTGTACTGAAGTCAAAAAATATCTGTTCCTTCGTCCGTTCGTGCATCACAGCACTTTCTCTTGGCAACTACATAACCTAATATTCTATTTGAAATAAGTCGAGTGCTTCTGCCTAGGGTTTGAAACAAGTTTTCTGATAGTATGAATCGACGAATTGAATTATTCACCTAATATAGAACTTGTATAAGAAATCATTCAAACTTATCAAAAAGATGCAGAGTTTCTTTCATAAGCAAATTGCAGTCGCCATTTTGTTCCAGCTTAAATAATTTTTGCTGAATGCTTGGGCAATCTAACATTTTCAAATTTAACACTATTTCTCAAATTTTCATGAAAATCCGAAGACAGTAAGAGTCCCAAGTCAATTTGAAATATGTAGCGATCATGAACACGTCCTATTGTTGTGATTGCATACAATTGAAATGGCTCTAGCTCACTTGATAAGGATCTGATTTCTATAAAATTATGAAAGCATGAGGATGCGATACATGGCTTCATGACAGTAAAATTTTAAGAAGATTAAGGGGACCGTTTTGATTTGACAAATCCTACAATTCAAAATTGAGTGAATTTTGATTTTTGAGATATTTGCTGCCTTTTTACTCCAAAAGACCTACGCCCACCATTTTTCCCGATTTTTCGGCTTAAATGTGTGCAATCGTGAGGTGTGGACATATATTTTTCGTAAATTTTGCCTCTCTCTGGACCCTCCGATGCATAAATTCTGAAAGTTCTAATTAAGACCTTTCATTTGATACCCCATTTGACCACATTTGATAAAAAATGTTTAATGTTTCCCTCAGCATGAGGAGGAAGCCCCCTTAAAAAATATTGATATGTTAGACCTAAACTTTTAAGAGACCACCACCTCTGACCTTTCCGGAGTGTTTCAACCTTCTAGCTTTAATAATTTCTGAGAAAATATGCTGTTACGCACGGGCAGACGGATGGGCAGGCAGACTTGACGCGAAACTAGAAGGTCTTTGTAAAATTTTTTTACAAGCATGCGACAGTATTGATAAAAAAGTACTGTACAAAATAATGGTTGAATATGGCATCCCAACAAAACTGTTCCGCACGGTTGAAGTCACGATGTGAAACACAGAGACCCTGATCAAGGTAAACGGGGAATTAAAAGGCAACTTCAAAATGGAATCAGGCGTAAAATGAGGGGATGGACTTGCTCCAATGCTTTTTAGAATTGCGCTGGAAGACGTCATCAGAAAGACAAAAGCTAAAACTTCTGCTACACTAATGTTAAAGCCCACATAATTGGTAGCATACGCCGATGCCATCACTACATATTATGGCACGATCGACCTCAAATGCCAAAGGAGCATTTGTTAGTCTAGAATCCAAAGTCTACGAGTTGATGAAACGAAAACTAAATTCATGGCTCAAACGAAGAAGAACACTCCAGTCCGACAGAACCTGACCATAAAAGTCTATAATTTTGAATGTGTGGATAACTTTGTTGATGTTAGAGCCAACGTAAATAGAAGAGTCACCGAAAAGCATGGTATTTTTGGCCGTAAATAAAGCCTTTTACTCCGTAGTTACCATTCTAATGTCTAGAGCTATAAACCGGCAAAACATGCTTCGTGTTTACAAATCACTTAGTCAAACTTATGCTATTATATGGAAGTGAATTTTGGGCCCCCACCAGCGAATCCAAAAAGACAGTGGACAAATGTAAATGAAAAGTACTCTGAAAAATCGATGGACTAGTGAAACAAGGAACAGAATAGAGACTACGTTATAACGATGAGTTGTTTAAATTATCTGATGAACCACCTGTACTTAAGCGAATTGCAATGGGCTGAACGGGTCGAAGGAATGGAAGAAATAGTTAAGGTCGTTGGTCAGACAGAAATACAGAGAACTTGATAGTAAGACACGACAGAAGCTGATAGCAGATCATTGTTGGGAGTTATTAACTGCGGAACACGGTCACAGAGCCGTAATGTTTGGAGGAGATTAATCCTGGAGACTAAAGCCCGGCTCTGGCTTTCATCTTTAGATAATGAGGCAGGTCAAAGAATGTGAAAAATTGGTGTCAACATAGGATTCACAGATATAAGCAAACCAAGAATAAGTTAATTATATGCTCGGGCAGTCCTAAAATATAAAATGGACTCACAGCAGCTGGGGGCGCTGGGGCTGCGGGATCGCTTTTATAGCAATTCCTCTTCCCCTCTTCCCTCTCGCTAGGAAAGCGATCCCCCAGCTTGAAGGCGCCTCACGGCGTGACAAAACGAGACCTGGCCCGAAGCCATGTATCAAACGGTTCCAGGCTGGGTTCTCAGGTTGACAGGGGGGCCGTTTAGTGGGTAGTCCAGTCGCCTTCTTGCGAGTATGGCGAGCATGCCACCAAAAAAAGAATAAGTTCAATCTCTGCGATTTCACTACAAGGCCGCAGAGAAATTGAAAGGAAAGTGAGGTGCTTCGCCTATGCGTTAATGAGTGCCAGGTGCTTTCTGAAAACAGAAAAACGTAATCCTTGGAATCTCTGATGCAGTTTTCCTGTGGAGGCAACTAAGGCATGACCAATACATTGAGAAGGGAGCGAGATATAGGCGCGATACATTCAGGTAGCCATGTAGTCTGGACAAATATGAATAAGGCTCACCTAGACGCTGTACTATGGGCGCCACAAACTTCAAAGGGGCGATATACGTATTTTGCTTTCTTAGGATTTAATCAAGAATGCAAATATAATAAGTGAAAGAAATTTCGAGAGGATAATTTTTATTCTGATCAGACCAAAGAAGCTATCGATCATAGCTCTGAAAAATATATTGAGGTAGTAGAAGGCCATGTGGAGAAGCAAAAGTATTGTTTTGAAAATTTTATATGCTTTCTTTCCCAATAAAGTAGAAATGGTTAGAAGAGACGATGTTTGTTTTACCATGAGTAATTCTTCCATAAAATAACGTGTCAATAGGAGGTGTGAAAATTAAGTAATGAGACTGATTTTATTGCCGCGCTTGTAGAATACCTGCGACCTTGAAAGTCCCTTTTCCTTCCCCGGCATCCTTCTCCTTTCCATTGATTTATTTACCATCGCTCAAGTTTGTTTAGTTCGCCTGCTGTGTCCTGTTGAGTAGACGTGTGTTGGTGGTGCTCGTCACGAAAATGGAGAAACGAAGTCACGATAAAATTTTGCGCTAGATTGGGCGAAACAGCTTCGAAAACGTACGCTAAAATTGTAGAAGTGCATGGTGATAGTGCTCTTAGTCGTGCCCAGGTGTTCCAATGGCATAAAGAGTTTAAGGAGTGGCATGGAAGACGAGGCGCGGATACCAGTCAAGGTGCAGAATGATGCGGATGCGCAGTGTGTGCGCGCCCTAATCCGTGAAGATCGGCGTTTAATAGTTTGTATGTTGGCCCCGGAACTGGGTTTGAACCGTGAAACAGACAAATTTTAAGCGACGGTTGTGATGAGAAAATTGTGCGCGAAGATGGTCCAAAGAATCACACCACGCCGCTCTCAGCGTGTCCCAATATTTAGCTTCTAAAGGGATCCCCGTGTTGTAACAGCCACCTTATTCGGCCGATATGTCACCCTGTGACTTTTAATTGTTTCCTAGAACAAAATCGGCGGTAGTAGGAACCCATTTTGAGTCGATTACGGACATCCCAGTCGAAGCGATCCAAACATTTTACGAAGCATGAAAAACGCGCTGTAGTCGTTGTATAGCTGCTCAAGGGGACTACTTTGAAGGGGATGGGAGAGTTGTAGAATAATCTTTAAATATCCGGTTTTCATGGAAGCAGTCTCATTACTTAATTGTGACACCTCGTATTTTCCACGTCTTTGAACAAGGCAAACGTAATAGACTTTATAGGTAGTTGGCAATTATTCAATCAAAAATTGTACAATAGTATGAAGACAGAATTTAAACATATTGAATAATGCCTCTTCATGTACAGAAAGATTAAATTTAATTTTAGAATCATCAAAGGGGTGGGCAAATGATTTATCTGAGCGTAATTTTTTGATTCTCTAGCAGAAGTAAGTTTACACTTATTTGTGAGTAAGAAATTTTCTTTTATTCAGCATTAGATTCTTTTTTTTCAGCTCGATGCAATTAGGTTTTGAATCAGTTAATGCTCATTTGATCAAAAAATATTTTCTGAGTGTTGTTGCGGCTATTGTGCAATGGAATTTGTAATATCATAAACTCTTATCACGATCCCCTTTGATGCTTGCGTTTATGGGATGGATTCTCGTGCATCTTAAATACTTGTGCTTTATGTAGTTCTAAGATGAGTGTTAATAGCTTAAAAGCAAACATTATAACATAATCAATGCGTATAATTTCGCATTTCGGATTTTGAACTTTTGAGAGGAAAGAGCACAACTATTATCCTGGGAATTTCTTCTACTTTGATTTTTTTTTTTCCTAGCTTCTACTTAGATTTTCTTACAAAAATGTTCCCAATAAATTAAGTAATGAGTTACTTATGAAATTCTTTGTAGCTACATGAATGAGTTGCATATTTTTTTAATATTTTTTTTTTTTATGAAAAATTATTTGAGGAAAATGTTAGAAGAAGGTGGTTACGACGTGTGTACTAATTCTCATCGGGCCATCAATCTTATAATAATAAGTTGCGCTGGTGTTGATGAGAAATTTATGCCACAATTTATGGATTTGATTTAACTCTGTAGAGGGATTTTCTTAGTTTTCACGTATGGTGTAATGCTAGAAACTCTGATAGGATGGATGGAATTCCATTGATTGGATTAGATACCCAAGGTGCAACCGAAAGTGTATCATATGCGATACGACGTACATATTGTAGCAGATGCTTTCTACTCAAAGTTAAACAGCAACTTCCAAAACTTCTGGATTAGAACTAATCTGATAATGCTTTTAACATGCTGAGGATCACTAACTGTACTCCATAATGATTCTTCCATCAGTGCCACGGGATTATGATCGCTTCTTTTTCCATCTGTCCTTCCGTTCATCCGTGCTTAGCAACAAGTTTTCTAAGAAAATATAATAGCAAAATCACGAAATTTTCTGAACATATCAAAAGTGAAGACCTCTTCAAAGTTTAGGTATAAAAAAAATTTATAAGATGTTCAAGGGGAGGTGAGCCTTAACAAATGTTTTTTAACCAAAAGTACCCAACATGCATATCATGTGCAAGGTCTTGATGAGAACTTTCTAAAACAGGTCTTAAACTGACACTGTTTGCGTTGAGGGGGCAGAGAAAGAAGAAGTTTATATTATAAAAAATTTGCGTCCTTCTCCCCCCACGCGATTGCACACCTTAGATCTCAAAAATAAGAAAAAAATCAAGAAAGTAAGTTTTTATGAGTACAAGGCAACAAATTTTGATATTCAGAAAACGTTGAGGTCCTAATTGGTTTACAAAGCCCTTCTGGCAGGAGCGTTCTTTTGCTATTTTCACTTGCCTGCTGGAGCTATTATTGTAGGATAATAAAATAAATAATTTTCTGATTTGGTTACCGCGGAGTGATTAGCTAACGTGATTGTCTGTGAAAATTATGAATTTTGATATTATAATTCCAATTAATTAGTTTCCTGATTGTAGGTTGAGTCTCAAATGGAAGTACTATATTTTCAAGGATCAGTGTTGCGTCCATCGCGTTCTCGAATACAAGGATTTTTAATTTTGAAATACAAAATTAATGCTGGCATAAGCAGGCAAATTGCTGAATCGATCCAACTGATCCATTTTAAAAATATATTTGGAAGTGGAAACATTGTTGGGTTATTAATTCGCCAAATTGATTAAAATCTAAATTGTAAATTATATTGACAGAATTAACAAGAGAAATCAATTTCTGATGGTTATGATTCGAAACGTTAAACAGAAGTAATTCCACTCTAATGGGGGGAGTTGAGAAATAATGATGAGTATTTCTCAACTCCCCCCCACTTGATAACTGAGCGGGATGACTGATTTTAAAAACAACGGATTTTATGAAGGGTAAGCAAGAATTAAAAGAATTTGAATATTTCCGCAGAAGGGGCTGATTTTAACATTTAGAAGGAATAAAGTGTAAACAAATTAATTGGGAGCAGTTTAAGCGTTTGTTTTTAGTTTTGTTTAAAAGAGAAAATGAAGAAAAATGATTCAGACATAACAAGTTTTTGGGAAAATATTGCCAAATGAAATTAATTTTTTTATATTATAATGTAATGAAAAAAGCACAAATTTTTTTTTCATTTCTTAAAGTTATCTTTTATATAATCCCTTCCTTTTATTTGTATTTGCGCTTTTTCAATGCAGATGGCTTCTTCCCGAAAAGACTCCAAAAGATAGCTCGCCGGCGAATAAGTCACCTTTGGTAAAATCAATTAATTGTGACTACGAGGCGCACCGTGGGTTGCAATAAAATTTATAAATTAACTTTCGACTTTGCTAGGTGTATCATTGCAGTATATCCAGGATATTCATTTTCATCATCAAGAAGCACTTCAAAAGCTCATTTCAATTTCCGGAAAAGAATAATAAAGAATAAAACTCCAATGAAAATCGAGAACAATTCATACAGCAACTTCAAAAACATTTGACGATAAAATACGAGCACTTCGATAAAATCTTGCCGAGCAACTCAATGATATTCGAATCAGAATATCCTTTTGAATGAGTCGATTGAAAATCTGCATCTTCCACATCAACTAACTGACTGTGTTCAAGTGCATCTTCTGCAACAAAAGGAGTTGCAATCCTGCAATCCCTGAGAATAAATTCTTACCCAAAGCTGGAATAGGTTGACGTTGTCGTTTTCTCAAACAAGGACCATTCAAAAAGTCGCTACTTCCCGAGCAAATTCACGCTACTTTGTATACACAGACGTTATGTATGGATACATAAAACCTCTCCATATATCGATGCACCTTCACTCGCCTCTCGCTCACACCTAAGTAGTTTTCTCGATGAATATCAAAGTGATCTGTATTTGCACTAAGTTCTGCACATTTTATTCCAATCCCAATATAGTATGCTCTCCACTCCTGCAATAGCGTGTCAAAACTTTATCGAGTCCGTTTGTTAGTTGAATCACAACTGAGTTTCTTTTGCCTCTTCCTGTTGGTGCGAAACAAATTGCTAGAAAAGACTTGGGAAGGATATTAACAATAGAACATACTTGAGACGTGGGCAAACATTTTCCGAACGGAGGAATATGTAGTAGAAGTTGAGAAAAAGTTGAAAACTGTGTGAATAGAATTTAGCCATGTATGGAAAATATTTTTCTTGATGTACTTAGTAGTTTTGTTTGTTTGCCAAAGGATAAAGGACTAGTCTTTCATTTTCACTAGCTTCTTGATTTATCGTATCGAACATATAAGTTCAATTGAGTATTTTATTTGATTGATTAAATTGAGCTTCGACATGGTTTTTGTTTTCAATACAAGAGGGCAAAATTTGTTTAGAATTTGATTATAGTAATTCAAAATTAAGCCAAACAGAAAACTTCTTTTCTTTCTGACGCAATGCAGCTTGAAATGGTACTTCAAGGTGCATCGTAAGATTTTGAGTGAATGTGTTACAAAATTAAATTATGTCATTTGCATTCAAACCAATTATTTCAATGTTGAAATTTAATACATGTATATATATATATATATATATATATATATATATATATATATATATATATATATATATATAGAGTGATTCATTAGGAGGTTTGGTTTTTAATCTTAAATAAAAGGCATAAAGTTGAATTCTATAGTAAAACTTTTATTGTGAGCCGAAAGAATAACATTTACTTATTAAGGATTATCTCGCTTCACTCTCTGTATCACGGGGTGACATTTCTGTCACAAAATAATTCTTTGCCTACCACAATTCAAATAATTTTTCTAGTCCCTTTTGAGTCGATGTAACATTCGCGTAAATAACCGATGTATCGACTTAGTATAACACAAAAAATGTAGAAGGCGTTAGTGCCGCGTGCAAGCCAGTGTTCGCTGACCGATCAGTTCAAACCACCTACGTGCTTTTGAAAAATAATTCAAAAAGAAAAAAAAACGTGATGAAAACTGTGTGTGTTTGTAAAATATATAATATATGTAGATAAGATTTTTGTGTAATTGAAATATCTCAATGAGTTTGACTTTCTGACATGTTTGTACCACAAATGTTACATTGCCTAACTTAGGTAAATTATTCTTTTTTTGTGAGGGTACTCATGAAAAATATTATTTTTCTTTTTTAGAATAGCTCTTCGCCGTCTTCGGGATGACAAAACAGCCGAGTTGGTAAATACATACGAGGACAATAAAGATAGCTTTGAAGATGATGACGATTTTGATGGTGAGAATATGATGGAGCAAGAGGAGTTTTCCAGCGACGAAAATGAAGGTGATACACTTAGTCTTAATGAGATTTCATAATTTAGATGATAATCGACCGTCTATATCTACTACTGCTGATATGTCAGCTGGATCGCGCTCAGCTCAACCGGAAGGATGTGCTAATAAATCTCGAAAACTAAGCATGAAATGAAAGAAAAAAACTGCTTTTGAATGATGAGCAGTTACGTTTTCTAGGAAACGAAAGCTTACGAGCAGATATATTAGAACTTGGCACGCCAGTCCAAATATTCTTGTATTTATTTCCCACGGATTTGATTGAATTCATTGCAACACAAACTAATTTATATATTGTGCAGAAAGATCTCAAGAATACTTTTCGCGTTTCCACAACAAACATTCAGCAATTTATTGGCATAGTGTACGAGTATCTCATGTCTTTGATTCACCTTCCTCGCGTCACCTCATTGGAATTCCATTATTGGAACTCCCATTATTCAAGTAGTTATACCGGTCAAAATTGTTTGAAAAGATTCGAAGATATATTCATTTCAATTACAATTTACAAATCTTGCCCCGCGAGCATCCCGGATTCAAGAGATTATTCAAAATACGACCACTTGTTCAAAAATTGAACGAAACTGTCGCCAAAGTTCTCATGGAGCAGTACCTTTGTGTTGATGAACAGATATGTTCAACAAAAGCCAGAAATAACTTGAAAAGATATAACCCGAAAAAGCCTCACGAATGGGGTTACAACATTTACGTTATTTGTGGAGTCCCTGGGTTTGCTTACAAAGTTGAACATGAAACTGGCTCAGAAAATGTGGTACTGCCCCGTGAGCCTGATCTGGGTGCCTCTTCAAATGCTGTCATGCGTCTATCACGATGAATACCTCGCAATCAAAATTATAGACTGTATTTTGACAACTACTTTACATCTTTGCCGTTGATAGAATGCTTGTCAAAAAGTGGTATACTTGGTACTGTATGTCGAAACAGGATTCCTGATTGCAAATTAACTTTTGACAAAGAAATGTTTAAAAAAGACAGAGGGTATTCTATTGTGTATGTTGCTGATGTCAATGTAGTGTATATTTCAACTGTATCCAGGAAAGATAGCAAAGTAGTAAATTTGGCTCCAAGTTTTGTGGGAGGTGAATAGGTATTACAGTATATATCAGTTGATCGTCCACATATTGTTGGAGAATACAATCGCCACATAGGTGGCGTAGATCTATTTGACAGCACCATGTGGCTCTACAAATTTGAACTTTGCAGCAAGAGATGGCAGGTTCGCATGTTTTACCATGTATTAGATTTGAGTATGGCAAACGCGTGGCTTCTTTACAAAAAAAAAAAAAAAAATATAAAAAGCAAAGGGCTTGGACGACAAATTATTGAACTCAGCAGATTTTCGATTTGAAGTTGCCATAACTTTATGTACGCTTGGTGTGCCATCAAAATAGAATACCCGTGGATCTATAGAAAATGAAGTTTAAGCAAAACGACACAAAGGTCCCGCACAACATGTTCTTCCAGAGGCAGTCAGGCAAGACCAGACACGACACTGGCCAATTTGGACAGAAAAGAGAATTCGATGCGAATTCCCAAAGTGCTCTGGGGTCTCGCAAACAATGTGCGAGAAATGTGGAGTTGTTCTATGCTATAATAAACAAGATAATTGCTTTAGACAATTTCATATGAGTTAAGTTACCGTGTTGATGCCGTGTAATATTTCTGTAACACTCCTTAAAATAGTGTTTTTTTCGAAATATATAAAAATAAACAGAATTTCGAAAAAGTTGGGTATTTTTATTAATTTAGATGAATGATTTTCACGACTTATTTTAAAATTTTAAGATGTTGCCCTACAGAGGGTTAAATGTTCACCGCGACTACACCGCAAATGGTCCATCCAGAGGGACCAATTTTACGATAATTCTATTGTCGTAAATAGCAAGCGAAAAAGACGCCTGACAGCACCAATAATCTGCGCAGAAGTGAACGAATCTCGATCTAAACCTACGTCATTGACTACAGTAAAAAGACGGATTGGAAAACCGCTACTAAGGCCACAAAAGGAAAAACCCGGATGCAGTGGGCCCTTCCTCATCGAGAATGGACTGAAGAAAACGTTGGAAAAGTTGTTTGGACTGAATGAATCCAAGTTCGAAATATTTGGCTTAAGAAGAAGAGTTTTCGCCCAGTGCAACACCGAGACCAATATAATACCAAACCGTATTGTGCCAACAGTAGTGATTCAGTTACGGTCTACGAATATTTTTCGGGCCATGAAACTGGAGATTCGATACAAATCTAAGGAATCATGAGAATGAAGCAAAATAATATAACTCCACAATATAACGCTGTTCCTTCCGGGCAACAGGGAAATGATCAAACGCACAGTTCAAAACTAGGTTGGGGTTATTTAAAAGACGGAGAGCATGTCAAATAAAATGACGTGGCCCTAGAGAGCCCAGATCTCGACGTAATTGAACTTTTATGGGAAGATCTTGAAAGAAATATGCGCACACATTATCCCTCCTTGCAAAAAGCTGTGCAGATGGCTTTACAAAAAACGTGCAACAACATTTCGAAAAACACAATCAATAAACTGATGGTCGGTTTGCCGAGACTAGTAAAAAAAAACTCGTAATGAACAATGGAGGGTTTTTTTATGTATATCGGTAAAAAATAATTTATTAATTGGAAACTAACCCTTTTCTTTTATATTTTGCATTGTTTTCTATTTTCCTATTTTGATAAACGTGGGCTCAATCTTTTGGCCAGTAGTATATTTACCAATGGTGAGCTCGATACAACTATGTTCTGTATGAAATGTTTGATAAGCCGGAGGTCTCAACGATTGTAAGACTGCAGAAGCTGCAATGGGCTGGCCACATGAATCGTATGGACGATTAATGGATACCCAAAAAGGTATTCATTGGGAGAACTGAAGCGTGGAGACCAGTGGGAAAACGAGGAAACGCTGGTCTGATTCGGTCGATGAAGACAGTTCATTGCTGCTCGGATTTCGAAATTGGAGGATGCGGTCAATGGACGGAGACAGTTGGAGCCGCTTGTTGCAGGAAGCGAAGGCGTAAAAGGGGCTGTAGCGCTTCGATGGAATATATGTTTGAGCTACATGGAAATCGATATACGAACACAGTCACCGCCAACGATTCTCATCATTACTTGTCATATTCGAGATTCCTTGGCTGTCGTGTCATGACCGTTACCGAAGGCGCATCGTTTACAAGCCGAATATTTAATGAAGCAGTTTTAGTGTCTCTGTCTTTCGGACAAGTTCAGAGTGGGATTGTGACATTGCGTATGCGTTGATGCGATAGTGACTTTGAGTGTGTTAAAACAAAAACGACTATGCCTACCAGTTGAAGTGAAAGTAACTTTGACTATAAGTAAAAACGAAAGCGAAACAAGTGTGTGTGAACAGTGTACAAAATGAAGATCATTCACAGCTTCAAAATTGAACAATTACGAAAAGAATGTTGGGATTGTGGAATTCTGTGTGAAGGAAAGCAAGCGCAGTTGATAAAGTGACTAGTGGAGAAAATACCAGTTAAATCGAAGAGAAAGGTTCAAAACATTGATAGAGTCAGCGCGAACTACTCAGCCATCGAGACGATACAAACTTTTGCGCCTACCGTTAGAATTGATAGCTGCATGGAGCACAACAATGCTAACGCGCAACCAATTATAATGCTCGTATATGTGAATTACAAAACACCGTACGCACATGTTCGAACCAATCCACACCTACAGTTAACGCAGCCGATTTCGATTTCTTTTACTTCTATGACGCCGTCTAACATGCGTGAACCGATTTACTGAGCGACACAACTGTGCCAAAGTATGGGCATGTGCAATCGGGTTCATTTCCTGACACAGTCGTGCCATCTCAATTAAGTGCTTTGGAAATCGGACGAGGGACTCAAATATCGTATAATACCCAAATCAATACACATATTGATTGATATCAAATAACGTATAATAACCAAATCAATACACAGGATGTGACGGCAGTATTACTGGCCTTCAATCCAGTATCGTCGTCATTACTAAATTCGGAGCAAGTTATACGACGTTCAAATTAGATGCGGGAAATTTGCGGGTGGGGCAGAAAAGTTGTTGATTTTAGCCACGCAGATGGGACCGCGTTAAGCGGCAAAGATAGGTTGCATGGCTGTTAGGAGGTTTTTATATATTGGAGCGATTTCACTCACAAGTTCCTGAGTGATTTCACATGTGCCAGTGATACGGCAGATACCACTATGGAAATGATGGAATCTAAACAATGAAAAACGGAGACGTTGGAAGAATTCTACTGTAGGATCTTATCGCTTAGATAAAAGGCGAATTAAGTGATGGCTCTATCATAAAGTACTTCACAAACGGATTAAACGACTCTGACTTACAAAACTCTCTCCGCTTGTAACTATTTCATATGTAACGAGTGCTGTGAGCTATTGGAAAAAGCCCGCCACCGCAAAAAACTCTAATCTCTCAGTGTTTGGTGATTATCGCGGCTATATTCTAGAGAACACGTAAAGAACGCTGTACAGTTTGCTCACGAACAAACGGAAAAAGTACGATGACCTTCGTTGATCCTGGTAGTGTAAGAACACTTATTCGAAGGACGCTCGCCAAAAGCATAGCTAAAGTTAAAAATTGCTTTGCTCCGCTGAGGGGATTTACTGATGGGTCGTACTTATATGTGAAAATCGACGACAATTTGCGCACGAAAAAATTACGAGTTGTTGCGGGCCATCATATTCCCGAAAGTGTACTCCTGGGACGTAAAATAATTCGTTGTAAGAGAACCGAATTTGTCAGTGAAGAAGGCTACTATTGCGAGAGTTTGGAAAATATTAAAACCGGAGACTTAACTAGGTCTGAGCCACGTGATCTGAAAGTGTTAAAATCTGAAAGTGCTGAAATAAAAAAATCAGTTTTCTTCGTCAGTTCAGAATTTGGGGAGGTGTACGACAAACAAAATGGAAATTAAACTTTCATCGTCAGAACCAGTGAGTCTGAAACCATACCGCAAAGCTTCTGACAAATGAACTATTGCTGAAAAGGCTTTTACGGAATTCTTGAGAGAATATATCGTACGAATCTTTGACTTGCCGTATGCGTCTCCAGTTGTTCTGATCCAAAAATATTGTGCGTAGACTATCGATATCTTAGTAAAACAACCACAAATAACAATTTCATATGCCAAATATGGGCGAATTGCTTACAAAATACGCGGGGTATAATTATTATATAACACTGAAATTAAAAAGGGGCTACTATTAAGGGGAAATCGAAGCATTTTCCAAGCAATATACAGTTTTGTGACAATTAACGGCCATTTTTTCAACAGAATGCTTTTTAGATTGGTAAATGCCCCGAGCGTTTTCCTGACAATAATGAAATGTGTAACGAAAAAATTTGATGACCGACAAATTACTACATATTTGGACGACGCAATTATCCCGAGCAAAGCCACAGAAAAAGGAATGGAAGTTACTGCGATGGTTGAAGAAGCATGAGTTGATTTTGCGTATCGAGAAATGTGCTTTTCTATCTTCACAAATAAACTCCCTTGGTCATTATTTAACGAAAGAAGGTATAATGCCCAGTAATGCGAAGGTTACCACTATTCAATATTTCAGGCAACCTTCAACTACAACTGAACTCCAAAGATTCTTAGAGCTAACTAGGTTTTTAGGAAGCTTGTCAGTTAAGAGGCCATCAACGGATCTTTTGAGAGAATCTACGGAGTTCGTTTGGACGTTATTCCAGCACAAGCCTTTCGTGGATAGACCAGCTTAGGCTCTATTCAATGCGTAGCACGAGGTACATACGGATGTGACCAGTGTGGGATTAGGATGACATGAGCTGGAAATATAGCCAAGTCTGTTTACAGACGGAGTCGAAATATTACGAGTAGGAATTTCAATTACTAGCCATGGTGGGATTGTTGTATAATTTTTTAAGTGTGTCTGTTGCAGTGCTGCCAATCTAGCATATTTTATGCTAGATTTGGCATATTTGCATGTTGTTTACCATATTTTTTCGGTGTTTGGCATATAGCATATTTTTTTAGTCTGGTCAAGGAAATTTGTCCACTTGATCTTTCCTGTGAATAGCTTTCGTTTGCATGCCCCATTGAACTACAATCTAAAAGCAAACCATTGAGCTAAAAACTAAGGAAACTTTGAAACTCACTGTACGTGAGGGAAGCAAACATCCTTTCAAAATCTACTTACCCTTCCCGTCTTTTGTTTCTGGCGAGAGACGCCTTATTAATTAGTTCAACTGCAAATATCAGAGCAGAGGTGTAGGTTGCACCCTCACTGTACGTGAGGGAAGCAAACATCCTTTCAAAATCTTCTTACCCTTCCCGTCTTTTGTTTCCAGCGAGCGATGCCTTGCTAATTAGTTCAACTGCAAATATCAGCGCAGAGGTGTAGGTGGATTTTTTTTTTTTGAGGCTCACAGATGTGCGATCAGAACATGAGTTAATATGCGGGCTGAAATGACACTCCTTCATGTTTCCAGGCCTTTTGCCACTGATAAAAGGGTCATCGAAAATACAGAAGCGAAGCTTCTTTCATACATTCCGATGATTTCGCATTTCCCATTCATTTATCGAAAAAATTGAAATTCAAGTTCATTCAATGTTTTACCGCGTTCATGCTGATACCGTGATTTCCATTAAAATTCAAAGTTGTTACGTAGTGAAAATTGTTTGATTAACCCAACATACCGCCTAATTACAGGCAGCATTACAGGTCGGACCGGGAAAAAGTGCCAGATTTTAAAGAGTGGTTGCAACCTGTTGAAAATGATCCGACGAAAGCGTACTGTAAGCACTGCAAATGTGATATTATTGCGAAAATACATTGCCAAAGTTACATACCTCATCAACAAAACATAAAAAAACCATACAACTAATGAAGAGCCAGAGTGTAATTAAGTTTCCCAAAAGAAGTGATATAAATACAGAGAGAGCAAGTGCAGAAGCTTCATTAGCTATGTTTGTGTGCGCACATTGTTCAATTATGGCTGTTGAACACTTATCCGAGCTTTGTAAAAACAGATTTGGTGATCGCAAAAGCGCAGACTTGCGAGTACATCGCACAAAATATACTAATATCATAAAAAATTTTTGGCGCCGCATTTTATAAAAGAAATAGTGTCAGATTTGGGAGATCATGATTATATTCTCTTACCGGATGAGTCTACAGACGTTCCCGTCAGCAAAATGTTGAGAGTATCGATAAGATATTTCAGCTGATCCTTGAAGACTGTAATATCCACCTTCTTGGGTTTAGTCGCGTTTGAAGAAGGCATTCAAGGGTTATTGTCTGCTTTCAACTTTGATATAAAATAATTGATAGGTATCGGCACAGATAACGTTACGCTAATAACCGGCACTAACAAAAGAGTGCACGCCTTATTAAAAAAAGCAACTGGCAATGTTCATTTGGTTTTAGTTCGCTGCGTGAGCCATTTTTTACAGTTGGCTTTATCTCATGCGACAAAAGAGACACTATCTCGTACCATTGAATTCCTCATAAGAGAAACATACAATGGGTTCAGTCACTCTTCAAACCGTCGTTTATATTATAAAAGTATATACCAAGCGATCAACTGTGGCTCTGACCCATACAAATTCCACAAATGTGTAACACCCGATGGATATCAGTTGAACCAGCGGTCAACCGTATTTTGGAACAATGGCTAGTATTAAACGACTGTTTGAAGTTTTCAGGCGCGATAGTAACTGCTTTATGGCAAAACCACTTTATGAAATGTACAATGATCCTGTGAATTACTTATACTTGTTGTATTTAAAGCCGTTCTGGGATGAAGTTCAAGTATTGAACAAGCTGTTCGAAAGCAACAATGTTGACCTAACAAAGCTATACAAGAATTTGCGTGGCTTAGTTCAATCTATATGTGGACGTATCTTGAACCCAACTGCGAGAGTTGATATCTTTTTACAAAATATAGAGAGTTATTTGGATCCTAACCATTCATGGGATATGCTTTTGAGACGACATTACGGGAGGGCAACCTTCTTCCAGAACTGGAAAATAATTTGCGTCAACGGTGCATTAATTTCACGCTGAAACTTGTGAGAAAAGTGTGTTCTAGACTACCAATTGATTATAAAATACTGGAAAAAATATCTTCGTTTTCTGAGCAAGAAACTTTAAAGGTAGTCAAACCTTCTATAGTTGATATTGCTGAAGAGTTTCGAACTAATGAATCTATAATAGACCGGCTCATGTCCCAATGGAGAAACATAGTGCACATCAAATAGGAATGCACATTTTCCACTGTAGAGTTTTGGAATAAAGTAATTAATTATGAAGATGCAGCAGGCAATAACCCCTTTGCAGATTTATCATCGCTAGCAATATCATTATTATCATTACCACATTCTAATGCGGATATTGAACGCATTTTCAGCCAAATGAATATTGTCAAAACAAAGCTTCGCAACCGCTTGTCGGTAAAATCTTTAAATGCCCTTTAGCATATCAGATTCGGCCTAAGGAGAGTACGAAAATGCTGCTTTTCTTACACAGTTCCGGGCAACGTACTGCGCTCTATATGTACCAAGGAGAGCTACAGTTTTGACACTGAGCCTGGCACTTCTAATTCTACATCAGCTGCAGATGAAGACATTGACATATTATTCCACAACATAGTCGATTAAAACATGTACTTAGTCTAAATTAAGTTTGTTAACAAACAATTAAAATTGAATGGCGTTTTATTTGGGACAAAGAAATTTTAGCATAATTTTTGGCATTAATTTAATAACCGTTGGCATAATTTTGGCAAATTTTCACTATAGTTTAGCGTATTCTATACTTCACTTGTTGGCAACGTTGGTCTGTTGGGCAAACACTTTCCCCACTAATCTCTGGCCTTCAGTTCTCCCAACGAATACCTTTTTGAGTATCCGTTTTTCGCCCATAGATTCATGTGGCCAGCTCATTACAGCTTTCGCAGTCATACAATCGTTGAGACCCCCGGATCGTCAAAAAATTTCACACAACTCTTGTTTGTATCGGATTCGCCATTGATCCCCGTTTGGCTTCGCTACTATCATTCACCTCAGCACCCGTCGCTCAAAGGCGTTTAATATATTTGCGGATGCTTGGGTTAGAGTCCAAGCTTCACACCCATAGCATAACACAGGCCTTATCACAGATTTGCATACTTGGAGCTTTGTTTTCCTGCGCATGCAGCTAGTGTTCAAGATCGTCACACCTGAATAAAATATTTTATTTTCGAGCTGTATTGTTCAGCGTATTTCCTCTCTTTCACTACCGGTTCTCGTTATTTGGGTGTCTACATACATGAATTCGATCACATTTTCGATACTATATTCGCCAAGTGTGTTATTTTGTTCATTTAAGGTATTTTTCCTCGACTGCGTCATGAGGTTTGTTTTATTTTCATTGATTTGTAGCCCTACTAGATTTGCTTGCTTCGCTGTCGAATTAAGGAAGAGTTCTTTGGCAGTTGTTAGTGACCGTGACAAAATATTGATGTCATCTGTATAGGCTACTACTTGGCTCGACTTGCATAGAATTGTACCGCATGTATTGACAAGTAGCTTCTTTCTGACGCACTCCAGACCCAAATTGAATAGCAATGGGGCCAGCCCATCTCCCTGCTTTAGTCCGATGTTTGAGTCAAAGGCCTCGATGAGTTGGTTATTGATGTGGACTTAAGAAGTCGTCGACATAATTGTCATTTTGATAAGACGGACCGATTTGGCTGCAATGCCAAAGCAAAACGTTATTTGGTTCAGTACATTCCGATAAATACTGTCATATGCTTGCTTAAAGTCAATGAAAATTTGGTGTACGTTTTTGTTGAACTTTCAGCATTTCTCAAGTAACTGCTTGATAGTGAACGATTGGTCTATTGTCGATCTACCTGCTCTAAAACCACCTTGATACTCCCCAATAATACTGTTGGCGTATGATCCAATTTTATTTTCTTAGATCTTTGAAAATATTTTGTATGCCGTACAAAGTAGTGATATGCCTCTATAATGTTCGCACTGTAGCTTATCATCTCTTTTGTGGATAGGGAATATAATTGATTGGCCCCACTTTTTCCCATGTTCTTTTTGTCAAATGCCAGCACTTTGTGAATAGTTTTATGAACACTGCTGATACCATATTTGATGAGCTCCACTGGAACCTCATTAATGCCCGGCGCTTTATCATTCTTTTGGGCTTCGATGATAGGGCAAACTTTATCGAGAGTAAGTGGGGCCAATGGAAGCTCTTCGGAAACATCTATAGGCTTCGATGTTCTGGAGCTGTGTGGAGGATTAAGAAGGTTCTTGAAATATGATGTCCATCCTTCCTTAATCTTGGTTTCATCAGCGATGATACTGCCGATGTCAAGATGACGGAGTGTGATTTTGGGCTGATAACAACGTTTCAGGCTTTTCACTACTCTATGCTTGTCTTGTGCTGTTGCTTGCTAGATCTAAATCGATATTTCTCAATTGGTCGTCATAGTCTATCTTTCAACCGATGTTAATGAATATCAGCAGTTTGGTAAAAACGATAAATGTATATAAAACAATATAAGAAAATTAGAGGTAAGTTTCAAAAAACAAAATGGTAGCTAGTTGAAGCTAGAAAGTTCAAAGGGTTCCAAGTCACAATTTGATTTAATTTTTTGATTAAATCAATCTAGAGATTCCGTCATTATGGTGATTATTTATACACAGGATTTAAAGCGGCGGCAATTCATATATTTGATTTTTTCAGACTTTTATGGGGTTTTAGTGGCCAAGTTTTCCCACGGATTTTGATGAACCTTAAAATTATGGATAAATGTGTTAAGTTCTTTTTTTTTTGTAAAAAATTATTATATTCGGGTAAAATATAAATAAGTCGAATATTTAAGACCTAATATTTTGAACTGACATTTTCACTTTTGCCCTATCAAGAGTTAAACCCCGATTTGAACGACATTTGGTAACTTGATTGATGAGACCCGACATTTATATTTTTAAAAGTCCAAAATAAAGAGCATAAATTCAATTCGCTATTTTAGTAGCAACTGAAATAATGAATATTTTTCATGAGAAGGTGGCTTAAATTGGAAATATTCATACAACAAACTATTTTCAGAAATTTTGTTTAAGGAATGCTGGTTGTCCTAAGTGAAAGAACTACATTGTTCTTTCACCCGAGCATTTTAGCTATCAACTTAATAGCATTTTTCGCTTGATGGACTCCAGCTGGTTCCAGCATATGGGCTGGTCCCGTACGCAACTGCGAAACTATTTTCCTTACATAGTGTTTGACTTTTACAATTTTCGCCCTATAGCATGATTATTTGCTTTAAAAAAAATGGGTATCGGCAAAAAATTAGTCTTTCCGGCTGGCGGTGCCAACGGGATTTATCATATATAAGACAGATATATAACTGCTTAGAAATTACCCGCAATTTTTTCAGCTCAGTATTGGCCGATAAACCAGTGACAAGAAACTGCAATGAAGCTTTTGTGACGTGTGAATGTATTCACGTAAATTTCCTCAGCGCCCAAGTCTTCATCAGCAATAAAAAATAATTTGAGCACACAAGTCTGCCAGGTGAAAATATATTTTCCTGTTGATTGTATCAAAATTGTTGTGGGAATTCAATCCCAAACTTGGCCTAATTCAAGGGATTTTCAGGTAATATAGAGCTGATATTATGATAGCAATCTCAAGTGAAAAGCCAAGCATGTTCCTTTTTCTACCCTTCTTTGCTGAAGGAAAAAGAGTAATATCAGGAAATAGACATACATAAACTTTATCAAACTTCTCATTTTGTTCGCTTTTTCTCTAGAGATTGAACGATTTATTTTCTGTGTAAGGGTTGGGTTTAAATGCGTATACCTTTACAGCAAGAGACGTAGAAGTTTTCAATGATTTTCTTCGTTACTTAGGAGAATTGTTGAGAGTTATGCAGTAAATAAGGTAAAGGTGAGATAGATCAGAGTTGATAATAGGTCTCCTTGCTATGAAAATTCTGTTAACGATGCATGAAGAGCTAGAGAAATATATTTTAAATATTTGACTAATTATATGAATTTAAATCTCATTTTTATAGCTAAAAAATTGGGAGCTTATAATAGATCATGGTGAAGAATACTACACAATTACTAGTTTACATACCAAATCGCTGTACCAGAATTCATTTAAAGTTAAGATTTCCTCATTAAGAACCGTTAAGCAACACTCACCGCGCTTCAACCGAAAGCTACGATCTTATGACATTATTCAAAGCTCTACATTTTCCACGCTTCAAGATTAAGAACAAATCCTGAAGAATCAATCTTCTTCTTCTATCCTACGATATTTTTGAGTTTAAACAATTTTGTGTCTAAACAGCTCTCTCAGCTAAACTGTTTGTCCTCTTCCCTCCGACACCACTTTGAAAAACGGATTCCACATTGTTCATTTTCATTCGCACCCAGCAGGATGACAGTGGGGAGGTGCCAGCTTTATTTTAATTTATTGAACATGCACATCTACTACACCAAACCGCCACCCGACAATAGCAATAAATACTGGAGGCATGACGTGAATAAAATTGAAACTGCTTTAAGACCTCTTTTCAAGCTTTTTATCTGTACAAGTTTGCCTCGAACGCGTTCAGTGAAAATGTGCCCCATCTTCTTTCTATCTGGGTTATGGTAAGGATATGTTGAAATAAAGACGGCGAACGTATTTCAAAGCGGTTTAAGGATAATTTTTATACTGTTTCCCCGATTTTCGTATGTTTGCATGGGATTTGTGGCTTAAACGTTGAATGTCGTTATTAAGTCCATTTCTTTCAATTTAACTTTAATGAAAGCTTTTGTGGATAGGATTTACGTTCCAGAGATGCTTCCAAATAGGAGTTGTAATTTTTCTTAGAGTTTTATTGCTTGATTCAGTTGAGTTATGATACAAAAGCAGTTCAAGCTTATTAGAATCGTAAACTGTTTAGCTATGGCAAGAAAAACAGACATTCCATGCAAATAAAAAATTGTTAATTCATAAATTTTGCAGGAAATTTTATTGAAGTTTATCTCCAGCAGATACAGGTGTCAGATATACTTAATAATAATGATTGTATAATGTTAGCGGTTAAAGCTGAACTGAAACATGTAAGGCAGTCCCCCCTGGTGATATATTGTAAAAACGATATTTTTTGGAATGGAAATCATTTCTAAATATGTTTAGAGTATGCTGGTGAAGTAGTTTTCCAATAGTCAAAGTCATTGGAAAGTTGCAGTAGTTAGAATACCAGCGATTCGGAATTCTCAGTTGAGTGTTCGACAGGACCAAACACGGAGCCGATTTTGCTGACTTGTTGTATTACCTGAGACCTTTCAATACATGTGTACACTTACATATACACCTATACCTTGATTTACTTTTACACGGTTTTGCTATCAGCATACTTTGGGGAGTGCCGCCCCTACGTACCCAAGGAATTCCCGCAGGGTAATGCCGATCGTCAGGAGCACTCTTAGAGGCTAGTATTCTTTGGGGTGCACCGCCCCCTTGGACACGAGGATATGGGGGGTGCCGTGGGGTTCCCTCCTGGGATGGCAAGTAACCACCCTAAATGGATCTGGACTACGTTTGGGACAACGAACTGGAATTCATGCTTTGGGCTGGCGGATATGATGATTTGGACCTAGTTACTTTGCACGGTTGCACCGAGGTGGCACTCGTGCGTAAATCCAATTCAACTATCAGCTATCATTCCATCACCGTCCCGGTAAAACCTTGGCAGGTCTCAAAGTAAGTTCAAGGTTCGTATCATTGAGTTGGTGGTGTAGGTTCGATTAAGACGGACTTCAGATTGGCGCTGATCTGGCTCTGAGCGCTTGTCCGAATAAGGGCTTGTGCCAACCCTCGCATGGCCTCCCTGCTCTCCAAAGATAAACATGGGAACAAAAAGGCAACCACACACAAGAACGGCGAAGCAAAAAAAAACATGCGAACGCCGGAGCGTCCAAAAAAGAAGAGCGGGACACTCTGCAGGATGCGCCAGATGTTCGACCGGTGGGGCAAAACATAAAGAACATCAAGAGTACTACGATAACTACTGCGATCGCTACCGAAACGATCGAAGCAAGGGTGGCAAATACCCAAATAATAATGAACCATACTGTAGTCCACAAACAGACAACGTCAAGAAAAGATAGAAGTGACCAGACAAATAAAGCGCCGTTGTGCGATTTTGTCGTCACCGTTGAATATGTGGCGGAAGTACTGTACTCAGAAACGGAAGCTGATAATCATCTCCCAAGAAATGTCGTCATAAAGTACAACTGCGGCCCAGCAACATGAAGAAGAAAAGCTAATCCCAAAGGCGGGAATCACCCAGAAATCACCAAAGGAGTAAAGATTGGGCCCCTTGAACTAGTGGAGCTCCTACAACGCATAAGGCTTTATCGGGCGAGTTGGTTAAAAAGGAACAGAAGGCCAAAAAAATGCAGAGGGCTAAGGTAGTACGGAGGGCTAAACCTAAAGGACAAGCGTACATTAATTCCTCCATCAAACCTTCATAAAAGAATGTGTCTAGTCCAACCAAAAGAGATCAGATAGAAGAAAGAAGGAAGAGGTACTTGATAGGCGAGGAACGCCAGATCAGGGGTTCCAGACAGTGCTGACAAAAGAAGCTAAGAAAGCCGCAAAAAACTTTTTCAAAAAGTGCCAGAAAATAAAGTTCGCTCGGACGCCAATCAAGAGAAACGACCTGATACGAAACAGGAGAGAAAGAAGCCCAAAAGAATATGCGGGCAGCAGACAATGCTTACAAAACCCCCAGATGGCCGATCCTACACAGAAGTGCAGTGGCACATCAGAGGAACTGTAAAGCCCAAAGACACTAACACTACTATAACAGCAGTATCATAAACGCGGTCGGGCCACATACTGTTCGAATTCGGAACAGAGGTCAACTATAAAGAAGCATTTTGCGGTGCAGTAAAGAAAGTCCTCCGCAAAAGTGAAACTATAGCCACGCTCGAGCCGATGGCAACGATCGAAATAAGAGACATTGATTACGTCACAAACCTGGCCAAGGTAGAAGAAGCCGTGAAAAGTTAGCTCCCTAGCGTGTGCAGGATCAAAGCCAGCCTGACAGCAGAAAACTATAGGGGTCAACGCATGCCCATCATTAACTTGACTGAAAGGACACCGAATAATTTCTGATTAAGGGCAAAATAAGAATAAGTTGGGTTGTCGGCAGGATACGGCGAAGAGCAGTTTCTCTTCAATGTTTTAAATCCCTTGGCTATGGTCACACCACACAAGTATGCAAGGGACCCGATAGGAGTTCCTTGTATCACAAATGCGGTAAAATGGGGCATAAAAGAAAAGAGTGTACAAAGGAGAAACGAGTACACTATAGGCTTTGCAAGGATGCCGATTCAAGACCGGACCTTGAACACGTCTTGGGATCGGGAAAATTTCGGGCTTTCTAGGAAGTCCTAGCCAAAGTTTAATCAGAACTTCGAAGACCCGCATCCTGCAGCTAAACACACACCGCAGTTCAACCGCCCAAACTCCGCTTGAGCAGTTTGGTGGGATATGCATGTTAAGCTGGCTTTTTGCTGCTGAGTGAGCAACATCATGATGAGAATTCTGTATTATGGTATCCTGATGAAACTGGCGCTGCCACTGTCTGTGTTTAGAAAAAAGATTTCCAGGTGGCGAGCTGTGGACGGGGAGACGGTTTTGTGTGCGTTTGGTGCTCAGGGACCACCTTCTTAAATGTGTACCGAACGCCGAACTAATCGATATCATCTTTCCAAGCCAAGCTTAATGTTTTTGAGGGCGCTGTCTCAAACGTAGACGGCAACGTACTCGTTAGGGGAGACTTCAACGCTAAAACAACCGAATGGGGCATGCCTCAAGCAGATCCGTATGGAAAACGAATTCTAGAAATGGCGGCAATTACAGCGCTTGACGTGCTTAACACTGCACTTAACGCTGCGAAGGGACCATATCAGACGCGGCATTCGCCTCGGAGTCATTAGTACGGAGGATGCACAATTGGAAAGTATTAGAGGACTACTCAGCCAGTGCATTCTCCTTGAGATCAGTGATTTTGTCTCTCGGCATCACAGCTCTCGACTTTCTACAATTGAGTGGAATACCGGACGGATGCACGTCGAAAGGTTTGTTAAGGTTGTCTGCATCAGGGAGGTTCGTAAGGAATGGAATGGCTGGCAGCTCAAAATCTGTTGAACTTAACTATGAGCATCATCACGACTGCTTGCAGCGCGGCAAGCCCTCAGTGTACTGGTGGTCGATTGAAGTCACTGAAAAGCGAAGGGATGTCACAAGAATCGGCATGGTGCTCAAAGGGCGTGGAACCGTGACGATCCCGGATCGCCGTCTGTATACGAGGTGTGACAATTAAGTAATGAGACTAATTTTGATGTGCTCTTAGTCGTGCCCAGGTGTTTCGATGGCATAAGGAGTTTAAGGAGGGGCGAGATAGCGTGGAAGACGAGGCGCGGAGCGGGAGACCAGTCGAAGTGTGGAATGACGCAAATGCGCAGCGTGTGCGCGTCCTAATCGGATCGGCGTTTAACAGTTCGAATGTTGGCCTCGGAACTAGGTATGAACCTTGAAACAGTCAGACAAATTACAACCGACGATTTTTGGATGAAAAAGTTGTGCGCGAATATGGTTCCAAAGAACGTATCTGAGGAGCAAAAGCAGCATCGAATGGCCGTCGCAGAAGACTGTTGGGAACAAGTGCAAAACGATCCCTCGCTGCTTGATCGAGTTAATACAGGCGATGAGAGCTGGTTTTTCCAATACGACCCGGAGACCGAACGCCGAAGCTCACAATAGTTGTCTCCGCACGCCCCCGCCCGAAAAAAGCTCGCATGCGCAAGTCGAAAATAAAAACGATGGGTATTGACTTTTTTGATAGCCGTAGAATCGTCCACAAAGAATTTGTTCCATCTGAGCAAGCCGCAAATCAAGTCCACTATCGCCAAGTACTCGAAAGATTGCGAAAACAAGTGAACGGGGTGCGCCCAGACATCGCTCGTAACTGGATTCTTCATCACAATAACGCGGCGTGCCACACCACCCTCAGCGTGTCCCAGTATTTGGCCTTTAAAGGGATCGCCGTGTTGCAACAGCCACCTTATTTGCCCGATGTGTCAACCTGTGACTTTTTTTTTGTTCCCTTGAACAAAATCGGTGGTCAAAAGAACCCATTTTGAGTCGATTACCGACATCCAAGCGGCCGTGACGAGGGTACTCGCGGACATTCCAGTCGAACATTCCAGAAATGTTACGAAGCATGGAAAACGCGCTGGAATTGTTGTATAGCTGCCAAAGGGGACTACTTTGAAGGGGATGGCAGAGTTGTAGAATAATTTTTAAATATACGATTTTTATGGAATCAGTCTCATTACTTAATTGTCACACCTCATACTGCCCGTTATGAATGCTAGAACCTGCTGGGAAAGTGGTATAGAAACTCACCAAGAGAAGACGCCCTGACGCTATTCGTGCTGCTGCGGACCTTTCTCCTCAGCAGTTCGGCTTTAGAGCAGGAGGCTCCACCATTGATCCGATTGCAGAGGTTGCGAGTGCAGTCCAAAAGGCAGTGGCATATAGCCTCACCAAGTGACGGATCGTCCTGTTGGTGACACTCGACGTTCGAAACACCTTCAATCCCACCAGATGGGTGTATATTCTGGATACGCTGGAAAACCCTTTTCAAGATCCAGAATATCTAATGCGGCTTCTACGACTGACTACCTGGAGGACCGGATCCCGCTTTACGACGCGACGTAGGGCCAGCGAAGGATGGTAGTTACACCAGATGTTGCCCAGGGATCTATCCTTGATTCAGACCTGTGGAATATGTCTTTCGACAGACTACTGAGACTGCAGATGTCAGATGAGTTGCGATTGATCAGCTATGCGGATGATGTTGGGAATCTGGTAGCTGGAAACACCGCTGAACAAGCGCAAACTACACAAGGTGAGTGAGAGACTCGATGACTGCTCACGGATTCAGTTTAGCACTAGAGAAAACTGAAGTGGTCATCTTAACAAGAAAGAGAATCCCTGAGGTAAAGATGATCAGTATTTGAGACATACTAATCGAATTGAAGCCAGTGGCAAAGTAGCTGCGGCTACTGATTGACTCGAAGATGAGTTTCTCTGAGTAAATCAGGGCAATGGCTGAGAAGGCTGCCTCGCGATCTACCTGCTCTAAAACTAGCTTGATACTAACCAAGAATACTATTGGCATATGATCTGATTTTATTTTCTAAGATTTTTGAATATATTTTGTACGCCATACAAAGTAGTGATATGCCCCTAGAGTTTTCGCACTGCAGCTTAGGGGGATAGGGATTATAATTGATTGGCTTCACTCTTTCGGCATATGTTCTTGTTGCCGGATGTACTGGATGACTTTATGGATGGCTTTCTGAACACCGCTGCCACCATATTTAATGAGCTACACTGAAATCTCTTTGATGTCCGGTGCTTTATTACTCTCTTGGGGCTTGATGGGGGAGCAAACTTCATCCAGAGTAGGTGGGGCCAACGGATGCTCTTCGGAACAATCTATAGGTTCCGATGTTCTATAGATGTGCGGCAGATTAAAGAGGTTTCGGAAATATGATGTCCATCTTTTCTTAATCTTGTTATCATCAGTTATCAGGTTACCGATGTCACTACGGGAGAGCGTGGTCTTGGGCTGATAACCTCGTTTCAAGCTTTTCACTATATTCTATGCTTTTCTTATGTTGTTGCTCGGCAGACTTACATGGATACATCTCAATTGGCCGTCATAGTATTTTCTTTTCTTAAATCTTATTATCTTATCCGCGCCTCCTCTGAGATTTTCATAATATTCTCTCTGATTTTCCTACATATGTATTGCTTGAACGGCTGATTTTTCTTATTTAATGCTTCCTAGCATTTATCATCGAACAATCAGCCGGACTTGATGTCCGATCGTCTGTTCTACCACAATCTGAATCGCCGTTTTCACTTCCACCCACAGCTCGCTGCTTGTTTTCAGCGATGTGTCTAATAGGATGGGACCTAGCTGTTTGTCGAGGGTCCCCGTGAAATTTTTCGCCACAGACGCAGTTTGACCCTTTGGATGCCGAATTTTTCAAAAGGGCTGATCTTCACCGAATGCGCCTTTGACATGCGACATCAATAGGTTAGTTTGGTCAAGTAATGATCCGAATTACAACTGGCTCCTCGGTATGTACGGGCGTCAAGTATGCTCCAAGCCCATTTTTGTTGGAACAGAACATGGTCAATGTGGTTTTGTGCGTTGCAATCCGGTTATATCCAGTCAGTTTTTGTATGCGTCAATGTGGGAAGTAAGTCAAACATATGACTAGATTTTTACTGCACGTAAAGTCAATCAGGGGCTGGCCGTTGTCATTTATTCCATCGTGAAGCTTACACCCTTCAGTCATACCCCGATGAGATAGCTCATTGTCAACTTCAGCGTTGAAATCACCCAGAATTGTTTTGTTTCCTACACAACTGTCCATTAATTGTTTAAAAATCAATAACGCGCGATTTGAAATGAAGGCCACTCCGAATTCTCGCTTTCCAGCAGGCTTCCCAACGGTTTAATATTATGTGTGATCTCATGTCTCGAATATCACTTCCAGTCCACTTCGTTTCCTGGATTGCCAGTATGCTGTGAAAGCTCCTTAACAGAGCCAGGCTAGATCAGTGATCTGATCCAAAACCATTGTTCTATTTTTGGTTGCGAAGTTATTGCCGTAGGTCCAATCCATTCCAAGGGTTTGTTACAGGCTCCGAAAAAATGTAGGGTTTTACAGGGACGGGGAGTTAGCCCGTCGCCTAACTTCTATTCCAGCAGCATGGATATATATTTCGATTCTGGTATCAGGCGCGGAGGTATAAGTAGAATTAGGTAGCAGAGCTGCAGGTGTCTTTGCAGTTATTGGCATTTCTGGTATTTAGTGTCCCATGATGGGGGAACCAATAAGCCCAAAGTGCGACTCCGAGACTATTTACTACCATATGTTTGTGGTGCTTGGGATTAGGAATCATGGAAGCTGTGGATTAGGTAAACAATGGGAACCCTCCTCCTTTCTCAACCGGGCTTGGGGCCATCTACGGCGACTGACTTTACTTGTTGTCTTTTTTCTTGGTTTTTCTTCTTCTTTGAACGGCCCTGGTCGAGGGATCGCGCTTCAAGCGATCAAGTGACCCTTGGGAAAGGAAATGTAAGCGCCCCACGACCCGTCTGCACGGGTTAGCTGGCAATTCTGTGGTCACACTGTAATGGCACTCGGAAGATTTTCAGATTTCCACGTAACATGGTGTTATCTTCAACGACCAGATGACGAATTTTGGTAGGGATAAGCTTTGAAGATTTAAAAGGTGAAATCGGTGCGAAAACTGAACCCAGCCGACCATTAACATCGCCGTGGATTTGCTTTATTCATTCAAGAAAAACCCGCTGGTTTTTTTTAAATAATCATAAGTTTATTTATTCGTTTATTTGAACCAACCTACAGACTGAAGTCCAATTACAAGATTGGTTCAAACAATATAAACGGAAAAGCACAACCAAATATATCTACAAGGCTAGGTTCTTAAAATTGAATTCTTAAGTCTATGCTTACAAATTATTAAAAATGGAGGATGCGAACCAAGCCCCATTGCATTGTGGTTTCTTAGTAGACGCAGCAGTGGTGAATGGTATAATTTTTCCTCTCTTGCGAATGGAATTTGGTACAATCCCTTATTTCTACAGAGGTAATTAGATGTCCGTATTATCAGTAACTTTCTTACATTTGGATGTAATTGATGGTGGTGAGTTTATATGGGAGAGACTCATCAAGAAAGAGTCTACGGGATGATAAAGAAGGGAGGTGCAGAAAAGAAAGTATTCTTCATAAGATTGGTGCGGGACTTCAAATTTAAAGAATAATACTTCAGTGAACTTCCGTTGTACAGATTCCAATTGTGATTCTAAGTACTTATGATGCGGTGTCAAATTTGAGAACAATACTCAAGGATAGGCAGATCGAAGAACACCCCTAAATCTTTGAAATTGGTTACTGTAGATGGCGCCTCATTGTGTAGGCTCTATAGACACGAGATTGGATTTGGTTTGAAAGAGAAAGTCATTGTATGATAATTTTGTACATTAAAGGAAAGAAAATTTGATTCGCTCCAGTTGCACAGGACGCTCAGGTCATTTTGGAGGGGAGTGCTATCATGAATACATCTAATCACTTTAAAATTTTTAAAAAAGTCGGCAAAGAGAAGACATGAAGCGTCTTTTAAAGAGGCAAAGTCGTTAATGTGGATGAGGAATAATAGTAGCCCTAGGATGGATCCTTGAGGGACTCCAGTCTGTGGATAGAAGTTGTGTGATAATACTCCACAGAGTGACTCTACATGAACGATTGTTTAGGCATTAGACAAGCCAAGAGAGCAAGCGACCAGAAATGTTATGTTGGGTTAGCTTTTCACACTGCACGTTATGATTTACTGTATCAAATGCCTTGGTGAAGTCAGTATACGTCAACCTGAAATTGCATATCAAGGGCTTCACCAGCAATGTGAGTAAACTCAAGTAGGTTTGTAGTCGTCGATCGACTTGGAAGAAAGGCATGTTGAGCAGGAGATATCGAGGAAAATATGAGTTCACAAATGTGATTATGAATTAAACGCTCTAGGGTCTTTGGGAAACACGATGGAAGTGTGATTGGACGGTAGTTGGAGACTCACAAAAGGGGAACTGATTTATGAATTGGGAAGATGTTGGCTGTCTGCCAGAAGCGACGAAAAACTCTGGAGGGCAAGCTGGCATCAAAGATCAAACTAAGGGGAACATTTAATGAAGAAGGCTGAGATTTGACAAACACATTTGGAATTCCGTCTGGCCCAGAACCAATGCTTGTATCAAGAGTATTAATTATGGACTCGATATCTACAGGACTAACTGCAGGAGCATTATCAGCCAGAGAAAAATGAATAGGGAAATCATAAGAAGAATCAGATGCCGAAGATGAATTTATAGTGGAAAAGTATTCCGCCAACAAGTTGGAAATGGATTTCAATGCTGAACTTTGTCATTCAAATACATGGTACTAGGAAAGTGCGGGGAGGACTTGAGATGATAAATACATGACCAGAATGGCCTTGACTGGTTTGAAAGAAGTGAATATTTTCTTGAACTTTTAAATAATAATTTCGCGGAGGCACAGTATTTAAAGTACTCATTACAAGAATCCAAATCTCCAGTCAATCTGAACTTTTGGCAACGTTTGTTTGTAATTTACAGGGCTTTTGAGATGTCACGGTTGAGCCAAGGCAGCTCAGAGCTCTTTTTGGACCTACATAGTGGTGCAAATTGAGGGATAAGTGAGGCAAGGTAGGAATAAAAGTTAGTAAGAGCTTCTTCGCAATCAAGGCAGCCAAAAGCGAGAACAAGTCAAGTGAACTGAAGGATTCCGACATTTCACTATAATTGGCTTTCCAGAAGTTGAACTTGAGCTGCTGATGGCATTTAAAGTGTTTTTGGAAAGCTCATGCTGATGTCCAACAACAGGAGGGATGATGGGAGTCAAGAGATACGTAGGAGTGGGGTGCTGCAACTACGTGAATATGCCCAAAATCAATGTTCGACATTACAAGATCTAGCAACCGATTATTTGTATTTCGAACGCTATTGAATTGGTTAAGGAATGATTGGGAAAGAAAATTCGATAGTAATACAGACTGTCGATTGAAAGACAAGATATCAATAGACGACGTTAGGTCCCATTCTACGGAAGGAAGATTGAAGTCACCACAAATATTCATACGTGAAGTGGTATGACGTAAAAGACAAAACGATGATAGTGTCAATCATAAAAATCCAAAGAAGAGTTACAGAGAAGATAAATGCAGAGTATAAACAAGGGAGCAGAAAAAGTATTAATTCTGACAGGTACGTGTTCAGTTAAGTCGGAGGAATAATAATTGTCACAAAGCTCACTAGAAACATATTCACTAATAGCAATCAATACTCCACCCCCACCAGAATTCTTTCTTAGATTAAAATCACGGTCCCTCCGATAGACAATGTGATTTGGGATAATATTATAATATTATCATTCGTGAGAATGTATGGAACGCTAAGGCTGTGTAATTTAGTCCGCAAGCATCTTACATTTTGATAGTATAGGTTAATATTATAAGTTTTAGTGTCTTGTATACGTTGATTTTTCGATGTGAAGTTCTCAGAAAATTTCGTCTTCTGAGAGGATTGTAACGCCGGCCACCAATTTTGATTCAACAAAGGTTAACATTCTGCTGTTACACTAATTTTGAAGTAGGCGATCTGACGATGAGGAAGATTTTCTTTTGTTAACGTAACATAGTCTAAGACGGGAGAAGATGAACCAAGTTTACGCCTCACGTGCTTAGTTAACATTTTGACCGTAGTTTTATATGCTAGCCTCGAAACAAATACCTGGAATGGTGGAGCGACAGCACGAAGAGCCTCCTCTTCATCAATAGCTAAATCAGGTTCATTTATAGAAATTGCAGCATGTGGAGCGTACGTGATTGGCTACAACTGCTGAGATGTTTGTTTGCAAGAGTACAAATTAATGCCAGGTGTTGAAGACTGTTCAAATTGATGAGAAGGTATTTGAGCTTGGCTTCTTGTGATGATTTGTAGCCTCGCAGATGTGAATAAAGGTGAATGATCACTTGGTTGGTTAAGGGGAGCAATTGGCATATTTTTCAGACGAGACCCATTTTAATTTGTCTGGATACGTGAAAAAGCAAAATGGCCGCAATTGGGCTTCTGAAAATCCAAAAGCGATTGTTGAGAAGCCGTTGCATGCTCAATTTGCTACTATATGGCGTGGTATGTGATCTACACGCGTGATTGGACCGTTTTTTTTCGAAATGCGATGACGGTCAGTGTACTGTGGTATTGAGAGATGTTAACTCAATTTTGACCTATTGCTGACGAGATAGATATTACTAGCATGTGATTCCAACAAAATGGTGCCACAAGTTACACAGCCACTGAAACAATGAATTTATTTTTAACCGAATTTCCCGATCGCATAATTTCACGGAGTTCAGCTGTTAAGGGGCCGGTCTGATCACAAAATTTAATACCACTGAAATTAACGACAGAGTCTGTACGGAACCAACAAAATCGGTTGCAGCCTCAAAACTCAAGATCCGTGACGTAATTAACGAGATCCACCCGCTATTTCGCCAAAAAGTGATTGAAACTATTAATGAAAGAATCGATATCTATACGCGTGATCGTGGTAGACATTTGTTTTTATTTATGATTGCAAAATCTTATTCCTCCTAATATGATACAAATTTGAATCATTTTCATCTAAATTCTTTGTTTGATTTTGTTAAAAAAAAGTTCTTGCTGAAAAACCCTTTATGATTAAACTAAAAGTATACCTAGTTATGTGTTGATCTGAATAATTGATTAATAAATATGTTTTCTTTTCAAACAAATTTTTTTACTTCAAACAAAATTATTGGTCAAAGTAGACACTCAAAGTGAGATTACATTAAGATTACTCATTCATAGATACATCAATGAGAAGTGAACTAGCAAAGCTTTCATATAAAACTTTATTGAACAAATTGATCGAAATTTCGAGCGATTATATAAATTTTTATTAATTTTTTTTGCACCACGTTATTGTATATTTCCTATTCGATTGTATAATTACATAAAAACTCAATTGAAAGCACTGAACGGTGAAATATTCAACATTCACCAGCGCCTAGAATTTCTGTTGCTGGTATCCAATCCCTTTTGAATTTGTCGAAATTCTAAATCGATAACAAAAGCATACTTTCTAAAAATGATTAAACATATCAATCATATCAAATATCAATACCTAACAACAAGCAAGGATTTTATGGAGATAAATTTTATATATTAGAATTCATAATGAGTCCTCTCAACACATGCTATTCAAGTTTCTATCAATATACCAAGAATTTTTACTATGGATTTCAAATCACGTGCCTATCCACGCTGTAAATAAAATTCAATGATTTCATGGGGTTGGTAGTTTTTATTCATTTGAAGTTCCTACACATTCTGCAAAAACCAGCAATTTGAATATGGCACGATGAAAAATGTAATCAAATATGAAAAATTCGATAAATTGCAACCATTTTGAATATCGTGAAAAATATAACGCAATGAAAAATATAAAATTCATGAAAAAATTCAATTTATATTTTCGTTTTTACCTTTCGAACCTCCATTTTTACTATACACGTTTGTATTTACACTAAAATCTAGATTATTCCACTTTAAATTTCGAAATTCGCTGAATTTCTTTTCTTCTTTGCTATTTATTAAGGGTAGTTATATTATGATATTATTTCAAACACTTTGACTATATTAATTGATAATTATCTAAATTTTCACTGATGCTGAAAACTTTTTTACAATTTTCACTAGACGACAATGTTGAGGATATTGAGATATTTTCATCGCAGGACTCATCATCATCGTCATCGTCGTCCTCGTTGTCTGTGGGGATGAATTCGTCGTTAGAATTTTCGTTGATCAGTTGAACATGTTTCAATTCGAAGGATGATGAAAGTTGTGATGAATCGGGAGTTATAATTTCAGGGCAGCAATGATAATCTTTGGTTAGAGTACTGATTACGTTATGTTCTTTCGATGTTTTACTTTTGTTTATGGTTTTGTTTGTGGTGTTTGTTTCAATAGTGTTGTTGGGTGTTGTAGTTGTTATTGCTGTTGCTGTTGTTTCGTTGGGATCGATCAATCGATGTTGATCGTCACGGCGATAATGTTGATGTGGATTATGTCTACATCCTTGGAAGAAATCCAACGCTTCATAGAGTATAAAACACAGTCCAAGAACAATAAATGTCTCCATCATAAGCGTATATGCATGACGATTATGATATTGGCGTTGATGGTTTACGGATGTACACTTTTTTGTTTCATATTATATTCTTTTCATTGAAACGTTTCGTCATTTTTAACGAATAGCTCTAAAATTTTTGTATAAAATTTTTAATTTTATAGTAATTTTTTTGGAAATATTTCTTGTATATCCAGATTTTAATCGCTTTGCGCTCTGGAATGTCTCTCTCTATCTCTCTAGGGAAAAGGAATTAGAAGCTTTTAGCAGTGAAACCAGGCGAACTCGCATGTAGGTTTTTTTGGGAATCATTTAAAGCATTTAAATATGAAGCGAAATGGAAGGAAGATGAAAGTATTGAAACACTGAAATCCTTTCTCGGCAACACTTCCTAATAAATTGCACTGAAATTATTTGGTATTCGATTTAGAATCAAGAGACAATAACAATGCTGAAATCGGGCAACTAATAATAATGATAATTTTTTGACACATCAAGATAAGCTTAAGGTAAAGCCATCACTTTTAGCATTTATAGAAAACAATGAAATTCGAAAATGAAAACAGCTTTTTAAAAACCACATTAACGTCACTTTTTAAATGATTTTTAAGAATATCGATCAAGCAGCATTGAGAACGATTGAAGAGTTCATTACAAAACAACCAATGTCTGTATCTGCGTATGCCTCTCGACTCCAAACTGCAAGGAAAATGATAACTTCCTTAACCGACGAGCTAAAATCCTTACTAGGCAAGTGCTCTTCTGCTTGTTCTGAAGTCGACTCCTTGTTACAGTTTACGGATTCCTCATCTAATTCGATCGGAAAGGCTGTGCGTTCAATATCGGATCTAGCTTTATCAATACCGACAAAAAATAAACCGCAGGTAAAATTATCCAATGTCTCCTCTAAAGGAGAACTGTCCACCTTGTCCTCTAGTGACAGCCTGAAAGTAAATTCTCAATATGATATGCAGCATCAACCAGCGTTCGTATTGCAGCAAGATAGCTACTATTCTGCAGAAATGATTGACCTTAATCTCTCAATGGTTACTAGGAGTAAGTTGTTATTGAAATCGCTTTCTATTCACCAAGAACCAACGGTTTTTGAAATTGATAATTTAAATGTATCTGCTACCTCACTAGCTGCTCAACAAGATATGCAGCTACAGCCGGATTGCGGCAATTATGTAGAAACAGTGGAACCTGGTCATCCAGTTGTCACTAGGAGCAACTCGCTGTTAAGCCCGCTTTCCATTAATCAACAGCTTGATTTACTTATCATCAGCCAACCGGGTTCTACGTCCAACAGCCAGAGAGTGATTCGAAAGAAAATACCACCTCCAATTCAACGTCAGAAATCGGGTGACCAACATCTGGAGAAGCAACGAGCCCGCCAAAGTTTAGTGACAGTTAAGTTAGACTTCATACAGAATCTACCTCTGGTTTATCTCCAGACTTATGCTGTTGTCATGGCAACACCAATTGAAGATCACCGACTGCGGAAGAAATCGAGAAGAGCCAGTTGCATCCAAACCATCAACCGAGTCATTGTACAATATTTTGAACACAATAAATTGATTATTAGCAAACGGTGCGCGTTAGTTCATTGGTTTCCCTCTACAATTATCCTGCTCCCAAGGTCCACCCCTGACAAAATCAGAAGTGGGATCCAAGAATAGTTTAGTGCGGATTACAATGGAATCGTGTACGTAGAATGAACAGACGCCGTCGAAAACCATTTTCTTCCCCTCCTCACGATCTCGTGTTTGATTCTCCTACGGTTCGTCTGGGGAAAGAGACAAAAGGAGAAACGTTCGATAAACATACGCAAAAGAGACGAAAGGAGAAACGTGCAACTTACATACGCGAACGGCTATACATAATTGTAATAGTGATCCGATTTTCTCTTCGGTCCATACCCAAGGGAAACGGAACGCAACCCGATGCCGGTCGAAAAGGTCAATACCATAAGGAAGGAACGACTAAAACTTGAACTTATACTACGGAACGCCTCTACTCAGGGAAACAAAGCCGAGCTAGTACAAAGACTCTGTGAAATAAATGACGAAATCGAAACGGACGGGAAAATGTCAGAATCTGCGGGTGAAGATGATGTGCGCGAGTTACGTGATGAAGTGAAGTGATTGAGCGAGTTAATATTAACTGTAGTCGTCGCGTTACCGAACGGGGGAAAGTTGGCGACGTCATCAACAAATGAACAGATTAACACTCAACCGATCGTAGTACAGGAGCCGACACCACCACTCACTAACGCCATGAAATCGGGTGAGACGCCGCCAGCAGCGATGTTCGAAGTTGACGCATGCGAATGATCGGCTAATTTAGTGCGGGCATGTAGTGGTCCGCATTTTCATAACATCCGAGATGTGACGGATATTTTACCAGACTTCGGCCCGTCGTCCGAATCCGGCATGTCAGCCGCGCAGTTCGTTGATTGCGTCACGAAGCTTGCCGAGGCATATCAGTGGAATGATAGAGTTTTAGTGTTCGCCGCGCAAGTTTCCCTAAAGGGGACTGCGAAAATTTGGAGCGATGATCCTGCGCGGGTTCCTGGAGGCTGGCTCGAGCTGGCCGAAATATTGAGGCGAGATTTCCCTACCCATGAAAGCGAGGCCGATGTTCACAAAAGAGTGATGAATCGCACCAGGGAGCCGAGCGAGACAACACAAAGTTACTTCCATACCATGCTAGCATTGGGAAGACGAGGCAACTTGAGTGATCATGCTATAATCCGGTATATAAGGAACAGGCTACAGCATCCGTCTTTGCAAAATGCGATCGTGAGCTCAATTTTTGACACCATCAACAATCTTTCAGCCGCGATAAAGAACTTCAAAACGAATTCCGTTCGAATTTCGGAGGCACGAACGGAGTCGAGACGAAATTTTGGACCACCACCACCGATACAGCGAGGTATTATGTCATCAAATGCGCGAGTGCAGCCGATTTCGAGCAATTCGGAACCCCGTCAAATCCGATGTTATAAATGTCTTGAGTTGGGGATATATTTCGCTGAACTGTGCAAAACTGCAACGGAAACAAAAATAAGAGAAGTGTGAACGAACATCACATACGACCAATCGATATCCCGAAAATGAAACTGCAACCACCGTCAGTAATGTTCGTCGCATAAAATCAACAGAAAGAATAAATCCACTTGTTATGGAGGTTCTTCTCAACAGAAACAAAATTAAGTCCTTCATCGACCCCGGCAGCGAAAGTACACTCATTCAACGAACGGTCGCAATGTCGATGGTAGGCATGAAGCAGTGTTCACCGATCATCATACGAGAATTTAGAGGAGCTTCAGTAATGTGCTACCAGATACTCGAGGCCGAAATCCAGTTGGATGGTAAGAATCTAAATGGAAAGATTTTTCGGGTGGATTAAAACTTGATTTCGGAGCCACTTTTATTGGGGCCAGATCTACTCTGCACATCGGGCAAACGACTGATCATTCAACCGGGAGCTTGTCTATTGGAAAACGCTTTTCAGAACGCTCCAACTTTTGAGCCAATGCTATCCGTCAAAGAAAAGGACCAACTGTATCAGCTCATCAGTGAGCATAGAAAATGCTTCTCTGAATCGCTTCCTCATTTAGGTCAATGCAACTCGGTAATGATGACAATAAGGTTAACGACCTTAAGACTCGTGCAACGCCAGCCATACTGGATCTCAAAAACGATGTCATACGTCCATCATCATCCGAATATTCGTCCCCAATTGTCCTCGTTCGCAAACAAAATGGTGAGGACCGTCTCTATGTTTATTTGCGTGAGCAAAATGCTATCACTGAAAAGCGTTCGTTTCTCATGCCAACTGTTGAAGAGCAGCTATCATCGCTTGCTGGTAATTTATTTTACACGACTCTCGATTTAATGTCCGGCTATTATCAAATACCAATTGTAGAAGAGTGCAGTAAATACACTGCATTTGCCACACATGCAGGCCAATATGAATTCAACCGGATGCCTTTCGGCCTTTGCAATACACCGAGTTATTTTTATGAGGTCATTACCAAGTTGGTACGACAAATGGGAAATCGAGCAGTTAGCTACGTAAATGAAGTAATTCTGCCCAGGAAACCCATCGTCGAGGGTTTAATCAAACTCCGTGAATTCCTGGTTATACTTCGAGATGCCGGTATGACGCTTCGGCTCTCTAAGTGTACGTTTTTGTCTAAACAAATCACGTTTTTGGGTCATCGAGTCGATGAGGACGGAATGAAACCAGGAGCTTAAAAGAGTAATGCAATTCGAGAGCTTCCGGAACCAACCAACGATACAGAAGTTCGAAGATTTCTGGGATTAAGCGAGGTTTTCCGCAAATTCTCTAATATCGAGGCCGCTTACACTTTTGTTGAAGCAGAATTCAATTCAATTTCACTGGTCCACCGAGCAACGAGACGCATTCGAAAAATTGAAATCAGCACTTTGCTGCAAGCCAGTGCTCAGTGCATACGATCCGACGAAGGAACATCAAGTTCACAATGACGCGAGCACACTGGGTCTTACCAATCCTCATGCAATGAGACGACCGTGGCAATTTCAGACCGATTTTTTACTACAGCCGCCAGTATAGCGAATCTGAAAGCAGCTACCATAGCCATGGGCTTGAAGTTTTGGCTATCGTCAAGTCGCTGAAAAGATTCCGCATTTATTTGCTCGGTAAGCATTTCGAGATAATAACCGATTGCACCGCAATTAGCACCACAAGAGCGTCTAAGCCATTGCTACCGAATATCAGTCGATGATTTCTGAAGCTACAGGAGTACGATTTCCGCATCAAACATCGATCGGCAGAACGCATGTGTCACGCAGATGCTTTAAGCAGGACTCCAAATGAACCACCAAACGAGCCAGAGATTGCATCGGGGAACATAATGCGAGTGGAAGAAAACGAAGACTGGCTTGTTCTCCTACAACGACAAGACGTGAAGTTTAAGGAGTTAATCAAAGTTCTGAGAGGCGTCGAAAAACGCGCGACTCCAAAAGTTGTTCGCGATAGCGACATCAAAGCTTAAGGCAAAGCCTGGGACCCGAAAGCAGACTGTTTCCAATTTCGTGGCAGTCTTGATCCTTATCAGACTCCTGCAATGAACAGAACCGTCTTATTGGATATCAGTCGAATATTTAACCCATTCGGATGGTTAGCGCCAGTTACCATCAAGTCAAAAATCTTCATTCAACGCTTGTGCCTGGAGAAAATAGACTGGGATGATAATATGCCTGAAACATTAGAAAAACTATGGATAAAACTGCGTAAAGAACTTGTAGACTTGCACATTGTTGAGGTCAACCGCTGGGTTGGCACCAACAAGTGACAATCGAGTCTAGAACTTCATGGGTTTTGCGACGCTTCTTTGGACGCGTACGAAGCTGCTGTATACCTGCGAGTCATAACCGACATGCAGATGATCGCGGTGAATCTGTTGACCACTAAAACGTAAGTGAGCCCACTGAAAACAGTTTCACTACCCAGACTGGAATTATGCGGGTGGCTCTTCTAATTAAGCTCCTAGTCGCAGTTAACGACAAACTGAACTTCAGCAACGTACAAATACACCTTTGGTCCGACTCCATTGTCACACAGTACTGGCTAAAGGAACATCCAAGCAAGTGGGAAATCTTCATTGCCACCCAAGTCTCAATGATACACGAGAAGCTACCTTAGGGTATCTGGCATCACATACCGTACAAGGCAAATCAAGCTGACCGCATAGCTAGAGGAATTTCTGCATATGAGCTTAGTGTCTGCGAGTCTTTGTGGTTTGGACCTGCCTGGCTCAAGAGACATTCTAATTTTCTGGCCAAAGTCATCACATTTGGCCGTCAGCGAGGCGACTGAACATGAAGTGCGAGTGTTTCAAATGACCACTAGCTACCCCACAGACTTGGACAATGAGCAATTGGAGAACTAGTCCTCATTTTCGAAACTACTCGGAATTCGAATAACAGCTCACTGCATACGATTTTACAACAACGCACGAGCCAAGAACAAACAAATTGGTCCGATTAGTATGACAGAGGTCAACCCCGCTCGTACTACTTTAACAAAAATGATTCAGCCCTCATTCTTGCAACCAAAATATCCCACGTTACCAAGCGAACGGCTGTACCGAATACCAGCAAACTATCGAAACTCAGGCCATTCATGGACCAGGATCAGGTTTTAAAAGTCTGAGGACGATTCACCAACTCACAGCTGCCGTATGAGGAGAAACATCCGATTATTCTTCCGAAGGGGAGCAACTTTACGTGATTGCTAGTTCGAAAAGCACATAACGTCACATTACACGGTGGCGTACAGCTTACTATGCAATATTGGAGAACGTAGTTTACTTAAGCAAACTACACGACACTGTGTAGTGTGCTGTTGTCTACGAGTGGATACTAAACATCGATTTATCGAGTGATTCCTCCCACGCGATTTCTTCACGCAGGCATAGACTATATCGGCCATTTTTTTGGAAACCCACGCAAGTGTCATAACCAAATGTTCTTCAAAACTAACGTCTGCATCTTCGTCTGTTTTGTCAGCAAAGCAGTGCACTTGGAGTTAGTTTTTGACCTTACTGCAGCTCCCTTCATAGCAGCTTTTCTCCGTTTTCTCCGCCGTCGAGGACGGTGCGCTAAGTTTTACAGCGACAACGAACGCAACTTCTTAGCCGTCGACAAACAACTCACTAAACATATCAAAGAGCTAATCAAAGCACCTGAGACGTCCGAGGCTCTGTTAAGGAAAGGTACTGAATGGAGCTTCATTTCACTCAGATTATCACATTTCGGTGGACTTTGGGAGGCTGGAGTGATGTCCTTCAAACACCACTTTAAGCGGGTCGTCGTGATGTAGAGGAAATGCTGACTCTGGTCTGCCAGAAAGAGGCATGCGTCAACTCATTTTCGCTTTACTCCATCAAGTGCCCGATTAATCGACTCGAAGGATGGCAGCTACTTCAGAACATGCACGAAAATATATGGCAGCGTTGGCAACACGAGTACATGCGACATTTGTAACTAGGGCATAAGTGGCGAAATGTGAAGGAAGAAGTCAAAATCAACGACATGGTTATATTAAAGGACGAAAGCTCACTGCCCACTCAATGGGCTCTTGGCAGTATAACAAACGTTCATCCCGGAGCTGATGGTCTAACACGTGCAGTTACGGTAAAATACAGTGGCAGTAGCACGAAACGCGCAGTCGCGAAGGTCTTCGTACTTCCAGTTGATACTTTAGCCGAACAGACGAAAGTTTCACTAAGTGATGCCATACCTTCAATTAACTAGAAAAATCAGCATCTGCCACGGCCGGCGGGGTCTTCGCATTACGCGTTTTTTCATGCTTTACATGAGAAGGGCAGAATATTGGAGATTTATCTACCACTAATCTTACCATTGCCCAGTCGCAACGAGAAACCAGTTTTGCAATCAGTAGTCTCACTACGCCCTTCGACACGTTCGGTGCGCCTGTGCGCTTGCACGCTTTTTTAATTTAATAAATCTGAGCTCTGTAATACAAAACGTACTCTTTTCCTATAAGATCCTTTCAAAATCCCAATTAGATATCATTGTGGCTTCTGAAGGTAAAGCAAACGCAGTTTATTAGCAGCCTCGGAACATACTCGTATCATACCAAGTTTACTAAGCCTCAGCAAATGTCAGGCCAAAACTTTTACTGGTTACTGTCAAAATTTTTACTGGTTACTGTCAATAAAATGCATTTGCATTTTATACAAGTTCTGAACGAAGATACAATGGTTAGAATTTGTATCGAAAAGAAGGAAATAACCCCAACTATCATGTGAGAAAAGATTATAACCAAGCAAGATCATCTAGCGCGTTAGACTTCACTCCAAAAGCCACCAGTAAACACCAATCATAGCTAATAACGTTCAGTTACAAATTTAAATCACTTGCATTGTAAGGTCAAATCACATGTGTAATTTATAAACAAACAGCGATTGTAATATCACCACATTATCAATAAAAGTCAGTTAACCATGATACGGGGTTACTCTACAAGCGAACCCTAATAAATCTTTCCTTAACCGACCCTATATTTTGTCAATGGTACCAATCGTAGTGTCACATTATTTACTACCTACCCAACCGTGTTTCAACACACAGGAACTTTCCCCTGAAATTTCAACACCTTACACATTCCCTTATGCAACGACATCATCATTTAATGCGGTGTGACATTTAAAATACCATTAAAAGCGCGTAAACTCCTTTACGTCGTATGTTCCGCGTACATACCGTGTATCAATCCATCTATGTTGGCAACCTTTTTCGAAATCCCTCTACGTCAGAGGCCTTAAAAAGGATACCAGATCCCAAGAAACAATTAAATCTACAAATACCTGAGTCGTTGTTGAACATGTGGGCCGGGCGATCTGGTTCAGAGATATGTTGGCTTTACTTGAAACGTGTAACATTTTCTGGACTTCTGACACGTATCAAAGTATCACATCATGGATAGGATTAGATTTAAGCTTGAATAATTGAAACTTGAATTTCTGCGTTCCGTAGCTGCAGCCTTAGACTCGTCATATTCCCCTTGGAAAATATTTTCCAGGAAGCTATCCCAGAGACACAGAGATGGTGGCTTGCACGTAAAAGCGAATGCAGAAAAGGGTTTAATGTGCTTTGATGTACCTTCCAAATTCTCTCTTTCTAATCCCCTTTAGCTTTTATCTTAACATTTTCTTTAGCCGCTCGATTAAGAAGACGTTAGAAAGGGAAGAAGCCAAGTCAGCAGGGAATTACCCGTGGGATAGTCCGGAAAAAGCGTGTAGCTTATAGCTGCTGAGATGATAAACCCCGAAAAAGGTATTAAGTAGATGTTACTCTGAATCTGAATTGAAAGGTGAATGGGAGTGTATGTATGTGTGTATGTATACTTTTGTGAAATCCTTCGATGGAATTGCTGAAGTGAGGGTGGCATAATGTGATGAAGGTCTTTCAGTGTACTTAAAGGATGTGTTCCTGGCATCATGTGCAGACTCAAGAATCAATTATTTCGTACAAACAGACATTAAAGCGACTCACTTGATATTCAACGTGTCAGAAACAGTTGTCCTGAATAGGATGAACTCAGGTCTAAAGACATGCATTAGTAGATTCAGTAATGGCAAACATTTTGTCTGGCTTTGTAGACTTTTGGTTAAGTGTTTTTTGTTTGCAGTTTTATTGGATTATACGCATATATTGACAATGCTGTGAAAAGCTTCATAATGGCGAATATGCCTAGTTTTATTAGCGATGATTAGTTGTAAGAGGTGGGATGGGAGCGATTTTATTCTAGACAGGCTCTTAGTGAGATGGGATGGTAAATACTGTTAGAAGTCATCTTCAGCTAATGGTGTTATTCAATTGGGATTATTACTCAATTAAATGTATTAGTCATTACAGAAAATATCTATATTTGTGTTGAAATTTTGTAGATTGGTCCTTTTAAGGCTGTACGATTTTCTGATGCTTGGGAATTAATTTCAACTGTGGAATATTCTCATCTTGTTAAAAATTAACTTATTCTACATTTTAAGTAAAAACGATCATCATCTCAAAAATTAAAGAAAAGTTCGTCAAATTTACAAGAAATATTCTCTCCTCACCACCTCAAGGATAATTAAACTTCAAACAAATAAGTGATTCCAGAGAAAATGATTAATTATCTAAATTGTATTCGTAGTAAACTTTTTGCACTCGTTTAGCATTCCAGTATTCTAAATATCAAATCGTGCACACGCTCCTTTGCTATTCTGTCTATCAGCCTTTCTATTAAGAAAACGAGAAAAAGTGTCGCCTAATTAAATCAATTGTGTCCTGTCATCAAGTTTTCTTTTAGTAGCAAAGCAAAAACAAAAAATAGAAAGCACCAAATAAAGAAATCTAACCCTTGGGTTCAACACAACGAATTATCTTCGCACAAAATGCCTCAACTGTTACAATAATTAACAGACGGTTTGTTATCCACCCCTGTAAACGCCACACCAGCTTTCCTTTCTATTTTGTACAATGTTTCAAGAGGATTCAAGTCCCAGTTGCGTCGCTATATATATCTTTAATTGAATACACTGATTTAGGATAATTATTGCTATTAGCTAAACTTCCTTGCAACTGTTTCTAATCTTCATTTTCTCATTCTCTAGTTCCGAGTGCTTTTTTCGCTTTTACTCTATCAAGTGTATAATAATGTTTTTTCTCAGTTAGTGAAACAGAGTTAGTGGGCAATTGTGAGTCCAAGAAATTGATTGATCTGCTTCCAATTTATGGACATCTGGGACATGAAGTATAGTCAAACTTCGATAGACTGGCTAAACTTATTCCAAGGCTCATATGGTGAATGAGTGGACATTAAAGCACCAGAGCTTTTAGCAGTTGTTCAACAATTTGCGTTTGGCGAAGGATTTCCTCCGTCAGAGAAGGAAAGGAAATCTGTTTGTGGTTGTATCCCAGGCGAACACGTTGCAGGATTCTTTGGGAAAAAACCGTAGTCAGTACGAGATGAAGTTCTTCTATTTGGAAGGCACACAGGAGAAAAAACGGAACTAGCAGAATTTTTTCCTACGATGAACAGATCTTTGTAAGCTGTTGCCTGACAACAGTCGGAAGGAACGTTGGTTCTTTCGTATAGATGAAGAATGAATTGCCAGCGCACGTTATGTAACTTTGTGCATGCATAAACCTTTGTTGATGGTAATAAAAGGAGTGCAAACTTTTTCATACTTGCACCCGTTTGAAGCTGGCTGAAGAGAAAATGAAGGAGGAGGATACGGTTTATCGATGAAATGAAATTCCCTGGATTTAAATTAATTTTGAAAAATTTATGCAAAATATTTTCTTTAACACGATGTAATATTGACTTTATAAGGATGAAATATGAAAGGGGAGCAAAAAAAGATGGCAGCGTTGAGGATGATTTGTATCTGTTACAGGGAATAAAATATTTACTTGACAAAATCGACAAACAAGGCAGCTCTTTTATCTTACTTTTCTCTCTCTCTTCCGTCCTTCTTTGCCTAGAAGGATCTTAAAAATAATAGGGGCAACAGTTTTTAAAGACAGCAATTCCGAAAGCAGAAACTTTTTGGTACTTGCCAATCAAATACACGATCCTCCGGAGAGGAATGGAGTTTCAAAAATAATATATTAAAAATAGGACAATTAGAAGCAGTGAATCATTACAATTGACCCTTTCGCTATCAGCGTAACAAATATGTGAAATATATATATTTATTTTCAGTTAATGATCATTTTTTGCATCAAAGCATATCACACACCGACGGCTTGTGTAATAATACAATGAATTGTAATGGTTTTCAATTCATTCACCACCCGTCGAAGTCAGTGCCGTTCAGTCGCAGAGATCTGTCAGTTTTTCAATCCATTCACCACCCGTCGACGTCAGTGGCGATCTGTCGCGGAGATCTGTCATCCAACCTTATCAGCTGACAGACCTCTGCGCAGTGTCCACGATGGCAGACAGGCATGAGGAGGCTGTAGAACAGGAGGTTCGAGCTCTTATTTATTTATTTCAACCAACTTACAGACTAAAGTACAATTACAAGATTGGTTCAAACAATACAAATGGAAAGGCACAACAAAATAAATCTACTAGGCCAGGTATTTAAAATTAAATTCTTAAGTCTATGCTTATAAATTACTAAAGATGGAGGATATGGACCAAACTCTATAGCATTGTGGTTTCTTGGCAGAAGAAGTAGTGGTGAATGGTAAAATTTTTCCTTTCTTATAAATGGAATTTGGTATGACCCCTCATTTCTAGGGGGATAATAAGATGTCCGCATTGTCAGTAACTCTCTTTAATTTGTAGGCAACTGATGGTGGTGAAGCTTATACAGGAGACACTCATCAAGAAAGAGTCTATGGGTTGATAACGATGGGAGATGCAGAAAAGAAAGTCGTTCTTCATAAGATTGGTACGGGACTTTAAATTTAAAGAATAATATTTAGGTGAACTTCCGTTGTACAGATTCCAGTAGTGAGTCTAAGTACTTATAATCCGGTGCCCAAATTTGGGAACAATACTCGAGGATAGGCTGAACAGTTCTTATATAAAGATTTACTGGCGACAGGATATTCCAAAAGATGCAAGAGTGACGGAGAACAAATCTAGAAACCCGAGAAGCACGGTGCGTGATGTCGAGGATGTGCTCTTCGAACTTGAGTCGCGGGTCGAAGATCACACCTAAGTCTTTCATCTTGGTTACTACATATAGCGGCTCATTGTGTAGGCTATATGGAAATGAGATTCAATTCGGGTTTAAAGAGAAAGTCATTGCATGAAATTATTCTATATTAAGGAAAAGAAAATGTGATTCGCTCCAGTTGCACATGACGCTCAGGTCATTTTGGAGGGAGATCCAATCATCGATGCATCTAATCACTTCAAAAACTTGAAAATCATCAGCATAGAGAAGACATGGAGCGTCTATTACAAAGAGCCTATTATAACGTGCCCAGAATGGATCCTTGAGAGACAACAGTCTGTGGATAGAAGGAGTGAGATGACACTCCACCAAGGCTTACTCTACTTAAACGATTGTTTATGTATGAGACAAGCCAAGAGAGCAAACGACTAGAAATGCTATGTTGAGTTAGCTTTTCACCAGCACGTTATGATTTACTGTATCAAACACCTTGGTGAAATCAGTATAATCCATCAACCTGAAAGTACTTATCAAAGGTCTTATCAACAATGTGAGTAAATTCAAGTTGGTTTGTAGTCGTCGATCGACCTGGAAGAAAGGCATGTTGAGCATGAGATATAGAGGAATATATAAGTTCATAAATGTGATTCTAAACTAAACGTTTTAGGATCTTCGGGAAACACGATGGACGTGAGATTGGACGATAGTTGAAGACACACGAAAGGCGACCAGATTTTTGAGTTGGGAAGATATTGGCTGTCTTCCAGAAGCGAGGAAGAACTCCAGGGGAGAAGCTGCCATTAAAGATGAAACTGAGGGGAATACTTAATGAAGAAGATAGAGATTTAACGAACACATTTGGGATTCCGTTTGACCTACAAACAATGCTTCTGTCAGGAGTTTTAATTATGGACTCGATATTCGCAGGGCTAACTGCAGGAACAGTATCAACCAGAGGGAAATCATAAGAAGAATCAGATGCCAAAGAGGAAATTGTAGTGAAAAAATTCCACGAACAAGTTGGAAATGGATTCCAGTGTGGAACTTTATCATTCCAATACATGTTGCTAAGAAAGTGCGGGGAGGGCTTGATTTGATTAATATTGGTAAGTCTACAAAGTATTGAGCCTTTTTGTCATTTTTCGAATGATTACTTCATTTAATTAAAACGGATTTTACTTAAGAAAATATTGTCCATTATTATTTATGACCTTTTGCTATTTTTTGGGTAGAGCCATTATTCAATCTGTGTAGAACTGCTGTGGTTTATCGGCGAAAAACTTGGCCAAGTGATTTTCACAGTCCCTTTTTGTAGTGAATCTTTTAATTAAGGAAGTTTTGCAGAGACCGAAACAAATGGTAGTCTGATGGTGCAAGGTCTGGAATATACGGTGGATGTATCAAAACTTCCCAGCCAAGCTCTGTCAATTTTTGCCGGGTCACCAAAGAAGTGTGTGGTCTGGCTTTTCATTAAGGAAGTTTTGCAGAGACCGAAATAAATAGTAGTCTGATGGTGCAAGGGCTGGACTATACGGTGGATGCATCAAAACTTCCCAGCCAGGCTCTGTAAATTTTTGCCGGGTCACCAAAGATGTGTGTGGTCTGGCATTGTCATGATATAAGAAAACGCCTTTTCTTTTGATCAATTTTGGCCGGTTTTTTAAATTGCTGTTGTAATCTGGTCAATTTCTGACAGTGAAAAGCCGAATTGAGTGTTTGGCGAGGTTCTAGCACCTCATGATGACAATTCATTTCCAATCCCACCATACATACAGCATGACCTTATTTAGTGTCAATTCTGGCTTTGAAGTCGTTTGTGATGATTCACCTTATTTTGACCATGATCTTTTTCGAACGACATTCTCGTATCTTACCCATTTTTCATCGCTCGTGATGATTTGCTTCAAAAATGGCTCGATTTCGTTGCGTTTTATTAGCATTTCGCAAATGGAAATTCGGTCGATCAAATTTTTTTGTGTTAATTCATGCGGCACCCAAACGTCCAGCTTTTTTGTGTATCCAAACTTACGCAAATGGTTCAAAACTGTTTGGTGATGGATATTCAGTTCATTAGCAATGTTATGGCTGCTTATGTGTCGGCCTTCGTCATTTTTTTTTTGTAATAATTATCATTCATGAGAATGTATGACACGCTGAGGGTATGTAATTTGATCCGCAAGTCTCTTACATTTTGATAGTATAAATTAATATTGTTATAAGTTTTAGTGCCTGTTATGCGTTGATTTTTCGATGTGAGGCCACTCATTTTGGGCGTATGATGATCGGGTGAATAACATTCCAAAGGTACGTGCTAAAGTAGGATTTCGCTGCTAGCGGTTTACAGGTCCAGGTGGTTGTGAGGTTGTGACCAAAAAGAAAGTTCCTTGAAGGTGGCGTGCTACAACGCCGTATGTTTTTTGCATGGTCGACTCCCAGTTATTTTCTGGACATATCAAAAATGAGATAGGGTGTGGGACTTAACACCTGCAAAACCCGGCGCTTTACAAATTGCTTATCCATTTGGCATTGTGGTGTTGGGCTGCGTCGCTTTGTCTAAAATTTTGTCGATATACCTCATCGCCTGACTTGAAACCAGAACGGTGAGATCGCAGGTTGTAGCGTTCTTCCCCTGCACGTCTGATATCTTCAAACATCGGAGTTGGTCTTGTAGTACTCTGCTCAAGAGCCACTACTGGGTCTTTCAAGCAATTTGATTGCCGTGACAACCGGTATGATTTACCATGACAAATCACATACTGGCCGAAGGCGGCAAAGTAAGGCGAGATCCCCGTAGGGGTGTGGTATGAAGAACGCAGAGCACAGGTCCCAATCCTTCTGTTCGGATTTATATAGGTGCGTATAGTAGCTAGGACTATATGATTTAGCCGCTCGAAAGCATTGCCTTGAGGTGAGTAGACTGCGGTCGACTGGTGAGTAATACAATACTTATCCATCACTTCACGAAATCTAATGGATGTGAACTGGACTCCGTTGACGGAGACAATGTACTTCAATGCCCCAAATACGTGGAAGACGCGTTTCTCCAAGAAGCTGAGGATCGGGGCTGTATGCATGTTACGAATCGGCTCAATGATTGAGAACTTTGACAATTGGTCTAAGGCCACGACAGTTCCGATACGTCCAGACGTCGAACAAGGATAAGGACCGATTAGATCGATATACAAGCGCTAGAACAACCACCCGGGTAATTAAACCACTTGGCGCTTTGGTGCACTTGCACATCTCACAGGTGGCTACAAATTCTTTTATCTGTTGTGCTATTTTTGTCCAGAAGAAATAAGTTTTCAGCCACCGTAGCGTACAACCGTATCCGCCGTGCGCACTCAGTGGGTGGTCATGAGCCCATCTGATAAGATCGAAGGTCAATTCTTCAGGCACCCAAAGCTTCCACTGTTCCTCTTCTTGTATGGGGTCTCGGGAAGCGTGTCCCATTCGCTTGGATGCAAATCTCTCCGTTACCCACAGGACTGAGAGCTGTGGCGGCTGGCTCTGGATAGTGTGCATCAGCTGGGTGTAGCCTGTTGCCGTGAAGGCGGGATGGTCCAGGTCGATCAATAGAGAGCTATCATCTTCCTGGGTCAACTCGGCTCCTTGCGGGGGCGAACATCCTCGACAGGGTATCGGGTTCCACATGTTGCTTCCTTTCCGGTGTCAATTCGTGAAGTCAAACTCATCTCGCCAAGCGGCCATGCAGGTCAGTTTGGCTCATCAGCCATTTTAGGGATGCATGATCTGTAGCGGTTTCAAAGAGGTGTTCTTCGATAGGCAGAGGAAAGGCGTCGATCACCTGTGCCTTATCCGGGTCGGTTTTGATTTTCCCGCGGCCAATGATGTAACCCAAATACTTAACCTCCGTCATTACGAACTGGCTCTTCTGGATGTTGAGGGTTAACCCTGCCTTCCGGATATGCAAGGTCACTCCCTGAAGCATGAAGATATGTTCGTCAAAGGTCTCGTTCATAAGCAATAAGTCATCCAGGTATAATACTTGGTGTCGTAGGTGCGGTGGTATTACTTTTTCCATAAGGCAAGTCATTGCCTAGAGGGCATTACTCAGTCCAAAGGGCATGATCACAAATTAGTACAGTGGTCGACCTGGGACCATGTAAGTTGTCTTCTCTTTTGAACTAGGATCGAATGGGATCTGCCAGAAAGCGTCTTTGAAATCCAAGCTAGTAATAAAATGGGTTTTAGGCAATCCACATAAGATACCCTCGATCAATCGTAGGAGATATGTGCCTTTAACAGTGACGGCATTCAAGCATCTGGCATCTAAGCATAGTTGGACCTTATTCGGCTTAACTACTGAAGTGACTGGCGAAGCCCATGCACTTTACGATTCTACAATCGCGCCTAGTGCGATCAACTTCGGCGTATAGCGTCTTTTCCTTCGCCGTAAATATTGCAATATATCTTTGCTGGATGGGCTTAGCATCCTCCACATCTATCTTGTGAGACAACAAAGTTGTCCGGCCAAGATCTTCCTTCTCATGCAAAGGGGAAACCGCTTTAGCCACGTTTAATCGTAGCTGTTGATGGATCTAGTGCATGTCAAAGTGAGTGAGAATTTAGTGTCACATCATTGGCGGTGGCGACAGAGTCAAGTGTATTACTAGAAAATAATGGCAGGGCCAAGTTAAATCTTCAAACGAAGTCATCCTGTTGCTCTGTAGTTTGGTCTCCCCGACACTCCAACCTCATTAACCCGTTAGAGAATCTCCAGCGAAAATTTACTCGTGTCTTGTTTTACAAATTCAAAATCCCATATCAACCCTATGACTGGCGTTTATGCTTCTTACGTCTGCCTACTCTGTCGTCTCGTTGCAAGTATCTAGATCAGTGTTTTGTATATCAACTCTGCCACAATCAAATTTCATCAAATTTGTATGCAGACTTACGTTTTCGCCAATCATCGCGTTCTTCTTGAGCTAACATTTTTTTCGTACTACTGTATGCCCGTACAAATTTATATTTTTAGTCTCCCATTATACAAATGGTAAGAAATCATGATAAGCTTGAGCTTGGTCCTTCTTCCGACCTATACTTTGTATGTAAATTGAGATGAAGAAGCCTGATCCTTACAACTCAATTGCAGTAACCACTAGACTTGTTTGTTCTTTAATTTAATTTTATATGTATTTTGTTTGTTTTTTTTTCAACTTAGTTCTTACTATTGTTAATTCATTGAATTTCTTTAGATATTAACTTTTTCACTTAATTCTAATTTGCATTAATTTTCTTTTCTGTTTATTTTGTTCCATTTTGCAATTGGATTGTGTTCAATCTATTAAATGGAATTTTAAATAAATAAATAAACCCCCAAGTATAGATTCTGTGCCAGTGTGGGTAAACCTAAAAATCTAAGGACTTGGTCCTACCATTAAAGTCTATGAAGTGACGAGTTCCGTCCGCCGTGCTAAACCACGTAGCAAAATGCTAGATATGATCCGCATGGTTTGTCAGGACTTTTCTTGCCAAATCGGCTGCTATGCAGCTGACGCTGGCTCCAGTGTCAATCAAACCTAACATTCGATTTTGTAAGATTTGTACTGACGCGTATGGGCGAACGTCGTCCTTCAATAATTCGTCTAGCTTGATCACATGCAACATCTCCCTCGACTGCCTCACCTTTTTCCAGAAGCTCCGCATCCAACGGGTGGCTCGCTTCCTTCTCGGAGAAGTGGTAGGAGCAATCTCCTCATTGAAGACGTGTCGACGAGCAGCCAGATACTCCCGCAGTCCAACATGAAAGGGCTTGACGTGCCAAGGGATTCATAACAATTCCCTTGAGGGTTCGGCTCGGAAGTGCTTGACGTTGGCTGCAGAACTTGGGGAGAACTGCGTTTGAGGGTGCGAATCAGTAAGGTTGGGGTCATATTCGTGGTATAGCTGCCCGGCACAACGGGTTCAGTTTCTTTTCAGTCAGGCTCTAGGAGTGCCGAAGGGTGTTTGTAGCACTTGTTGGCAAGTATTTTCGCAACTTGCAGTCTACACAATCTGGAGCATAAGTGTCCGCCTTCCCGCAGCGGTAACAGAGAGCCATTGGCTCGGTTGAACATGCGAAACAGTTCCAACAGACCGTGGGGCTTGCACCTAGCTCTACAAAAGGTGGGTCAGTTTCTCGTTCGGACTCGAGATCCAGAGGGGCTCCACTCCTCGGGACATGGGTCGGCTCAATGCCTGCGTGACCAGCTCTTACCAATCCTGCAGTATGACTGCTTCGCTGACTAGGTGCCGTCATGCGAGATTCTGGAAGGAAGGTTTCTCGCCGTTCATCTAGTCGTTCTTGTCTATGGGCATGGTGGCGTAAGGTTTACACGGTGTATATTGGCACATGAAGAAAGCTGTTTTGAAGCTTCCACCGCATGTTCCCCCTGATGGTTTCCACCAGTTTGTCCTTGGCCATAGGTGTTCGTTGCCGAGTCACTATGCGTAGTATACTGGTATAAAATTGGTCAAATATTTCACAAAGGCCTTGTTTGCGCTTTTTTATTTGTTACGCAATTGCCGTTCATTGAGATCATCATCAAAATGGTTGCAAAAAGCCATGCAAACTGAATTCCAATCGGGGCGTGCTATGGATTCCTTAAAACTTTAGTACCGTTCGGCAGCATTTCCGCTGAATAAGAGGTGCGCGTGTCGGAGAAAGGCCTCCCAGCGTACTGGCTATAGTGACAGTCCTTTGAACAAGAACCTGTCCTTCGGTGTGGTAGAATTAAAGCTGAGGGCTTGAGTGGTGAAGATCGCTGAAAGGTTATCTTTATTGCTCAGTCTACCGTAAAAGAACTGAGCTGTGCGTTGTGGGTATTGGTAGGGGCGCGGTACTGAACCGCGGTCTATACTGTGGGGCTCTGGGGTCCATACCCCAGCTCATTCAAGAGAGGTTCCGGTACTGAACCGGTCTAGATGTGGGAATAGCTGCATAAGGATTCGATTCCTAGCTCGGTGGAGTTATTGTGCGACTGGTTTGCTGGCTGATCCTAAATTTTTGGAACTCCCTCTCCATTTGTCCTATTCTAGCGGACAGCCCTTTTAGTTAAGACAGACTCATGTCATTCCCAGTTGCGATTGGGGGCACTGTCAGTATATCTGCTTGCTCCTTAGCTCGAGCTGGATTGAAAATCGCATTTTTCGGTCACGAGTCTAAAGCGCCTCATTGAGTCATCAATCATGTAACACAAGAAGATTGCATTTGTGGGGGTTACTATACATGATACTGATTATTCCTCTAACTGAGATAATTTGCCAAGTTTCAAGTGCACTTCGGCTTTTGCCAAGGTCATGTAGGGGAAATGGCGGCCGACAGGAATACTCTTGGAGGCTATCATTCTTGTGGGAGTGCCGTCCCCATGTACTCGAGGAAATTCCTACAGGGGGAATGCCGGTCGATCAGAGTGCTCAAGGAGGTTAGCATTCTTTGGGGTCCGCCGCCTCCCCGGACCCGAAGACATAGAGGTCGCCGTGAGGTTCTTCCTGAGATGACAGGTAACGAGCCTGATTGAATCTGGACTACGCTTAGAACAATGAACTGGAATTGATGATTTGGGCTGGCGGATATGATGGTTTGAACCTATTGTATTTGCTTTGCACGGTAGCGCCGAGGTGACACTCGTGCGTGAACGGCTCGAATTTAATGATCATACCGTCTCCGTCTCGTTAAAGCCTTGGCAGGGCTCGGAGTAAGTTCAAAGTTTGCAATATTGGGTTATTGGTGTAGGCGAAATTGAGACGGACTCCTAACTAGTGCTGATCTGGCTCTGAGCACTTGTCCCTATACGGGCTTGTGCCAACCCTCGCATGGCCTCCCAGCTCTGCAAAGATAACCATGGGACCAAAAAGACAACTAAACTCACGAACGGAGGTATCGGCTCTGAGGGGGGCCTAATTAAACTGGAGCAACTTCAAATTAAAACTACAAAAATAGATTTAAAAATATTTAAAAAAAGTGAGCAAAAATAACAACCACGATGACACTACAAGCGACTGTAGCCACAATTTTTACAGCGCATCGGGAGCTACTAACGATGACAAAAACCACGATGAATACAATGACAGTGAAAACGAACGAAAAACGGAGACATACAGACAGTCTTGTCCAGACTAAGATTCATGCGGCGTTCGGGCGTAGCAAAAAATAATGTAAACGCAAGAAAATCCAAAAAAAGGAAAAGTGAGAAACTCTGGGGGACGCGCCAGATGTTCAAGTGGTGGGAGAAAAAACAAAAAAAATCGAAAATTCGATGGTTACTGCTACGTCACTATTGAAGCGACCGAAGCACGGCTATTGAGTTCCGAAATAATAACGAACCGTTCTGAAGTCCACAAAGTGATCATAGCAGAAAAAGACAGGAGTGGCCAAACAACTAAGCGCCGTTATGTGAACTGTACTGTACTGTACTCGGAAATGGGAGCCGATAACCTCTCCTAAGAAAGGTGATCACAAAGTCCAGTGACATCACAAAGAAAGACTAACCTGAAAGGCGGGAGATGTTCTAAAAGGAATAAAATCTGCATGCAACTCGCCAAAAATCAGCGAGAGAGTAAAGTATGGGCTCTTTGTCCTAGACGAGCTCCTAGACCGCATAGGGCGTTACCAGAGGAGCTGGTTAAAGGCCGAAGGGGGCCAGAAGGCTAAAGAACAGTAAAAGGCTAAAGAATCACTGAGGACTAAGCATTAAGGGCACGTGCAGATGGCTCCACCATCAAACATAAATTAAAGAATTGCATCCACGCCAATCAACGGAGATCGGGATGAAAGAAAGAACGAAGAGGCACTTGATGGGAGTGGAATGCTGGATCAGGCGTTCTATACAGCGCTGACAAAAGGAGGAAAGAATGCCACCAAAAAACTCCTTCAAATAGTGCGAGAAAATAAAGTTCACATGGACGCCAAACAAGAAAAAAGACTTGATGCGAAAAAAAAGAGAAAGAAGCCCCGACGAATACTCCAGCGGCAGGTACTGCTCGTAAAACCCCAAGATGGCCGATTCTACGTGGAGGTGCTGCGGGTATATCAGGGGAAATGTAAGGTCCGAACACACCAAAACTGCTATTAAAGCAGTACGACCAACGCGGTCGGGTAATATACTGGTTGAATACGGAGCAGAGGCCGACAAAAAAGAAGCATTCTGCGAAAAAGTAAAGAAAATCCTCGGCAAAAGCGCAACTACTATACGAGTATACCTTCATTTGAGCCAATGGCAAGGGGAAGGGAAATTCCAGATCGTCATCTGTATACCGCCTGTTATGCATGCTAGACACTACTGGGAAAGTTCTAGAGAAACTCATCAAGGAAAGACTCACTGACGCGGTTCGTGCACTTGCGACCTATCTCCTCGGCAGTACGGCTTTGAAGTAGGACGTTTCACCATTGATGCAATTGCATAGGCTGTGAGCGCGCTGAAAAAGGCAGAGACGTATAGCCGCACCAAGCGACAGACCGTTTTGCTGGTGACGCTCGATGTAAGGAACGCCTTCAACTTCCTTAGGTGGGTGGATATTCTGGATACGCTGCAAAATCCTTTTCAAGTTCCAGAATATCTAACGCGGCTTCAGAGTGACTACCTGAAGGACCAAAGCCTGCTTTACGACACGGCAAGCAAAGGATGGAAGTTACATCGGGTGTTGCTCAGGGATCTATCTTTGATCCAGACCAGTGGAACGTGTCTTACCACGGGTTACTGAGACTGGAGATGTCAGATGAGTCGCGCTTGATCGGCTATGCGGATGATGATGTGGCTCTGGTCGCTGGACGCAACATTGAACAAGCGTAACTGTAGGCTAGTGAGAAACTGGATGATTGCTCGCGAGTTCAGTTTAGCACTGGGAAAAACCAAAATGGACATCTTGACAAAAAAAGGATCTCTAGAGTAAGGATGACCAGTATCCGAGACATACTAATCGAACCAAAGCATGTGGTGAAGTACATGGGGCTACTGATCGACTCCAAGATGAGTTACTTTGAGCAAATCGGGGCAACGGCTGAGACGGCTGCTTCGGGAGTATCGGCTCTGAGTCGATGTATGGCCAGCGTAGAGGGACCCAACTCATCAAAGAGACGTCTTTTGATGAGTTTTGTAGGATCAGTGCTACTGTTTTGAGCCAAAATATGGGGCGATGCTCTCAGTAAGGAGGTATGCCGAAAACGCTTGGTACAGGTACAGATAAGAGGAGCATTGAGGTTTGCATCTTTGTATCCCGCATTCTCTGATTCTGCAGTGAGAATTATTGCAGGCGTGATATCTGTTGCTGTCTTTGTTAGAGACCACTATGCGATTTATTTGCGTCGAAGCGAGGACGCGCGAGAGATGGTTGCCCGCGAGAATAGACAGCGCTCATTCAACAATTAGCAGCAGTCTTGCGTGAATTACACGAAAGGATGATGAACTGCAATCCTCATCCCGGATATGAGACCGTGGCTAAATCGAAAATATCTCTCCAACCCAGGTTTTGAGCAGGCATGGGTGTTTTCGGTCTGAACTACACAAGATTGGTAAGTCCCGATCCCCTTATCGTGGAGTTTCTCCAAGAGAGGAAGACGATGCCTGCCACACAGTTTTGCGTGCAAAAAATGGGACAGGCTGCAACGGGAACTCTTCAAGGAGACATGGGGGTTCACCCCGGATAGTATAGCCCCGTTGATGCTTGAATCGGTTGACGAATGGAACCATGTGGTACACTATGTTCGGGCAGTCCTAAAAGACCAAAAAAATTTACAGTAGTCGCGGACGTACGGGCTGGGGAATTACTTGTCTGGCAAGTCCTCTGTTGTGAACGTGCAAACGCGTCGCCTCATGTCGTCACTAGCCAATGACATCAATACTAAAAAGTATGAGCAGCCTTCCGCTTTACGTTAATTCGCATGATACAACGCATGTTGTGAACGTGCAAACGCGCCGCTTCATGTCGTCTCCAGCTGAAAGCATCAATACCAAAAAATATGAGCAGCATTTTGCTTCACGTTAATTGACATGATACAATATATAGCAGGTGTGCGGTGAAGGTTAAGATACGGCATAGGCATATTTCGCACATCCAAGTACGAGTGTAAATGAGCCAGGTAAAAGCTCCAGAGAGGAGAATGGCGAAGAAGAAGAAGGGAAAGGTAGCAGCTCGCGATCGAGCCAGGCGAAAGCTCCAGAGTGGAGAAAGCTGCAACTAGCTCAAAAGCTCTTCTCGCTCTGCCGCAAATCTGTTTCCCCATAGGAGAATATCGTTTGTTGGCTCTCTAAATTCCCATAGAGACGAGATGAAGGAAAAGCTTCCGTGGAATGGGAGCTCACGTATTTGCATATTTGGCAAATTTCGGCAAAATTTGGAATAAACGCTATAAACTCTGGGTGAAGTACTGGCAGTTCAGTTTTGTGTTCGAGTCTACTAGGAAGTGTGCTGCTACCCAACCAATACAAGTATTCAACGTGCGATAAATTACACGATTTATATTCCTGCTTTCTCAAAACTTGGTTGTGCGAAAAGTAAATTCAAATGGTAGGGGTGAGGTGTTGGCTGGAGCCGTGAACCTCAAGCGGCATTTTAGCGTCCCACACCGTGTGTTCACCCCGATCCAACTTGTTTTCTCAGTTTCTTCTACGGGCCAATGTCACATGGGAAGCACGACAAGATCCACCGATCCCAAGAATTAGTAAGCCACAGTAAAAGTCAAAAGCACCTCATTCAACATGGGTCGTTATAGGTTTTCCCAGGAATAAACATGTAGCAAATGAACTTGTTTGAAGTGTGAATTTAAATTTAATTCAACGTGTAAAGCAATGAAAAAGCTAAATACAATTAATTTTCTAAAAAAAAACTTATCTCTTCGTTGATCTAGTTTGAAATGGGAAGACGTAGCAGGTAACTGGCATACAGGAAGATCTTTCTCTTCCCAGGAGGCTTGATTACGAGTATATACGATATACGTCAAATCGAGCTGCCAGTTCATGCCAGTATACATAAGGTATACCGGTTATGTAACGCCTCTTTCCCTCTTCTCTCCCATTAGAAGAGGGGACCCTTAGCTTGAAGGCGCCTCACGGCGTAACAAAACGAGACCTGCTCCTAAGTATTGAGTCAAACGGTTCCATGCTGGGTTCTCGGATTGACTGGGGATGTTTACGGTGGGTAGTCCATCCGCTTGCTGGCATGGGAGTCCAATACTCAGTACATAAATCACATTCACCTTCCAACCACAAAAAAAAATCTCGCGTGGGATAACCCCATCTACTGAGGCCAGCAGAGCTTCCAGCCTTGAAATTTTTCGCGACGGGAGTTTCTCGTAACAACATAATTAGCCCAAAATGTGCCCAAAGAAACTTATAGATTAAAATTTTATGGGCAAAAAGATCTAAACAAAATCTAAACATGGCTCATAAAATAGGGGCAACATATAATCATAAGATTTTCTTTTTAATGCGTAGTCATGCCCATCAACCAGCAACGTGAATTGTTGAAGTTGTTTCATTTAAAAGTTTAAAAAATTCAAAGAATAATTGAAGTAGTTCATCGAGTTTTGATGAAAATTGGCTGGAAAGCACTTTTCATTAAGTATCACCCAATAAATATTCTAATAATGTGCTATCATGTGCTGGTCGTGGATAAAGTTTTTATTGCTGATTTACTCGAACAAAATAGATGAATATTCGCTCTGTTTTTTTTTTCGAATGAAAACTTTCGTTTATTGTGCACAAGTGAATAGTGAGAAAAATGGGTTTAATTTCTATATATTATATATTTCTGTCCTATTCAGGGCCTGATTGGGTCTAGTTTTTGTAATGATTGCACCATGTTTAACCTTTGTATAAGACCGGTTTGAATTTCGTTTAGGCCATTCTAAGGCGCATTTTATCATAGTTAAGCCCTTTTTGGGCCCTGTTTGACCTAACCTATTGTAAATTGGTTCCTGATTAGGCTCCTTTAAAGTCGTGTTAGGATGAGTTCGTCATAGATTAGGTCTTTTTAAGGCCGGATTTAGAGCCTTGTTTTGTCAATTTCATTCTTGTTTAAGCCGTGTTTGAAAAACATCATCGTAAGTTGGTCCCTCTTAAGAACGATTTTGAGTGAATAGGGCCCTGTATCGGCCAGAAATTTAGATCCTTTTTCGATTTGTAAGCCATCGTTATCATATAATTTAGGCCTTGCTTTGGCCCTACTTGGGCAATGAATTAAACATATGATTTTTTATTTCAGTATAGCATAAATATGTTAAATAGCCTGGTTAGAATTGACATAAGGCTTAGTTAGAATGATAGAGTGGAATATGCAAGATTAAAAAATTGTAAGTTACAAAAAAAAAGAAATATTTCCAACTGTCAAGTGATCGTTTATTTATTAAGTTTAGGTACATTTATTACATTTATAAACGAAAAGAAGGCTATACTCCAAGCAATAAAAAAACCGGAATATGTATGCCAAAGAATCATCCAGAATTTCAGCTTCAAAGTAATTCAAATTGTCCTCCTCTTTGTCAAGTTTCTTCATAGCATTATATTGATAAATATCCTTTGTCTGCTTAGAACTCAAATGATTGTTACAGAATAAAAGCTTTTACGAATGCTTGAATTCCCGGAATGAAAAAAAAATTGCTTGAAATTATTCGTCTAAGCCTTAGTGATAATATTGCATCTACCGAACTTGCCCACGCCAAACAACTCCTATTAAGTTGAATTTTATTGAAGAGCATAATAGACTAATAAAAAGGAAAGAATTGCGTCCACTTAGCACTGCAAAGAAATCTCACTTTTATTTGATTCTCGGAAAGTTCTTTCCAAGGATGTAATTTTCTTTCGAATAATTCTAGGAAAACAATGATTCTCTTTGAAATCGTTTCAAGGATACTGCCAATCGTTTGTAGGGAAATGAAGATGTAGTCTTTGAGGGTGTATTTCAATAGTTGTTCAATACGAGTATAATAGGAAGAAATAAAAAAAAAAAAAAAGAATAAATCAAAGGTAGGTAGAAACATAGAGACAATCAGTGCAAGAGGTAGAATAAGCAGTACCTATCTGATAACCGACCAACTTGGAAACATGGAAGCTACTTTGGGCTGACAGAACTTGAGCATGAATAGGTGGAAAAGTAGCATTAAAGTGAACTTTACCATTTTCGACAACCAATTTGCAAAGTTTATCGTGTGGGAGCTCGGACATGTCCTTAATGTTTGCAGAATTGAGTAGAGCTGTATGGAATAGTTTTACTAATTTATTTGACACACTAACTTTAGTCGTTAATTGATATTTATTATAGATTGACTGCTTAATGATTTGATTAGATTTTAATTGCTTTGATTTTAGCTCTCAGTGCTCAAAACATCAAAAGAAAATAGCATTTTTGCTGAGTTTCAAACCGTCATCACCAAATGCAAGGTTTTGATAAATATAGGGTTTTCTATTAAGGACATACCTAACATTAAATGAATAAATTTCAATAAATCAATTGTAAGGCGTGCTGTGTGGCTAGTGGCACCGACTTGTTGAAACCATATATCGTTGATGTCAAGTTCATCCAATTCTGGCCACAAATAATCTTCCAACATGGCACGATAGTGCTCTCCGTTGACGGTAACATGACGGTCGTTTTCATCCACGAAAAAATACGGCCCAATCACACCGCACCAAACAACAATTTTTTGCGGATGCAACGGTGTCTCAAGAAGCATATGTAGGTTTGTTGCTGACCAATAACGCATATTTTGCTTGTTAACAAAACCATTAAGCTAGAAATGAGCTTCATCACTGAAGGTGATTTTTCGATAATATTAATTAATAGCAATTTTTAATTATTTCCAAACGTTGGTGGTTCGTGAACTTTACCATGATGAAAACGTTGATTTTAACTAACGTTTTGACATTGACAGATCATTAAAAAGTTTAAGGGTGCGTTCATATAAAGATACGAAATTGTGATGTGCCTAATGCAAAACCCTAAATTTTATAACTTTTCAAACTTCGCCAAAAACAATAAGCAATTAGAAGAAATGGTATGCATGTCACAACATCATCCCTCACAAATATCTGTCAAATGCTAAGAACATGTAAGGCACCACATGCTCTTGGGATCACTCTTCATGGATAACCAAAATTGTCGTTCACAAAAAAGACATTTCCTTGAAGTACGAGCACATAAACTTGATATAATGATTCAAACATTCACGGAACTTTGCAACAATGTACACCCCCAACCCTAACTGTCTTCTATCCTCGAAAGCTTGAACAGAGTTGATACTCGCTCGTAGATATTCTTCGGCGTAGATAAAGGAGCAGTAAACATTCTAAATGTGTACACTTTTGCATACCTAATGAGGACTACAGCAAGTAATCAATTATTTATCCGAAAAAGAAAACTTCCAACACGATAAACTTGAGACCGTGTCTCTCCGAAATTGTCAAAAGAATAGAAATCCAAAGGATCGCTCAAACACCGCCCGCACTCAATATCCGGCACGTAATTTTTTGTTGACACATCCCGCATAGCAGTTTCCCGAATAAAAAACAGAAAACACCAATCATTTATTTCTCATCTCCACCTTTTCTTTGATAGAGCAATTGATTGAAAATCGATTCGTAGCGCTTGTCGCATGATTTGAATCCTTGATTTGATTCGTTGAATTAATTTACCAAGAAATCGAAAAGGAAGTTTCGCAAATCACTTGCGGACGTAAACACACATGTAGCGTGTATGTAAATGTTGTGTACACATCACATGGTGGGATCTTTTGAAAAGGAGGATTTCGCTCGACGACGAATGTATCCTTGTTGAGTAAAGAAATTAACAGACACCCGACAACAAGTTCAGCATTGAGCGTGCTAAAGCGTTACACAGAAGCCACGAAAACCAAAAAAGGAGGAAAAGGTGCTGATGGGGCCGTGGCGACGCTAAACACGCGTGGGCAGGGTGGCAGGTGAGTACGTATATTACGTGTACGATTCAATCCAACAATTTAATACAAACAACAAACAACCCAGGAAACATGAAGAAAGCATCAAAATAAAACATTTCAAGAGCACTCGAGAAAATGAACGAATGTGGAGGACTAGAAAAGGAGCCGTACAAAGTGTAACGAAAACGAGAACGGAATGAGATGGTGGGCTAGTAGAGGTGATGTGTGATGTGACGAATCCAGAACGGACTAAGAACCCTAAGCAAGCTCCTTGAGAAAATGTGATCCAAAAAAGTCACGTCGCTAAGGTGAATTAGAGATGAAATACAAAATACAGAAGTTCTACACAGAGCCGTGCTGAACTCGGCACTGAAGTTGGAGCGCCTATCTAATAACTGTCGACCGTGGAATAGCCTGAAGCGTACACAGATGAAGCATAAATAGAAGTTGAGCTCGGCGTAGGAGAGAGATAGAGTAGAATATAATATTAATAATGAGCAGCAGGTTACACTTGCTTTACTAGTAGCATAATACCCGCTTTAAAATATGCTGCAATCCTTCACATCCAAAGTGTCATACACTTATTTAGCATATTTCGTGAGGAGACTTGCAATGTAGCATACGTAAAGAAATATTTCCAATTTATAGATATATTTCCTCAAAGAAAACACAAACACTTATTTACACATTCAATTCAATGTCCAATTCCTCGGAATTTGCATTTTTTCACTGTATACGATTGCATCTATTCTGGATAACATGTGTCATAATCCTTTGACCAATTCTGTATATGCATTTCATTAAACAAACACTCAAGTTTAATTTAAAGACACCGACACTGTGATACCGAACAATTGGATATCGCTCGTGGTCGTCAGGACACACGCGTCGCCACGCACTAGGATTTTCGCATTTCCTTCTAGAAATTCAGATTTTCTTCACAGGATTACAAACCCCGAGAATGTACAGCAAGAAAATCAAATCCACAAATTAACCACGAGATAGAATCTGAACTTTTCCGCACGACTGTTCGACGCCCGTACCGAAGACAGACTGGAAAAATTAGGGCTTATCCCTTACAGAATCGAATGAAACTACACTTTCTCCACATTTTTCCCATCAGCCGGAGAGAAGTTCGGGCGAATATATACAGAGCGAGAACTTCTGAAAATAGCATCCATTCCAATTTTTCAAATCTCAGCTATATACCTGCATACGTATATCCTTATTTACATAAAAAGGAGTATGTACACCACAAAACTCAAACGCTGCTGTGTGATGATGACGCCACTCCACATCCAGGATCTGCTTCCCCAACAATTCTAGATACATGTATCTATGCCTCAACCATATCTATAGTGCAACCTTCTCTAGCCTTTTTCACGAAAACAAGGAGCGCCAAGCATGACGTTCTCTGGAAAATCCTGGAAAATGGATGCTGTGCACACTTTGTTTACAGAAATAGCAGAAATATGATGGAGCATCCAAAAGGAGAGAAGAGTAATTTGTGCACAAGATGAGAGATGCGATGGAGAAGCAACGTTGTCGCCCACTTTCCTGTCAGCCCACATGCCTAGTATCCTTCCTGCTTCCTTCCAGTTGAATTTCTCGGGCAGTAAACATAACATTGAACCTATTTTCACCACGCGTACACAATTCTTCCCAAACATTTCATTCGACGTCAGCGCGCCTACCGGGAAAACGATGAATTAAACGTGAAACGTGGTGAAGTATGTAAAAGTAGTGGTAAAATTTACTTCACAAGATGAATGCTAAATGTGTGGGCAACATTTTATACTTGCGCATTTCAATTGTTTTGATGGGAATTTGAATTGATAAAACTCATTTCTTTTCTAAGGACTAGATAAACCTTGAAGGATAATCTACATTCAATGACAGGTTGTTTCATCTGGAGTGCTGAAAGTGCTGCTGTATATTAATGCATATACATTTAAAACAAACATTTTGAGAATCGTTAAATTTAATTATACGGTTACCATAAATAAATTTTGTTTACGTACCATCTGGTGGGATTCTTTGATATCATTCCTGAGATTAATATCCCAGGCGCCTTCCGGCTTTATGAGGATAAGTTCAAACTATTCGCGGAAATGAAAAATTTCCACGGAAAAGTTAAAAAAACGTTCAGATGTAATTATTTTTAGATCTACTGGCCAGTTGAATAGAAGCAGCAGATATTGACTGCAATAAATAACAAGTTGGGTAAACAGACCTACGCTCATGTCAGAAGGGTTTTGTATTCAATTTACAAAATGCAGTCACCAGATCGAATCAAATCAAGAAACATGTCAGAGACGATTTTATTGGAGAAAATATGAAATGCGAAGATCATACTATTTTTAACAAAGTTCAATGAATTTCGACTTTTGAGGTTTTTGGTATTGTTATACTCATAAATATCTCCCTTGATAATTATTTCAGATGTCCATCCGCGACGGAGGAAACACATTTTTCATGTATTTCCCCCCTGTGCCCCCACTAAAGCAAAAACTGACAGTTTAACAACTGTTTTGAAAAGCTACCATGAAAACTTTCATTTCATACCGGCTACGTTTGATGAATTTTTTTTTCAGGGGCCACTCTCCTGTGCTGAAATCATCGATTCATGGCCAATTTTTTCGAATCCTAGAATGGTTACAAAACCCTTTTGCTAGGAGCTCTCTCCCACCTCCTTGACTTATTTCACTTATGAGCATTAATTGTAGATACTCATCTTCAGTCATTCATTGAATTGAATCAAGTGTTCAAAGCATGCACCTTAAACGTTGAAGTTGGGAAAAAATAACTCGAAATTATTCAATCTTCGCATTTAAAAGAGCCAATATCTTGTTTCACGATTACTGATACTACTAGCTGAACCGATTCTCAAAGATATACATGACACCTATCATTCCTGAAATTTTCATGCAAATCCTAGCAAAACTGTAGTGTCTGAGTCGGTAAAAAGCGCATGTTGTTCCCTAGCCATATGTTGCCATAGTAATACATGCAGCGCATATTGTTCCATAGCAATACAGGAAAATTCAAACCACTATAACTTCGCTAAATATGATTCAATCTTTATGAAACTTTCAAGGTAGATCAATCTTATGAATAAACATCTACGTACTGAATTTCATTGAATTTAAGGGTACCGTTAAGATTTTATTCAAGAAAACATAAAATCGATAAATCATACTATTACTAACAAAGTTGAGCGAATTGCGACTTCTCACGTATTTGTTGTTGTTGTACTCACCAAGGCCTACATCCCTGATTTTTTTCAGATTTTTCGGAACACAGGTGTCCAATCGCGAGGGGGGGGGGACACAAATTTTTCGTGTATTTCCCCTCCCTGTGCGCCCCCCGAAGCAAATTTTGCCAAACTAAGACCAGTTTTGAAAAGTTCTCATCAAGACCTTTCATTTGATACCCATATCGGCTACCTTCAATGAAATTTTTTTTTCGGGGGGTCACTCTCCTATATGGGGAGAACCCCCTTAAATACCTTATAAAATTTTTTTGTAGTTGAACTTTGAAGAAATCACCACTTTACACCTACATACAAAATTTGATGTTTCTAGCTTAACTAGTTTCCGAGAAAAACTGCTGTGACACACGGACGGACGGACGGACGGACGGACGGACGGACGGACAGACGGACAGACGGACAGACTGGTCGCGAAACTAGTAGGGTTTTGTAAAATTATTTTACAAAACCCTAAAAAGTAGAAGTGAAATGGAAAGGATCGCAAATGTAGTTATCAATAGAGACCTGAGCGCATCTGGTCTCTGAATCTAAAGGGTTAGTTTGATGAATTTATCTTCAGATCAAACAAGACAATCGATTCTTTGAGCCTAGTTACACCTGAGCTGCAAATTAAACAAGTTAGGTAGCTAGCTTTACGCTCCTGCCAGAAAGATGTCGTAAGTTGACATGCAGTCACCAACAACTAATAAACTCAAGGAACACATCGAAGAGATGTACATGCTTAAAAGAAAAGTCAGTGTCGTCATTTTGTTTCAATGTATGAAAAATCATTCACATCATGTATTCCCAAAAATATTTATGTTTTTCATCTTATATCTAAAGACTTAAGGAGTTTAAATCAAGACTGCAGAGTCTGATTCGATGTGTAGTAAGCGATGCCCTTTCCGGCTTCTACTTCAGTTGGCTCTGAACGGAAAGCGGAGAAAAACGCGTGTGGACGGAGCTGTCACGAAGTAGATTATATGGCTGGCAGGTGGCCAGTGAAATCAATCCAATCAGTGTTGGATCAAAAAAGACTGAAAAAGAAATAGTTCGATCGTGCCTGCGTGTGTTGCTTTCGTTTGCAAGACTTTTATCTATTGACGTGACAAATTCAAAGGAATTGTCGCGCTTCCCATATGACAGATAGTTATTGTGTTCACCGCCGCATTCGAGCTAAGATAGCAGTTGAGAGAACAGAGACACACGCGAAGCATCGAAGCGTAACAACTGCAAAACAAAGATTTTCCTGCGTATACTATTATTGTGTGTTTTTATGTAGTGAAAGTAAACGTTGTTACAAAAACTATTGCCTTCGCATAACATTGGTGGCCCCGACGTGATGTTTGCTAAAGGAAAACCTGCACGTGATACAACTGAAAAGCCAGAGGCAGAAAAACAAAAGCCACTAAAGCCGAAACTGTTACTGGAACCGAGCCCACCACAGGAGCCGCAACCGACACCAGAATCATACAGGAGCCACCACGACATCGCAAATGTTCGCGTACTACCATTTTGGACAACTTGAGCAATGCTGTGGTTCGCCCGCGTTGAGGCGCAGAATAAGCTCGGACGCCGCCATGTTTGACAAGTTTGTCAGCGAACTTGATTGGACCTGCTTGGACGCTATAGTGGACATAGTGGAGAAACCGCCGAAAACGGGCAGATATGAAGCGCTGACAACAAGATTTATCAATGCTTACGCGCCGTCCCAAGAGGCTCAAGTAAGAAATCTTCTCACCGGCATGGAATTAGTGCCATCGCGGAAACAACGGATCTCACCCGTCTCGCAGAATTGGCTGACAAAATTCTAGATGTCAAAAGGCCTAACGAAATTTTGTGAAGTCTCAGATTGCCAAATATCAAAAGGAATTTCGACCAATACTGCAGGTTTAGTTACACAGATCGAAGAATTAAAAGCATCAATCCAACAATTACGAATACCATCTGCTCGACGCTTCACATCACCACGACACTTCAGAAGTCGAAGCCGTTCTCGCAATTGAGAAAACGAAAGAAAAATCTGCTTCTATCATCGAAAATTCGGAATAACCGCTCGTCGTTGTACCAAACCATGTAACTTTCACGTCTCATCGATTTTGGAAAACACCTAGGAGCCCTGCGTATTGAGACGGCTAGCAGTCGCTCCGCAACAAACCGGCTTTTTGTCACTGATAAACTAACACAACTTAAGTTTCTAATCGAACCAGGTGCAGACGTATCAGTCAAACCTCAACTTCCATCGCTTAGAAACAACACAAAAACAGAATTTAAGCCTTGCGCGGCCAATAAATCTCCGATCGATACTTATACATTACATTAAATTTCAATTTACGTCGACAATTTACGTGGCCATTTATAACAGCAGACGTTGCACCAATTATAGGTGCTGATTTTCTAAAAGAACACGCCCTCTCTGTAGAAACTTACAACTGCAGGAACCGTATCAACCCTACCCACAGGATCTATCCCTACATTGATCAAAGAATCGCAGTTCCACGCATTACTGAAATCATTCACAGAAGTAACGAATCCTGCTCTAACGAGCACTACACACAACTCTGTAAGACACCATATCATCACTACTGCCCCCCTGAAAATAGCCAAGAAGGAAGGTTCCTAGCGCCCATGCGGAGATTATCGTAAACTAAACGCGATTACCATACCCGATCACTATCCCATGCGACACATTCAGGAGATTACATCAGGTCTCACAGGTAAATGTATATTTTCTAAAACAGACTGGCTTCGAGCATCAGATCCCAGTTGCGGATGAGGATGTCCCAAAGACGGTAGTGACATTACCGTTTGGCCTATTTGAATTTACGGTAATGACCTTTGGCTTCCGGAATGCCGCCCAAACCTTTCAACGGTTTGTTGACGAAGTGTTACGCGGATTGGACTTTTGTGTCTGTTATCAATTTTGTATCATCTAACTCAATCGAAAAACATATGGACCATCTTCGTATCGTATTTGAACGATTTAAAACTTACGGAGTGATAATAAACGTTGCAAAATGTGTCTTTGGCGTCGAAGAAATTGAGTACCTGGGACACAAAATAAATAAACATGGCAGTTTGCCACCTGATTCGCGAGTTCAAGCCATACGTGATTTTCAATTACCAACAACATTCAAACAACTACGCCGTTTCCTGGGAATATTAAATTTTTTTAATGCTGCCAATCTACAAGCACCGCTCAACCAATATCTCCGCAACGTAAAAAGAGGCGACAAATTTGTTATTCAATGGTCACCCAAAACCATAAAAGCCTTTAACGATTGTAAGGAAAGCCTTGCGAAGGAGACATTGCAAGTACATTTTTTTCCATCGATGCCATTACAACTTGTCACTGACGCATCTGATGTTGCAATCGGATCAGTATTTGAGCAAAAAGTAAATGGCAGTTGGCTACCATTAGCTTACTTTCAACGAAAACTGAATCACGCTGAATCAAAGTATAGCGTTTACGACCGAGAGCTGTTGGCTATTTACAGCAGTTTAAAAAACTTTCGATACTAGCTTGAAAGCAGCCAGTTTCTTATCAAAACGGACCACAAACCGTTGATATATGCGTTCAGTCAAAAAACAGAAAAATCTTCGCTGAGACAAATTAGGTACTTAAGTTTTAAATCGGAATTTTGTACCCGAATCGTCAACGTAAATGGAGAGGAAAATATTTAAGCAGATACGCTATCAAAAATCGAAGCGATCAACCTACCGTCTTCATTGACTACCCACGAGCTGATAGATTAGCAACGTAACGACACTGTACTTCAATCATTTCTCTCTGGAAACAATTCATCACTTAAGCTGCATCCACTACCTATTGAGGAATATGGAAGTTTATATTGCGATACGTCGACGAACAATATTAGGCCATACGTACCATCAACTCTACGTAATCGAGTTATGAACACCTTCCACAGATGCCCGCACCCTGGAGCGCGCAGGATGATTCGAGCTGTACAAAGAAAGTTTGTTTGGCCTGACATGACGAAAGATATTCGAGTCTACACACGCACTTGTATACCATGTCAAAGATCAAAGAATGGAAGGCATACAAGAAACGATATCCAGCAGTTTTCGATACCGGACAAACGATTCCAGCAAGTGCATCTTGATATTATAGGACCGCTGATAACAGCCAACGATTATCGCTACTGCATAACGATGGTTGACCGATTTACACGCTGGCCAGAACCTGTTCCTGTTTGCGACCAAATAACTGAAACTGTCGCATGTGCATTTTACACTAACTGGGCATTCACATTTGGAGCGCCGCACATAATCACAACTGACCAAGGAACTCAATTTGAGTCCGCGGTTTCCTCGTCTCTTTCCAAACTTTTGGGATGTAATCGTACGCGAGCATCGCAGTATCAGCCAGCATCCAATGGATTGGTAGAGCGATGGCATCGCACATTGAAAGCCGCCATCACGTGCCATAATTAGAATTCCAACTGGCCTCGCATCCTGCTGACCGTTCTCCTAGGACTCCGAAACTCATACAAGGAAGATCTAGGCGCAAGTTGCGCGGAGCTCGTTTACGGAACAACTTTAACACTTCCTGGAGAATTCTTTGTGAGCGATGACAATCTGTTCGATCCGCACGCTTTTGAATCCATGTTAAAACAGCAGATGCGTGAATTGCAACCTGTCCAATTGACCATCGTAATGATCGAACGACCTTCGTACATCATCAATTAAATTCATGTACACACGTCTTCTTAAGAGTTGATGCCGTGAGAAAATCGCTATGCTAACCGTATTCAGGAGCACACAAAGTGATCAAACGAATTTTAGATGTACTGTTTACGATTGGCATTGAAGGTAGACAAATTAACGTCTCCATCGAACTACTCAGCAAACCGACTCAGACTCCGTAACGAAGCGAATAGTTTCTACCCCCGAAAAAAGAAAAACAAATACATGGGAACCGATCATAGCACGACCTCATGCGGCTGTGCGGCTGTATGTCAGAACATATCCGCCCGCAAAGTGCCATCGTGACAGTGGGAATGTCACTCAAGAGGGAGCAGTTTAGCGTTTCCTATATGACAGATAGTTATCGTGTTCACCGCCAGGCATTCGAGTTAAGATAGCAGTTGAGTGAGCAGAGACACATGCGAAGCATCAAAGCGTCACAACTGCGAAACAAAGATGTGTATATTATTGTGTGTTTTTATGTATTGCAAGTAAACGTTATTACAAAAACCCGTTTCCTTACTATGAAAACAGTTTTGAAAATAACGATAGGAAAGAATATCAATTTTAGTGTGAATTTGGTTGGAAACCATTTCGAAATAAGCCTGGATATACTTACCATATTCTCATGAAACATTGTGGTATGGGTGAAGAATGAGAAAATTTTCCATTACCCTGATTGCTTCAAACATTTTGTAATCAAAAAGTGCGCCGGAAATATCGGGCCCCACGGTGAAAATTCGGTAAAAACTACAACCAAACCTTCAGCCTATCGCCAATTTTACCTACTTTTCTGAAACATCCTCTCCATATGTTTGTCGATGTAAACTGTAAGTCTTCGAAAATTACCACCAGAAATTTTGAAACATATCGGCGATTCTGTAGAGAAGTAAATTTTATTTTGCTCTAGCAGTACAACCTCTGTCGGGCCTTCGCTTAGAGATAGTTAGAGTGTCTCTTTATCTTGATCAAATGTATCGGCGCTCCACAAGATGATATGGTCAGTACCACGCTTTGGCCAGAATTCTGTCCACCCAGCTGCGACATATTCTGATTTTAAACCAGCATGCATCATAACTGAGCGGACTTATAGTCCGTCCGAAGAATCACTCGAACTTAATCTCGGTGGCACCAACGAGACTCGAACCAGAGACCTTCGGCTTACGGGTTGAGTGCTCTAACCACTACCCCATGCGGACTACAGAGAAGTAAATTACGGGGTTAATTCGGAAATTTTGCATGCATAAAACTAAGTAACGTAAATTCATTAGCGTTTTCATCTTACAAAAATTAAGTTAATTGACACAATTCTGGAGACAAAATTATTTTTGAATCACTACACCTTTCTGCCTCCAAATTAGACTTCTTAATTCTCGAGTGCAACATCAAGAGTTTTAGCTTGTGAATATGCAGTCCTATTAATAACTTCAAATTCCAGGATTTTTAGATGTGATGTAGCATGTTAAGATCCCTCAATAATGAATTTTGGTATAAGGGAATATGCAAATTGTGTTTTAGATATCACGAATCTGTATGTAAAGGGAAACTAACACAAAATAATTCAAACTGATTTCTAGTGAGAAAGTCCCATTCTCATCGGAGTATGATTAGTTTCGTTTATACTTAAAGCTTGAATAAATAATTTTCGATTTGGTCTTTGCAGGGAAGCACCTTAGGAATACCTGCTTACTCAAATTCAACAGTGCGTTATTTATTTAGTTATGATAGGACACGTGTCGATGGTAGGCTCCCTTATTTTTGAGCTAGCCATCGAGCTGTAGCTGATCCTTTTCGAAATTTCAGAGGCTTATGCTTAGATGAATGGCTCTCACACGTGACCCAGTCCATCGGGACACCAATACCAGCAAGATGACCCTCTCTTGTTGTTAGCCATAAATATACTCGTCAAGGATGAAATCGTTCATCCATACAAGTACGCGTTAGAGGGAAAAATTCGGCGGTTTCATTACGAAATGTCACGGTACCTTCGTTCGCTTACTCGGGCCCTGACCCTATTGATCGTATCACAGGCAGCCAATCATGAGGGAGGAGAGAAGGTGTACTTTGAAACACACATTTTTCGTATATTTCCCCCCTTTTTTTCTCCACGAAGCTGGTGACACTGTTTTAAGACCTGTTTTGGAAAGTTTTCATCAGGTTGATTCATTTGACACTCCAAATGACTAACTCGGGTAGAAAAATTGTTTGCGGCTCCCCTTTCAATCCGTGGGGACTTCCACTTTAAAGCCGTTAAAAAATTTACAGATACTTAAGTTTTTAAGGAGTCATCACTTCTGACCCGCTTACAAATTTACGCATCTAAGCTAAGATAGTTTCGGAGAAAAACTACTATGACACACAGACAGACAAACCCCATTTTAATAGGATTTTAGTAGTAGTTTAAAACTCTTAATAGAAATGAGAAATTTTTAAATCAGCTCCGTAATATTTCAGGGGTAAATAAAAATGGTTTTCAAAATTAGTCTAATAGGAAGATGAACTAATCCTCAATTTCTTCCGATTTCATCATGATTGCTACTGCAAAACGCAACTTCCGGAAGGCGCTTTTAGGATGGTGTCTGAAAGAGGCAGCAAAGCTCAAGGTCAAATTTATGATGGCTGTCCAGAAAATAACAGACGTTTTGACTTGGCATGTTAGTGAGTGGGGTAAGCGCCACCATCTTGGCGTCATAGTATTCCTAAACGTAGTACGCAACTAGCCGTGGTAGCTTGGACATTGTGCCAATCGTTTTTTGTATACAGTGGAGTGTAAAAATGAGCGCTTCAATTGAAAATCCTGCCAGTTTTAAAACTTTAAAGTTCGAGCTGTGTTTATGTAGGCGAAAAATTAAGGCACGTGATACAAGCAGCAAGAATGGTGTATTTCTCCAAGATAACACTCGCCCACACACGTAATCGATAGTTTTGGATGAGACAATCATCCACTGTACTGCCCGAATTTAGCGCCCAATGACTACCAATTGTTCCTAGTGATGTAGGCGTGTCCCGCTAAGCACCGTTTTGACATTGACGCTGCATACTGGAGTAACCCAGTGGTTGAACTCGCAGGCGGCATCCAAATTTACCAGAAAAATCCTTTTGTAAATACTGGACACTACCAGCAGACATAATTTTTCTGAATATCTTACCAATGGAACTTACTTAAATAAAACTCTAATCCTGAAGTTTTCATAAAGACCCAATCAAAATTTCAGTGATTATGTCAATTTGAAGTAAAGGTAAAGATATCACTTGATCACGATTCGATTTCGCCGTGTGGAGCTTTCGATCCCGCATGGGTGTAAGTAGAGGATGTCCTAAACGACTACCCAGCAAGTAGGCGGAAAATTAAATACCACTCGTGGACCAAAAACCGACTAAGTCAGATTACTGACAACGCTCTACCTAGTATTAACTTTTTATGAAACCAGGACAACAGCATCGGATCAGATAAATGGCAGCGAATATTGCAATGAATAAAGGATCATTTTTTTTTTAGCTTCGAATATCACACCGTTGAACAAATCAGGTACACTGCAACAATTTAAGGATGAAATCAAGAAACATCGAATCAACATCCGCGCAGTTCAAGAAACCAGATGGCATGGTGAAGATACATTTGACATGCGAACGCATACCATATTTGAAAGCGAGAAATGGCGCTGTCTGTAATTCGGACCACTACCTTATGTGAGTCAAATTCTGATGGCACATCTGTAAGAGCTGTAATTTAGGAACATCAGTTACCCCAATGCACCAGATACACAAGCTAAATGATAACTGAGAAACGTCCACATATATGTAAGCGCAGGAAAATCGCATCAACATATCCCCATAGGTGAGAGAAATTACACACATAAAAACCATGTAGAAGATAGTAAGAGATACATTCAAAGAAGCTGCCAAATAGGTGCCGGGGCATCGACCAAAGAAAAGTAGGACTGATTGGTGACGAAGAACGATGCGAACTGGTTGATCTACCAGACGAACAAGGAATACATCCAGTGATCAACTTGGGCCAAAGAAGAACAATATAAAACTCACCAACGACAAGCAAAAATAATGCGCCAAAGAAAAAACGGTTGCCCATCAATACGAAGATCTAACAGATAAACGAAAACACGGCCTTTCTTGAAGTCAGATCAGTGCATGTCTCTATTAAAGAACTAAGAGACGGCTTTAATCAACGAACAAGTTTTACAAAAGTCTACAAGGAACATAGAGGGCTACAAAATTTCCAGAAGCTATTCACAGCGTCTCCAACAATTACTGAAGTTGTGAACATTCAACAACACGAGGGCCTAGTTTCACTACTAACTAGAGACGAGGTACAGTCAGCAGTGCGGGACCTCAAACAAATAAGGCTTCTGGAATACGTGGCGAAGTAGATGGGGATCTCTAACTAAGTAACCTTCTCCACCAACTCATATGCAAAATAGAGCCAGAGGAGCAGCTACCAGAGGACTGGCGAAATAATATAATATGTATTGTACACAAAAAGCGAGATGAGCTAAGGTGTGAAAACTATAGAAACGTGATTCTACTTTGTATTTCATATGAAGTGCTCTGCTCATAGAAAGAAAATTAAAGTAGTACTACGAAAGTATTATAAGAGAGCATCAGAGAGGCTTTCGAGGTGGACGGTCTTCAATAGAAAAAAAAACATCGACGAGCACCAACTCTTTGTAGACTTCAAGCAAGCATATGTCTGTGAACAAAATAACGCTTAAATTCGGCTTCCCCACAAGACTAGTCTGCATGGCCAAAGTCACTACGCTAAACACAAAATCCCAGGTCAACTGTGCACCAACGGACAGCTTCAAAATGGAATCAGGCTTAAAATCAGAGGATAGACTTGCCCTAATGCCCTTAAATCTTGCACTAGAACAGTTGATCAAAAATATAATAGCTGAAACCGCTGGTACACTAATGTTCAAGGCCACATTATTGGTAGAATATGCTGATAATGTCAATATTATGGTACAATCAATCTCAGATGCCAAAGGGTCATTCCTCAGTCTAGAGTTTGAAGCAAACCGAATGCACCTACTAGTTACTGAAACAAAAACTAAATTCATCACTCAAACGAGAAAGAACACTCCAGTCCGACAAAACCTGACTGTAGGGGAAAGTGAACGTGTTGATAATTTTGTATCTCTTTGAACTAACCTCAATAGAAGAGGCGCCGAACAGGAAAATATTGGACGCCGAATAAACGCCATTAACAAAGCCTATACTTTGTACTTCCCATTCTAAGGTCCCAGAATCGTACACATGCAAAATAAGCTCCACATTTACAAATCACTAGTCAAACCTGTGCTGTTATATGGATATGAAACATGGACCCTGATGAGCGAATCCAAAAAGGCATTTATCATATTTGCACGTAAAGCGCTCCGGGAAATCTATAGCTCAGTGAAGCAAGGAACAGCGTGGAGACTACTTTATAACGATAAGTTGAATGGAGTATTTGACAATCCACCTACATTTGCTTGCGTAATATTACGTAAATGTCAATAAGTGGCCCATGTAGAAAGAATGGAAGAAAATCGAGTACCCAAAAGAACATTAAAAGGTAGAACACAAAGTATACGTCCAGCAGGAAGACCGTGAACTCGATCGAGAGGCACGATAGAAGCTGCCAGCAGGTCCCGTCTGGGAGTAATGAGCTAGTAAACGAGGTCGCGGAACCCGGATGATTGGATGAGAGTAATTTTGAAGGCCAGCGCCCGGTTTGGGATGTCGCCCGATAAATGATGATTCCAATGAAAAATTGTAAGCTCAAAGATCTTATGGTAATCTTCATAATTGAACCTTAACACTAGACAGACCGGCATTAGTATCCTACTTACAAAGATCAATGTTGTCATTTAGCTGTTAGGGTGTCTATTGAAGTTGATATGACATTTTTTTGAGGTTTAATGAAAAAAACACGATTTTATCTATAAACTTTTTTATTTTAATTAGAGGCACATTGGTTGTCAATTACTTTGTGCATTTGATATCCGCAGGCCAGTTCTCTTTTTCCTTGAAACCCGTTGGGCCTTGCTTTTTGAGTGAGCCAACGCGTTTGGAATCCTTTTAGTTATCTTGAGTGCCTAAAGGATGAGTGGAAGGGAAATTACTTTCTATAGGTGTAGGATGGGTTGGAAAGATAGGCCCTAGATGAGTGCAGACAGGCATACGATTGTTTGCACTTCGGTTTATCGTAACGTATTCATTTTTCGCCACCCGTAATGATTTAGCGCAAAACGACTTTCTTTTGTAGCGTTCGAAGTGCATTTCAGACAAGCAAAATCGCCTTTCAACATCTCTTGGCTTCGATTTGTGCTGCACCCAATTTTCTACCTTCTGGTTGAAATCTAAGGCCTTCAAACGCCTGTAAATAGTGCTTTTGCGAGCTCATCTTGCGTTTGGCATTGAGGAGGGTGTCTAATTCTTCGGCGCTCTTTGTCTTTAATGTCGGAGTCACCACTTTCGAAATGTTTAAACCACCCAAAACACAGTGTCCTGGATAGAAAATTGTTCTCAAAAAACTTCCACCAGCAAACGATGAAAGTTTTCTTGGCAAAAATTATCCCAACAATACTTCCGGTAAGTGCTGTTTCTTCGCCAATTTTCGAAGTTTTACATGGGTGAAAAACGTATGCGCGCACAATGTTAACAAATTGTCTTTGTGGCTTTGACAGTTAGCCGATGGTACTTCAAAATGACATATATGTCATTGAACTGTTACAGCACATGCGTTAGTGGGGCCATCTGTTTTAAAAGTTCGGGTTTCAATGTGTACAACCAATATATGTATTGTATATTTATACTTAGCCACGAGATAATTTATTTATTAGGACAGTCACGATTTTGAGCACTATTCATAAGCCATCTTAAAAATTTGAACATCATAAGGTCCTAATAACATCGATGTTGGTATTGAGCTTAATATAAATCGGAAAAAATTACGACAACAGGCCTTTTAACTTTGGAAATATGATTCCACCACCATTTTGTAATTCTATAACTACCCTTTTAAAATAATTCCTTAGTTGCCTCCATTTTTTAATTTTGAGGTATCTGAAAAATTCCAAGAGAAAATTTGCAAGAATTGCGGACTCACAAGTACGTCCGAATAATCACTCGAAACAAATTTCATTGTCACCAACGGGATTCGAACCAGAGACCTTCAGCTTACGCAGCAAGTACTCTAACCACTATACTACGCAGCTTACATTTACGTTCGATTAAGAATACTCGTATTATTGCAAACTTATCTGTGCTTAAGGGTATGATTGAAACATTTAGAGTAGAATAAGATGTAAAATAATTTTATAAATTGAGAGTAAGGTAGACGTTTTTAAGACATTTTTATTCATTACATTTCATTTTGTGTGTTTTATTTTTAATTTTAGTTATAGCACTGGTTGGCTTTTTTACCTGTTTGTTGCTGGTTTTATTGTAAATATTCAATTTTATGCAATTTGAACTTACGCAAATGAAAATTAAATATTTATTTGAACAGACATGTATGTTAAAGTTTAAGAATATCCTTGGGATTATTAAGTTTTATAATAATTTACAATATATATGTTCAAATCTGCTTGGTATCTACTTGCAGAGCTTGCCAAGTTTTAAAGGTGGATTTAATAAAGCATATTATTCATTCATTCACTTGTCTCTAAAAAGGATCTTAAGAAACAATTATCTATTGCATAAACACTATCGCGACTGATTGACTAACTTAGGGCTTGAATGAAAAAAAAAATTAAGCATCTCCAAGATTTCATTCACTGGTTCAGTAGTTTACGGATAAGATCAGATAATATTGGATTATCGTGTGGTTATGTTAGTTATGAGGCAACTTACCATGCAATTTTAATTCTGAGACAATTAATTAAAAAATTGATGGGAAGTCATTATTCAAAATTTATTCACTGGTCAAAATCTTCATAATTTCATTATTTTCGTAAAAACTGATTAACTTTAATTTTGTGCTTGTATCCACATAACCCTATGTTATTAAATAATTACCAGACTTGTTTTCATAATTTCACGAAACAGTTCTTTTAAGTAAAAATTAAAACGAAAAAGGACGAAATAAATTAAAATTATAATAGAAAGTCGTCAATGTATTTTCAGATCCAGTGAAAAATTAATATTCACTAGAGCTCCAAAAAAGGACAAGGAAATTCCTTTCATAAACATACTCATATCCTTGGATAAACGGTGGCGGATGTGCGTGGAAAATCTCCGGGTCGGATAATTAATTTTCAGGGTACTATGATCACGACGATGATGGCAGAAAATACGCGTGGCAAGTATTTTAAACGTTTGCAGATTACTTGAGTATTAAAATATGGTGATTTTATTTTATTCAAATTTTTTTCGTTACGCAAAAAGTTCAACTCGAGGGAAAAAAATTCAGTCAATATTCACCCGTAGTGTGGCCAAAGATTAAATCTGACATGAAATGTAATCCACACGGGAAATATGAATGATAAAGGTGGAGGTGAGTGGTGAAAAGTTAAAAAGGGAAGGATACATTTTTTTGGCTACTTTACAACTGATATAATTCAATTTTCCTGGTGTGCGGATTTCCAATGAAAATGTTGAGTGTCAAAAGGAAATTTGAGAGTATGTTCAAAATGCTGGTTGCAGTGGTTGATGAGTTTCACGAAAAAGTTAATTCAATTTTATTCTTAAAAAAGAGTGTTACATAAAACGGAAGTTGAAGTTATTGCCCACTTCTGTATAGTTTGGTTTTCTGTCACTTTTGATGTTGATAAATATTTCTGTCGTTACCAGAAGGTAAACTTACTAGAAGCTGGTTTATTCTGTTCCATATTTTAGAGATATTCTTATATGAACTTATAATTTTGAGGTAGTATAAAATTATCATTTCTGATACTCTTTCTAAAAAAGTACTTACGCATATTGGGATGTATTCATCAATTAATCTTAACGAAACTTACCTGAAAAATAAAAAAATATGATAAGTGCATGTTACGTTAATAAGCATATAAAGAAATGAGGGCAGATCTGGCTTCCCTTGAAAAGAAAACTTGCTTAAGGCAATCAAGCATCACGACAAAAATATATTTAAATTTGTCTTAACTTCAGCGATACTATCAAAAAATTATTTTATCCTTATTTATTTTTCTTATGTTAAAGTTTTCAGTTCCAGTCTAAAGTTTTCAGTTTTACGATTTTGCACGTACTTGCAAAATCCTATTGAAATCGCGACAAGTCTATCCAGGTAGAATGCAGTCCCTAGTTTCAAAAAATCACTGAAAGGTCCGCAGACTGAGTAGAGGGGTAGAGCAGGTACCTTTAGGTCGAGAGAGCAATATCACTTTCAGTAGTCACCGCGTCGTGGTCACGTGAGCACCGAGGCTGGCTTTCTGTGAAGACGTTCACTAAAAATGGGGAGAGCGATGTGACCACGCTGAGAGCTTTTCGGATCTGCCCCAAAATGGAAGAATATGGCGAGAAACATGACAAAAAAGCTTTCTGGTTTCAACAAAATGGAGCCACAATCGATATACTGCCCATTGTTCACGCAAAGTTTTGCATGAGCCCCTTCCCAGCTGCCTGATCTCTTTACAAGAAACGTTCAATAAAACTCTTGCTCTCCAGATTTGAATCCGTGTGACTTTTTTTTATGGTACACAAACCTCAACCTCGAACCCTTAAAGCTCGAAAGGAGCCACTGCTCGCTAAGATCGCCACTTAGGCGAGATAATTTTCAAAACGTAATGAAAAAAAACTGGTATCATGTGTACTTTTAAGCAAAAAACAATTTTTTTATTATTTTCTAGCATTTCTCAAATCAAGAGCTGCTTTTATCCTCCCCCTATATTGCGGATCATTGGCTCAAAATCAGTTCAGTATTGGCACAGTCATGGGGATTGGTTCACTCGCATCGTTCTTTATATGTGGCATTGATAAGTAAAACCAATGAAGGATGAAGCTTTTCCCATTAAAAGTTTCTAGATAACAAGTGCCAATCACAAAAAGTGCCAATCACAAACTGCGAATACATAAGCCTTTGAATAGATAATCATTAGTAAATGATCTAAACTCCACCATAGACGGTCCTAAGCCCTTTTTGAGAAAGGAGCAGGGAACCCCTTGTTTCCCCAACCCATAGCTTTCATAATTCCACATACCGAACCCCCCAATTAAATGATAGTAAATGCTCGCGGGGTCGAACATTGGGTCTACAGGTTCCCCAACAATGGGATATTAAATTCCGTGAAAGGCTAATAACTGTAAACTCATCTACAGGTCTGCTACTAAATCCTACTTACATCTCCTTTGTGGGGATATAAGACGGTGAGGGCGAATCTTCCAGGCCTGACAACGGAATCGACGTAATAACCATGTCACCGAAACGGAAGTTGGGCGACGGGCTAACTCCCCGTCCCTGGAAAACCTTAAAATATTTCAAAACCTGCAGATGGGCCGCGGAATGGATTGGAATCACTGAAACGCAAACGGAAAAAAGGCTATGGTATTGGATGCTGGAATGCCAGATCACTCAATTACCCTGGCACTGTTAAGGACCTTTTACATAAGGCCAGTCAATATCAATTAAACATACTGACAATCCAGGTAACGAATTGGTCAGGAAACGAAATTCAAGACATGAGATCGCACACAATATTCAAAAGTGGGAAACCTACTGAAAACGAGAATTCGGAGTGGCTTTCATTGTGGATAGGGAATTCAAATCGCACGTTATTGATTTTCAGGCAGCAATGGACGGTTGTGTGCTACCCGTGTAAAAGTGAAATTCTTCAAAATCTGGCTGATAAATGTTCATGCCCGGAACGTAGAAAAGGACGAAGAAACGAAGAAAAGGTTCTACAATCACCTGGAAAGACTGGTCGACTCATTGCATACAAACGACACAAAAATAATTCTGGGTGATTTCAATGCTAAGGTTGACAATGAGCTATCTGATCGGAGAATGACTGGAGGATATAGCCTCCACGATAAAACAAATGACAACGGCCAGCTGACTTTGCATGTAGCAGAAATCTAGTCATTTGTTCGATTTGCTTCCCACACCGACCCATTCATAAAATGACCTGGGTTTCACCGGATGGCAACACACAAAACCAGATCGATCATGTTCTAATCCAACAACAGTGGGCTTCGAGCATACGTGACGTCCGTATATACCGAGTAGCTAATTGTAACTCAGATCATTACTTGATCAAACTAATCTATCGATGTCGTATATCAAAGGCATATTCGGCGAAGACCAGCCCGCTACAAAAATTTGACATCGAAAGGCTCCAAACGGCGTCTGTGGCCAAACATTTCACGGTGACCCTCGACAACCAGCTGCATCCCATCTTATCAGACGCATCGATAAAGACGAGCAACGAGCTCTGGATGGAAGTGAAAGCGATTTTTAGGACCGTGGCAGAACAGACGATCGGACATCAAGCCCACTGGAAGAGGAATGATTGGTTCGATGATGAGTGCCAGAATGCATTAGTTGAAAAGAATCAGGCGCACAAAGAATACGTAGGTAGGAAAACCAGGACGGAGAGAGAACACTGTGAAAATCTCAGGTAGCGAATAAGATAATTAGGATTAAGAACAGAAAATACGATGACAACCAATTGAGAACTATAGATGTAAATTTAGCAAGCAACAACATAAGACAAGCCTAAAAAGTGGTGTAAAATCTGAAACGTGGTTATCAGCCTAAAACCACGCTGTGTCGTGATAACATCGGCAATATCATCGCTGATGAAACCAAGATTAAGGAAAGATGGCCATCACATTTTAAGAACCTCCTTAATCTGTCGCATCTCTCCAGAACATCGGAGCTTATAGATGTCTGCGGAGAGTTTCCATTGGCCAAACAAACTCTAGATGAAGTTTGTTCCATCATCGAAACCCAAAAGAATAAGAAAGCGCCAGGCATCGATGAGATTCCAGTGGAGCCCATCAAATATGGTGGCGGCAGCGTTCAGAAATCTATTCACAAAGTCATCCAACACATTTGACAACAAGAACATATGCCGAAAGAGTGGAGCCAATCAATTATATTCCCTATGCACAGAAAAGGTGACAAGCTACAGTGCGAAAATTATAGAGGCATACCACTACTTTATATGGCGTACAAAATATTTTCTAAAATTTTAGAAAATCAAATCGGATCATACGCTAACAGTAGTATTGGGGAGTATCAAGGTGGTTTTAGAGCAGATAAATCGACGGTAGATCAATGGTTCACAGTCAAGCAGATACTTGAAAAATGCTGGGAGTTCAACATAGACGTGCACCGAATTTTCGTCGGCTTCAAGCAAGCATACTACGGTATTGATCGTAACGTAATGTACCAAATAATGCTTGGTTTTGGCATATCAACCAAATTAGTCCGTCTTACCAAAATGACAATGACGTCAACGATCTCCCAAGTCCGCATCAATGACCAATTCACCGATGCCTTTGACCCAAATATCGGACTAAAGCAGGTAGATGGGCTGGCCCCATTGCTATACAATTTGGCTCTGAAGTACGTCATAAGGAAGCTACCTGTCGATACGCGAGGTAAATTGCTATGCAAGTCGAGCCAAGTAGTAGCCTATGCGGACGACATCAACATTTTGTCACGGTCATTAACAACTTGCAAAGAACTCTTCCAGGAAATTGACAACGAAGCATAACTACTAGCGCTACAAATCAATGACAATAAAACAAACCTCATGGCGCAGTCGAGGAAAAACACCTCAAGTACACAAAAAATCACACTTGGCAAATACAGTATCGAAAATGTTGGCGAATTTGTGTATTTAGGTGCCAAAATAATGAAAACGGGCAATGAAAGAGACGAAATACGCCGGAGAATACAGCTCGCAAATAAAATATTTTATTCAGTTTTGACGACCTTGAAGACCAGCTGCATACACAGAAAACAAAGCTCCAAGTATACAAATCTGTGATAAGACCTGTGTCATGCTCTGGGTGTGAAACACGGGCCCTAACCCAAGCATCCGCAAATATATTGAACGCCTTTGGGTGAAGGGTTGTGAAGCGAATAGTCGCAACGAAACTAGACGGGGACCAATGGTGAGTTCGATACAACTATGAGCTGTATGAAATTTTTGACGAACCGGAGATTTCAACGATTATAAGACTGCGCAAGCTGCAATGGGCTGGCCACATGAATCGTATGGACGAACAAAGGATACCCAAAAAAGTATTCGTTGGGAGAACTGATGACCAGAGACCAGAGGGGAAACCGAGGAAACGCTGGTTTGACTCGGTCGACGAAGACAGTTTATCACTGCTCGGATTTCGGAATTGGAGGACGGGGTCAATGGACCGAGATGGTTGGAAACGCTTTTTGCAGGTAGCGGAGCCTCAAGAGGGGCTGTAGTGCTAAGAAGAAGAAGAAGAAGAAACGATCTAAGACCCATCATTGTCCTATCATTGGCCCATCATTGACACACCACTGGCCCATCACTACCAATTACCAACCTTGCAGTCAAAACGAATGCCAATCAAATGCCTACCTCTAGCTGAACTTAGGAGAGAGAAAGATTTGCATGGATTAATTGTCAATCTTTACAAAAAGCCCCTGTCTCGATCATTCAATAGTTAACCATTACTGAATGATCGACTGCAAATCAATGGCCACTTATAAGGCCCATAATTAATTTATCATTGGCCATTTACTGGCACATCTTAGGCAGCTTAATGCTTTACTTGAACATTTACCAGTTCCAAATGTGCCACAATTAAAACGAAAGCCGAAGAAGAGCCAAGAAAATGCGAAGCATGTGCCAATCGATGTCTGTCAACATTACTCAAAATGTCCACAACTTGCATATTTCATTGGATGTAATTTGCAGGAATGGCATGTCAAAGCCAAAGTCAGCGCTATATTCAGTACTAGTCGTTATAAATTTTAAAAGAATATAAAGCAAATTCTAAACAAAAAACATACAAAAACTTAATGGCACAAATGGCTCTCTAAATTTATGCGTTATCAGTTAACACTGTTTATCGAAAAAACGATAGCAAATTCAAATTAACTAAGATTATTATATATTTTATGATTTAATTGGAAGAAGAGAAAAAACCAACCAACACTATTCCAAAAGTATTTATAATTTTAACACATCAGTGAAATTTTTATTCTTCACCGAATATGTTATAGCTTAATTCTAAAAAAATTCAATCAAAAACTTTATCTTATTCTAAAAAATGCTATGACAATGTTCCTAACCTAAGCGCTTAACCTTATCTCTAACCGAATAAAATAAACATAACATATACCTAACCTATAACTAATTTTTAACACAAGTAAACAAAAACACTAAATGAAGCAATAATGAGCTGAAACTCGAAAACTAAGCAACGAAAAATACAAAAACTGGAAATAAACACAAATAATTTAGACATTATTATTCAGCCACCAATACTTAGATTGCCCCGTCTCAGCTCGATCGGCTTCAAGGCATCTAGCAAATGAGTATCTCCATTGGAATTGTTGGCCTCGTGAACTCAAATTCGGAGGATATTTTATCTTCTTATCGGTGGCCCGTCGATATATGTGATATATGACTAGGACACGGTCAGAATCAAAAACATATCGATTCATGTCCAAATACACGAATACTTCTGGAGGAACGAAGCCAGTAGCGTGGCAAGTCGCAATATACCCGTCTGCAGGGTGGAACGGTTGTGAAATCCAAGGTTTTTCACTCACAATTACAGATCTTGCAATATGATTCCGAAGATATGAAGATTTCGACTCTTGTCACTTTAGCAGTTTGATAAATTCTCTTTTCGACATATAATGCTTCCAATCTGTCTCAGGCTTTCTATACAAACCAGTATATACACGAAGACATTTCTTTTCAAAAACTCTTAATTTTTCCATAGTGCTAGCACTCTGGTTGTACCAGATCTACTGTGTGTAAATGTATAGGGTGCGAAAAGCCATCGAGCAAAAGAAATGATTTGATAATGAATCCTTGATCGTTTCTATCGTTAGTGGTATAGAAAATAATAATTTTAAGAATCTCTAAGGTGACCAAAATAATTCTTCATAATTGGTTGCGAGCGGACACATACAAAATACTCGTGTATACTTACGCTTCATCACTGAAGTAGTTGCGAGCGAGCAGACACTACCTATGTTTTCGCACTTCGCCAATGAAATTAGTCAAAGAAGCACATACGTCCATTGCTATTGAAGCATGTCGTCCAATGTGTAAGAGCAAAATTAAACAAGCGAGCCATAAAGTAAACAAAAAAATTTACCCGTAATGCGCTTCATATGATTATCACATTGTGAACGATAAGCTTTGGGTGTGCTTCGAAGAGAATTAAGCGGAAAGGAAAACCGAAAGTTCCAGCGTAAACGCTCTCTTGTTCAATGTCCCCAGTTTCGCTATTTCACCTCAAGAGATCGTGGAAAAATTGAAAGCTTAAGCAAAAAGCACTCTTCGAAGCCAAAAGCTTAAGCGAAAAGCACTCTTTTGCTCAGTTTCCCCAGTTTCGCATATTCACGTGTTCGGCTACTCAGCACATTTTAAGAGAATTTAGGTTGAACGCTCACGAAAGAACAGTATTTAAAGCTCTTGAGCGAAGTAGTCAAGTCGGTTCAATGAAGTATGTGCAGGGACGCGCATCGTACTTCGAAATATTACCCCATTGTTCCCAAGAAATTACGTAATGATGAAGTGTTGGAATTTTGGCCCTGTTTTCCTAGGCTTTTTAGCGTAAAAGCTGTGTAGCTACCTTAGCTAATTCCTGTCTATCTTTTCAGGCGAAGGTAAAGCATCCACGGAGCGAAGCAGCCGCCGCAGCAGCTAGTGGCACAGGGCGGGAAGGAACTCCCGCAACGTACCCCAGACCCAGGATCGCCACCGTTTGCGTGCCGCTCTACCCTCTGTCAGCTCGTGGGGCCAGGAAGCTCGTACAGGCAACCCGGACCCATCAAGGGGAGCCTAGAGCAGGTGCTCAAGGCAGAGCTCCGAGCCGGTCCCCGACGGATTACCAGGGAGGAGTATTTGAGGAGGCTTAAGGCGCCACTGGACAGCACCGAACACACCATCAAACAGAGGCTTCCACGCGGAGGCCGGCGGGAGCGTACACGGCAGGAGCTGTGCAAGCTGAGGCGGCCAGCCTGCTTGGCCGTCACATCCACGGAGCGGGCCTTCTTCCGTCAAAAAGCATAGGAGGTGCGCCGAGAGATCCGAAGGGAGATTGCGACCCGTCATCGCGCTGAAGCACATCCCCAGCCCCCAACCACCAACGAAAGTGCAACCATCAACGACAGTGCGGCTACCTGTCAAAACGTTGTGAACCACAAGAGCTACAATAAAAAATATATAAATAAAATTTAACTGTGTGTTTGTCTATAATTTCAAGGAGGTCTGCTCAGACAACATGCAGGTGCGTAGGTGAGTGCAGCTGAAGGTGGTTCCACGGGGCTCCCCGGAAGAGGCCGGCAGGACCCCAGGTAGGGAACTTCTAACATAATGACTTACTTCTCGGGAAAAACTGACAATACGTTGTTGCGAATACCGGCGTACCAACTTTCTCCCATTCGCAACTTCAAATTGCCGCCACAACTTCTCCACCCTCCTTTGGGCACTCCTACCTTCTCCTTTGTGTATTCATTTATTGTCATTAACGTTTTTCCAATTTCCCTATAATTTTTACTTCCTCATCATCACAATCTTACTCTTTTCCCTTATTTCCAACAACAACAAAAAAATTTATAAATATATATATATATATATATATATATATATATATATATATATATATATATATATATATATATATATATATATATATATATATATATATATATATATATATATACTAATAATTTCAATTTTCCCACTAACAACATTCTATTGATTAATTCCCACTAACAAAATTTCATTCAATACCTTTTTCCTAACAAAACCTAATTCCTTCCGTCTAATTCTAATATTATTCCCACTAAGAAATTTCATACTTTTATACCAACAAAAATTTGTTCATTGTTCCCTTTTAACAAATTTCCATATCTTGCCCATCAAGAAAGAGTTGAAGTTGCTAAACTGATGAATGGGAGATCGATAAGTCATAGCTCCATTGGTTACGGCGCGAGTTCTCGACCAAGGGTCTACTAGAACCCTAAGTTCAAGTTCCCCCGGGCGCAGGGAAGCAATCTTTTTGGGGTATCGGCAAAATCAATAGCTTCCGTAATGTATATCTGACACTTTGCATTCAATCAAGCGATTCTTGGATGATGTAAAATTGCCATATATGCAATCAATGGATACTACTGTGTTTGTCGGTACGGAAAAAAAGATGTGTGGGTAGCGGAATAGAAGGGTATTGAACTTCGATTACGTTACCCAGATGCGGCAGCGGTAATTTAAAAATGAAAAGGATTGCGCAATCTGATTTTGGGAGGTAAAATGCGGGATCGGGTGCTTGAATGAGTGGCAGTGAGTATTTGGCTGGTGAAGATAAGGGAGCTTTCGATTTGGGATAAAAGTGATTTTTTGGGGGTTTTAAAATTGGGAAGAAGGGAGTTTTTGGGGGTAGAATGTGAATGGGAATTGAAAAGACTTTTTGAAGTCTTAGTGACGAAGGAGAAGAGTGGAAAGATTGAAAAAGTGAGTGCGGGAAAACGAAAATTGTGCGAGAAAAAAAAGATTTTGCTAATTTGGATTTCGAGAAGACAAAATTGTTGTCAGAAGTTTTGATTTGAAATTCAGTGAAAAAAAAAGATAAACAACAAAAAAGTCAGAACTGAAACGAATGAATTTAGGGAAAGCATAACTAACTAGAAATTAAAAGTGAAAGGAAAATTTGCCGATAGTAGACGGAGTGGAGGAATCATTTAGTGCGGATAAAAGTTGCCGTTACGTTTTTTTTCTGGTGTAGTGATATTAAACTACAATTTAATTTTCAGCGACCCCACGCTTCTTTTGCTGTATTGCACCGGGCGCTCGGAGTTCTACGGGGAAAGAAGTGAGTACAATTTTGGTTTGTTTCCTTTTTTCTTAATAAATTGTCCAGTAGGTTGATTATTATATTCCCTATAATCTTGAATTATTCTAGTTTTTTATATTGTTTCAAATTTTGAAAGGGGTTTTCAGTAGTTTTGTTTTAACTGATTTTCTTTTGTTTACCTTGGATTTAAATTATAATTTGTAAATAAAAAACGGCCATGTCAGATTAAACTCATCATCTTTCATTTCTCAAAATGACCTCTCCCTTCCCATCCTTTTCCCTTTGTGCTAGTTTTTATGTAAGGTGGCTCAGCACGAGCAGAGGGTGTCCCGGAAGAACCACGACACAACTGAGCGCTAGCCGGCCTCAGTATACCTCCCCGGGCTACACACCCCTCTGCTAATTCTTAATGCCTGCAACTGCGGTGACATCCATGGTTGCAACAACGTATCGATTCCCGGTTTATTCTTCACGAAGCATTTATGATTCATCTAGAGCAGTACAAACGCTTTTTTGCCACAAATAAACTATTTCCGCCATAAAAATAACTTTTCCGTATGCACGAGTATATAGAATAAACGTTGGCTTACAAAATTTTAATGGAAGATCCATTTTTTTGTTCTTTTTTTTTTTTGGTTTTGACACAACAACCCCTTTTGGGCATTCGCTTAGAGATAGTTAGAGTGTCTCATTATCTGGATCAAATGTGTTGGCACTCGGTAAGATGATATGGTCAGTACCACGTTTTGGCTATTGGTTCGTGCTGTGGTACGTTCTGATTTTAAACTAGTACGTGTTATAACTGAATGTCACTCGAAACGTCAATGAATCACTACGAACAAATCTCGGTGTCACCAAAGTTGTTCGAACCAGGGACCTTCGGTTTATGGAGCGAGCAATCTAACTACCACACCACGCCGACCAGATCCATTTAGGCAAAATAAAATTCCACAAATTATAAATCAATGAGAGCCGATTTATTTGTTCAAAACAGAAAACTGGGATAGGAAAGAAAATTGGGCCTGTAATAAAAGTTCCGATTATTACTTTTTTTTTACTTTGGCACTACAGCACTTTCGGGTCTTCACTTAGAGATCCTTAGAGTATCTCATTATCTTGATATAACGTATCGGCACTCGAGGAAGTCATAGGGTCAGTACCAAGTGTTGGCCGTGTGTCCATCCACTCAGCTGCGATACGATCTGATTTTAAACCAGTACGTATCATAACTGACAGCGGGCTTATAGTCCGTCCAAAGAATTACTCAAAAAAATCTCGATATCATCTCGAACCTTGGGCTTATACAGCGAATACTCTAATGACTGCACTACGTGGACTACGAGTTCCGATTATACTGGTTATAAAAAGGACGATTGACTAAGCATTGGTACAACATTGGCCTAGCATTGGCAATGGCGATTGGGCTTGTATCGTTCGTGTTCAACCACCAATTTTCGTAATTTCGATCAGCGATTCCCTCCCCAAAAATGTCGCGATTTCGCTCGTTCGGCCTCCCGTGATGGGTTCTTGTAAATTTGTGCGGGAGGAATAAATGATGTACAGCGGCACGATGTTGCTAGCCAGTTAGGAGAGGAGGTAAGATGTTCAATAGGTGCAAACGCTATTTACATAGTTTGCTCATGAACGATATTTGTGTCCTCTTTGGAGAGCTATATAACTGTTTTGAGGTGGCATAAGAACATAAAAGTTCTTAGATTCTTCAGCATTAGGTGTAAGTGCATATTTTGATTCAGCCAGAATGTTTTTGCCCATGATCAAAACCAATCTTGATTGCAAGGAATTGATGGGGCTTTTAAATTTGGTTTGCTCGCGACTTGCATTCTATATATCTAAATTGCAGGGTCCTTTGCTACGAATTTTAAACTGAAACGTGATAGTATCGAATTAACGAAATGAAACATTAGAGATCCTTCGATTCTATCAATTAATTCGCCGCAATATGCTTAATAGTATACATCGATCTTCCCTGTAGATAATCGGTTCCCTTAACTTAAACGTATTTTGCACACCTTCTCCTTTGAATAATGTCCAATTTCCATTCGTTACTCTAATATACGACGCCGTTGCTTCGAGGGCTTATGCATTTTGTGATTCCGCATACGTTGAATGGATGTGGATAGTTTCCGCTTCTGTGTGTTCTAGGCTTAGTGCTGGCAATTTCGCGTTTCATCTCGAGTTCGCATTGGTCCGTGGTGCTTTCGGAATCGGAAGCGACCTAGCTACTTGAGTTTATTTACATGACGTTAAAAGGCAAAAAATATTACCTGGCTTGCTGTTAGTTAATTTACAAATAATTGTTTAATGAATGAAAATCAAAATTTCTTGCTTTTGGCTAAATTTTTACATTTTAACAAATTTTAATAAAATGCGGCATGCGTAGATTTAAATTCTACAAAATCGCGATGGTAGTGTTCAAAGTGAGGAAAACTATGAAACCTCAATGTTCACCCGTTACATGATTTCCCACAAAAAAAAGGTAAAGGCCATCTTTTCATCTGATAAGGATTTACTCATGCGTAAATTTTTTCATGAAAAAAATTTCCAAAAATATTAGTTATCTTTTTTTTAAGGAATAAAAGCCACAAACGTGGTAGAATAACTGTTCTTGAACTTTAAAATTTACCAATGGCTTTAAATTACAGCCTTATGCCAAGCATTGCTCTCTTTCCCGAGATTTTTTCGTTTATGGATTGCTATTGTCCAACTTAAGAACTCAATTAAATACTGTTGTGCGTGTCTTTTTCAAAATAACTCATTTTTCACAAATAGAAGAAGACTCAATGTAATTCGATTTCATTTCCTAAAGTATCTTTTCAATTGCAATTTAAATCCTTTTTGATTCCAGTCAAAGAAATTTCAATGCTGTTGTTTCCATTGTGAAGTGAGAAATGTAATTACAATTGCTTCTTAAACAAACATCCTGATAAGGATGTCATGCTTCCAACTACTCCTACACTTTTTGATAGGTGTGTACATTCAATAATAATAAAGAGAATCGAAGAGGAATCACGCGCTGTCCTAGCAAAGATGATTTCTCTGAACAAATTTAATTATCTGTTAATCTAAAATGTTTCGATTTGAGAAATTTCCTGATTGAATTCTGTTTAGTATCATTTCAAAAACCCATTGAGTATTCACTCCTTGAAATTGCTGAAAAGTTTGCTTGGTTATCATTTATTTAGCATTTTCAGCTCTTCATAACTTCTGAAAATTTATTTACTTTCCCCAGTACACTGGGAAACGAGATATTGCTGAGTGAGTGTATAGAAGCTTCAGCTCAACAATTTCAAAACGATGATGACCTCTCTGTTATCAAAAGAAGCTTCATCATCGAAACATTATCTTTTCAGAATTGTGCGCTATCCTGAAATTTTCGCATCGTTTATATTCTCCTTGAGAGTGCTCAGTGTAAGCACAAAGTAAAGATAATATGTTAATTACTCGATGAAAATAATGAAAAGATACCAAGTTGGTAAATATTCAAAGGAACTTGGTGAAACTCGGAAATTTAGACATTTCAATGGATACTCCCCCATTTAAAAGGGTGTATCGTTTTAAATAAAAGACTGAATTTCTGTTCAGGTTTACAATCGGAATTTGAGCAACCAAATTAATCATTCAAATTATTTTAAATTTATAAAGGGTGGGTAGATTAGATATACATTAAATACTTTTAATGTTCGGGATGTATTTCAAAAATTTTTCTGAGAGAGGCCCATATCGGTTTACAAAGAATTGTACTTTGAGTTGCAATTGAATTTGTTAATGGCTTAAAATATTTGCTTTAAATTTTAAAAAATACTAATACTCTCTTTTAAGAAACAGATGTTTCTTCGGAACCAGCAATTCTGAATATCAAATTTGTCTTTTTAATTTTTTATGGCTTACAGATATTTTCAGTCACTGAAAAATATTTTGATGAAAATGAATTTACGCCTTATAGTACTTGAATTTCAGGAATGCATTACCCTTTTACATTGAAGTATTCAGATTGAAATTAACATGGGGATTCCGTGAAATTTGTGGACAGTTACTTAACAAACTCCTTGCTTCTTTTAAGCTTATTGTGCCTGCGTCCATGAGTCAACTAAAGAGCCCGGAGTTTTGGCCTCCTAGATTGCTTGTTAAACCATTTGTTGCCAGAGATCGTCGTAATTTTTTGGAGCTGGAGCGCCCAGAGAAGCGTCTTCGCCGTTGATAAATGTGAACAGTCATTTCTCAATTTATTATCAAAATGTAAGAGGATTGAGAACCAAGCTTAAAGATCTTTCTGCTTCAATAATTACCGTTAATGATGATGTTTTTTGCCTAACGGAAACATGGTTGAATGAATCTTTTTCTAATATTCATGTCTCCCCAATTCATAACATTTATAGACACGATCGTTGTTCGCTTTCTAGTTGCAAATCAGTTGGCGAAGGAGTTCTTATTGGTGTAAAGAAATCATTTTTCAGTGTGCCTTGTTATGACTTATTTCCATCTGTTCCTGTAGAATTTGTCATTGTTAGACTTCGTACAACGCATAACTCATTTTTGCTTATTGCATCTATTTATATACCATGTCAATCTTCACGTGCTCTCTTTGAAACTTTTCTTGATGAGCTGTCTGTTTTTATGCTATCAAAATACCCTTCAGATTTACTTCTGCTTTGCGGTGATTTTTATGCACCTCAGATTGACTGGGATCCTCTTAACTATGCACAAATCATTAGATTCAATCGTCTTTCATTTATTTTTTCCTCCTTTATGTCCCATTGTTCCCTTTCCCAATTAAATCAAATTTTGAATGGTAACGACCGCATTCTCGATTTTTACGAATAGTGCTGCATCTATTTCACTGTCATTTCTATCCGGAAACGTCTATGTGACTGCAGACAGTCATCATCCACCACTGCGCATGGAGTTCTGCTCCCCTTTTTTAAAACGTAGGCATGATGTGCTCCCCTATAAATATAACTTTCGTAAGGCTAATTATGCTGCAATTGCTGAGGGTCTGTCTTCTATTGACTGGTATTCATTTTTCCTTAATTTGGACGTTAGCTCTGCTCTTGATAAATTCTACTCTCATTTGAATTGTCTTATCGCCAGAAATACTCCAGTTTACTGTCGTTCAGAGTCTTCGCAACCACCTTGGTTCACTTGTAGAGTTCTTGCTGCGTTAGAATCTAAAGATAGAGCTCATCGATTTTTTAAATTGACTGGCTCTAATGAAGCATATGCAGAATTTTCAAGACTCCGAGCTTTGGCTAAACTTGAGATTCAGACTGCGATAAAAAACTATTACTTTTCCATTGAGAAATCATTAAAAGCTAACATGCCTAAGCCTTTTTGATCTTACCTTAGCTCTTTGAGGACATCGTCCACTGTTCCTGATGTGATGCATTATGAAGGTTCTAGTGCTGATACACCAGTTGATATCGTAGGGCTCTTTGCTCAATATTTCGCGTCTATTTACCACAACGTCAATGTATCAAATTCGTTCCAGTCTGATTTTTCATATCCACAGTGCTTGTCTTCCTTTTCCATTTGTCCTAGTGATGTTGAGTTTGTGATCTCTAATTTAGATGCAGCTTCAGTCCGGGTCCTGATGGGGTTTATAGCTTTTTTGTTAAATCACTAGCTCCTGTCATTTCCCTTCCTCTTGCTATTCTCTTCAATATAAGCTTAGAAGAGGCCTCATTTCCATTTACATGGAAGTCTGCGTTTATTACACCGATACTGAAAGATGGTGATGCATCATCTGTGAAAAACTACCGCCCTATTTCCATTATTTTGTGCTTCCCCAAAATCTTTGAAAAAATCATGTATGTTAGACTCCTTAATTGTTTTTTAACCGTTTTGTTCTCAATCGCAGCACGGATTCCTTCCTCAGCGTTCGACGACTAGTAACTTGTTGGAACTCTCTAACTTTATCGCCAAATCATTTGATGCTCGCTCGCAAGTTGATGTTATATACACCGACTTTAGTAAGGCATTTGATATGGTCCCGCATGATATTCTCTGTAATAAGCTGAAATGTTATGGTTTCCTTTATCCCATTGTATCCTGGATTTTCTCTTTTCTATCAAATCGGTCTTGCTCTGTATCTCTCCGTAATGTGGTGTCACCACCATTTTATCCAACGTCAGGTGTACCTCAAGGCTCCATTTTAAGCCCTCTTATATTTATCATATTTATTAATGATCTTCCGCATCGATTTGAATCTAACTCACTTCTTTATGCGGCTGACTTAAAATTGTATAGGTGTATTAATACACAATCAGATTGTGGATCTTTGCAAGATGACCTCGTTGTCCTAAGGAACTGGTGTGAGTCAAATAAACTACCCTTAAATGTTTCCAAGTGCAAAGCTATGAGTTATTCTCACAAGCCTCATTTCCTTTCCTTTACGTATACTATACATAACCATCCTCTGCTATTGGTGTCTGAAATGAAAGATCTGGGAGTCGTTTTTGATTCTAAACTCAAGTTTGATAAACATGTATCGCATGTCACTTCTAAGGCGGCTAGGTTGTCTGGATTCATTCTCCGTCATATTAATATTTTTAGCGAAATATCCTCTACTTTGCTATTATATACTTCTCTGGTCAGGAGTATTCTGGAAAACTCTGTTCAGATTTAGTCTCCGCACCATGCTTACTTAGTTGCAGATCTTGAAAGAATTCAACGAAGATTCACAAGGTGCTTGCTTTACAAATTCAATCTGCCTTACAGAGTTTATAGTGAACGTCTTGTCCTATTAAAACTTCCTTCCCTTGAAGCTCGACGTATGTTTTCAGATGAGTGTTTGTTATTTAAACTTCAAATGATATACGATGGGGGGAATCTGATAGACTAAATCGTCTTCCTTCTCGACTTTGTATACCTTTTGCAAGAACGGAATTATACTATAATTCAACTATGTTGCGTCTGCTCCGGGTACACAATGAACTTAGGCTTGGTTCTTTTCCTTCTAGCTTTCTTATTTTTAAGAACTCACTTAAATCTTTGCTTTTTGGATTTTCTTAACTATTTTTTTTGCTACTGTTTAATTTGTTTTAGAATTGTATTCGCATTAGTCTCTTTTGGTTGCGAATTAATGTATTCCTAACTTTTTAATATTTTATTTTTGTACCAACTCTGTAATTGGGATTACTTCTGTTGATCTTGGCCTAAATAAATAAATAAATAAATGTTTAGTGACTATAACCAATTACTCTACAGTATACAGACGTCATTATTTTCTTCGTAAAGTAGGCTACTTAGCAAAGAATCATTTGAATTACATTTTAGGTTATGCCTCATTTACCATTTCCTGAAATCTCCCAATTAACGACAAAAAGAGCATATAGTCTGCATCAGTTCTTATCTTAAGGTGAAACATTTGGAAACCGCATTTTAACCATGTTTCTCCTAATATATGCGTCCATGCTACCATACACCTTGCCTTGTTTTTTAGTCATAAAATTCCTTCTATGAAGAAAGATTCCCAAAAACTAGCTGCTATTTGTCTTAATAACGCTATGGAGAAAGCCAAATTTCTCCATTGATGCCCTAGTTTGCTCAGAACCAACCTGAATTAGGACGACTGTTATCGTTATTTTGTTGATTAGAACTGTCCCCTCAGTTTCTTTTCATATTGAATTGAAGTTGCGGGAAAAATCATCAACTTACCTCTTATGCATTCGATAAATAAGTACGTATAGGGACAAAACGCAGCCACGAACTTATCTACTTGCAAAACGGCACCGGGCAACTCCAAACATCGAACTAGACGACGATGTTCGTTGATGTACTCTCTCTCTCTGAATGTCACCGAATTAACATCAATTAATTAGTGTTCTTTGTCAGTTCAACCAGAGGTTAATGTGTTTCGTTGTAGAGTATAGGGCCTGCCAGTGGTGACCAAGATGTTTTTTCAAACGATTAACAATGCCGAACGAGCAAGACAATAGCAACGGCGACGCTCATCAAGTGGACTCGTCGTCACGATCCGCTCATCCGGATTCGATAAATAAAGTCTCACCAGCCAACGACCAACCCTTTGGTTTTCTCGCGTTCAAGCACAATTTAGAATCGCTAAACAAACGGAAAGATGTTCGACCACGTAATTAGCCAATTGGAACCTGATGTCCTTATGCAGATAGAGGATATCATAGACAACCCACCACAAAGCGGAAAGTACGAAATACTCAAACGCCACATCATTTCTGTGTATAGTGCAACTGAGTTAAGTTTCAGGAGTAATTGACAGGCTTCAAACTGGCAGATAATAAACCGTCACAGCTCCTTCTCTCCATGAAAATCACCGCCGGTAAAAACTTAACCGACGAGTTCTTGACATCGTTATGGTTAAAACGACTCCCATCGCGAGTTGAAGATATTTTGACCGCTTCAACGGCAAATCTTGATCAATTGGTGGAGATGGCGGGCAAAATTCTGGAGAATTGCGAACACCCCACCCAATTTATCTCTGCAGTTGAGAAAAGTAAAATGACGCGAGTGAAGAAATTAAAAGTGAACTTGCTACTATTCATTCCCGCCTTGATAGGCTACGTATTGCTAAAAGCCCCTGCCTTAATCGCAACTCTCATTTCAGTTCCACCCACTCCCCTAGTTCCGCTAATCGTCAGAATACTGACATCTGCTATTATGACCGTAGATTTGGTACAGTGACGAGAAAGTGCGAGATGCCATGCTCTTTTGGTTCCGACAGGAGTACAAACAAGTTGGGTAAACAGACCTACGCTCATGTCAGAAGAGTTTTGTATCCAACTTCTCAGAAATGCAGTCACCAGCAAAGAATAACATCAAGAAATATGTCAAAGAGATGTGCACGTTCAAAGGAAAATCAATTGTTTTTCTACTTTCAACGGTCGCCATTTTGTTGCAAACCGACAAAAATCACTCAAATCATGAATTCTCAAAAATATTAATGTTATTGACCTTATTGAAAAATTTCAAGAAGATCAAGCGAAAACTGCAGTGACTGATTGGATAGAAAGTCCATAAAATACCAAAATAATGTGTTATTGTTGTTGTGATTCGAGAAATTTCAAACGGCTATGACTTCCGTGTATATCATTCGATTTTCATCAAACTTACAAGTTTAAGAACCCTTAGCAGGACTACGTAAATATCCAATTTCGTTCGATTTAAGGGTCCCGACGTGATTTTATTGGGAAAAACGTGAAATTCGAATATCATGCTATTATTAACAAAGTTGAGCGAATTTCGACTTCTAAGGTATTTGTTGTTGTTTTACTCACAAACACCTACCACCATAATTTTTTTCAGATTTTTCGGATCATAGGTGTCCAATCGCGAGGGGGGGACACAAATTTTTCGTGTATTTCCCCTCCCTGCGCGTCCCTTGAAACAAAAAGTATCAAATTGAGACTTGTTTTGAAAAGTTCTCATCAAGACCTTTCATTTGATACCCATATCGGTTACCTTTGATAAACATTTTTTTTCGGAGCCACTCCCCTATATGGGGAGACCCTCTTAAATTCCTTATAAAAATTTTTGTAGTTGAACTTTGAAGAGAGCACCACTTTACACCTGTATACAAAATTTGATGTTTCTAGCTTAAGTAGTTTACGAGAAAAAGTGCTGTGACACACGGACAGACAGATCGCGAAACTAGTAGGGTTTTATAAAATTGTTTTACAAAACCCTAAAAACTAGATAACGCGTCGCTTTTAGTAAGCATAGGCGACGCAACCAAGCAGTCGTGCCTCCATGTCCTCGGCGATCAAGATTCCTGGTTGACACAGGAACGGACATTTTGTCATCCTTCCCTCTCGCAAGCAGTCCAAACAACTCGGAAAAAGTTACAAACTTTTCGCAGTAAATGAAAGCGAAATTTTAACTCACGGCACAAAAATCCTTAATATTCCTCTCGGACTCAAAAGAACTTTTAGCTGGCGTTTTATCCTAGCGTTACTCGCTCGATACTTGGCGCAGATTTTCTCCAACATTTTGGTATACTCGTGAACATAAGAAATCGCTACGACCCGACGACTAAAACGACAAGAAACGGCGTTATTAACACAGGATATCATTCTCAAGTGTGTGCACTGTTAGTATAAGTTCAATACATATTAACGTTCTAAGTAAATACTCGTACATCACTAAACCCTCACTAATCACCGAGACAAAGAAGTACCCCGTTAGATACCATATCGTCACCAATGGTCCGCCCTTCGCAGAGTGTCCGCAAAGACTCACGCCAGAAAAATTCGCAATAGCTCGAGCGAAGTTCGAGCATATGGCACAACTAGGGTACTGCAGAACATCCAGCAGTCCATGGGCAGCACTCTTACACTTCGTCCCGAAAAGGGAAGGTAAATGGCGCCCATGTGGAGATTACCGTCACCTAAATGTGATCATCGTCCCATATTCCTACCCAATGCGGCATATTCAGGACATAATATCAAGCTTGTCTGGCAAGAAAATATTTTCTAAAATAGATCTGCTCAGTGCGTTCCACCCAATTTCCATCGCGGAGCAGGACATTCCAAAGATAGCAGTAGTAGCATTCCAAAGATAGCAGTAGTAACCCTAACCTCTTTGAGTACACCGTAATGACGTTTGGCCTCAGAAATGCCGCCCAATTGTTCCAGAGACTTATAGCCGAAGTCCTCCAGGGCCTCAAATTATGCTCATTCTACCTCGACGACATCTTAATAGCATCGGAAACACCCGAGCAGCACGCAATGCATCTCGACCTCATCTTCAAGATTAAATGACTACGGAATCATTATTATCTTATCAAAATGCATTTTTGGGGTTAAATGCGTCAAATACTTCGGCCATGTCATCTCCGCAGAAGAAATTCCCCCCCAGAAAGTCGAGTGGATGCAATCAGAAATTACCCGAAGCCAGGTTCAGTGAAACAACTCCATCATTCCCTAGGTGTCATTAACTTTCATAGAAAATTTGTCAAGAGGGCCGCAGAAATGCAAGCGCCCTTAAATAACTATTTGACAAACTCAAAAAAGAACGACAAAAAACCAATTAATTAGACCCAGGAAGCAACAGAAACTTTTGAAAATTGCCTCGCAGATGCCACACTCTAGGTATTCTTTTAGAATAGTAAGCCTATAACTCTATCCACTGACGCCTCAGACACTGCTATTGGAGGAATACTCGAGCAACTTCAAGGCAACCAATGGAAACCAATTGCAACTTTCCGAAATGAACTCACGATAGTGGAGTCACGCTATAGTGCAAATGATAAGAGCCACTCGCGATTTACAGCAGTATTCGCCACTTTCGACACTACTTGAAAGGATCAAACTTCGTCCATAAAACGGATCATAAACCTCTTATTTTTGCTTCCGGACAATACTCCGAAAACACATCACCAATTACATCTCGCAGTTCAGCAAAATTCTCGGGCATATTCCCGGAAAAGATAATGTAACCGCAGATTTGCTGCCGCGCATCGAGGCCATCACGATTTCTACAGACCAACTCCTAGCAGAGCAAGCCAATGACGCTGAAGTAAGTGTTCCAGCGGTTTTCCGTAAACATACCTTCGACACTTTTTATCGCTGCTCCCACCCAAGTGCACGTGCGACGCTACGTGTAATGGCAAGGAAGTTTGTCTGGCCTAGCACGAGAAAAGATGTCCATCTATGGTTTCGTTGCTGCGTGCATCTAAAGTCAGCAGCCATACAAGAAACGTATTGCAACCATTTCCGGTGCCAGATAAACGCTTGCAAGTAATACACTTGGACAACGTAGGTCCTCTCAACCAAATCAACGGCTTTTCGTACGTATTAACGATGATCAACCGCTTCTCCAGGTGACCGGAGGCTGTACGATTGGAGTAACAATCAGCAGATGCAGTAGCAAAAGCTCTTTATGCTACCTGGGTATCCCGCTTTGGAGTATTAGAAATTGTTATTACTGAAAAAGGAACTCAATTCGAGCTGGCCCTATTCAAATCCTTTACAAATATTATTGGAAGTAAATGAGCAAGGACTTCGCCGTATCATCCTGCTTCAAACGAGCTAGTAGAAAGGTGGCATCAGACACTGAAAGCCGCTATAATGTGTCATGAGGGTGATGAAAACTGGCCTGATCTTTTGCCAAACATACTGTTGGGACTTCAAAACTTTTACAAAGAAGACTTAGGAGCAAGTTGTACAAAATTAGTCTTGGGAACAACGTTAAGGCTTTCAGGAGAATTACTAGTGGAAGATTTCAGACAAAGTGACCCGCATCTATTCGGACTCAAGTGTGAAAAATCAGGCCCAAACCTTTAGCACAAAAATGCAGCCGCGACACTTTCTTCCACAAAGACCTCAGGACGTACATACACGTGAACGGCAGACTCGTCAACATTTCAATCGAGCGACTCGAGCCCGAATTCTTGGCCAACCAGGATCCGCTCACCGACGGGCCATGCCAAAATGTATAAGTACGAGTATCCCTCCACATAGAATGTTCCAACTCCAACCGCATTTTATGAGACTCTCATGCCGCCGCGTCCACAAACGCCGACAACAATGGTCATAAGGGACTCCATCGAGGATCAAACACATCACGTACCATATTCGTTTAAACCCATTGATCGTCGAGTCAAGTGAAAACAAGTACTGTCAACCCATCGCACTGTCGACCAACAGTCCGTACATACGAGTACCCACCAGCGAGATGTCATCGTAATTTGAAATGACTGGAGGGGAGGACTGTTGGCACTAAACGCAGGTACGAACTTATCTACCTGCAAAACGGCATTGGGCAACTCCAGCCACCGAACTAGACGAAGATGTTCGTAGATGTACTTTCTCCTTCTCTGTCTCTCTGGATGTCCTCGAAGCAAAATCAATTAATTGCTGTAGTTTGTCAATTTGACCAAACGAATAAAATAATATTAATTTAAATAGTTAATGTTTTTCGTTGTAGAGTATAGAGACTACAGACGTTTAAACTACGCTCCACATACTTGACTGTGCGCTAATGTCTGCCGTGTAACAAAGTTGTCCAAGCTAGACCGTTCTTGCGATTTAAACTTTTTGAGCCGTGTCTTCGTCAAAACATAGGCAATAGAAAACCGTTACTCATGAGGAGAGATATAGCTCACTAAACAATTAGCAACATGGAGGGAAGAGCTTTTGAGCGGGCGTGGATCTGTTCAGTTTCACATGTACATGATAGGTAAGTTATGACCACGCCACTATATTATGTGCCCATGTGAAAGCTACAAAACATTTTTTGTGTGCAGAAGTTTCAGACAAGCACGGTGACGTCTCTAATGACCCAGAAGAGTTCTCTGCGGGTAGTTAAATTGGAGAAAGTTTATAACGATTGTCAAATGGAATCATGTGCCACATTACGTTTTGGCAGTCATAAAGGGCTTACTTGAGCAGTCGGACTAGAAAAAGAATTTTTGCAACTCGACGGCGCCTCTGGGTGCATTAAAATAAGGAATAGTCCGGATATATGCATCAAACAGTTCCAGACTAGGTATTCAAATTGAAAGAGTACATGTTTACTGTGTAGTAGGTCTTGCACACCAGAGAGTTCCACACTCAGAGGAAAAATAACCTTGGCTTTACTATGATAAATGTCGATGGCTCTTCATATAAGCTATACTACAAGTTAGGTGCCGACATTGAAAGTTGAGTTATACCTGATATAACTTCGATTCTCCTTGGATAAAGTCCATATCAGGTTTCTAATGCTCCAGAATATTTACGTGTCATCTATAAAGATATTCTTGGCATTGAGACATATTACAGCAACTTATTTGGTGGTCTTTGGACGAAGTCCTCAAAATATCACTAGTTATAAATTATCCTAATCTGAGCTGAGAGAACTCAGGATTTACATAAAGAATCCTTAGAAAACGATCTCATTAGAAAGGTACGATTTCTCCTAAGGACGTATAGCACATACGGTGAGCAATCCAGATGCATAGGTGAATCAAATTTCTACAGAAATCTGCAAAAAAGCCGATCGAATAGTTTACATCAAAGACATCCGCAAGAAAGTCTTACAATGAACCAGAAGGAATCAATTGCACTACGACTACCACCCAACGCACATACCTTTTGCGGTAAGCTTCGTACTCACCTTGAAAATTGTATCTCATTTTCATATTGACCATGGATTCAGTATTAAGGTTTCAAATTTTTTTTAAATTTTGTATTTCGTGAATCTTTGTAAAAATCAAAAGCAACTGTGACTAGGTCATGAAATCAAATCTGGTATATTCAAGGTATTAAAAATACTGATCGATCTGCATGTGCAGAGAATTTAGAATACTAGAATACTGAGATTTTGGCAAATGTTTTAGTTAATACTATGATGATATCTAAACTGGGTTTAACCAAAGTGTGAATTATTTTTCGCAATGATTTTACTACTTAATAACGATTTAAATGGAGCGTTTTATAACGATAAAAAAAATTAATGAAAGGTTGAAACTGAGACTGTTAAAATCTGGAACGTTGAAGATTCAGCGTCTAGGTATGGTGACCAATCTTCATCCCGCGTTATTCATCCAGAAATGCTCCAAATTGTTGAGTGCGCGTTATCTCTACTCATGAGAAACTTTTACCCTAATGCCTTCTTTTTGACATAGTTAGATTTTACTGCTCCCTAGCCGATGGATATCATGCCTGTATTAACTAGCACCGCTGAATCAGAGGCTAGCGGATAAACAATTTCTTGTTGAGAACGTCGATCCAATTTTCTACTCCGTATATTTGCACAGACTCTATGGCTGGCACCCATTAAAAGTCACCTTCTTAGTGAGGTGGGGCCACCTTTGTAGGCTATTAGTCGAATCAGAGCCTATGTAAGAAGCAAATGTCACGTCTAGTATGAAAGCACAAGGGCCATTTTCAGGAATCATTTTCCCCTTAGATCACGCTTCATTCATTCCGTCCATTCGATAGGTTATGCATTAAAGTGCTCCTCGACGAGAAATTTGTTATCTGTGTTGAAGACAGCAACCTTCCTATATTTGCAGAATACAGAGAAGAGCAATTTCTCTTCGGTGATACGGGCATAACGCGCAGGGCTGTACCGGGACTAAAATCATAGTATAAAAGGAAGAAGTTTCCAAAAGAGACATACTGCGTCTTTTGTCAGGGTGCTAATCCAAGGCCAGATGACTAGAAATATTGTACGTTCAAGGTACAACGAAGTGTGGGGCTTCCCAGCAAGCCCCAATCAAAGCCAAGGATACATGGCCTAGAAATTCATTTCCATCGAAGCATACTTGCTAAAAATTAAGTTGACTAGGAAAAGACAAACTGTTGGAAAGACTTGGTTGACGACGTGAATAGGGGTCCGTGGAGCCTGAGCTACAAACTAGTTCTGCAGAAGCTCGGTGCCCGAAAGTTGCCCTACTCATAGGACACCGAAAAAATATAGTAGATTGTGCAGCCTCTTTTTCCTGTTCACCCCGTTCACGTTGAGGTCGCCCATGATGAAACATCAGTGGAATGTCTTCTTTTTAAGAAGGTGAAACTGGAGGAAGCAATCTTGGCCATGAAAGCAACAACACATCTTGGACAAGATTGAATTCCATTTGAGATATGCAGATTTTCAGAAGATTTAACACTTCCTTACACAAAGGGGAAGGGGAAAGTTGCGTAGCTCATGCTAATCAACAAGAGGAAGAGGAATTCCGGCTCCCTGACTGGATGCCATGTGCTATGTATTCTAGACGCTGCCAGTAAAGTGCTCAAAAAACTCATCAGGAGATGACTCACTAACGCAATTCATACTACTGAGGAACTATCTCCACGGTAGTACGGCTTCAACCGATCCACTACCGACGCAATCGTCGAAGTGATGAGGGCGATTTAGCGTGCGGAGGCACACAGCAGAGTCTTCCGAAGGGCTGTGCTGTTTGAAATGCTTTCAACTGTGCTAAATGGGTGGATATTCTGGAAGCACTGGATATCTGATGCGGACCTTGATGGATTATCTGAAGGGCCACATCGTATTCTATAACATGAAGGAGGGTAATCGAAAGATGGTAGTTACATTGGGTTTCGGTTACGGTTCCATTCCCGTCGCTGGTGTATGAAACATCTGGAACGATGGGTCACTGAGACTTGAGCTGCCGAATGAACTACGCTTGATCGGCTATGCGGATGCTGTTGCGACGCTAGTCGCCAGACGTACAGTCAAACATGCGCAACTCAGACTGAGTATGCCACTACGCCGGGTAAGGGACTGGATATCTGCTTACGAGTTCAGTTTAGCACTAGAGAAAACCGAAGTAGTTATCCTGATAAAGAAGAAAATTCGCAGCGTACCAGCATTCAATATTAGAAAAATACTGGTCGAATCGAAACAAGCACTGAAATTCCTGGGCGTATTGATATATTCAAAGATGAGTTTTTCCGAGAAAATCAAGTTAAGAGCTGATAAAGCGACAGCAAGCGTAACGGCACTTAAGCCTAGTTCACACACTGCGATATGGATCGACTTAGCTAATTTGTTGGTATCTAAAAACGCTTAGTTGCTAAATTACTCGCTGTTCAGCTAAAATACTAGCATAGTTCAAAGGGAGACCCAGCTCATTAAAAAGACAAACCCTGATAAGCGCCATAGATTCTGTACTTCTCTATGGATCAGAGCTATCGGGCAACGCTCTCAGTAGGGAGTTGCTCCGAAAGTGATTGACATAGGTACATAGACAAGGAGAATAGTTTCCGATTCGGCGGTATTAGTGATCGCATCCTCCTTGTTAGAGAGTGCAAAAATATCCACCTAGATCGAAGCAAAAACGACAGAGAGTTGGGTGCTAGGAATGGAAAGACAACACTTTCTCAGCGATTAGAAATACTTTTATGAAAACAACACAAGAGGTTGGATAGACCGTGCAACTGATCCCTTACCTGAGGTTGATGGTGAAACGAAGGTATAAATATATTGGTTTCTAGCTAACTCAGCTCTTGAGCGCCTACGAATGTTTTCGCTGTTATCTGAGCAACATCAATCTCAACACGTTTCCTCTAGAAAATATTATCTGTGAGATGCTTACCTCGGTTGACAAATGGAACAGTATGGCATATTAAGTTCAGCTAATCATGACAGTTGAAAATTGCATATTGGGCCGTTTGGAGGTATCAAGGGTAGAGCGTTTCTTTGCTAAAAATCCTTTTCTCTCTCTTCATTTCTACTACAGAAGGGGTTTTATAACATGATGTCGCCTCTAAGCATAGGAAAACGAAGAGTAGCGCGAAGAAATATGTCAGACGGTTCCAGACTAGATTCTCAGATTGGCAGGCGTGGTTTTTGGTGGGTAGTCCAGAAGCATTGCACGCTTGAGAGCTCCACACTCAGGGTATAAACAGCCTTCACCAGCCTACCACAACTGATACAGCCTTTTTATAGAGTATTTCCTGAATTTTTGAACGTGAAGTATTTATGAATGTGAAGCAGAAATTGAGCGTGTGAGTATATTTACCTCAAAGAAATAACTTTGAACTGACGTGGCAAAGGTTTGTTTTATGTTCCAGAAGTTATATGCGCTGCTGGACCCAGCGCGAACGGCTAACGCTGAAGAAACTTCATGTCAGGTAGAAGTCTAATCAAAAGTTCAACCTGTTCGATACATTCACAAGAGAACGTATGAAACTTCTAACGGTTTCACATTCAACCAATTTGACCACGTGCTCATAAAGACTGAGCTTCAAAAAGGGAAGGAATTTGGTAAACTTGTGACGCAAATTGTGGTTCAGACCACCACATATCCAAGGTTGAATTTCAATGCCACATCTCAAGGGTCAAAACCATACATGGTAAGGTACGAGTCACATAAGCCAAATGAAATCTTCGTTTCGCCGCTAGAGAACAACTTAAAAGTGACTCTTCAAGTGAGAGAATCTAACGACAGTATATAAATGCTGTTGAAAGAAGTTAAAGATGTAATGAAAAACACTGCCACCTAACATAGGATTCCAGCTACTAGTTCGATGAAAATATCCAGATTCAGCTAACAAAAGTACTTGCGTAACAATTAACTTCGCCGAGAACAATTCCAGTATTTTCGGAGGCTTGAAAAAGACATGTTTGGACTTTAAAGCCTCACAAATCCAGATCAGTTTATCCTCCCTTTGGATAACTACGAGAACAATGTAGACCACGCTCAAGCTTTTGTAAAAAATTTCAAGGCTGCAGATAGATAATAATATAAGAATTCATCGCATTATCTACTGAAAGTAAATTTAAGTACACTGAATGAATATTAGAAGACCGAATTTAAAATCTGTAGATTCATATACTCCCAGATTTAATTATTTTATCATCCAAAAAGCATTTCTTGCTCAACGCTTTTACCGAGCAAATAACACGTTCGTAAAAGTAAATAATTCAGCATACTAATTAAAGCATATCCTTTTATCCCTTCCCTTAAACGAAATGAAACCCCACATTAAACATTCAATTTCCTTTCAATTTATAACTTTTTAGAAATTCATTACACACAAACCACAGCCGGCTAATATTTAATGACCAAAATATCCTTTATGTGTACATAAAACCTTAATTCTGAGAGAAAATCCACTTATTTTTTTAATAGTCCTTTTTACTTCGGAAAGGAGTCCATGACCGCCACTACCCTACCGCATTCCACTCGCAGTAAACTCCTCATATTTCCCGCTTTTAAAAAGTTAATTTGACGAGTGTTTATTGAAAATCGATCGATCCTATGGCAGACAGATACTACACGAAGCAATACATCCTTAAAATGTTTCTTAATGTCTCTGTAAATGTAAAGAAATTCGCCATCTTCAGACTTGGGCCGAGATGATTTCATGGTGCAATTTAAAGGTAATAAAATAAGTGGAAATGGAAGTCAAGTGGATATTTCTTTTTTCTTGAACAGTCTCAAAGAGATTTTCAAGAGTCCTTTGTGTGAAGGAGAGAAGGAGATTTGAGAGTTGGAGACTGTCCATTTTCAATTTAATAAAGTGGTTTTCCCAACCAAGGATATTTTCGGGCGGACATGACTTTATATGATGAGTTTTTTCATCATACACTTAAATTTCTATTGGCTTATAAGTGGAGTGTCTGCAATTGAGCTTGAAGGTTTCTGACTCGTCTGGTCAACGTATTTTGGTTTATATTTAATTCTCATAATATTCCACTATGCAGCGTGGAGTGCCTGTTGAATTTCTATTTCAAGGTGGAATTAATTTAAAAAATTACTTTTGTTCATAATTTTTATTGTATTTTCTGCGAAACATCAAAAGATACTGCTGCTTCTCATCTCCCTTAGAGAACGCAGTAAATTTGTCGTTTCATTAAAATATTCTCTATAATTCATCTGAACACGTTATCCTGGGTAAAGTCAAAAATAGTTTCGCCTTGTTTCAAAGGAAGCATATAAAGATGTCGTTCTTTTCAACTTCTACGCTAAAATTCTCAGCAGAAAGGAACTTATTCTGTTTCAAAAGTTTCAACATGAATTGAAATTAAGTTCTCACCTTCTCGCGTACCTGCGAAATGAGCGAAACGAAGTATTTAATAACACCAACAACTCCCCTAAGCGAGCACACATGCAGACTCATATACTCTCCTGCTCGCTTGCACTTTTGCCTCGTCATCGATCCCAAATGGATCATAAACGCTCCTTGTGTTAAATACCATTTCCGGAAAACGAGGAAAAGGATAAAACCTTACGAAAAGCACACCAGCGATGTTTAAAGTGATATGGCTTTAACGTTCATAAAAAAAGCGCACAAGCTACATAAAGGACGAGTTGCATTAAACATCTGCTACTACATCCGCGGAAAAATGTTAGGTTTTTCGGAAGGTGGTTCATTTTGTCTTTCTCTGCTTTTCCTGATTTTTTTTTTTTTTTTTTGCTAAACGAAAATATAAAGTTCTCACATTTCATTCAGCTGGGAGTAGCAAAAGATGCAAACGGATAAGTGAGAAACAGTTCGAAACAAGGATGGTGTAAGCTCGAAATTGGGTTGAATATCGGTGAGGATCTACTAAAGAAACATTACCCAAAAGAGTGGTGAAACTACGTACCGACAGACTTCTATGTATGTTAGCTTTGCTTCGCTAAATGCCAGCGTCTTTTTTCGGGAATTCTTGTTTTTTCAGTTGATGTTGCGATACCACAAGAGAATTTTTCTGTATTTTAGTTAGTTACGTTATGCTTCTTCCTCTTTTTAAGCAAATACACCTATGGGAATCAAGTACACATACTATCCAGACAGCAATCGAACAAGCTGTCAGAAGTGTGGTCCAAACTCTGTAATCTTTTATTTACAGCTAAAAGGCGTCCTATATATGTCTATCGAATGCAAGTTAAACGTAAACTTTTCAGCAATGGAGTCATCTTTTAGCTATAGTCAAAATATATATATATATATATATATATATATATATATATATATATATATATATATATATATATATATATATATATATATATATACATACATATATATATATGTATATATATATATATATGTATATATATATATATATATATATATATATATATATATATATATATATATATATATATATATATATATATATATGTTATTTATATATGGAATTGAACGGTGGAAAAGTTGATGATGTGGTGTGAATTCCGCAGAACAATATAAAGGATTTAATGCCTGACTTTTTTTGTCAATTTCAATTTGTCTGGATACTTTTCCGTATTTTATTCTAAAAGGTGGAGTTTTAAAGTAAATTTTTACCACCGATAAACACTTCGATTTCTTCAGAAATATGATCCCCCACAGCCGGCCAACAGGAGTACGCCTGGAAGCTAGTATTCTTTGGGGAGTGGCAGCCCCACGGACGCGAGGATATGGGGGCGCCGCGAGGTTCCTCCTAGGGTGAAAAGTAACGACCCTGACTGAATTTGGACAACGCTTTTGACAACGAACTGGAATTGATGCTTTGGGCTGGCGAACATGATTTGGACCTAGTTGATTTGCACAGTAGCGCCGAGGTGATACTCGTGCGTGAATGACTCCAATTCAACCTTGACAGGCCTCGGAGAACGTTTGATGCTCGCACCATTGGGTTTGTGGTGTAGGTTCGGTTGAGGCGGACTCCCGATCAGCGCTGGCCTGGCTCTGAGCACTTATCCCTATAAGGGCTGGTGCCAACGCTTGCAACAATAACCATCGAACCAAAAACGTGATTACACACACGAATGGAGATAGCGGCTCCGAGGGGACACCGTATAAAACTGGAACAATTTCAACTAAATACCCTTAAAAAAAGATCAGAAGATCCAAAAAAAGGAAGCAATAACAACAACAACGACGCAACCAACGGCTGCAGCTACGATGCTTACAGCACGTGGGGAATGGTACTAATGATGACAAAAACAACGAAGAATATATTAATGATAAAGATGGACGAAAAACGGGGATTTATGGACAGTTTTGTCCAAATTAAGATTCTGCAGATCGCCCTAATAAGAAAGAGCGGGAAACTCTACAGGATACGCCAGATGTTCTGGCGGTCGGGGGGAATTATAAAGAACATCGAGAATTCTATGGCTACTGCTGCGATCTCTATCGAAGCAACCGAAGAACGGGTATTAAATCCCGAAATAATAACGAACCACTCCGAAGTCTACAAAGGATCACGGCAGCAAAGGAAAGGAGTGCCCAGATAAATAAAACGCCATTGTGTGATTTCACCGCCACCTTTGAAAACCTGGCAGAAGCACTGCACAGAGAAACAGAAGCCAAGAACTTCTCCCCAGAAAGGTGGTCGCAAAGTACATTTGCCACCCAGCGACATGAAGAAGAAAGTGGGAGATGTTCTAAAAAGCATAATCTACATCCGACTCGCCAAAAATCAGTTAAGGATTGAAGTGGGCTCCTTGTACCTGGTGAGCTCCTAGAACGCATAAGGCATTACCGGAGGAGCTGGTTAAAAGCCGAAGAAGACTGGAAGGCCGAAGAAGAGCAGAAAACTAAGGAAGTGCTGAGGGCCCAGCCTAAAGGGCACGTGCAGATAGCTACACCATCAGAAATTAATAAAACAATGGCTTCTAGCTCAATCTAAGGAGATCGAGATAAAAGAAGGAAGGAAGAGGCACTTGATGGGCGCAAAGAAACTCCTTCAAAAAGTGCCAGAAAATAAAGTTCGCACGTACGCCCTGTAGGAAAAAGATCTGATGCGTAACAGAAGAGAAAGACGCTTCGACGAAGGCTGCGATAGCAGGCACTGCTCGTAAGATCCCAAGATGGCCGATCCTACGCAGAATTGCAGCGGAATATCAGGGGAAATGTAAGGCCCGAAGACACCAACACTGCCATTGAAGCGGTACGACCAACGCAGTCCGGCCACATACTGGTTAAATTCGGAGCAGAGGCCGGCAATAAAGAAACATTCGGCAAAAGCGAAACTATAGCTCCGCTCGAGCCGATGACAACGATTAAAAAAAGAGACATTGACTGCGTCACGGGCAGAATCAAAGCGAGGCTGACACCAGAAAACCATAGGGGACAACGACCGACCATCATTAGCTTAACCGAAAAGGACACCGAACAATTACTGAAGAAGGGCAAAGCTGCGGCGAAGAGCAGTGTCTCTTCAATGTTTCAAATGCCTTGGCTATGGTCACACCTCACAAAAATGCAAAGGACCCGATAGGAGTTCCTTTGGTTACAAATGCGTTGAAATGAAACATAAAAGAAAAGAGTGTACAAAGAAGCACACTGTACTCTTTGTGAGGATGCTGATCCAAGACCAGATTTTGGGCAGGTCTTGGGATCAGGAAATGTCGGATTTTCCAGGAAACCCTCGCCAAGACCAAATTAGAACTTAAATGACTCGCATCCTGCAGCTAAGTTCAACCGCCCAAAGCCTACTTGAGCCATTTCCAAAGGACTAGAAAGCCAACTTTTTGCTGCTAAAAAGCAACACCATGATAAAAGTTCTGCACCATGGCATCCTAATGAAACTGGTAATGCCACCATCTGGGTTCAGAACAGTGATTTAAAGGCGTAGAGCTGTGGACGGGGGGATGGTTTCGTGTGGGTTCGGTACGCAGCAGCCACCTTCTTTAGTGTGTACCTAACGCTGAGTGAACCATTATCATATTTCCAAGCTAATCTTAGTCCTTTGGAGAGCACTGTCTCGAACGCAAACGGCGACGTGCTAATTGGGAGAGACTTCAACGCTAAAGCAATGGAAGGGGGCATGCCTTAAATAGATCCGCGGGGAAAACGAATCCTAGAAATGACGGCTCATCGTACTAAATACCGGAAACACGCTGAATTTCCGCCGTATTAGCTGTGAAGGAACTATACCGAACGTGACATTCGCCTCGGAGTCCTTAGTACAGAGGTACATAACTGTAGAAAAATAGAGGACTACTCAGCCAGTGATCATCAGTGCATTCTACTTGAGATCAGTGATATTGTCTCCCAGCGTCCGTGCGCTCGACCTTCTAAAATTGGAGGGACCATTGGAAGGATAGACATCGAGAGGGTCGTTGAGTTGCTCACAGCAGGTGCTCCGCTACAGGGAGATTTGCAGCGGACAGAAGAACTGGCAGCTCGAAATGTAGCGAATTCAACTATCAGCATCATCACGACTACTTGTAACGCTGTTATTCCCCGTCGAAAACACCAGCACGGCAAGCCTCCAGTGTACTGATGTTCGACTGAAGACGGTGAAAAGCGAAGGGAGTGTCACAAGCTTCGGCATTCAACGGGTCCGGAACTATCGCCAAGCATGCAGCCGGGTAGCAGCATATAAGCCGGCTAGAAAATGACTTCACAAATCAATTAGCAACAGCAAGTTTCGTTGCTGGAAAGATCTAGGGGACAATGTAAACAAGCTACATCTTGGTTATGGGGAAGCTTTGGGCACTACGAAAACCTTGCATAGATAATGCCAAAATAATAGATAAGATAGTGCGGGTACTCTCCTCCGCTCATCCCGTCCACGTTGACGCTGTCCACAGTGAAACAATAGCCGAGCGTCTACTCTTCACACAGTCGGAACTGAAAGAGGCAGTTCTTTCATTGGAAGCGAAGAAGGTATTAGGTCCAGATGGAGTTTCAGCTGAGGTGTTGCAACTTGTCTATCACCATTGTCTTAACTTGCTGCTCAGAACTTTCAACGCTTGACGGCAGGACAGGGTTTTCCCGGTAGGATGGGAATTGCCAAGCTTGTGCTAATCAGCACCGTCTGCATACCGCCCATTATGCATGCTAGACACCGCTGGGAAAGTGCTAGTGAAACATATCAAGATAAGACTCATGCCGTGATTCGTACTGTCTCGGCAGTACGGCTTTAAAGCAGGACGCTCCACCGTCGATGTGATTGCAGAGGTAGTGAGTAAGGTCCAAAAGGTAGAGGCATATAGCCGCACCAAGCGACGAATCGTCGTGTTGGTAACACTCGACGTTAGGAACGTCTTTAACACCGGTAGATGGGTGGATATTTTGAATACAGTAGAAAACTTTCTTCAAGTTCCAGAATATCTAATGCGGCTTCTGACGAACTACCTGAAAAATAGGAGCCTACTTTACAACATGATACACGGAAAACAAGGGATGAAAATTGCATCGGGTGTTGCCTGGGGGTGTATCTTTGGTCCAGACCTGTCAAACGTGTCTTAAGACGGGCTACTGAGACTGAAGATGCCAGATAGGTCACGCTTTATCGGCTACGTGGATAATGCTGTGGCTCTAGTCACCGGTCACACCGTTGAACAAGCGCAACTTAGGCTAGATATGCTAATGCGCCGAGTGAGGGACAGGGTGATAGCAAGCGGGTTCAGTCTAGCGCTGGAGAAAACCGAAGTTGACAAATTGACAAAAACGAGAATCCCTAGAGGAAGCATGATCAGTTTTGGAGACATACTAATTGAACCGAAGCCAGAGGTGAAGTCCTGAGGCTAGTGATCAACTCAAAGATGAGTTTCTCTGAGCCAATCAGGACAACGGTTGAGAAGGTTGCTTCGGGAGTATTGACTCTGAGCGGATTTATGGCAAACGAAGGGGGCCCAACCCACCAAGAAGACGATTCTTGATGAGTGCTGTAGCGTGAGTGCTACTGTACGGAGCAGCAATATTAGGCCACACTTTCAGTAAGGAGGTGTACCCAAAACGGTTGGCACAGGTACGGAGAAGAGAAGCATTGAGAATTGCATCTTCATCGCCTCATCCTGGATGTGAGACCATGGCTCAATCGAAGATATGGTAAGGTTGACTTCTATCTGACCCAGCTTTTGAGCGGGTATGGGTATGGGTGTGTCTTACCTGCACAAGATTGGCAAGTCATGGTCGCCCGATTGTTCATTTTACCCAGAAGAGAAAGACGATGCCTACCACACATTTTTGAGTGCAAAAATTGGGGCAGGCTGCGACGGGACCTCTACAGTGAGACAGGACAGCTCACTCCGGATAGTGTAGTTGCGGTGGTGCTTGGATCGGTGGACAAATGGAACCATGCGGCACATTATATTCGGGCAGTTCTTAAAGATAAAAGGAACTCACAGCAGCTAGGGACGTCGGCGATGGTGGCCCACTAGTCTGAGAATTTCTTTTCTAGAAGACGGATCCCCCAGCTTGAAGATACCTCACCGTAATAACAAAACAGGACCTTGCCTGAAGAAATGTAGCAATCGGTTCCAGGCTAGGTTCTTTGGTTGACAGGGGAGTTGTTTAGATTGTTTTATTCGACGTGCTGGAAGAACCAAAGGTAATGTTTCGTACCAAGAGTGTGATTGTTGATAGAGTAGGGTTTCTTTAAGTGTTCTTTGCTATCGTTCGAGCAGACCATTTGTTTGGGGGTAATGAAGAGAAGATATTTTTCGTTTTAGCCCCAGTTCGTTCCCTAGTTCCTTGAAGAGTTTTGATTCGAGCTAAGCTCGTTGGGCCGTAATGATTGCCTTTGGAACACCAATTATTAATGAAGCTTTGCAGCACTGACTGTGTAGTAGTATCTACCATAGCGATGGCTTCTGTCAACTTGGCATGTGATCAATTATGGTTAGACAATATTTAAAACTACTATATGAGGCAAATGGACCGATTATATCCATATGGATAGTTACAAAACGTTCAGAAGGAATTTCGAAAGGGGTGACAAAATGTGTTTTGAGTTTTTGGATTTGGATGCTTTGATTCTGTTTTTAATATCAGTTATCATCTTACTCCATACAAATTTGATTATAAGTAATTTAGTAGAAGCTTTAATGCCTGGATAATGAAGACTGTGGATTTTTTTCGATGGCTTGTTGCCTAATTTGATGAGATATTAAAGATCTATTTGAATTTCGACTAGTGTTGCAAAAAAATGTCAAAATTCAAACAGGTAATTCTATGTTTTTTAAAACAAAACGACGGGTTATTTAATAAGGATATTAATTATTGCACGTTTTGTTGTGCACGACTTTTTCTTCAAAATCTATAGAGAAAGGCTTTTTCAAAATCAATCTGTGATAGGGTATCCCCATCCAAGCTGTTGGATCCCAGGATATGTTGAATGTTAGTAGAGAATTGGGCGATGAAATGAAGATGTCTAGTTTCGAAGGGAGAAGCTATCTCCGTATTTTGCCGAAAAGTGTAAACTAGAGGCTTGTGGTTGGTAAAAATAATGATTGGTCGACCTTCCAGTAGATATCTGACGCGTTTAATAGAACAGTAAATTACCTGAAGTTCTCTGTCATAGGTGCTATAACACATTTGTGACGATCATAACTTGGTTAAGAAAAAACCTAATTGTTGCCACAAACCTTCGCAATGTTTTAGTACAACGCCGTCAATAGTTAAATGCATCAAATACAAGAGATGATTTTGCGTTTGAAGAAGAAAATGAAGTAGTGTTGATTGGGATAACTGCCGTTTTGATTGTTCAAAAACATCTTCAGCACAACTATCCCAATTCGTTTTTTTGCTACTGTCTTCTTTGCTTCCTAGAAGAAATTTGTTTAAATTACGGTGTATTTCAACAGCTTTTGGAATGAAAAGACGCTAGAAGACGCTAAGTATTGTCGTAATAGCCAGGTTTAGACGGTCAACCAACCGATATTCCAGTATTTAAGGACATAAAGAAATGACGCGAAAGGTTGGGACGCTGATATGGACAAGTGGAAAGAAGAGGTTCAAGTATAGTGAGCAGTTAGCGACGAGATGTCAGAGAGATCAGTTGATTCTTTTGAATGATCAGAATGAATAAACGTAATCACTCAATTTCAATCTTTCATTTCCAATATCTGTACCCCTTTGCACTCTCCTATGCAGTCGTGAAGATGCCGCCCGAGCCAAGGTTGTAAATGTTAAAGTTAAAAAAAAAGATCAATGAATACATTAAGTAAGTAAGTAAGAAAACCAGAAAATATTTAAATAAAATCGAGTAACAAAGTAGGGAAATAGATTAAGTCGGAAAAGCAAAACTGAGGAATTCTGGTGGAATGCAATCCTGCAATGAAACAGTTACTGGTCTACTTCGATGAGACTTTATCGTTAGGAAGGAAATTCATTATTCAGGATTTGGATGAGTCGTTCGCTTTCATTTCTACCGATGTAGTGGACACTTGTCAACGACACGTGGTTGATTTAATGGACAAAATTATTTTCTCATGCCGAGAAAAGGAAAGGTAACTCCGATGCCTACACTATATCAAACTCTAGCTCAAATCATGATTCTAACTCTCCAATACCTTTGAGGTCTGACAGCCAGTCGTCAACCGAGAGCAGTAAAAAGCCGAAAAGAGCACTAAATCGACCAGGAATTATTATTATGTTATTTTCTACAGATTTCATTTCATATATGAAGAATTTAAACTAGAAACGAGAATGTGTAATTATTTGCCATTATTAGTAGAGTTTTTGTACCAAATTGCAGTGGATATGCAATTGCAAGCCTATTACATTCATTCCTTCCTTGACTTCCCTGGGCTGGTGCACAAAAGTGCTAAACACAATTTCATTAAGCGCAATGCCCAGAAAATATTGAATTAAGACTTATTATGAGAGCCTGCACCAAATATTTACAAGCAAATAGTCAACATTATTCAAAATAAGGAGTTGTATCAATATCCACAAATTTTGAAGGTGAATACTTTGAGTCGTAATATAATATTGATTGTAACCCTCATTCGTCATGGTGCAAGTAAATTAAAAACCAGGTTTAGATACGTTGAATTAGTTCTGTCATCAACCAACAGTAAACGCCCGGAACAGGTGATATCAGCGAAGTTGTCACGATCAGAGCAACTGGTTTAAGAATTGATGCAAATGAATATCAATAGAAATGCTTGTTTTGATTGCGCTCCCGACGTGTGGACGCTGCGCGAATTACCATTTACGAATGACAATCCATCGGATAACCAACGACGGCGAAACCCGATGAAAAGAATGTGGAACGTAGGGGCGTACCCGATGAACGCCAGTTGGAGGGTCGCTGATGCAAGCCAGCACCGCAATCGAAAGTTCAGCTGCCTCGAAGAGTAAAATAAACGGTCGAGCGGCTGGAAACCGAGCTGACGAGGAACCTGCGGACAAAGGACGGGTCTCTTGTCGAGGATGAAGATCGATAGCGGAGGATCGACAGTACGTCGAAGCAAAGTATCAAGGATGGATATCTTAACTAGCAGTTCAACGGAGAATTGTTCATTCTACGTAATTCGGGGAAGCTCCGCTAGATTAGTGTAAAAGATACTAATTTCAGCTTTGTGAGGGGTGTTTCGGTGGCCGCATTACTCGCGTGGTGGCTACTTGGGACCAAGGCACAAGCGATGGGGGGTATGAGGTGAGAAAAGTGCCCAAAAATTTTATCAAGAGTTAAATTATGCCATAGTGTAAAAGTTGAAATTTATTTATTTATTTCATTGCCAAACAAGGCATCGTTACAAAAAACATAAACTAAAAAATAATAAAATATAATGAATAGCACAATAAAATATCCTTAATCTAGGTTTGAGGGATGGAGTTCGGAGGATAAGGTGCTTAATAATAAAGCTTTGAAATTGGATATGGAGATGGTTGGAGAGTAAAGTATGCTTAGTGAATTAAAAGCTTTGCAACATCCGTTTACAGGCTCGTTATCTGCGTAAATCGTATGTTGTCGCTCTTTAATCAGCAGACACGAATGTCTAGTGAATCGCGATATCTCATGGAACTTAATTTTGTCAGCTAGGAATGGTATTTTAATAGTGCCTCTAAGGATATCAAACACGAAGCAGCAGGCAAACATAGATCTTCTTGAGGCCAGCGTTGATATATTTAGGATCCAAAGCCTATGCTCATATGACGGCAAATCTGAAAAATTTTTCGGATAAAATAATGATCTTAACGCAAAAAGGACGAATTGTTTTTGAACCGACTCAATTCTGTCGGTATGAACATTAAAGCTCGGATCCCAGATTAGACAAGCATATTCAAGGATAGGACGAACTAAAGAAAGGTATAATGTCTTAGAGACCCATACATTCTCAAATTCTTTAGATCGACGTTTGATAAAACCAAGGAGCTTACTGGCCCTACTGATGACATGATGGTAATGTAAATGGCAACGCATTTTTTGTCCAAAGTGACACCAAGGTCTACGATGCTATCCACCCGGCTATGTTTATGATGGTAAAGATGATAATTGTTGATTAAAGTGAAAAGCTTATAACTTGACATTTTTCAAAGTTCGAGGAGAGTTTATTAATTTGGGACCACTCTAACAGGGAGTTGATTTTGTTTTGAAAGAATAATGTATCTTGTTGGGACTTTATTACATGGTAAATCTTAAGATCATCGGAATAGAAAAGATAAGGAATATCCGACAAGACCTCAGAAAGATCAAAAATGAAGATATTAAAAAGGAGAGGGCCCAGATGGCCTTGTGGTACACCGGAGCAAAAATTTATTTCTTTGGATATGAAACCTCGAAATTTAACATTTTGAGTCCGATTATGGAGATATGAGCCAAGCCAGTTCAGTACCGATTCCGAATCTTTTAAGCTTGTGTATTAGGATTTCGTGGTTAACCTGATCGAACGCTGTACTAAAATCAGTGTAAATCGCGTCAATTTGGCGCCCCAACTCCATTTCGCAGAGAATGCTAGACATCATCACGGATAGATGAGTTGTGGTCGAGCGATTTTTACGAAAACTATTCTGTTGATTGTTAAGCCGTGGCTTAATAATGGGAGATAATTTGGAGCAGACTGTTTTTTCAAATAGTTTTGGTGTAGCAGATAAAGCAGCAATACCTCTGTAATTCTCAACCGACCCCTTAACTTTATTTTTATATATTGGTGTCAAATGTCATGACTTCCAAGATGAGGGGAAAATTCCAGCAGCAAGGGATTTGTTAAAAAGGATATATAAGAGGAAGATCAATGGCTCTCTGCAGTTGAATAAAAAGTAAGGAGGGACTAAATCAGGGCCTGGTCCTTTATTGAGCTCAAGATCTTCTATTGCTTTAAGTATTTCATCTTTTGAAATAAAAATTTCTTTAATTATAACGGCTGAATTTAGGTCCGAGGAAGGAGCGTAGTACGAAGAGCTGGTTGTAGAATAAATGGATCGAAAGTGGCTGGCGAAAAATTCACAAATATCCATTGGGTAGAAAGAGCTAGATTCCTGATATGTCATGAATTTAGGAAAGCCATGAGACTTATGATTATATTAGATGTTTACGAAATCAAAGAATTTTTTTGGGTCACGAATAATATTTTCACCAATTGTGTTAACATATGATGCATATGCTTCCCGGGATTTAATTTGAAATTCCTTCGCCAGTTCATCATATTTGGATTTCATCTCATGGATCACATTAGATCTTGATTGAATTATTTTATAAAGCTTATTTCTTTGATTTCGCAAGTAATGGAGCTCACTATCTAGCCAAGGCTCAGAGAGTTTGTTCTTCTTTTTTATCCTAGGTACGTGTCTTTCAACGGCGTCCATGGAAATCTTGTAAAAACGCGATACTGCATCATCTACACCTAACGTTGTAAGAGTACCAGTCCAGTCAATTTGACGAAGGTAGTTATTTATGCCATCATAGTCAGCATTATAGAAGTCGTATGCAATGTTGTTATTGTAAGATAGCTGGTTTGTTTCATCGGTAGTGGACAGCTCAACAGAAAGTGCAGAATAGGGGAGGCTATTAGAAAAAAGGTGCTCTATTTCACCAGTCGGATTGACCACTACGTCGTCGTATGCGTTTGTAAATATCAGATCTAGCCAATTACCGTAATGGTTGGGAGTCGAAACAATTTGTGCAAATCATTACCATATAAACTGTTAATAAGTTTAAAGTGAATATCGTCCGAAAGATTTATTGGCAGAAGACCACCATCAGCTTCATCGACCATGAATGACAAATTAGGGCGATTGAAATCGCCAAAGATGATAATTTTGTCTTCTTCATTGATGGAAGCAGCCAGTGAAGAAATTACATTAAACACATCATAGTAGATTATCTCAGCTGATTTAGGTGGAATATAAAAAACACCAACGTATAAATCCGATTTCTCCATTTTGATACGGACGATTTTATGTTGATAAAATTGATTTGGAACTGTGCTGACCAGCTTGCTGGAAAAGGAATTGCACAACAATAAGAACGCCACCGCCCCGGGTCTATCCAGTGCTATGATAATCTTTATCGTCCCTATAAATTGTCCAGTTTCCATCAAGAATCTCTTCGTTTACAAATGAATTGTTCAACCATGTTTCGGTCAGGGAAAGAACATTAAATGGCATGATTTGGCGTCAAGAAAGAGTTTATTCTTTTTCCTCTCATACCACCACAGTTATGGTAAAAGAGTCTGAGGCGATTGGAACTGAGTGGGGTTTTACTGGGAACGTAAAAATTTCTGGTATTGCTCTCTAGATCGTTGAAGAGAAGATATATAATTGCTGCTTACGTATGAGGAATAAGTGTCCAGATCTCTGGCTGGAGATATACCGTATTCCTCATGGTATTTAAAATAAAGTCCACGGAGAGCCTCTATTTCAATGGGAAGACCTTCTCATTGGATTGAAACTTTAATGTTTATCTTTGTTTTACCATCGATACACGCAGTATCAGGAGCTTTGTGCAGATAGGCCAGGAAAAGTCTCACGTTATCGTAAATTCTGTTATCTCTAAGCCTAGATAGGAGATATTTGGACTCGAGATCTTTGCTTGAGTTGATTGTTGCCCTCACAACTGGTAGCAGTAGGGGGTCTAAAAATGAACTCTTCTCATTCGTCGAGTTTACTGTTGAGGCTGGTAGTTGAATTATATGAGCTGTGGATGGAATCTGTACACCTCCATGTACTAAATTTGAGTATCCAGTGAACTTTTCCTTATTTTCTGCTATTGAAGTGGGGACAATGCGCTTTTCTACCAGATCATTGGTACTTACAGATGGCAAACTGCTTGAAGCACTATTATTTATGATGAGGGAAGTGGATGGATTTTCTATGGTAACGTCAATGGAACTAGGAGTAGTGTCTTTTGAAACTAAATGGGAAATTGGGTTTACAACTGGGTTAGTAGAAGGCTTAGAGTTAAGATCTTGGTTAGTTTTGTTTAACGTATACTTAATTTTAATTTGAGCTTCATGCGATGGTTTCGGTATTTATTTACGGTTGTTGACTTGGCTTATTCCACTTGCTGAATATCATATCCTTCCAGACATAACCGTCGCTTTTTAGTCGGAGGTTAGTAAAAAGCAAGGCATATTTCCTTGGAATATGCACTTTGAATTATGGCCTTCGTTTCTTACGATTTGGGATGTCTTCCACTTTGCAGCCTTTGATCATCAGACATGTTTCAAATTTCTGTTGCAACCCAACGGCATTCAGATTTTTAGGTACCTTCTTGAGGTAAAATATCTCCCAGATGTTTTCTCTGGCTTTTGTGGTTCTATGAATATTTGCTGAATTGACTGACTCCAATTTCTTTAATCTTTTGTTCCAGTCATCCAAAGACCAGGTTGTGCCCGATTTGAAAATAGAAGAGACTACTGAAACTTGGATCGTAGGTCTTTCAATGGGCGTATCGCCTTTGTAGCATGAATGGCAATTGCCTACTTTCTGTATAACGACACTAGAAGGGCATTTCGCTGTTAATTGAGCTGCACAGTATTCATGAACTATATTCTCCATGGCGGCAAATTTTTTCTCTGACCCTTCAATTTTCGCAATCAGCTTCGAGTGTTGTGAGGCGTTTTGTTGCGTTGTGAAGTTAGTTGCTCCCAATATCTCGTCCATCCAGTTGTTTAAATTTTCAGTACTTTGGAGCTGCAGATTTGTAATCGGATTTCTCATTGCAATAAGACGGGAGTCGACTGCTTCGAATGCATTAGTGACCTTGACATTGCTGCCTGAAAGTGCAGTAGCAAGCTCATTAAAACTAGATGCCATCTCAACGAAGCTTTCATCATTTGCACGTGACTTTGCATTCTAGCGTGCAATTAGCTGGTCCTTTTTATTGATGTGGGCATCAATGCGATCAGTAATTCGATCATATAAATCTCGAAATTTATGTTCAAGGTGTTGGCAGTCTGAACAAATGAAATAAGACTCCAAGAAACGATGAAACCAAGTCTCTTGGAGCAACCATGAAAGCACTGTGCAGTTTGCGGGAACAGAAACTCTTGCATATAACATACTCAAAAGTATGATCGAAGGCCATGCAATTTCGGAGATTACACTAATGGGTCATTGTCCAAGATAAAATATAATTTAATAATTTATTTAGTTAGTTTATTTATATATCTGCTATTGTTAAAACTGGTACACCGATTATTAAGAATTTTAGTCAAGGTCATTGACAAGTGAAAGCCAACAGCAAAACAAAATTTATGTACATTGTTTGGGTATCCATCTCAAACGAATATTTAAACAAGTTGGGTAGACAGACCTATGCTCATTTCAGAAGGCTTTTGTACTCAACTCACAAAATGCAGTAACCAGCAACTAATAAAATCCAGCAACACGTCATGTTCGAGGATCATACTATTATTAACAAAGTTGAAAGAATTTTGACTTCTGAGGTATTTGTTAAAGTTATACCCATAAATATCTCGCTTGATAATTTTTTCAGATTTTTTAGATCACGGGTGTCCATTCGCGAGAGAGGAAACACATTTTTCATGTATTGCCACCCCACCCCCCCCCCCCCCCCCCCCGTGCTCCCACTGGAGCAAAAACTGTCAGTTTATGAACTGTTTAGAAAAGCTCTCATAGAGAAGTTTCATTTGATACTCATATCGGCTACCTTTCATGAAATTTTTTCAGGGGCCACTCCTCTGTACTGTAATAAACGATTCATGGCCTATTTTTTCGAATCTTAGAATGGTTACAAAGCCCTTTTGCTAGGAGCTCTCTCCTGCCTCTTCGACTTGTTTCAATTGTATGCACTCATCTTCATGAAAAGCGCATATGGCTCCATAGCCATATGTTTCCATAGTAATACAGGGCACATTGTTCCATAGTAATACAGGAAAATTCAAATCGCTATAACTTCGTTAAATATTATTCGATCTTTATGAAACTTTTAGAAAAGATCAGTCTTATAAATGGTCATCTGTTTGCTAAATTTTATAGAATTTAAGACTATTGTTTGGATTTTATTCAATAAAACATAAAATCGATAAATCATACTATTACTAACAAAGTTGAGTGAATTTCGACTTCTCATGTATTTGTTGTTGTTGTACTCATTAAGGCCTACATTCATGATTTTTTCAGATTTTTCGGATGGAAGGTGTCCAATCGCGAGGGGGGGGTACGCAAAAAGTTCGTACATGGCGAAGGCGTGCAAATCCCGTGATTCAGATGGAACAATTTCAACCGGCAACTCAAGACAACACCACATTTTCACAACTACATTGGACACGAAATGTTTGAGGAAATGTGCACATATACTAACATCTATGCACTACAAAATGATTTGGTTGGGTTCAAACCGTGAAGGAAATGAAGACTTTGGTGGGTTTTCATATCATGATGGGAAATTTGAAAAACCGCAGAACGCGCATGTATTGGGATATGGACGTTGGTCTTCCATATTTTTACAAAAATATGACGCGGGACAGGTTCTACCAACTACGGAGCTGCTTGCACTTTGTAAATAACATGGAGAAACCACGAAATAGCAAAGACGTACTATTCAAAGTAATTATTTTTAATATTTTTTACATGGAATTTTTTTCTCTTAGGTAAGACCGCTCATAAATTCAATTCGGCAAAGATTTTTGAAAAATTCAATTGAAGAATTGGCGATTGATGAGCAAATGATTTCGTTCAGAGGAACTCTTTCCATCAAGCAATATATGAAGGACAACCTAGCCCCTGGGGAATAAAAGTATTGATTCCTTGTGGCGAACACCGAGATTGACCAATCGTTTGTCGAAAACTTCGGCTATGGTGCAGCAGTAGTCATGCATTTGTCCCGTAGGATCCCGGATAACACAAAAGGTGTCAAGTTGTACTTTGACAATTATTTTGCATCATATGGAGTCTTCGAGTTGCTGAACAAACGTAATATTTATGCTGCTGGAACCGTCAGAGTTAATCGATTCTGCTCACAACCATTTATGAATGACAAGGACATGAAGAAAGCTGGGAGAGGTTCTTCTGAACAATTGACAAGTTGTGACGGCATGTTATCTTAACAAAATGGTACGACAATAAAGCTGTCACAATTGGATCCAATTTTATAGGCATTGGAACCACAGACAGTGTTCAAAGATGGAACAAAACCACAAAAAAATTTGATTCGACTACGCGGCCTGAAGTAATAAAATTAAACAATGAAGGCATGGGAGGAGTGGCTTTATTAGATCAACTCATTTCGTATTATAGGATCTATATTAGGTCAAGAAAATGGACGCTTCGTGTAATTACCCATTTTATTGACTTCACAGCTGCTGCCAGCTGGTTGGAATACAGGCACGACGCAGAACGCAACAATGTGCCTTCGAAAGAACTTTTGGATTTGATGTCTTTTAGAATGAGCATAGCTAAGGCTTTAGTTCACGCAGAAAGCTTAGGACTACGATCAGCTCAAACATCAGAACTTGAGAATACTGCAGAAACCTTAGCGAAGAAACGCCGTTCAGAAACAAGACCAGATACTGAAATTCGTTTCGATAAATATGATCACTTTGCTGTCTATGATGAGAAATTAGAAGCTAGTAGGTGTAAGCTTCAAGGATGCAAACAGAAAACTCACATGACTTGCACTAAATATAAAGTTTATCTCTGTCTATTAAAAGATAGAAACTGTATTTTAAATTTCCATTCTAAGTAGTTTTGCAAAAATTCAATAAAGTACAAAAAATTATCCAAATCTGTGTATTAATTTTGTCTTCCAATGATCATAATGAACATCGCTTGAAACCTGATGTCCACTTCAGTGGACATGCTGTAAATTTTCATCAAAACATTAAAAAAATGTTTTGATTATAAAATCATATTCAATCAACCACAATTAGTCGATAATGTGCAAAAAGTTGTTGAAAGAAGCTTCGATTCTCTTTCAGGTCTGAATGGGTTAAACAAGAGCTTGTGAGGTTAAACTAAGGTCATGAAATAAATAGATACCACATTAAAATTTGTTCAAGTAACTTCATTAGTTTCATGTAAAACCACACTGCACTCAATACTAGAGGACCTTTTTCTTGCATTTTAGCTTAAAAAGTAATTCAGTAATTTGAGAGACTATAAAGATTTTTTTAAGGCTCCTTAAGAAAATCTGCTGTGTTGGTTATATAACTTTTTGTCGACATAAAAATCACATCAAATAAATACTTTATAGTCAATTCGTGATCAGAATTGAAATTCAATGTCTGTCTTATCTCCAATATTTTCCCAGAAGCCATCAGCTTAAATGGAATAAAACCTCGAATTAAAAGATTTTCTTTTAGATAATATTCTGTCTTGCACGAGTACTATAATTCGGAATACGCTACGTCGAACTTACTGAAGAAGAGTTAAGAATTTCATGAGAAAATTATATTAACGCTAACTCCTAAACTTTTTTACATACTTTTTTATCAGTATGCACGCAGAATATGAAATAAAGACATAAAAAAGTACTTAGTACTTAACAGAGCTTCAGTTTGATATCAAATGGTGATATTTTAGATTATACTTTCTATGGTGCAGATAAACCAAATATATTTACAAAGAAGCTTTACATCAAGATGGGGAAGTATTGCGGAAGCAAATATTTCAAAAAAATTATTTTATATCCAGAATTATACTTGGTTAGCATAATTAACAATTTATCCTTTTGTATCCCAAAATTCTCAGAAGAAAGTGTAATTATCCTATACTTTTCATTTATGGAGCAAACAATGAACATTTTTAGTATGAGGATTTACAGAGATATATTTTCCACTGCAAATCATCATGTACTATAAAACAATATTCTTGATTCAGGTCATGTAGAAAGTTTTTACACAAAAGCGCCTGGGGCAATCTTTCCACAGGAAAATAATTAAAAGTATTACTGTCTAGACTTTCATGTGTTTGCTTTATTGAATACAATTCCAGCGAAAACGATAAACATCATTATTGCTCGAAGGATCTTCGGATTTACACCATAACCTGAGAAAGTTTACATTCTCAGCAAACATTGACATGATAGGTCTTACTAAAATCTTATTATCTGTAGCGTTCCACTGAATTTCCTTTGTGTCAGACTTCTTCTATTTGTGAGTCACTCAATAACGTTTAATCCTGCATTGGCACTCACATATTAGGTCAAACACCAGCAGACAAACCAAGTATAAATGCCAACTTATCGCCGTTTCCCTTCAACAAACCGAACAAGAAAGGGATGTCGAGGACAAAAATGAAGAAGTATGAGACAAACATCTGCCTTGGCATCCGCCATCCTGCAACTTTCAAATCTAGATTTCATATTTCACCCTCAGTGACTTGAAATCGAATCTCGTCGCAAAACGGATGCTGAAGTAGCAGCCAAACTGCAAAATGGCATGATTGAGTATCTCACCTGTCGTTTCCACCTCGCGATATCATTCCTTTTGTACTTATCTCGTTCGACCAAACTTAAGTTGACTTTCGATAAGGATTTATGGTTTGCGTTCAATTCGAAAATGAAATAAATGCTATCCGACATTCAATCCAAGTAGAACGTATAGAAAGTCTGTGAACTGGTTATTGAGGAATGCCTTCAAGGATCGTTTTGTGGTAAGGAGCATGGAGTTTATAGTCGAATGGTTTGGATTCATGCTGTTGTTTTAGTGCCACAGAGACAAGTAAAGGTAGGAAATTGGAAATGAAATGCTAGATAGGGTAAACATTTACTAATTAATTAAGTATTTAGTTTGTGTAAATCAGAATTGCAGTTTGGGGATTGTAGATCTGTTGTGCAAGAATAACTCAGATAATCGATTTAGTTTGTTTAATTCGAAGTTAATTAAGATTTCAGAAAGTTATTGATAGCAAATGAAAATTTTCTGAATCACAATTTACTCATAAAATCTTCAAACTATGAAGATATCCGCAGTTTCGTACGAGTACGAAATTGCGGTAATTTTTAATGGTACCAGCCCATATGCTGGAATCAACCGGTGTCCATCGAGCGCAATGTGCTATTAAGTTGATGGTCGAAATGCTCGGGTGAAAGAACAATGTAATTCTTTTACTTAAGACACCAGCATTCCCTAAACAAAATTTCTGTAAAGATAGTTAGAGAGCTTGGCGCATAGTTCACCAAATTCAATCAAAATAGCGGGAAGGAGATCATGCATGGTCTAGCACGTCATTTACGGCGTGTGTAGAAAGTGGGTAATGTTTTCTTGGTTATTGGGTCAGCATGATATTAATTTATTGAAAGAATTAAATGATGTAAAAAATTTACTTGAGCCGATTGTATACTTTGATAAAGGATGCTCTAGTCAAGACCATGAACCACGAAATTTTACCGCGTCATTTTATGGTCCCAGATTATCATGATTTTTTTTTTTTTTTTTTAAATTGGGAAGTGAATGCTATGCACGCAGAGTGTAGGACTCCCATACTCCTAAGAAAGCGACTGGACTACCCACTAAACACCTCCCCTGTCAACCCGAGAACCTAGCCTGGGACCGTTTGACACATTACTTCGGACCAGGTCTCGTGTTGTTACGCCCGTGAGGCACCTTCAAGCCGTGGGATCCCTCTTCTAGCGGGAGGGAAGAGGAAGTATCAGACAAGCATTCTCCCAGCCTCAACGCCCCGGCTGCTGTGAGTCCCTTTTATCTTTTAGGACTGCCCGAGCATAATGTGCCACCTGGTTCCATTTGTCAACCGATTGGAGCATCACAACAACTATCCAGGGTGAGATCTCGCGTCTCCCTATAGAGGTCCCTTTGCAGCCTGTCTCATTTTATGCACACAAAAAATGTGTGACAGGCATTGTCTTCCTCTCCTGGGCAAAATTGACAATCGAGGGACCGTGACTTACGAATCTTGTGCAGACAAGTCTGAAAACACATGCCCGCTCAAAAACTGGGTCAGATAGAAGTCAGTCTCACTATGCCTTCAATTTAGCCACGGTTTCACAGCCCGGATGAGATGCGCAGTACACATTCCCTTCGTCCCATTCACCCAAGACTGCTGCCAATCGTTGAGTGAGCGCTATCTCTCCTTGCGGACAACCATCTCCGTCGCATCCTCGCTTCGACATTGGTAAATAGCACGGCACTCTTTAGCAAGGAGGGCAACAGGCAATAATTCTTGTCACCGAACCAGAGACTGTCGGATACGAGGATGTAATTCTCAGTTCTCCTTTTCTCTTTACCTGTGCCAAGCGTTTTCGGTATACCTCCTTACTGAGAGCGTTGCCCCATATTTCTGCTCCGTACAGTAGCACTGACCCTACTGAAGAGACGTCTTTTTGATGGGCTGGGTCCCCCTACGTTGCACAAATAATTTCTACAATCGCTCGTCTTAATTAAGTGTGTGATGATGAGCGTTTCCTTCTCATTGGCGTTCGGGTGTAAGTTTTCCTCCCCATCCACCTTAGAGGCTAGAGGATGGGTTGCCCTCCCTGGCCAGAGAGACGGGTGTCCCTCTCTATATCGTTAAACCTTCGCATGAGACGATCGCTACCTCCCACTGTTAAGCAGCAGTTTCCCATCCACTATATACTAAGGGGTTTCCACTTTGATTGTTTTTCAGGTCAGTGCAGCTCAGTCGTCGACATCATACAACCCGTTTGGCAAAATTTGTTTAAACCGAAATACAGTAAAATGTTTAGGCTTGGAATTGGTACGGTTTTGAATGTTGGTAGATAAATCATTTTGGTATCTCTCCCTCCATCAATTGTTTTTGTATAACAATTATCAGAAGGGGGATAATGTTACTGGAACTCCTGATTTTGTGATGACAACTGAACTGATGAATTTTGGGATTGGATTTGGAAATTAAGTTGTAAATAACTGTAAGAAAACTGAGCGTACAAATTATAAATGACAGTGATTTCTTATTTGGTTGTTTCTAATTTATGGAAAATTAGAAGATAATATAGAGCTGTAAAGGAGTTTGGAAATCTAAGCTGAAAAAATGGGCCGTGATAAAAAGTATGTTAACCTTTTGTGTCCCACTGGCCACACCATACAACCACCAATCTAATACTCGTAATTTATCAGCCGACACCTACTAGTTATATGCTCTGCCACTGCTTAAATACTCGTATAATGCTAATGGTGCCATCTTTTGGAAACATTTGATTTTAGGGATGCATCAGACTACGACTATTTAGCCGCACTTCTGTCGCAAGTTACACATGGTTGAATGGAAGCCCGCACACTGCGATTTTCGACAATTTTGTCCTGGTCGGCAGTCGCAGGAATTTGCGATTTTTCCTAAAACCAGTTTAGCAGGTAGTTTTTGTGATACTCGCGCAGGCGCACATCATTTGGACATTTGACGCTGACGTGCACGGAGGTTTCTTGCATAGCGTGCAAATGAGTTAGCGCATGTGTTCCTGGCAAAGACATACCTTCAAATGAGCATATTAGTTCTGCGCATGCGTGAAGTTCCTTTGCAAATCTTGTCGCTGTGTGTTCGTATTTGCGTCTGAAAATCGCTGGTTACGGCAGAAAAATCGCAATGTGGCCGAACCCTTAGACTTCATTTCTACGTTATACGTTGTATGTACTCGTATTTTAGTGGTTTGTCTACATTTGAGTGATTACTGACAGACGATTTGTTTCTGTTTGTGAATTTGAAAGAACGGAAGTTGTTTGAAATGGCACGTAAGTAATTGCCCTAAATACTGTACAGTTTCGCATTTTACACCGCGATTGTCAATTTTTTTAATTCCTCTCCCTTTAATATCTTGTGATAAAAGGTGGTCACGTGCCAGAACCAACGAGAACATATTATGTGGGCCTCTAACAAAACATTTTTTTCTGTAATTGCAGAAGGAATTGAAGCAACGGATGATAGAGAAATAAATGACTTGCTGCCTAAAATTCCGTTAAATGCCAAATCCTCGGCAGATGGCTATTTCTCAAGTGATGAAGGTGAAATTGACCATACTCGTACATTTGGTCGGCCCCGTCGCAGAAATTTTACCTGCAGAGGCTGAGATTGAGGGTGATGAAGACGAACCGCTTGCAAGAGTAGCTGAAAGCTTAGCTGCTACATCTGTACCCAAATTTGCCGGTGCAACTAGGACTAAGCGTAATTTTTATCAGGAACCTCCAACAATCAATTTATGGACGATGTCTTCGAGCTTTCTGTAGATATTTTTTTGTGCTTATTCTCAGAAGATTGAAATTTCATTCAATATCCATTATCCGCTACTCAAAAAAATACCAATAAAGGAAATAAAACTTTCTAACCAACTACATCTGAAGAAATCAAACTATTTTTGGGAGTGAATCCACTTATGGGTGTCAAAAAGCTTCCTTGTTTGAAGGACCATTGGTCTTCACAAGAGAAGGTGATAGATGCCTATATTAGCAAAATTATTTTGCGTGGCAGATTTTATTGGTTGCTCAGTAATTTACATTTTGCAGACAATACTCTTTAGCCGAAAAAGGGGGAAGCAAATTATAAAAAAACTCTATAAAGTCGAACCGCTTTTGTCTACCCTTTCTCAAACATACAAGGAGTACTATTCTCCAGGAAAATGTCAAGAACTTGATGAAAGTACGATCAAATATGAGTATATGCCTGCAAAACCTACTAAGCGTGGATACAAGGCATGGGTTCGGGCAGATTATTCAGGCGACGTTTACGAGTCCCAAATACTCGTATATACTGGAAAAATAGGAGATCTACCCGAAAAAGATTTGGGAGCAAGCGTAGTGAGGGACCTGACAGAAAATTTGAAAAATTAAACCATAGGGTATTCTTTGATAATTATTATACGGATGTTCCTTTCGTGTAGGATTTGTTACAGAATCAAATACAATATATGGCTGCGGAACTCTAGAGAAGGGGAAAAAAATATCTACAAAATCACTTTATAGATAACAAGAGCATTACCAGAAGCCAGTATAATTGGCGGATGACAGGCTTGTTGTGCCTAAAATGGAAAGACAATAAACCTGCTTATTTTTTATCAAATCACCATGATCTTGAAGACGCTATTACGGCTAATCGAAGAAAGAAAGATGGTACGTTGGAAGTAGTAAATTGCCCAGAATTAGTTGTCGACTACTATAACCATATGGGTGCCGTTGATAAGGCTGACATGCTCAAAAAATGTTACGCCATTGATCGGAAAAGCAAAAAATAGTACTACAGAATAGTTTGGCACTTTCTTGACACTAGTGTGGTAAATGCATTCTTTTATTTCAAAAAAGATGCAGTGGAGCGAGGCTTTGCTTGAAGCAATTTAGAATCAATGTTGCTTCAGGATTGATTGGCGCTGGAAATGTACCCAAGAAAAAAGGACGGAAGTCAGTGGAAGTCTAAGAAGTCTAACTAACAAGCTAGCCCATATACTTATATATGGATATCTAGGCGTTGTGCCGTATGCAGCACAAAGAAAGTAGTGCATAGAAGTATGTGGAGTTGCACTGTTTGTACTGTTGGACTATGTCTAAAGAACAAGAAAAACTGTTTTTAATCTACCATAGCGACGAGTAAGCTATTTAGTTATATTACTGATACTTCTTGAATATTATAACGCAGAATAAAAACTTTGTCAATAAAAAAAGTTGAACCTTAATTCAACCGTAACTACTGCTGGTCAGCATATAAGACCATCATTTTTTGAAAAAAATCTGGTAGTACAAATTTATTTTAACTTATTTTGTGGTTAGTTGTTCACTTCTAAAGTATAAAACATTATATATAAATAACAAATTTCAAAAAAGTTAATTCCGGACTCAAAGGGTTAAACATCGGCGTTCACGCAGTTCTTCACGAAGTAGGCAAAGCTCTAGACGTCGCCGACTTTCTTCAAGGCATTCTAGCGAGTCACTCAGCAATTTAGTGTGGAATACTGGTGAAAGAGATCGTGGCAGTGAGCTAAGGGAAGAAGCAGTGCTAATAATAAATCTGGAAGACCAGAGCCAATTTGCAGTGGTGTGATGCAGAAAAGTTGACGAGTTAAAAGAAGTTATCGATTGGTCTGAGGAAGCCACCATTTATTTCGCAATTCCTAAATTACGTAGACTGGCTGAAACTTAGTATAAGGGCTTAACCTTGTTGTGCTACTCATGGGCAGAATGCAAGGAGAAAATACAGAAAGCTTTTCCACCCAATCGAGATCGTGATTATGATTAGAAGAAGGAAACGAGCAGATGAATTATACACCAAAAATATTTATGAGAAATATGCATTGGTAAACAGGTGCAAAATAAATGGAGAAGATGCGGTTTCCAGTATAATTGGTGGGTTGGACGATGGGATTGTTAAAAGCGGAGCAAAGGCAGGTAGATACAAAGCACCCGAAGAATTATTTAAATATTTGAGTCGGCAGAACGATACCCATTTCTTTCAACCTCAACGAATTAAAGATAATGTAAAGCGGAATGACAGGGAAAAAAGGTTCAATAAAAAGGAACTAACAGCGATGACTGGTGCAGTTTTCTAAAAATGCGGAAAGTCAGAACAATTTGCAAATACATGCACTGCAAAGCCAACATCACGGCCCCCCGATTTTCGATTTTGCCCAGAAGATGAGGACAATTCTGCCACACATTTTTGCGTACACAAAATGGGTCAGGCTGCTAAGGGATCTCTGCAGGGAGACGGGAGAGCTCACCCCGGTTTATTTAGTCGCGGTGATACTCGTATTGCTTGATAAAGGGAACCAGGTGGCACATTATGTTCGGCCAGCCCTAAAAGATAAAAGGGACTCACTGCAGCCGGGGGCGGTGGGGCTTAGGGATCGCTTTACTGGCACTTCCTCTTCCCCTCTCCTCTTCCACTAGAAGAGGGATCCCCCAGCTTGAAGGCGCCTCATGGCGTCACCATACGAGACCTGACTCGAAGTAATGTGTCAAACGGTTCCAGGCTAGGTTCTTTGGTTGACAGGGGAGGTGTTTAGTGGGTAGTCCAGTCAACTTCTTGCGAGCATGGGAGTCCCACACTCTGTACGTAAATGGCATAAAGCAATAAAGTAGTTGTCATGTTGGAAACGGTGACTGATGACAAAACCTATTACAAGTACTACAATAACATTAAGATTAATAATATTCCAACTGAGGCCTATATCGATTTGAAACGGCTATAACTCACTTGATTATAATCTTATTTCCTTAAAATTTTGTAAGCATAAGATGCTTATATCAATCTACATAACAGCAACTTTTAAGAAGATCCAGGGTACCGTTTTGATATTATAGGAGAAAATGTAGAATTGACAATTCATACTATTATTTGACGAGGCTGAGTGAATTTTGATTTCTGAGATATTTGTTGCCCTTATAATCATGGAGACCCACGTCCGTGATTTCTTTTTTCAGATTTTCCGGGTTCAAAGGTGTCCAATCGCGAAAGAGAGGATACAAATTATTCGTGCGTTTTACCTTCCCCTGGACGCCCCGATGCATAAAACGGGCTTTTTTGTTTTTTTTTTAAGTTTTAATCAAGACCTTTCATTTGATGCCCCACTCGACTACATATGACTTCAGCATAAGTGAGGACCCCCCTTAAAAATTTTAAAAGGTTTAATAAGACCTCAATCTTTGATAGGCCCCCACTTTTGAGCTTCCCACTGTTTGAGCTTTCTGGCTTCTATATTTTCTGAGGGAACTTGCTGTCAGGACACGAAACCATTGTAAAAAATTCCTAAAAAGCAATGCTCGATGGCTTTTCAAGAAAAAATAAAAAAATTGAATTACTATAACATATCCGTTTTGAGAAAATTTTACTCACTTATTTTAGTCCCTGAATTAAATACTATTCTTTGAACTACAAGTATTTTCAAAGCTTACCTGAAAAGAAAAAGAAGTAAAATTAAGTCATTTCATTTTAAAGATAAAACATCTGATGTAAGTTTAAAGAAAATTCAATGAATGGTTTCACTGGAAAATAATTGTCGTTAGTTTTTTTTTTGATTCAGCATAAAGTTTCACATGTTACTTGGCTCACAAAATTTACCAGTCCTTTCAAATATTTTTAGAGCAGCAACTTATTTTTGTAGAGAACTTTGTCATTTTCACCTAATTCATCTAGAGAAGTATTCAAGAAAGAATCTTAAGTGTTTAAAATGTACGTGATAATAACATACCAGGGCAATTCAACTATGATCGAGACAAATGCTCTGACACGTTTATTTACCATCGAAAAAAATTACAAATATTTACGGTTTTTCTAGGCACCCCCCCCCTTACAAGTTACGCATTTTTTCCACCTTTCCGAAGGTTTTTACTGCCTGTATCGAAGGATTCCTTAGGCAACTCGGACAGCCATGTGCGCACGAACTCCTCTTCCTCGTCGCAGATGTTGAATCTTTGAGGTCCGAGGGTTTATAGCCGCAGGGTGATAAATTCGGACTGTAGCGAGGGTGTTCCAGTACCTCGCATCCCAATCGCGATATTGTATCGAGCGTGAGACGCACGGGATGGGGACGCGCGTTATCCTGGAGAAGTTCAACAGTTTAGGGACCCATTGCGCTGTTATTTTGCCATATTGAAGGTGTTTGTGGATGATAGACTATACATTACCAATATTGATATCGAGTTTAGCCGAAAAGTCTCGAGCTTTCATCCTACGGTCCTCCAAAATGAGTTTTTCTACGCGGCAAATGTTGTCTGGTTTGATGTTGGTTCGCGGTCGACGATCACGCGGCTCATGCTCGACGGTTTCGCGACCATCATTGAATGTTTTGGCCCATTTAAACGCAGCAGCTCTACTCGGGCACTTACTACCAAAATGACTTCGCAAACGAAAAAAATTTCCGCGTTTTTAACGCCTTCTCACATTGAAAAAACGGATGACAACACGTTGCAGAACGGCGGTCACCACTTGACGTTCACTCTATGATAACCTCGCTCTTGACGCCCTACGCCACTGACTCGACTAGCAGATCTCTATACCCTACATCAGTGATGCCAACCAGCCGATCCATATACCCTACGCCACTGACGTCGACAGTTGGTGAGCGACTTTAAAACTAATCGCTGCCACTGAACCGCGTCTTGACGTTTGTCGGGAAAAACTTGTGGTAAAGCAAGAGGAACGGGCCATATAGTGAAGATTCTCGATATGGGCATCAAAGTGTAAATTTCAAGTGGAGCTATTATTGTATTATTGGTCTACAAAACAATATAAGACGTTCAGTGAAAAGTGTATAGACTAAATCATTGAAATAAACTGTCTTCGAGTTCGATCGTGCAACGCTTTTTGTAAGGTTAAGTTTGTTTTGAAAAGTGAGATTAATAGTTCTGTTTCGTCAACTTTCTAGCCTACAGGGTCTGAATAATAAGTAACCGGACTGACCTCAGAAAAATTTTTATCGGCAAAATATGTACAATTTTTCTTTAGAAATCTTCAATGTAGTCCCCATTGGAGTCGATAACACGCTGTCTAGAGCCCTCGTCGTAGCACGTTGAAAGTTTTCCAGAGTCCCGAACCGCGTCCCCTTAAGGTGTCTCTTGATCTTGGGGAACAGAAAGAAGTCCGCTGGTGCCATATCCGGGCTGTAAGGAGGCTGTGGCAACGTTGCCCCTGACTGTTTGGCCAACTGCTCGGTGACGAGCAGTCAGGTGTGTGACGGAGCATTGTCGTGATGGAGGATCCACGAATCGGCAATCTCCGGACGGACTCAGCGAACCCAGGCGGTCAATCGACGGAGCACCTCTCTGTAGTACTGGTCGTTTACAGTTTGGCCGGGTGGCACAAACTCTTTTTGAACAATGCCTTTCACGTCAAAGAAAGCAATGAGCATCGACTTCACCTTCGATTTCCTCATGCGCGCTTTTTTCGGTCGTGGTGACGCCGGTGTGTGCCACTCCGAACTTTGCCGCTTCGTCTCAGGATCGTATTCAAAAACCCAAGTCTCGTCTCCTGTAATAACGTGGTTAAAAAACTCTGGTTCGGTTGCTCGATCATACGCTCCATTTTCACTCCGACGACGTTACTGAACACGCACTCCGCTCTCGCTCGATGCTATCTCTCCAAGGGCTTGGAGGCAACTGCTGCAGCCCGGTTCCCTTTACCTAGATCCCCACCACCACTATAGCACCAGATACCGGTTAGCAGATGCTTTAACGGCGCGGGGCAGGCTCACTTACTTATTATACAGACCCTGTATATTATCAACAGGAATATAGGCTTTAGAGGGAGAAACAACCACCCGGAGGAGGGCTACGCCAGCTTTGCGTACGTGGAAAAAAGAAAAAAGGTATAGTTTATTTATGGTGGTGGTTCTGCGCGTCTCCAGCCTCAATTTGTTTTCTTTGTTCAGGTGGATTGGGGAGCGATAACCCCAGCGCAAATTTTGGTGCTAAGCGGGATCAATCTGAACACGACTAACAGGAATCGGATATCATTGAGGAATTCCAACTTTAATGCGTTCCAGTTGAGAGGTGAGTATGCCGCCGCGAGGGTAGAGTTCCAGTAATCCGCGAATGGTCGGTTTCGCGTCGCGGTCGGTACGTGGTGCCATATTTTGAATTTGCATGTTTTTATTAGCGGAGATTGCTTCGATTTTGCATTCGAGTAATGTATTTCGGGCACCGTGTCGACTATATTGGGGAGCGCGTATTGTTTCAGCGTAGGGTTTTGTTCTTTTCCTCCGAGGTAAAGATGTGTAATTTAGGGTAGAGTCGATGGAAGTTATTCGACACGTTTTAAATTGGGCATTTGAACCGGTGGCTGAGTTTTCATATTTCGGACTTGGTCTGCCCGCGTAAGACCCGCGACCAAAACTCTCCTCCGAACTAGCTAGCTGGCCAGCAGCCACCTCGGAGGAGACTTTGAGTGTCCGGACTTGTCGACATGATGGGTACAGTCCGTTTACACGTTCCAAGACCATGTCTAGAACCGATGAGAGAACGATTTAGATTTCCTTTGGGAAATTTTGAATGTTCGAGACGTGATAAAATCACGACGAAAACTATGCCACACTGTTCGTAAGGGATCCAGCTATCACATACTCAAGCCACGACCTTCAAACCATATATGCGCGCTATCCACAGCATTTGTCCCCATCATAATTGAACTACCCTCGTATATAATGAACAAACTTAATCACACTAAAACATGAAGGTATAAGTTAATCATAGCTACTACGCTCTTGGCAAGCTTTCCTGAAGGAGAAATATTTTTGGTAACGTGTACTTAGTTCAGGTAGAATGTAGATGTTGTAATGTTTAAAAATACGATCAAGGAGCAGAGACAGCAGAGCAGCTTAAATCCTTCTATACCTAGAGGATTACAATGATTTCTATCCTGCTTAATACCGAGAAACGATAGATTTGATAACTTTTTTCCGACGTCGGCGCATACATCTCCTCCCATGGACTCTGATAATAGCTTGTAAGAAAATGATTATGATGATGAAGCCAAAGATGATGAAAAGTTGTTTATTGGTTCTGAGCATAACAAAGATAGAAAAGTAACTAGCAAAGCAAGACTCACCCGACTAGTTTTTGGGACTGGTGCAAGCTCAAAAATCGGCCAGCTGAGACTGTTTACTGGGCGTTTTCACTTGTCTATTCGATTTTGGTCCATTGTCGGCGAGAGGAGTTGTTCACCAGGACTCGGAAAAAGAAGTAAATCGGTATCTAAAGAATAATACAAATTGATGTCGCCGTCTTTGTTGCGGACCAACTTCGCTGGAAGAAAATTTTTAGAGACTAAATTTCCATTCATTGCGATGTAATATAACCAATAGTGAAATCCGTGATTATCTAGGAAGCAGTAAACAATACAAACAACAAAGAAGATCAATTCTAATTCCCAGTCGCAGACACATTTGTTTGTTTAGGTTCAGTCCGCTAAATTGCAAATGTCATAGTTAGTCCCGACTCTCGGTCGCTATGTTCACTTAGTTAGATTCCTATTCGGTTATCCTGTGCTTTCGCTAAATTGAAATGTACGGGTGAAGGAGTCTGCTCGGTATAATTGGAAGATCGTTTGTCGTGTGAAAATTTTCAAGGAGTTAATCATCTTCAATTTCGCAATAAGCACGTCGTGTGAGACTTTTTGCCGGAATCGCAAGTGAAGGAGACGAGCTACAAATTTGCTACCGGTTCGGTGTTAAAATTAATAAAAGAAACATAAAATCTAAGCGGAATGTTATTCAAAGGCAATATACGAGTAAAAGTGACAATAACAGTTCCTGATCCACGACTCCTGTTTAAACTGTTTCTTTATGCCGCACAAATAATTTTTGCGACAGTGATAACCATAGATATAGAGAGTACCGGATCTGCAACCGGTCACGAGAGCCCAAGTAACTAGCAACCTTCGCTTAAGTTGTGTGAAGTTGAGGTTTGAGTGGGTAAGCCATAGATATGTTTTTGTTTTTGCACTTAACTTCATTCCGAAACACGTTCACGTTTATTAGTTTTCGATTTTTTTAGATCGTGTGTACGAAATCGGCATTTTGGCCTTTTTTTTTTATTCTAAAATTCCAAATTTTCATCTGCTTTGACGTGCGAGTTTTCTAACCTCTACGTTTGCTGTTGTGTTGTACTCAAACTGTTTAACGAATGATAACGAAGGCCCGATCGTGTGCACGTGCAACGAAAATTTTGTAGGTGTTCCCGCGTGTTAATGGAGGGAAGTGATTCTTCTGAGGAGAAGAAAGGAAAACCTGTCGAGAAACAAAGAGGAAAGAGAAGCAGAGAGAATCATAGTTTCGAGAGTGTAAGGTATGTATATGTTAAATTTGCTTCCCACAGAGATTCTCGTTGCTCATCCATTTATTTATATGTCTTTGGTGATAACGGTGTTATCTTGTTTTCCGGGGTTTCTTTTTTCTAGGTATTAGCTGGCTCCCCCGTTGAAAACGAAGGATGACATGTGTCATCAGTAGGGTATGCAGACCATCGCTGCTGTCTTTCACGGATTCAACAACGTTTTAAACACTACTAACAGTCTAGAATGTCGATAAAAAGGTTTGTATCATTGAAAATTATTACTTTATGGTTGTAACTCAGCAAGCAATTATGTATTAAGGATTTGAAATTTGTTATTTGCCTACGTTTAAAATTCACCATATAAATTCGTGATCAATTACATCAAATCAAACCCTGAAATTTTTTTCTCGCGACTAAGCTAAACTCATACTCTATAAGTATACCATCCACATTCTCTCTCTTCACAGTTCCTACTCAAAATCGTTTAATCACTTCGTTTTCATGCAAACTGCTAATCCTTTAATATTATGTACCTACACTTCTATTAAATAAGATATTCAAATCTGTGCAGGAATGAAATCAAGGAATCTTCCAATCTTCTTTACATTTCATGTTTTACGCACGTTCATTCAAAGACTGTGAAGAGTTTGTTGGTTAAGATAGCAATTGTGTATTTGCACAAGTGAAGGTAAACAATTCTGAATAGATTTTATTAAGAACACCGCCTTGAGGAGGATTAAGACATTGTCTATAGTGGGAAGAAAAGACTAAGGATATATCCAAGTAAGCGCACGATTTCGATCAAAATGCTGCCATGGAAATATCAGAAAGAAGTCGGAGTGTTTTCAGGAATACTTTGATGACCTGGAGTATTTACCCATTGCAGATATTGGACTTAAAAGGTTTTAAAGGTAATTATAGATTTTAAGACAATTTTAGGTTGTCTGATTAAAATTGATACAAACTTTTGTAACAGGGAAGCGATGAAAGCGGTGGAATTTAATTCAACAACAAGAATGAAAGTTAAGGAAATTGAGACATTGAAATGAAAATTCATTATATTTTCAGCTAGTCTCAAAAAAGGATGTTTACTTTTTCATGGATTTATCCTTTCTATGAGTTTAACAATACCGAAACCACGTGCCAAACATAGCAAAAAAGATAATGAGGCATATTTATGATTTTTATATTGAAATTTATTCCTTTTACAATCCTTTTAGAAAGCTTCAATACGCCTACACATCGAGTTCTGAACTTCGGTATCACAAAAAATTAAACCATGTCATCCATACTCTTTGGATGTTACCCCGCAGCTTAAAAATGAAATGAAAATCGATGTCATCAAAATTTCCAGCATATGTACTCAAATAAAAATACAGGGGGAGACGTTAGCCACGAAAAGGCAAACAAGTATGAATTCAATCTTCTTCTGCTAACAAAACGTATTCTGAGTGAAAAAATGCCAATTCTCGGCAGAATTATTACTTCGTGTTTTTTCTGGCACAAACCAACATCCGCTGAAAGAGAAAGTAAAATATCGTCGAATTTTCATCAGCACAAGAAGGTGACGCTACATCGTATTAGATTTTTTTTTGCCATGGAAGGATACGTGAATATGTACATGTTTTTTACTATATCGTATATGAGTGAGTACTAACATGTGTGTAATTTTGAAGCCATCTGTCATACTGGTAGGTAACAGTTATCTCAAGCTTACAGTTGCTTCGAAAAGTCTTGTAAAGATTGTCTTGGGAAAAAAAAATTTGGATTTACATTTGTTTACAACATTTTGAGCACAGTCAACCGTAGCATTTGGAAAACTCAAAGTAAGAATGCCTAGAAAACCTGAAAACATTTCAATATCAATTAAAACTATGCACATGAATGAATGTTTTAACATTCAAGTCCATTTACAACTAGTGATTAAAGTGCCAAAGGTCAACGGTTCGAGTCTCGTTGGTGGGAAAGATATTTTTTATCACACAGGCTATAAGTCCATCAACGTGTACCACAAATGATGAGGAATACAAACAAACGTAATTATGACCATGCCACCTTTCAAGATACCCTAAGAAATTTAATTTTTTTTTAATAACTCAGTGTCAAAGTGCTATTTACCATGCGTTGTATGAAATTTTTGATGAGTCCGAGGTCTCAACTATTATAAGACTGCAGGAGCTGTAATGGGCTGGCCACAAGAATCGTATGGACGAACAACGGATACCCAAAAAGGTATTCGTAGAATGCAAGAAGGGCGGAGACCAGTGGGGCAGCCGAGGCAACGCTGGTCAGACTCGGTCGACGAAGACAGTTCATCGCTGCTCGGAGTTTGAAATCGGAGGACGTGGTCAATGGACCGAGATAGTTGGAAGCAATTGTTGCAGGAAGCGAAAGCCCGAAAGGGGCTGTAGTGCTACGAAGAAGAAGAAGAAAAACCCACAAGTGAACGAAACAAGGAAATAGCATTAGATCGACCCCTCTAATGATTTCACAAAGAAAACCTTGGACCATTGATGGTTGGAAAATAAAAATTCTTGCAAATATATTGGAGTACACGTGCAATCAGGAGAAAGCCCATTGAAACCGCTGCCTGAATTCAGCAAAGAGGATAGAGATAATCACCGCAGCTAGGGCTCTGAGAATTGGACCCCGCTTAAACACAGTTGATTCTGAGGAATGTTGGTTACAGCAGAGCTGTTCAAGAGTCATTATGATACTAACAATTTTGTAATGATTGGCTAATGATGGAAAAATATGTTTCACAAAAATTTTAGCGAAATTATTTTTATTGAGTTTTAATTGGAACCAGCTGCTTTTTGTTACATCTGATATCGTCTGCGTAAGAAAATCGTGTGGACACATAGGTGCAGGCACATACGTTTCAATATGATTAAAACATTTATTCAAATAGTAAGACCAAAAATACATCTGGTGCAGTAATAAGACTACTCGCAGCATATAGTGAAGGTCTCTGGTTCGAGTCCTATTGGTGGCAACGGGATTTTTTTTAAAGCGATTCTGCGGACGGACTGTAATCCCGCTCAGTTCTGATACGTACTGGTTTAAAATTAGAACGCATTGCACTTGGGTGGACTAATCAACGGCCAAAGCGTGGTACTGACCATATCACCTTCCCGAGTGCCAAAAAATTTGATCAAGATAACCAGAGAGTTTAATTATCTCTAAGCGAATGCCCGAAAGAGGCTGTACCGCTAAAGCGAAAACTAAAAAAATGATGAGAACTGTTTGGTTTGTGTTTAATACCAGATTTCGGGATGCCCTTTTGGAACGTGAAATTTGTTTTTTTTTTTTTTTTGTAGCTGGGGGTATTTCGCAAATAGGCAATATACATTTACACACAGGCAAAGTCATCTAGTAAAAGCTTTTAAGCACTTCATCGGTTAAAGGATTGAAACCGTCCCTATTCAACGTATGAGTGATTCTGCTTTCTACTATAAAATCAATTTTATTCCAAATAACAGCAGTTGCCTATTTCCCCACTGTTAAAAGTTCTAAGTAGATGTCTGTTGCAGCGCGAAATAAAGATAAAAACGAAAAACGTTTGTTGTCATAAAGTTTTACATAGTCCGCATTGTGCAGTGGCTAAGATCCTCGCTTACTGTGCAGTAAATCTCGGGTTCAAAGCTCGTTGATGATACTGCATTTTTTCTTTTTTGTTCTTCTGTTGGACTGTGAGACCCCAAGTGTGATGAGTGGTGATTGAAAACTGGGAATTAATTACATTTAAGTTGAACTGGATATCCGCAGCAAAGCTAAGGACTGCAGACGTATCAGGTTAAAGGCTTTTATTCTTACTACCCTGGGGCTTTTTAAAGAGCTGTGTCTCAACCAGCAGCACGTGTACCTTTCGCGATGCTTGACTAAGACGGCACTATATGAAGTGCTCAGCAGGATAGAGACATCTTGAGCCAAATACTACACCCTGGTAGCTTTGCGACATCAAAGAATTCTTTCGCAATGTAAAAACTGGAACTACAGTGCCAGCAATCTACTTGCAAGCTTTTGAAATTGATCCATATTTAACTTAATTGATTAATTAATTTAAACAAAAGACACAGACGAAGAAAATCGTATGATCTTCAAAAAGTTAGTATCAAACAAATAGTCAAAGTTATTAAAATAAAGAATCTTAGAGCTATTGTGCATGCCGGCGACAAACTAGTGGGAAAGTTTCCGGGGGCAAAATCAGACCGGATGCAGTTTAAGCTTCCTTTGTTGAAGAAGTGAAGGATACCAAACGAATTGAAAACAATGCCGAACAACGGAGCTTCCGCTATTTATGAAACGACAAATACCGATGAAATTCCTGCTACCTACATTAAAGGGAGAACATATGTTTAGCGTAGTCTGTGTGGTGTTAGGGTTAGAGTGCTCACCCCGTAAACCATAGATTTCTGGTTCAATCACATTGGTGACAACGAGGTTTGTTCCGAGTGATTCTTCAAACAGACTATGAGCCCGTTCATTTATGATACGTACTGGTTTGAAAGCAGAACGTATCGCAGCGTGGTGGAGAGATACACGGCCAAGATAATGAGTTACTCCAGATTGTAGATTGTTTGAAATGGGTATCCTAGACTTCAACCTTTGACAAATTTATTGTGCTCCCATCCTCATTGGAGTGTCTAAAGTTCCATGAAGTTGCTCCACAGCTAGGTAGTAAATTGGCAGAATGTCTCTCGTTCTCCCGCACAGAGCTCCGCAGCACATAAGAAGATGTTCTGATGTTTGATCTGTAAACCTGCAGATCCTGCGTTTGCCGTTCTCCCTAAGACCCATTTTTAGGGTTTTGTACTAAAATACAAAACCCTTTTGCAATCACGACCTACGTTCGTCCGTCTGTATGTTACAGCACTTTTTCTCCGAAACCATCGAGGGTACAGCCGTAAAACTTTGTGAAAAGGTCAGAAGTGGTTACCTCTTGAAAGTTTCGGGGTGGAAAAATTTTTCAAAGGGGTTTAAGGGGAGTCTCTTCATATGGGGAGGTGACCCTTCAAAAATAGGGTGTCGTTGGAAAGGTATTAATGAGATCTTTTCAAAAAAGTCTTAAAATTGCCTTATCAGCACCGTGGGGGTAGGGGGAATGTATGAATTTTTTGTGTACCCCCCTCGCGATTGGACACCTTTCATCCGAAAAATGTCAAAAAAATCATGAATACAAGTCTTTATGAGTACAACAACAATAAATACGTGAGAAGTCGAAATTCATTCAACCTTTTTAGTAACAGTATGATTTATCGATTTTACATTTTCTTGAATAAAATCTTGACGATACCTTTAAATTTAATGAAATTCAGCATACAAATGACTATTTATAAGGTTGACCTGTCCTGCAAGTTTCACTGAGATCAAATAGTATTTCAGAAAGTTAGAGCGGTATTACTATGGAACAATATGCGCTGTATTACTATGGAACAATATGCGCTTTTTACCGACTCAGACACTACAGGTTTGCTAGGATTTGCATGAAAATTTCAGGAATGATAAGTATCATGAATATCTTTGAGAGTCAGTTCAGCTAGTGGATTAGTAATCGTAAAACAAAATGGCGGCAATTTTAAATGAGAAGGTTGAATAATTTTGAGTTATTTTTCCCCAACATCAACGTTTCAGGTGCATGCTTTAACACTTTATTCAATTTAATGAATGATTCAAGGTGAGTACCTACAATAAATACTCATAGGTGGAACAATTCGAGGAGGCAGGAGAGAGCTCCTAACAGAAGGGCTTTGTAACCATTCTGGGGTTCGAAAAAAATTTTCTGATGATTACAGTACAGGGGAAAAAATTTCATCAAAGGTAGCCGATATGAGTATCAAATGAAAGGTCTTTATGAGAGCTTTTCAAAATAGTTCTTAAGCCGACAGTTTTTGCTTTAGTGGGGACACAGGGGGAAATACACGAAAAATGTATTTCCCCCCTCACGATTGGACACCTGTGATCTAAAAAGTCTGAAAGAAATTATCAAAGGAGGTATTTATGAGTACAACAATAACAAAAACCTCAGAAGTCAAAATTCGTTCAACTTTCCTAATAATATCATGATCTTCAAATTTCGCATTTTCTCCAATAAAATTGTATGGATGCCTTTAAACCCAACAAAATTCGATATTTAAGTAGCCTTATACTAGCCTAATACTCTGTAAGTTTGATGAAATTCGTATCCTATTCACGAAAGTTATATCCATTTATATGGACACTGCAGTTTTGATTCGATCTTCTTAAAATTTTCAGATAAGATCGATGACATAAAAGTTTTTGGAATTTCATGATTGAGTGATTTTTGTTCGTTGAAAATGGAGAAACAATGGATTTTATTTTAAACAAACAAATCTCTTTGACATGTTTCTTTATTTTATTCTTGCTGGTGATTGCATTTTGCAAGTTGAGTACAAAACCCTTCTGATATGAGCGTTGGTCTGTCTACCCAACTTGTTCTATGGTGTCCTCCGAGTTTCCAGTGCCCCGTGAGGAACACTGTGAGGATCCTTGGTTGATTATTGCCTAATTTGATGCACAATTTGTATGGTTTTTTATCATAGGTTCTAAGGAACGCTTTCGATGTTTTAAGCCGTGAATGAACATCTCGTTGTCCAGTGTTTCTTGCGTTCCCTAGTTTCTTACTCCTTCAGGTGTCTTCGCAGAAAACTATCTCGACCGCACCAAAGGGTTCAGGACCAACGAACACTGACGATGATCCTTTCCTCGCCAAGAGGTCTACTTTTTCACCATCCAGTACAGAGTAATATTGTTGTTCTCACCCAGTTTATTGAGTTTTATACCAGAGGCTTGAACAATCTTCGATTTTAGCGTTGATGATTCAAAGGTTTTAATAGCTCCTTGGCTGTCAGACAAGATGGCTATAGTTTTAACCTTGTATCTTTTGTCTATGCTCAGTAATTCATAATTTTTGGTGCCCAGTCCCAGCACTCCGATTTCTGTTCCTACTAGGGTCTTTGATCCGTCTGTGTAGCACTTGATAGCATATGGCTCTATGCGGTATACATTGGATTCCATGTTCTCTGGTTGCTCGTTCAAAACTTTTTGTCAAAGATGAAATGAGCTGTTATGCCGTCAAACGGCGTACTGATCCGTGGAATCAGCACGGATAATTTAGCTTGTTTGTTACGGCCAATTTCAGAGCATTTTTCCCTTTCGTGATAGAATATTCTAATAACTATGGACCTTGATATCTGCTCTATCGTTCGGTGGAAGGGTGATAGATTTAATATTTTTTTGAGTGCCACCGTTAGACACGACCTCATTGCTCCCGTGGTACTAACGCAGGCCAGACATTGTATACGATTGAGTACCTGCCTCGTGACGTGCTCTTGAACTTTATCCAACCAGAAGATAGCCACGTAGGTGATGATTGGTCTTACCACCATAGTGTACATCCAGGAACTATGGTTAGGCTGCATCCCCAAGTTTTGCCTGCCATGTTTCTTCAAACAAACAGGGCTCTTGTGGCCTTTGTTGTTACCCCTTCAATATGTGGGTTTACATGAACTTACTATTCAGATAGATTCCAAGATACTTAATTTCTTTCTCCACCCCACTTAAGTTTTTGATGTAAATAAATTGGCGATTCCAAGATACTTAATTTCTTTCTCCACTCCATATAAGTTTTTGGTGTAACTAAAATGGCGATATTATCTGCGTATACGTGACATCTCTGCCACTTTTAGATAGCCTTTGAGAATATCATCGGCTAGGAGTGTAAACAGTAGAAGTGACAGGATCCTCTCTGTGTATAACCCCGTATCGAACCCTATAGATAGTTCTAGTTAACACTATATATACAACGGTACTTGTCGCGAGGCATTGAGTTAGCCAGTGAGATAGAATAGGAGTTACCTGCCTATTCAATAGTGCTCATCTCACCGCTACATGGCTGGCTTTGTCGACAGCCCCTGTTATGTTAAAAATGCACATAGTGCCATTCCTTTGTTCTCAAAGGATTTTTTTATCTTCCTTGTTAGCATAAAGAGTGCGGTCTCCGTAGATTTGCCCATCACGTATGCATGTTGATTGGAGTGCAGTGGATACTTCGTAAGTATCGTTATCATTGTATAATTGACCACAACTTACAACATTGTTTTGAGCATAAACGATGTTAGGCTGATTGGTCTGCATGCCTTTGGGTTGGTGGTGTCACCTCTACCCACCTTTTGAATAAAGACGACTTTTGCCCTTCTCAACCCCTTTGGTATACTTCCCACAACTAGACCACTTCTGCATATCAATATTAAGTAGGATATGAGTAGAAAACTCCGCCACAGACGATCCCAAGCCCGTTTGAGAAACCAGCAGAAAACCTCTTATTTCCCCAACCCACAGCTTCTATGATTCCCCATCCTAAGCCCCACGACTAAATAGCAGTAAATGTTCTCGGGGTCACAAATTGGGTTTACTGGTTCCCCATTGATGGGACGTTGAATGCGGAGAAATGCTAATAACTGTAAAACCTTTACAGCTCTGCTCCTAAATCCTGATCACACCTCCTTTGTGGGGCCGTAAGAGGGTGAAGGCTAGTCTTCCGCACCTGATAACGGAACTTAAGTAATAGCCATGCCGCCGGAAGGAAGGTCGGGCGACGGGCTAACCCCGCGTCCCGGAAAAGCCCTGCAATGTTCCGAAACCTGCACAAAAGCCTCGGAATGGATCGGACTCACGGCAACGACCTCGCAAACAGAAACAGGACCATTGCATTGGATCCTGGAATGTCAGATTATTCAATTACCTTGGGGCTGTTAAGGACCTTTTAAAATAGTCCGACAGTACTGGCAATCCAGGAAACGAACTGCATTGGAAATGATATTCAGGACATGAGATCACACAAAATATTCAAAAGTGAGAAACCTACTGACAAATGAGAATTCGGAGTGGCATTGTGGATAGGGAGTTGAAATCGCACGTTTCTGCTTTCAAAGCAGTTAACGAACGGTTGTTTGCGATCTAAAATTCTTTAAAATCTGTTTACGCCTCGACCGACGAAAAGGACAAAGAAACGAAGGAAACGTTCTACGATCACCTAGAAAGACTAGTCGACTCATTGCCTACAAACAGCACAAAACAAACAACAAATGACAATGGCCAGCGCCTGATTCACTTTGCATGCAGCAAAAATCTAGACATACGTAAGACTTGTTTTCCACATCGACGCATTCATAAAATGACCTGGGTATCATCACACAAAACCAGATCGACAATGTTCTGATCCAATAACGTTGGGTTTCGAGCAAACTTGACGTCCGTACACATCGAGGAGCCAATTATAACTCAGATCATTACTTGATCAAATTAACCTATCAATATCGAATGTCAAAGGCAAGACCGGGTCGCTACAAAAATCTGACATCGTAAGGTTCCAAACGGTGTCTGTGGCCGAAAATTTCACGAAGGCCCTTGACAACCAGCTGGCTTCCATCTTATCAGATGCATCGCTAAAAATAACCAACGAGCTCTGGATGGAAGTGAAAGCGGCTATCAAGACCGTGGCAAAACACACAATCGGACATCAAGCCCAGCGCAAGAGGAATGATTGGTCCGATGATTAGTGCTAGAATGCGTCCGACAAAAAAACATCAGGCGTACAAAGATTAAGTAGGCAGAAAACCAGGACGAAGAGAGAACATTATGAAAATGTCAGAAGATTAGCCAATAAGATAATTAGAATTAAGGAAAAAAAGTGCTATGACGACCAATTGAGAAGCATCGATGTGAGTCTTCAAGCAACAACACAAGACAAGCATACAAAGTAGTGAAAAGCCTGAAACGTGGTAATCAGCCCAAAACCACGCTCTATCGTGATGACGTTGGCAACATCATTGCTGATGAAACCAAGATTAAGGGAAGATGTGCATCATATTTCAAGAACCTTTTCAATCCTCCGCACAGCTCTAGAATATCGGAGCCGATGGATGTCTCTGGAGAGCTCCCATTGGCCCCACCAACTCTGGATGAAGTTTGTTACATCAACAAAGCCTATTAGAATAATAAAACGCCGGGCATCGATGGGAGTCCAGTGGAGCTCATCAAATATTGTGGCAACAGTGTTCATAAAGCTATTCACAACGTCATCCAGCACATTTGGCAACAAGAAAATATGTCGAAAGAGTGGATTCAATCAACTTTATTTCCTATCCACAAAAAAAGTGATAAGCTACAGTGCAAAAACTATAGAGACATACCACTGGAAAATAAAATCGGATCATATGGCAACAGTTGATTGGGGAGTATCAAGGTGGTTTCAGAGAAAGTAGATCGACAATAGATCATTTGTTCCCAGTCAAGCGGGTACTTGAGAAATGCTTAGAGTTCAATATGGACGTACACTGAATTTTCGATGATTATAAGCAAGCATACGACAGTATTGATCGCAACGTACTGTATAAAATTATGGTTTGCTTTGGTATCCCGGCCAAATTAGTCCGTCTTACCAAAATAACAATGACGTTGATGACCTCCCAAGTTCGTATCAATAATCAACTCACCAATGCCTTGGACACAAATATCGAATTAAGGCAGGGAGATGGGCTGGCCCATTGCTGTTTAATTTGGCTCTGGAGTACGTCATATGGAAGCTACCTATCCATACAAGATGTACGTTAGTATGAAAGGCGAGCCAAGCAGTAGCCTATGCAGACGACATCAACATTTTGTCAAGGTCATTAACAACTGCCAAAGAACTCTTCCTGAAATTCGACAGCGAAGCAAAACTAGTAGCGCTACAAATGAATGAAAATAAAACAACGCGTATGATGCAGTAGAGGGAAAATATCACACTTGGCGGATACAGTATCAAAAATGTGATCGAATTTGTGTATTTAGGCGCCAAAATAACGAAGATCCGCAAATGAACGAACCGAAATACGCTGAAGAATACAGCTCGCAAATGGAATATTTTTTTCAGTTTTGACGATCTTGAAGACCAACGGCATACACAGGAAAACAAAGCTTTAAGTCTACAAATCAGTGATAAGACCTGTGTTATGTTATGGATGTGAAACATGGTCCCTAAGCCAAGCATCCGCAAATATATTGAACACCTTCGAGCGACGGGTCCTGATGCAAATAATTGGAACGAAGCTTGACGGAGACCAATGGCGATTTCGGTACAATCATGAGTTATATGAAATTTTTGACGAAGCCGAGGTCTCAACGATTATAAGACTTCGGAAACTGCAATGGGCTGGTCACATGAAGCGCATGGACGAACAACGGATACCCAAAAGGGTATTCGTTGGGAGAACTGAAGGGCGGAGATTAATGGGAAAACCGAGGAAACGCTGGCCTGACTCGGTCGACGAAGACAGTTCATCGTTGCTCGGATTTCAAAATTGGAGGAAGCGGTCAATGGGCCAAGACAGTTGGAGGCGCTATCATCAGGAAGCGAAGGCTCAAGAGGGGCTGTAGTGCTACGAAGAAGAATGAGTAGATTCTGTCCTATCTGAATAAGGACTGGATACATCTCATCTTGCCAGGTAATTTAAAGAGTTGGAAAGAGCTTTATGCTCTTTTTATAGGGTTATCCGTACAGATGGTGATATCCTCCTTCCATGTTGTGCGATTTCGGTTCACAATTGAGTCCATTTCGTCGGTCTCCTTATTTATGATTTCACACCCTGGGGAGTGGGTCTTCATTAGAAGAGGCGCTCTTCTTCGGTTTCCATGTAGCTGCTATCAGCTTTCCTTAGTGTAATCTTTAGGTTGCTTTCCTGTTTGGCTAGAGCTTTGTAGGGCCTCTTTGCGCCAGGGGTTTCCGTAAAATCTTCACGATAGGGCCTAAAGCTGCGGCGTTTTGCTTAACGGATTTCTTTGCCACAGTTTGTTGAAGCCCTATGGTATGCATCCCAGTTGTTGTAACGTTTAGCTACACTGTATAGTTTCCGCAATCTAATCTGAGTTACGCTAGCCTTTCGCTCTACCAGTTGGGTGCTTTACCCTGCGATGGGGCAGTTTCCTTCGCAGGCATTAATTATTGCCTCGTTGAGTTCTTCTACTGCAAGTTCCAGCTCCAGAAGATGTTTCGAATTTCTCTTCACTGAAACGTGTTGTGAGTTATCTTTCAAAATGGTTTATTCCAAGGTCCAATTCGTTCTGCTAGGGTTCCTCTTTCGCCCTTCCACATCGTGCCTCAGAGTTATGTAGTCAGCCATTGAAGGCTCTGCCAACACTTTCATCTCCTAACGATGGAGGCAAAACTTATACTGCTAAAAGTAATAACCAGTATTTCCTCTCTTGCTCTTGTGATGAGGATGATCATATTCGATTTCAATATGAATTCAAATAGTTCTCTACCTCTTTTGTTAGTATCAGTGCTACTCCACAATTAATTGTGTGTATCAGCGTCTCATCTAACTAGAATACGTAAATTCCTCCTCTCACAATACTCCACCGGTGTTTGCACCAGCACTGGAGGAGTTTGATTTATGTCTCCAGGAATGCTGATGTAATAGCTCGCGAGTATTAACCTGATGTAATAGCTCGCGAGTATTGACTGATGTAATAGCTCGCGAGTATTGACCTCTATTGAAATAGAGGCTCTTATAGAAAATAGATCTCGTGTTATAAAGTCTGAACGACATATAGTTTTTGTATTTTTCCTGATTATGATGCCTGCCCCGGAATGACTTTGTCCTATACTTGATGTCAGTGTGGAGTCCCGATTGTTCAAACCTCGAATTTGCCCTCCCTAGGTCCAAGATTCTTGGATCAGTGCTAGCCCTAATTTCTCTTTTGTGAATGTTGTAGCCAAAACCGCAGAAAGGGCTTTGGGGTGATGAAGATTCACCTGATACTCAAACTATCACCAAATTAAGTTCCGAAAAGGGTCTAGTGATGAAGCAAAAAGCAAGACAAAATTAGTTTAGTGAATAAACTTAAATATTTAGGGGTAACTTTGGACACTAACTTAACGCAAAATTAAGCGAATCGAAACGCGTTTACCGCTAATAAAAAGCAAACCTCGACACCTTTCTAAAATAAAAAATAACGCAGGAACCTCGCAAAGGAGAAAAAAGTCAACGACGATAAAACCCTTCACAATAAAGAATAGGAGCCGAAATTTATTTCCTCAACTGCCCATGACTCAACTGGAGCTGTACTTTAGAAAGTCATACCACGGTCTCCCAGTCAAAAGTAAATATAATTATATTGAGCAAGCACTGAAATTGCAATGAGGAAGCTCAACGGTTGGATACAGATCCGCTTGGATAGTTAGAAATAAGTGGGCTAGCTTCCTAACACGCAACCAGTGCAGGATCGTAGGTAGACTCTCCTATCAATGGTAACAGGAACTTATATATACATAGCATAGAATGGTAGAGTTGACTCTGATGTAAGCCGATTCTTTAACTTAACACTAGCAACACGAAAAGTTGACAACTTCTTGGAATCACTTCTTGGAATAAGAACCCTAGCGGCGCTCTTAAACGTTGTTCAAACGGCTTACACTTGCCGAATTTTCAGCAGGGAAGAGAATGGTTTGGAACTCTTTCGCCTTATAACCATACCTTGATTTATGTGCGTTTTAAATGGCTGAGGAAAAAGCGCGCAACAGAGAGCACATGGTGACCACGTAGCTAGGAGCTCTTTTTGGCATCGGTAGTACGACAAGGCGGACTGCCTGTAAAAACTGACACCGTACAGAAAAAGAAAATTGCTCATGCGGGTCTATACTGTGGAGTGAAAGTAGGTAGATAATTGTCCGTGAAGGACTACAGCGATGGTCTGTTGCCTCAGCAAAAAAGGATGTTAAGATCCGCCGAGATTAGCCTTGTATGGAGACGCGTGAATGCGCTGGCAGGCTAGCGTTGCGGGTTCTTTTCCCCAGTACAAGGACCCACTCCAAAAGAATTTCGCATCCACGAATTCCGGGGTCAAAGAAATGTCGACCGAAGTCGAAAAGGAGGTAACCAAGTAAGGGTCAAAGGAAATTGCTGACTCAAGGGACAAACTCGATCTGGGGAAGACAGACGGACTAAAGAGGACTTCGTCGTTACCGGCGATTCTTATGGCCCTCAAATAAGAGTAGGGCATCCAGATGGTAGCGGTGCCCCCTCGCACCCTCCCAACCGGATCAATATCCAAACGTAGACGTGGCCATGCACTGCAAACAATAAAGTGACAATTCTATGCGGATACTACGACCACAGCCACGGGAACTTTTCTAGTTTTGAGCCCTCTCTTGGGCGTCGTGACATGACCGCCGTGAAGGTGACTAACAGACTCCCCGTTTCCTTTCCAATCCCAGCCGAATCTGCATGCCACACCGGTGGGTTTCTAGCGCCCAAGCGGATTTCCCTCTTCGCTTGATCGTCGTCCACCGTATCGTCACGCCGCTAAGGTGGATGAAGACGAGCCCCTTGCTCAGCCACTGTAGATTGCATTAGCAATGCAATCCGCAGAATGCTGTACATATATCAGTCTTCTCATGTTCGAATTTTCAATTACAGAATTGAATTATTAAGTAAAAAAATAAATGTTAATATATAGAAAAGTTAAATTATAATCAAAAGATAAATCTCATGAAGAATGTCAATGTAGAGAAAATTTACGTTTAATATATAAAAAATAATATAAATTTATATTTTTAATAAAAATTTAAAGTATTTTTTTTTATAATTTACAATAATTTAAATTTGAGTAATTGAATTGAATTGAAGTTTTGGAACAGTGTTATGCCAGTTTTCGGGCAGTTTGCTTGGGTGACTGCTCGATTACTACAACTGTATTCAAAAGGGGACTTCGATTAATGAAAAAAATCATGCAATTTTCGATGAAAACAAATCAAAATCAATATGTCCTTGACAATGAACCTTCGATGATGCATTCACGATCAAAGGCGTGTTTGTTACCACTGCTTGATATTATATACCAGGATTAGCGGAGGTAAGCTATCGTATTTTCAGATTCTTTCCCCACCTTCATCGCATATTGGACATTTTATATTCATTTGCCGATTGGATAAGAGACCACCACGAATATATTCTTTTCCGAGAAAAGATATTCAGAAACAAATACTTTCACCATTAAATGTTTCTCACCCTGTCATCACGTGGAAAGAAATTCAGTTTTAGAAATTCATCAAAAAACTTTGACAACATCATATGGAGCGCAGAAAAAAATAAACAAACAGGAACCAATCATCCATGTGATGGTTTTGATTGAAGTTGTAGGGGCTTGCTTTTTGCTACGCTATGGATGTGATATAAGTATGAAATAGAAGGAGTTGGAGACCATTGTACTCAACTATGATTGCATTTATTTTAAAATGTATTCAGAATATTTCACATCATTTCATTCAGTATTTGGAAGGACATTGATTCTATTGATTTGTTCTATTCAATTCTATTTTTGAACTAAGAGATCATGTAAGAATTATGTTTTTACATAACGTGGTCTACGAACAGTTCGAGCTTTAACTGATTTGTTAAGGCACGGTTTTTGTAACAATTGGAAAAATAGGAATTGGCTGACACTAGAGAAAAGGGGCACTTAAAATGTTTTCTTTTCAGCATAGCGAACTAATCCAGGGCTCAGATTATTTCTCTTCTTTAGCTGTACAAGTTTACAAACAATCTAAAAGCGTAAAACAAAGGATTTCTACTTATTTGAAACATTTACGGATGCCAAAAAGTTTGGAATATATAAAAGCTTACTCATTTTCATAAAAATTCAAACCACGTCTGATTGTCGAAAAGAAATTCGCGTTAAAAAGTTTAAGCCAGTTAGAAATTCAGAAAGAATTTCAAACTTTATAATCAGTAAAAAAATATTTCATTTTCCAAACTTTTTCTTTCACATTCCTCCATAGAATTGATAAAGCTCTAATCATTTTTTTCGTCGGTTTTTGTTTTTTATCAAAACCAAAAGAAGTAAATTTTCCAGTTTTCAAATTGAAATAAAAACATACTAACCAAGAGAACCCATTAACACACAAGTCCTTGACTTAGAAAAAAAGGATCTATAACCAACTTCCGTGTAACAGAGACTACGCCAAGGAAGTCAAAGGAATACTTACAACAACAGGAACTCTTTGTCAGAAACAGCATAACATTTTGTCGGATTCTTTGTATTCGACTCTATATCTCCCCTAACCAAGCACAAAAGACAAATCTATTCTTAGCAAGCTCAGGATTGCAGGCCGAACCATAACCTACAGTGATAAAACACAGAAAGGAGTGAAGAGAATATCTACAACATTCTTGCATCAGCTATTCAGAAGACAATAATAAAGAATGTGTTCCGGTTTCGTTTTGCTTACATTTTCCAAGAATTTAGTTCCATATGATTTCAATTGTTGGGAGTCATTGCTTGACCCCACTCCGCTCTCAACTTCCCACGAATCCTGATCCAAATCATTTTTTATTTGTCATTTAGTTTCCTGCCTTTTCTTTCATTGGAATTCTGTTCTTTATAATTCCTTTTCATATTCCATTTCGTTTGATCCTTTCCTGCTAAATGGTTTTATGAACCAGCTGGTGGGGGTAATTTATATCCGTGGTACAGGTTTGGGTATTCTGTTGAATATATCCTTGTAAAGTATGCTCAGCAAATGAATGCAGGAGAATGGGCAAGAGCCGACGGTAAGTAATGGAACAAACGAAACATTTCACATTTTGGAGGCCAGACAGATTGTTTTAGTTATTAATTACGCTTATCTTTTGGAATATACGAGTATGCATGGTAACGAACAAGTATCTTAAGGATGACATTGGAGAAAAATGGAGCAGGATTAAATGATTCATTTGACTTTGACACAGGGACGCAAATTCATTCGAATTTGCTCGAGATTGCCAAGAATTTCAGAATAACCGATTTGAAGAGTGTCAATTTATAATGTGCTTTTAGGGTTTTGTACTGAAATACAAAACTCTATTGGAATCGCGACCTCTGTCCGTCCGTTTGTATGTCACCGCAGTTTTTCTCCGAAACTATAGAAACGACAACCATGCAACTTCGTTCAAAGGTCAGAAGTGATGACTTCTTGAAAGTTTTAGGGTGAAAAAGTATTTTGAGACCTGTAAGAAGAATAATTTCGGGAGTAAATGTGCTCCCTTCTCAGACACCGAAGAAGATAGCACATTTACTCCCGAAATATGTATATTTGATAGTCTAAAAAGTCTAAGGTATTTTTTTTCACTTGATGGTATTTGTTGTCATATATCGGGCAATACTAATCATATTGAGTCAAACTGACATGCGTTAGAAAGGTGACATTCCAGTCTACAATTTTCACATGGGCACTTTTGTATCTTGTCATTCGTGTCAAAAGTTGTATTCAATTAAAAATGCGCGAATTTTCTGAAAAAATTCGTTATATTTTGCAATATCACTACGATCAAGGTGAGAATGCATCGCAGGCTCGTGAAAAAAATTTGTGCATTCTACGGTCAAGATACTTAATCAAAAGCCACACTAGAACCATCTCTTGGGATGGTTCACTAGAACCATCTCTTGGGATGGTTCTATTGGAAATTCTGATGTCAAAGATGCACCTTGCTCAGGTCGACCAATCACTGCAAAAGTCGATGAAATCTTACAAAAAGTTGAACAAGACCGACACATAAGCAGCCATGACATTGCTAAGGAACTGAATATCCATCATCAAAAGTTTTGAATCATTTGGGAAATGCTTGATACACAAAGAAGCTCGGCGTTTGGGTGCCGCATGAATTAACACAAAAAAATTTAATCGACCGAATTCCCATTTGCGAAAAGCTAATAAAACGCAACGAAATCGAGCCATTTTTGAAGCAAATCATTACAGGCGATGAAAAATGGGTAAGATACGAGAACGTCGTTCGAAAAAGATCATCGTCAAAAAAAGGTGAATCATCACAATCGACTTCAAAGCCAGGATTGACACCAAATAAGGTTACGCTGTGTGTATGGTGGGATTGGAAGGGAATAGTTTATCATGAGATGCTAGAACCTGGTCAAACACTCAATTCGGCTCTGTACTGTCAGCAATTGATCAGATTGCAATGAGCAATTCAAAAAACCGGCCAGAATTGATCAATAGAAAGGGCGTTGTCTTCCATCATGACAATGCCAGACCACACACATCTTTGATGACCCAGAAAAAATTTACAGAGCTTGGCTGGGAAGTTTTGATACATCCACCGTATAGCCCAGACCTTGCACCATCAGGCTACTATTTGTTTTGGTCTCTGCAAAACTTCCTTAAGTGAAAAGGAATTCACTTCAAAAAGGGACTGTGAAAATCACTTGACCAAGTTTTTCGCCGATAAACCACAGAAGTTCTACACAAATGGAATAATGGCTCTACTCAAAAAATGGCAAAAGGTCATAGATAATAATGGACAATATGTGCTTAAATAAAATATATTTCAAATAAAAGAAACATTCAATCGAAAAATGACAAAAATAGGCTAAATACTTTTTAGACTTACCAATATTTGTCATTAAAACAAATAATATAGCGTTTCATAATTATTTTTTTAAAGGTTTTTTAGTAAACGCTAAAAAATGGAGGCAGTCGACGTATTTCGAGTTTTAAGGGGTCTTCTCATATAGGAGGGTCGCTCGTAAAATTGTCTTTAAATTGCTTAACCTTTGTTGAGGAGGGTAGGAGTGGGGAAAATTCGAAATTCGCAAACAATACAGGTTTTCTAGGATTTGCAAGGAAGTTTCAGGAATAATATATGTCATGCATATCTTTGACATTTTGTTCAACGAGTGACATAGGTAACATTAAAACAAAATGGCGGCCGTTATTAATGAGAGTATTGAATAAACTTGTGTTATTTTTCCTCATCTTCAAACATTTAAGGTACATGCTCTTAACACTTGATTGAGTTTATTAATGAGTAGCTGAAGATGAACACGTTCAATTTATAGATGAAAATATTATGGAGGTTAATACAATGTATCAGCATCTGTACTGAATAGTTATCAGCATGGTGTTGTTGTTAGAGCGCTCACCTCGTAAGCCGAAGGTCTTTGGTTCAGTCACGTTGGTGACACCAAAATTTCTTTCGAGTGGTTCTTCAGACGTACTATAAGCCCATATAGGTATGCTACGTGCTGGTTTATAATCACAACCTATCGCAGGTTGTAATGATTTTTTTTAATGCCCGTGTAGGACACGGGTGCCGATGGTCTGGCATAAGTGTCAGCGAGCTATAAACAACACCGAGCTCAGCTAACTAGCTTCGCTTAACGACCGCGTACGCGTGCTTGACGACTAGCATTTGCGGGATTATATGAGGCGGGTTCTTGTCGAGCCACGAAGCTCACTACAAAATACTTATCACGCGTACTCTACTCTACAAGACGCACCGATCAATTTTTATCGTCTTTAGAAAAGTTCTATTAGGTGTCAATGAAGCTACTCTACAGTAATTCAATATTTTTTTGCCTCGATAAAGTTAGATCACACGGAGGCTTGAGACAAACGCAAACATTACACAAAAAGCAACCGTTACTTTCACAGAAGAAGGTCGTTGCATTACAAGGGGAATGTCAAACCTAAAGATGTCAAAGTGGCTGAAGTGAACTACTCATCTCTGCCTAAAGGATGGAAACTTGATGGATGCAGTTTACTTAACACTAGTAAAACAACAAACTAAGCAGTTTCGACAGGGTGACCACCTTATCTCTTCAGGAGCAGCCAATCCTGATCACCACGGGGCTGCTCGACTGCTTATGTATATTACAAGGTAGTTGGACGAATCACGGCCAAAAGTGGTACTGTCCATATCACCTTCTCAAGTGCCAGCACGTTGGATTAAGACAATCAGATACTCTAACTTCGAGTATCTCTAAGCGAAGACCCAAAAGGGGCTTAGTGCTAAAACAAAAAAAAAACGATGTACTGAATTAGTCGATCGGGATTAGAGTAACGATTAGATGAGACACTGACCACTCTAGTTTTATGTTGTGCAATATCAGAGACTTAAATACTAGTTTTATATTGAGCAATAAAATAATATAGACTGAAATACTGGTTTAATATCGAGCAGTTACATCCTCCCGGCGCCCAGTGGTTGAAAATCCCAAAAAGCTGGCCATAATTTATCAATTTTATGATTTTGTGATGAATCTTTTTACTCAGGGGTTTCCGGGGTCGCTGATCGTGAATCTGATTTTCGTTTTTCAAAAAACGAAATGGCGGATACAAAATGGCGGAGGACAGTCGCAAATTTTGATTTTTCCATTGGAAAAACCATGACTTACAAGTTTTCGAGGTTGCTAATATCGAAGCTGATTATGGTTTTCAAAAAAAATGGTGGATACAAAATGGCGGAAGTTTTTTTTTTGATATGAAGTACCACGCCTTGTGTGTTTTTGGGGTCGCTAATCATGAATCTGATATCGGTTTTCGAAGTCAGAAAATAGCGGATAACTAATGGGGAGAAATCTCCGATTTTAATTCCTTCACAGCAAAATTAATTATTGAATATTTTGTATGGACTGGACTACAAATATAATATTAGCTTCACAGGAAAATTGCAGTCAATCATCATTGATATTTATTTATATAAAACTTGAATTCGTTTTGAACACACTCGTACTTTCTAGGCAAAAATGTTAATTTAATCACTCTCATATTCAGCTTCACTGTGATCTGCTTTATCAGTAGATAAAGTTGAGACATCGGCTTGTTCGATTGACGGTTCTTTTAACAACTCTATTGCTTCAGATGGCAATGATCTCATTTTTTTTCGCGGGCAGCTTTCGCAGGCTTGAAATGAGAGGATCAGATGAAACTAACAACCTACAAAAATGTCTTCCATAGTCTCAGTTCTGCTACATTTTCGGCTGTAATCTTGTCGGAACTGTTTGATGAATTTGTTGCATGACTTTTGACCCTCTTCAGACATTTGTCCTATAGGCAACAAGGATAACTCTATGATTTGTGACCCATGTATCAAAATTGTAAACGTACTAGTCGGCATGTAGTACCATGAATATAGTTCAACAAATTTCCGTGCAGTTGACAAAGCCCCTCAAACTTCACTACATTTATTTCTAAGCCGCACGAAATGACCTGAGGTATGGCATGGAATCACTCAATTCCATACCCGTAATGGATGCTGAGATACGAGAATTTTCAAAGAAACGGCGGGCTATATTTCCGTTATTAGAACTTCCATATCCCTGTTTTGGGACATCTACCCATAATCGTATTTGCTGCCGGAAAGCAGTTTGAATGTTTTTTTTTCCGAGCTTCTACTTTCACTTTGTCAACTTTGGGACCCTGCAACTTTGAATATCCAATTTGTACGAAATATGCAATAGGTACTCAAAGAACCGAATCCATGCATGTAAGGATGAAATCCCAGATTCTACATGTTTGCAATCTTCCTTTTTTTTGTAACATTTCATCAATTTTTTTGAACTGTTTCGAAGTACATTTGCAGAGAAAACAACGTTGAGCGGAAGTTTTGTGTGATAACGAATTACAGACTTTTCCGTCAATCATTGTGAGCACAATTTTGTATGAAACGTTTATTTGTTTACCGTCAAAAACCATTCGGAAATGTGCCAAATTTCTTTCTTGATCTTTGATATGGCCAACTTCTGCTCTCGCTGATTCAGCACTCTCATGTAAAAACTGTAATTTTTTCGTGGAGATGATTGGCGTGGATTTTGCCGCAAAACTACATCATTATTCCCAATTTCATCTGCAAAAACAAGCTGCAGAGGTACCAAAGAAGTAACGAAAATATTAGCGTCAGTTTTAAATCCATCATCATCGTGAAACTTTTGTTTGAACGTACTTTGCCCCAATGTACCATCAAACCCCCATTTGCAGATTAACTGAAAATCACATTTTTTTTCTGATAGGATACTTTTGATAACGTCCGCTTGTACTAATAACAATCGTCCGACTATGTGATCTAGCAATGGTTGTAATTTAATTTCTGCGCTCGATTCAGTGATAATAATATCTGACGGTGAAGGATAACACCTTTTTAGCTTCTAGAACTTGATGGTAAGGAGGGTACAAAAAACAATCCTTTCCAAGACTCACAGATCGTATACAATATACTGGCCTTTAGATAAATTATTGTCGATCATGAGTGCGACAGCTTCGTCATCAGAGTGGGGTTTGTTCAGGTTTTCTTGAAGAGGTTTCTTGTATCCTGATGCTTTAGACGGGCTTCCTGCTATAACATCTTTCACCAATTTCGCTGCGTCTACTCTTCCACTGGCTCCGAGGTTCATCTGCGTAGCATTGTATAACTCTTCGGGATAAAACTGTTCACGAATATTTTCTGTCCTCCTTCGCTTTGTCCGCTCACTCAATTCTTGAAAGGAAAATTTCGACAAGGGGCGACCATCTTGTTTCAAAATTGTCGCGGTCGTTGAGTGCCTCTCCCACATTATCGTCATTTTCACTAGTGAAAACAACCTTTGTTTTAACCCCTCAGCATTTCAGTTCAAAAAATCTTTTTCCATCCTGTGGGCATTATTCCACCTTTTCTTCAAGTAGGAAAATAATTTCTTGAGTCAATTTTTAGAATCTGCGTCGAAAGTGAATAGAATATTGTGTATTTCAGAAAACAACTGTTCAATAACGAAGAAGCAGGTATCAGAACCCTCAGAAATTTTGTCTGTAATTATTCAAATAATTCCTTCCTGGTTACACAAATTCGCTGTTTTGTGACTCCATTTCCATAATCAATTTCTGGAAAAATATATTTCTTCAATTTTTTGAGCTTATGTTGTATAATTGAAAATTCCGTCAGATAAGAAAAATTTTGACTATTAAATAATATAACCAACTGCTTAAAAAAATGAAGGTTACAAGTATCGTCTTATTTACTATCCTAAAATTTTATACAAAACGTAATTTCCGATTAATAATAATAAATGTGACGGATTCTGTTACATCATGAAGACAGTATTTTTTTATTATTTGAACAAAATTTTTTTCAACAGACAGATATTTGTTCATTAGTTTGAGCTGGTTAAACGGTTGAAGAAAAAGTTGACGATTTTAAAGTAATAATAACGTGCACTGTACAATGAGTGTTTTAGAGCGCATCTGTATATTACATATGAAATAATGTCTCAAGGCCAAACTGGCAACTTTCGGCAGCTGATTTTAAGATATTTTTTAGGAAAATATGTCAGTCTCCATACCAAATTAAAAACAGGGTCCAACAAAGCAAGATTTTTTTCTATAGTCTATTTTTATCATCTGAAAATAACATGAGGATCAAGAAACAGCATGTCAATCGTTCAATTGTTTATAACTTTTATCTTTATCACATGTATTTATGTTTTACTATTTTTTGAAGTACTTACATCCATTGGATTCGGTTGGTTCATTCCAAAACAATACACTTAAAAAAGTCGCGATGTGCACATATATCGATGCGTTTGACGCCTATCAAGGTAACAAGGGAAACAGGCTAAGAGGAGCACCTCTCCTCTACCATCTATCTCAAACGATGCTAGGGGTACAACTACACTTATTTGAAATTTGAAATGTGTCCGGAAAAATAAAAAAATGTTCGGCTTTATGACTAGCTTTTTGGAATTTTTGACCACTGTGCGGCGGACAGATACATAATTTCATCGACATTAGTTATTTCACTAAGCAATTTCAATTAGTTAAAATCAAAATTAACAATTTGCGAAATGATTGACAGTATGTTCTCCTTCGTAGCACTACAGCCCTCCTCGGGCATCCTCTTCCTGTAAATATCGCCACCAACTGTCTCGGTCCATTGACCGCGTCCTCCAATTTCGAAATCTGAGCAGCGATGAACTGTCTTTTAACCGACAGTATGATAAATGAAAGATTTTTTTGTTTTTAACGTTTGGATTAAGTATTTGTGTTGCATTTCGATTTGAAGTATTTATTTTAAGTTTGAAGTACTATATGCTTGTCACTGTACTGTCGAAAAATTAAGTGATCAAACAAATATGAATGGCAACTAAATATGTATATCCTACTGGTTGGGCGATGATTGCCACCAAAGCAAATTTGACAATCGGTTTTTTCTATCAGACCAGTCGCTATTTGTACTGTAACAAGTCGAATGAGCTTGTCTTTCCCTCGATTTAACAAAACGACACGACCCATAGGTTCAAAATTCTCCGAAAATGAGTTTGATGTTTCCAATTATTCTCATCAGACAAAATTTCAAAGATTTCGTGGCCGATCGCCTGAACGGTTAAAATTAGGTGCTTCCGGGGGGGCTAAAATGCATTAAATATTTTGATTTGCTAGCGCTGGGACCATTTCTGTTTCGATTGATTGCGTAAATTTTTTGCACGTGTTTTTTTGTTTTAAAAGTCAGTACCAACAAAATTGGTTCCAAAGTCATTGAAAATGCCGTGACAAAGTTCATGGCGGGCAATAAATCGATCGTGGGCATGAAGAAGTGAAAAACACAGCATGTCCAACTATAACAATTATTATTCTCGGTATACACATATTTCAGGAGCAATTTATTCCCTCTACAGTACCTAGCTAATAAATCATTGACGATACAAACTATATTTTCCCATATTTAGCGCTATCAAACGATCCATAATTTGCATTTTTTCCATTAAAAGCGCTTTTTGTTTTTTCTTTGATATGTATATATTTCGGAAGTGAACTGCTCCCTTCTTAAGTGTCAATCATTTTCTGTTGTGACAAGGCCTTTTTGCGGATATTTATACTAAAACAAACCAATTGCTTTTGGTTTAAGTACTCTAAGATTTACTTGCCTTTTCTTCTTCTTTTTCTTCGTCGCACTACAGCCCCTCTCGGGCCTTCACTTCATGCAAATAGCGCCTCCAACTGTCTCGGTCCATTGACCGCGTCCTCCAATTCCAAAATCCGAGCAGCGATGAACTGCATTTCTCCACTGGTCTCTGGACTTCAGTTCTCCTAACGAATACCCTTTTGGGTATCCGTTGTTCAACCATATGCTTCATGTGGCCAGCCTATTGCAGCTTCATGGTTGTATTGGGTTCACCACTTGTCCCCGTCTAGCTTCGCTCCGATTATTCGCCTCAAGACCCATCGGTTAGCGTTCAATATATTTGCGGATGCTTGGGTTAGGGTCCATGTTTCACACCCATAGCGTAACACAGATCATATACAGGTTTGTAAACTTGGAGCTTTGTTTTCCTGTGTTTGCAGCTGGTCTTCAAGATCGTCAAAACTGAAGAAAATACTTCATTTGCGAGCTGTCTTCTTCGGCGCATTTCGTCTCTTTCATTTGCGGATCTCCGTTATTTTGGGGCCTAAATACACAAATTCGCCCCCATTATTGATACTGTATTCGCCAAGTGTGATATTTTGGGTATGGGCGGTATTTTTCTTCGACTGCGTCATGAGCTTTGTTTTATTTTCATTGATTTGTAGCCCTACTAGTTTTGCTTCGCTGTCGAGTTTCAGGAAGAGTTTTTTGGCAGTTGTTAATGACCGTGATAAAATGGTGATGTCACCAGCATAGACTGCTACTTGGCTCAACTTGTATAGTAATGACTCTCGGGTATCGGCAGGTAGCTTCTTTATGACGTATCCCAGTGCCAAATTGACTAGCAATTGGGCCAGCCCATCTCCCTCCTTAAGGCCGATATTTGCGTCAAAGGCATCGTAGGGTTGATTATTGGTGCAGATTTGGGAGGCCGTCGGCATTATTGTCATTTTGGTAAGACAGACTTAGTTGGCTGGGATGCCAAAGCAAAGCATTATTTGGTACCGTACGTTATGATCAATATGCCTGCTCAAAGTCAAGAAAAATAATGGGCTTATGCTTTCCTATTTTCTCTTGGGAAAGAACTGCTCCAATTTTATTATAAGAAGCTTCAATTGTTAATATACACGCTTTTGAGAAATCCGGAAAATTCAATACTTCAGAAGACGTCAATTATTCTTTAGGGTTATCGAAAGCTTTGATTTCTTTTTCCTCCAAACGGATTTTAATTTTTTTCGACATGTTCGATTTTATCTGTCCATTTTCTCCTCTGGAAAGGTTTGTTAATGGCTTCTCGATTTTCGCAAAATATTTGATTAAGCGTCGGTAGTAAGACATTGAACCTAGAAAACTTTTCAGATGTTTTAGATTATCTGGCGGATTAATGAGTCATATATGTACAGATAGCATATTTTCTCGATAAATTCTCGTAAGACATCATCAATGGCACGTTGAAATATTGCCGTAGCGTTTTTTGAGCCAGAAGGGAGCCTTGTTAATTCAGATTTCCTGTTCATTGTCGAAAAAGCTGTTTTGGGAATGTCTTTTCTGCCATCTTAATTTGGTGGAAGCCTGAGGTCAGACCATTCGTCGATGAAAATTTTGAATTTCCCGAACTTGAAATTGTACTTGATATATCTAGAATAAGGTACATGTCAGGAACCGTTATAGAGTTCAATTTCCTTAAAGGAATTACTAATCGATACTTTTTAGCTCCAGATGTATCTGCTTTTCTACTATCCATAAAGGAGAGTTGTATGGGCTTTTTGATGGTCTTATTATACTATTTTGTAATAGATGTTTTATTTGGCTTGCTACTTTGTCTGTCATAGTGTGTGGATATGGATAAGATTTCATATACACAGGCTCATCTGCTGTTGGTCTTATTTCTGCCTCGACTAATGTTTTGAAAATTTCATGGGCATTAACAGTAGTGTTGCCGAAATACAAGACCAAGACGAGACGAAGCCAGACTTAGTATTGGTCTTGGATCAACACATCTGGTCTTGGTCTTGGTATTGCACTCTCAGTCTTGGTCTTGTACTTGGTCTTGCAGCAAGAGTCTCGCAAGTTTTGCAATCTCTTATTAGCCTATTTATTTTTGTTAAACTCGATAGTTTAAACCTCAGAGCAACACAACAGAGTAGGTATACCTTAAGTTTAAATTGACATGTACACAAGAAAAACCAACAAATTATTAAAACTAAGTTGTCAATGTTTTAAAGATATTGTAAAAATTGAAAATGATAGGCTCTTACCTTATACGGAATAGAATAGTTGTAGTAAAAAGACAATCCATAAAATTTATGATTTATCTAAAGAAAAACTACAATCCAAACTATTTTGCAGCAAGATAGCTTTAACAAGTTGTTTCTTTATATTGATCCTTTTGACCAAGAATCAATACAAAGTAACCATCTGGCTGACTGATCACTTGACCTATTTCTATATTCTTTAATTACTAATGCTTCTTTAGAAAAGAGTCTTTGAGCAGGTACTAAAATAGCAGGTGTTGAAAGATAGTCACGAGCCATCTTGGATAAAATCATATATTCCGTCTCATGCGCCCTCCACCACTCTAAGGGCTCGGCCACATTGCGATTTTACTGTCGTAACCAGGGATTTTCAGACGCAAATACGAACACACTGCGACAAGATTTGCAAAGGAACTTCAGGCATGCGCAGAACTAATATGCTCATTTGAAGGTATGTCTTTGCCAGGAACACATGCTCTAACTCGTTGGTGCGCTATGCAAGAAACTTCCGTGCACGTCAGTGTCAAATGTCCAAGTAATGTGCGCCTGCGCGAGTATCACAAAAACTACCTACTTAACTGGTTTTAGGAAAAATCGCAAATTCCTGCGACTGCCGACCTGGACAAAATTGTCGAAAATCGCAGTGTGCGGGCTTCCATTTTACCATGTGCAGCTTGCAAAAGAAGTGCGACTATATAGTCGTTGTCTGATGCATCGCTAAAGAGTCTCCCGAGCTAATGGCTCTTGGTTTACTTAGATATTCCTCCAACTCGTCAATAATTATGCCACGCGGCCCAGAACCAGATGACGTAGAAGGGCATGCATATAGTTTCTCAAAGTCTATTACGTCTTCATCATATTCACGTAATTTCCTTTAGTGTTTTGCCAAATCTGCAGATGCAGACACCAAGTGTATCCTTTTATATTCTTTATAATGTTCATTAAATTTGCGCAAGTTTTTGGTTGGGCTTTGTGTCTTGGGTCTAAAATTAATGTGGTATAGTAAATCCAGTTACTCTTCTTATAATGCTCCAGCAAGAAGAAGAAATCATATTTCGGCTGACTGCAGAGCGCCGGAACGATTTATCATTTGTCAACGCAAGCATCACACAACTTTACATGGTGGGACGCAGTCTGACGGACGACCCAACCAGCCAAACGAAATGAACGGAGGTACACGCTGAGACAGCAGCAAGTAGCTCTGTGGAGACATCACGCTCGACATGCGTGTACACAGTGCCCTCCAATCGTCAAGTCCTATTGGCAACGGCAATAGTCGAGATGCTAAACATTGTTGGCGACACAGTTACAGCCAGAGCACTGCTTGATCAAGGCGCAGAATTTTCATTTATCACCGAAAGAGTAGCTCATTGTTTATCATTACGTAAGACTGCAGTACAAATATCTTTTGTAGGCATAGGCGAGGCTTCACCAGGCAAGGGTCGAGCGATAGCCACAGTCACTTTAAAGTCTCTACAACGTTCAGACTTTGAATTAAAAAAAGATGCACTCCTGATGAAGAGCTGATTCAATTTCTGCCAGCAACAAAGACCGAAAAGGCGTCTGGGAGTCACGTCAAGGGGCTTCAGCCTGCCGATCCCGCCTTTGGAGTCCCTGGACCAATTCGCTGCATCATTAAAACTAACCTTAACGGAAAATTTATCACTGGCCACTTCAGTCGAGGACAAAACGTCCAACCAATTGCTCAAGAAACATTGTTTGGGTGGATATGATCAGGCCCCACTCGTGCTCGCCTAAAATGGTGCGACAGCGCAGTCGCTCAAAGTTTTTGGCCGAGCTTCGTGGATCCTTTACACGAATCACTATGCATCTTTTGACAAATCGAAGAACCGCCATCATCGTATGTGATCAAGATTCCGGGAGCAGATTACTGCGAGAAACATTTTGCATCCATCCATGCGGGAGACGACACGGGCAGATGTGTGGTACGTCTACCACTCAAGGATGATTCTTTACATCTAAGAGAAGCACGAAACATCGCCACGGTTCGTTGGCTTCGAACAGAGTCAAGACTCAAGCGCAAGCCAAGTCTTGCCAAGCTGTATCAGCAATTTATGTAAGAGTATACCGACCTAAACCACATGGAGTTGTTTAAAGATAACGAAATATCATAGCGAAGTTACTTTATGGTCCATCAAGGAGTCCTCAAAATCGATTCCGGCGGTAATACGATACGCATCGTTTTTAATGCTTCGTAGGTTTCCAGGAACGGCTGGTTTCTCAATGACTTCCCTCTGGTAGGGCTAAAGCTGTAAGAGGATTTATGAGTTATACTCACTTGATGGAGATTTTTTCGCATCGCCTTTGTCACCGACATCGTCAAAATGGTTCGGCAAATTCTTGCAAATGAAACTGACGCAGATCTGCAACAAATAGTATGGCGAGAAAATCCAAACTAAACGCTATAGGCGTATCAAATACGTACAGTCGCGTACGGTACAAAGTCCGCGCCATTTTCAGCTATGAGAGTTTTACTCGGCTCGCAAGAGGGCATGAACAAGAATACTTTGAAGCTGTTGAAATCATTCTTCGCAACAAGTTCGTAGACGACTTTCTTGCAGGCGCGCACGACATCGATGCAACGCAGAATCGCAAGAAGAAACAACATCTCAGAAGAAGTCGGTGTTTCTCTCAGTAAACGGGCCTCGAATTGTCCAGACTTAATTGATAGCCGCGCGTCGAATACAGAACCTTTGGGAAAACACTTTAACCTCGACAAGTGTGCATCTACCCTTGAAATTGTGTTGCGAACAAATACCACCTATATAATCACGCTCTGCCAATGAAGTTATACAAGCAAGCACATACGCCCGTTGTTATCAAAGCATATACTTGTCGTCCAATGGGCAAACGCAAAGATCAATCCGCAATTCACTTCATACGAGCTATCATATTGTGACGTACATGATAAGCTTCACTACGGTCAAGTGCATAAGCTTTGCGGTGTGCTTCTAGCGAAGTAAAGCAGAAGAGAGAGAGAGAGAGAGAGCCGGAAGATGGAAAAAATAGCTCCTCTCGCTCAATTTCGCCAATTTTGTTGCAAAAATCTACAAACGAGACGGGGAGTAAGAGCCTTCTTGGCGAAAACTCATTTTGCGACCATATACGTGGGTCATTCAACAAGTACTTAGCCTCACCGCCCGATGGCGCTGCTTTTACAAAAGAGTTTTCCTATCATGCAGTACATTCAACAAAACTAATGAAGGGAATTGACTGAAACTTTGACTGTGGGCTACTAAAAAAATGTACTGCACGATGAGAAAACTCTTTTGTAATAGCAGAGTCATTGGGCGGTGAGGCTAAGTACTTGTTGAATGGCCCACGTATATAAACACTTGATGGAGTACTGAAGAGTAGTCTTTTTCCAGCCCAAAAGGGAGCTTGCTGCTACCTAATTATTATTTAAAACGCTTAAGTATTCGCGGTTTAAGTTTAAGACTGAAGTTTTCAACTAAATGGTAAGGGGTGAGGCGTTGGCTTGCGCCGCGATCCACAATCGGATTTTTGGCGTTCCATGCCGTGTGGCCACCCCGATCCATTAGCTCTTATAATTCATTTCCTCTACAGACTGGGGCTCACCTGTGAAGCGCGACAAGCCTGTTATGCTATATAGAAATGTCGACAGTCGTTTAAGCATTCGCACTCCGCCAAGTGTTATACGGTCAAGCACATACGCCCATTGTCATCAAAACATGTACTTGTCGACCAACGGCAAGTGAAAAGACTTCATAATTCGCTTTACATAAGCCATAACATTAGCGACGACGACGACTCTGTACATGAGAAGCTTCGGGGTGTGCTTCCAGCGGAGTGACACTGTGGAGAGAACAGAGAAGCTAAACAAAAGCTTTTCCTCGCCTGATTTCTCCAATTCCGCCGATTCGCCGCAAAAGTTTCATCATGCGAGCAAGTGAGACGGAGCGGGGAGGAAGAAGCTTTCGTGGAACGAGAGCGCACGTTTCGATTACTCAGCGAATTTAGGGCAAATTGAGGCCGCAGAATCGTTTAAAAGCAATTGATTGAGCGAGAAGCAGAAAGCGGTGTTCGAGCCAGTCGGTGTGTAAAAAGTAATCCGTTCGTACTCTTGGAAGTTTCGTTCCGGTACTACTGCGGAATATCTTCGCTAATTAGTTAGATGGTGAGGTGTAGGCTTGAGCCGCGAACCTCCTTCGGCTTGAAGGCGTTTTACGCTGTGTAGCCACCATTAACTAACTCTACTTTCTTCCAGGCATCCTCCGTCCGTGAAGACACCGCCAGATGCACGGGTGAAGCGTGCCGAGCAAGGCGTATAGAGTGGAGCCGTGTCCAGGAGAATAGGAGCACCCCAGCAAGACCAAAGCTCGCCAGCGTGTGTATCCCGACCTATCGGGTGGCAGCCGGCGTAACCGCAGCAAGCAGCCCAGGTGGACGCCATCGTTCGCCCAAGAAGAGTCTGGAGGAGGCACTCCGGGAAAACACCAGGGCAGGCCTATGACCCATCATCCGTGAGGAGTACTTGGCCAGATTGAAGGCGCCGCTGGACACCTCCGTCCGTGAAGTCAACTACGAGCGAAGGCGCGGCGGTCGACGGGAGCAGTTACGGCAGCAGCTCTACGAATACAGGCGGCTCGCATACATCTCGACCACCATAGCAGAGCGGACCCAGTGGCAGCAGAAGGTGACGGAGCTGCGGCGCCACATCAAGAAGGAGGTGAAGGATCGTCTACGCGCAACTAAGCGCGCCCAAGCAATTGTAAAAAACAAGACCATTACAAATAAATATTAATTAACTTTGAACTGGGTGTTTCCTTTTGGCAAATGAGTAGAGTTTGAGGTAGTTAAGGTAAGCTGTAGGTGGCGAGGCTGAGTAGTGCTCAAAGTACCAGAGCAGGACATCCCGGAAAAGGCTGGGAGGATCCTGTGAGGTATATAATATTCAATATAACAAGCCTAGGTAAACGTGTAAAGCGCTTCACTCAACATTGATATAGGTTTTCAATAGTGAATATGTAATTAATCAATTCGGTTGCAACCTAAATGTTTAAAAAATGAACAGTGAAATAAATATGAAAAATATATAGGATACACATCTGATCGAGCTCTCAGTTCATACCAGTATACAAAGGGTATACTGGTTATGTAATAATCGTATCGAAGCCACAACAACATTGCTTTACTTACAAGGTGAAGCCGATCATCCCTGTTGCTAAATATACTAACCGCATAGTTCTTTCAGAGACAGCGAAGCTATTCGATCCGTTAAAGTGGCTTGAACCTGTAATTATTCAAGCTATGGTAATCATGCAGGATTTTCCAAGATTGTTTGGCGCCGTTGCAATTGACAAGGTGGAGTTACACGGATTCTCAGACACTTCTAAGCAGGTTTGTGCCACCTGTGATTACGTGATGGTTACGAACTCCGGAAAACGTGTTTCCGCGTTGATGCTCGCAAAAACAAAGATGTCACCGATTGAAACCTTGACCATACTAAGGCTGGACCTGTATGGAGCACATCTGTTAGTGCTCCACACCGCTGGAAATAAAGAAATCCTTACTAGAAAGAATCTCCGGCATCTACTGTTGGACAGACTCGCAAGTCGTACTCAGCTAGCTCTCTGATCATCTATATAAATGGGTAACGTTTGTAGCTACGACAGTCACCCTAATTATCATTATGCTATCAGATGTAAGTTGAGGTTTTGTGCCAACAAGAGAGAACCCAGCTGATTTAGCAGCCAGAGAGGTAGCCCCGTAGCATTAAGTGCATCTATGCTCTGGTGGAACAGACCTAAATAGCTGTCACGACAAAGCACGCCTAGATTCGAAGGGTCTGCTTCAACCTGTAGTGAATTATAGGATTTTCAAATGTCCGTGAAGGACTGCAGCGATGGTCTGCTGCCTCGGCAGAGGAAGATGGAGGTATCTGCCGAGAATGCTCACGTCCGGAGACGCGTGAATGCGCTGGCAGGCTAGCATTGCGGTGTCGTGGGGCGGGTTCGTTTCCCCGGCACAAGGACTCACTACAAAACAATTTCGCATTCACGAATTTGTCGATAGCTCAAGAGGCGACTGAAGTCGCAAAAACTGTAGATAACCTCACCGAAGGAGATGTACTTGTAACAAGAACAAGTGAAACCTGAGAAGAAAGGCGAACTTGGGGTGACCTCGTCGTTACCCAACGAAGTTCATGGCCCACAAATGAAAGAGGGGCAACCGGGTGGTGGTGGAGCCCCTTCATACCCACCCAACCGGAATAAATCCATTGATAGCTTGTTGAAGTGGCCAGATATTCCTCTTCTGAGTGGAAAACTCATACAACTTGAATTGTATGAACCTTCCCATCAGAAGGGGAGTACCCCGGTGACCAATTTATGTCATAGAATTATACAATTGGATTGCATAAATCTATGCCATAAAAAGGCACTCTGTTTGGGCCACTCAACCCATTACGTCACCTGAAACAAAAAGATTATATGGGATTATTAAGTACCCGGTGGCTGGCTCATGTTTTGAGGTGGAAGCCTGCCACCGTACCGGGTCCTATACTCGGTTAGAGAAATCGGAAGGGAAAGACCCATGGTTAAATTTAGTTCATCATTTTATTTAATTACTGATTTCTCGTAAATACAAAGCAATAGGTGTCTAATGATTGCTCAGGCCTTATTTAATTAGTGTTTTCTATGCAGTGAAAAAAATTCTGAATTACAAAGTTTTCTTCTTGATAAGAGTTATTTCCGAATTTCACCGTTGTATGATCCGATAATGGAATTATTACAATACATTGTCTTACATCATTTACTTTCATTTCAATTAGTATTGAAAATATTTTAATAATATATATAAAACAAATCAAAGGCACTTACCTACACGGTCCTCCGAGCGCTCGATGGGTGCAGGTATCCTCTGTTAAATTCGGGAAAATCCAAAAATATAATTTTCCTCGACTCACAAGCCAAAGAATAACAAAGATTATTAATTGTTAAAACCGTCCATGCAAAAATAAATACTAAAAACTCGGCGGCCGCTATGCTTAAATAATATACGCCTTTCCTTAAAATAGGAGGCCAGAGCGGAAACATACAAATAATAATGCTCCTAATACGAAAAATGTTCCACAAGTCCAATAGTAAATGGGCACTGAGTCATAAATCCAAACACATGCTTCGGAACCGTCAACAAATATTTGCTCTGGGTGCATTTCGAGTCGACTTTTCGCTTTCGTTTTTCTTTGGATGTCAATTCTTCAGAGATTCCTTCAACATGACTTTAAGCTCTTCTAAATAAACAGGAACTTTCTTTGCTCGATGAAGAGATTTATGGTCTAACATAAAATCCAAATAATCTATTGCACTCTCTCGGGATGGGAATAAACAATTATCTCCTTCAGCAAAACGAGACTTCATAAGAGCGTCAAGCGCTTTCGACGATGTAAAGTATTCTACATCAGGACTGAGAAATTTCGTCTTTTTCGTCCGCACATTAGTGAATGTGTCAACAGCAGGATGTACCGTTTTCCGGGGTTTTAAGAAAAAGCCGTTTCATTTACATGCACTGCTGCGTCGTCAATGCATTCTTAATCCCGTTACACAATTGCTACCACTGAAATAAGTCGTAATCAACGCGGAGGGCATGGGGCCACAGTCCAGCACTGAACAATTCGATTGTCACTTTTCCGTTCACTAGCTCCGCAGCGCTTTCTTCCGCGGCCACCGACAACAATCTCTTCCTCGCAAACAACAAAATCCGCCAATCGTCACTTGAATTAGTCCGTCATCCCTCGCCACGCGATTCTTCTCATTCCATTCCCCGTACACCGACCGCCGATCTCGTCACTAGCGGACTCGAGATCCAAAAAAAAACTTCCGGCAGATCACTTTGCTGAGGGGAGTTGTTAGAACTCGAAAATGGCTGGAGGAAAATTTCGATCTTTCACCACCACGAATTCCCTGACGACCGCCTTCTTCTTTTTTTTCCGATCCTGTCTCCCACTCCCGTGTGTCACAACTTTCCACATGCGTACAAATGTTGGGTGGGAAAATTCAAATAAGTGAAAATTGGTAAGAATTTCCGAAAGTGTTGGTGTTAAAGAAATCCATTAATAAACGATAATGCATTTTGAACAACTTAAAACAATTTTTCTGTATAAGTTTGGAAAACATTCGGTTTAATCATAAAAACAGGATTTTTTTGCATGCACTGAACGCAGCCTAAACATTTTCCCCCGCACGTGACAGCTGATGGACTACGATCAGCTGTTTCAGAATCAAAATTTGCCAACTTTGCACAAGTGCATTTTCCTGACAGCAATGCAATCCGGACCGGAATATGTCAAAGCGTTAGTAAATGGAGCGGGTTGTTTGGATCCACATATGTTCAACATAAAATGCAGTTTGTAGCCAAGGCGAAGTCAAATAAACATACAACTATTCCCTGCTGAGCAAAAAGTCACATGGAAAGCTACATTCACAGGATTTTCCCTTGAGGTAACTGGAGATAGCGAGAACAGCATTCGTGGCCTCTATGAAAACGGAGGATTTGGAAAGGGGCTCTCATTCACGAAGTTTCCCCCTGTCTAGTGTTGAAAGCAGGTCAAAGCTTACTGCGACGACGTACGCAGAGATATTGGTACTCAATTTGGAGGAAGCCTTCTTTCTAGCGTTTGTATCAAACGTAGTGGACATATTAGATCTTGATGGTGTTTCAATCAGCCGAGGGCAGGCGTATCAAAAGTTTGCAAAAATTAAGGCAAAATTTGCATATACATTACCCGCGTATATTTACCTCAAATCAAAAGGTTGGGTAGTCAAGAATGGAACCAAGTTTGGCGGTGATTTTCGGAAGATCGAATTTTCATAACACCATTTGAAAACGAATGAGTTAATTTCAGTGACCTACAAGCTTGGGACCCGCTACTATCACGCAAGTTTTATTGTAATTGTTCTACCAGAAGAAAAGAACTTGGACCCAAAAGACTTTCAAGAGATGCATCGTATTGCAGAGACTTCCAACAAAGATGTTCTAATTCTGAACGTAATTGCTCCAACGGAGATACCTCCCGACATCTTATATGACTTTATCCACAGAAACAATACCTCGTCGTTATGATTTTAAACAACATGTTCAAGGTAAATAAAAAGCTACAAAACAAATTATATCTAATGTTTCTCTTAATACCAAAAAAAACTTTTTCCCAATAATTCGGCTACTTATTTTCTCCTGCAAGTGCCTGTCTTTTCTTTTTTTGTTAGTCCAGTATGTCTAAATTCCGCGCGTTCCTCCAGGTATATATCTTTGCATTCATTTTGAAACTGTTCGTTCCGATACCACTTCTCTAAACATGATTTCAGGGCTGAATTTTCCTTTCGCCATGTGATCACCATAAGTATGCTGCTTTCTTTGCAGCAGGACTCGAACGCTTTTACTTCGTCAACACATTTTTCAGCTTTCGCACGTTCACGCATTATTTTCGGGATGAGTACTTCCTTGTTAAATTGAGTTTGTGCTGTGTGCCTGTGGCAGCGCTGGCTTTTAGAGCCATAGCTCCTCGGTTATTACAAACCCCCGGAAGATGTGCCAGAACGTCGCAAGAATGCTAAGTTTTCTTTCGCCTCAAGGAGCCCTGAGAACGGTATCGTTAAATATTTTCGTCGTACAGCACCACTTAGACTAGTTGCCTATTGGCTCAGATTTGGCAACATTGCTCGAAAGCGAAACACAAGTAAAATCGCTCGCTGGATAACTTTAGCGGAGTTGAATTAAAGCAGAATTGCGATTATCAAGCTCGTGCGAACAATGCACTTCACTCCCGAAATGAATACGCTACAGACAGCTCGCGTTGTCTCGTGCAAGAGTACATTGCGATTTCTTCGATCGTTCCGGGATTCTGATGGACTACTTCGAGTAGAAGGACGTCTATCGAAAATGAAAATGAAGGAACAAGGTGGAAATTTAGTCCTCCTTGGGCGTCGCACTTAGGCGGACTAGAGAGGCTGCTCCCAAGTCAGCCAATACCATATTGGCGATTTTGCATTGACTTAAGAGGAATTCCAAGTTGAAGCGTGTTTGAACTCCAGGCCACTGCATGCTCAGCCCCGAATGCTCATGATTTGAACGCAATATCACCAGCGCATTACCTCATTGGCACAGCATTAATAGCTCCACCCGAACCGTAAGACTCCTCTGAGGCAAGGGCGAGTCCGTTTTCATGCTGGCTACAAATTGCGCAACCAGTTTTGGCATCGCTGTAGCAGAGATTAGCTGCACACACTTCAACAACGTGCAAAATAAACCGATGCTACAAGGAATCTTCAAGAAGGCGATCTTGTATATGGGCATTCGGTCGTACTACGCAAGTGCACCCTGGAAAAGTTGAACTCGTTCGCGTCGCGTCACTACGCACCGCGACATCGACGTTCACACGCCCTATTGACAAGTTCGTACGCTTGTCATTACTTCAAGATGCAACGAATGAAATCTAGTCATAAGTACTAATGTACGAAGCTAGATACGAGTACCTATAAGCTGATGGTACCTGGGTTACCAATTCTTTCTAAAAAGCCACAGACGGCGGGCGCTAAAACAATTACTCTCCCTGTTTTCAGTATACCTGTCGGCTTGGTAAAACACATGCCGAGGCGGGCGGAATGTCACGATGTGCTTATTGCATATTCACCACTGCATATTTCCGGCTGGCTGTCTTCAAGCCATCCATCCGCCATCCGCCGGACCCGGACCCCTTTCAATAGGCTAAATATCTTTATCTGTGTGATTGACTTTATTTATGCTAAAATAAAGAGTGCACCACAAAAAACACATTTTTATTGTGCCAGTTCCTCGATCCTATCAAGTATAACGCAAGGCGCTAAACCCCTCCGCGCTCGTTGAACAAGAAATTTAAATCAATGTATCAGATGTACCCGTACATGCAGTTTTCTCCAAAACTAGAAAAAGCAATCTGACATAATCGCAAACTCATCGCAAAATTTCTAAAGCAACATCAACACCAAACAAAATCATCTATTCTGCATAAAATGTCATATAATATCCAAAACTTTTTCATCAACTTGCTTTAGCATCTTTTCTTGGTGCTACCACGAAAGACTTGAAAAAGTTTCTCTTTGAATAGCATGATACAAGTGCACTTCAACTTGAGTTTTTGTAACATTAAGGATCAAAGTGAAAACATTTCATTGTGGGTGTACAACAACATCCATTCAGCATGCATTACGACGCCGGTGTTGTGACGCACATCAGAATGGTTGGAAAGCAGGAGATTTAAAGCGAGTCCTTTTAACAGGTAACTTCTAACATTAAGTGCCCGTATTGTATACTCCTTGCCAGGATAAATTCAATTATATTGTTGTTTTTCCATCCACTTTTTATTACACAATGTGTTTTTATTTCGTCAGCATGACGAATAGGAGTCGGCACGTTGTCAGGAGCATAAAGAAGATCAGGACTAGTAAGCTAGGATGAGATTTTAACGATTTATGAAATATTCAGCAAGTTTTACTTGTTACAGGAGATAGAAAAAATTGAAATAATATTTTCCGCGGTTTTAGTACGAAACGTTGGAAGGTTATGAAGTTTATTGCTTCTGCTTTTTGATTAAGGATAATTATTTTTGCTTGGTTGAGCATTCTTAGGCCGGCAAATTCTCGAGAAACATTTGAATTATTTTACTAGGATTGTTGCTCCTAAAATAAATAATTAAAAGCACTTCAAAAGTAAGTCGGACTCATATGCCTTTAAAACTGAACTGAAAACGCTTAGCAAAGTAAGTGTATAATTTACCGACATACTTGACTTTAACAAGCTCCAGTTGGTTCCTGAAATTTACTATGCAAAGCCCACATTCTAAGATGCTTATCCTTGAGCACCCCTTACAGCGCTACAATGAATATTTCCCGCAATATTCGCTAATGAATTATGTTGGAAATTTTTAGCACTTTCATGTGGCGAATTCAGCGTTCACGTATAGCGCAACGCGCCTTAGGAAATTTTGCAGAACATGTGGTTTAAGATATACTTTTGTAATATCCTGAGGGGCTCGCCAAAGCAAGTTATGTGCTTTTGCTTCCAGCCATGGAGCTTCTGTTGTTGATCCTACTTGTGCTGCTGTTGTCTAGATGAAGATTGCTTCCGTTACCCATTCAAGTTAAAAAGCCTATAAAGTCAATAAGCGGATTCCTCGTACTTCTACTGTATGCATACTTAGTTGGGAAAACATCACTTCAATATTCCTTGGCTGATGCTTAGTTTAGTTTTCAGCGAAAACTTAGACATTACTTCGTAAAACTTATTAAAAGTTAAATTGCTTGAGGGGCTATCAAGTTTAAGTCAACGACTTTAACTACTGCTGTTGCTGCTGCTCCAACTGCCACGCAAACAACAAGGATGAAGTCAAATGATGCCTCGCACTCTCAACTATTGTCTAGCGACTCCTTCGATGGTGGACTTGACTGTAGTCCTTTGTTCATACCAATGATGATGCGACAGGATAATGCCGCCACTAGTTAGCTTGATAAGTTTCAAACTCTTTTTTTTTCTCTTTCTCTCTGCATTTGGCAAATTTTGTTCGAGCAGATTGTTTGGCGAGGAAGACAAGGTGAAATCCTGCTAAAGGTTCATTGTTAAAGCAAAAAGTTAATGGCACACAAGAAGGTGTAATGGCATTTTGCAATTCACTGAAGTATGTGTCTTATCTTTTAAGTGATTTTAAGTTTTGAAACAAATTTTGCCATTTTGCTTGCAGGATGATCTTTTGGTAAGGCTGGTTATGTTAACTCAAAGTGATTTGAAAATTTTTCCTTCGAAAATGTTATATATGTAATTTAAAGTATTTCAACAATGTAAAGAATTTTAATCAAGGTAAAGTTGCGAGCAATGATTTAATCGGGCAAACTGTAACTTCTGTTGTCGCTTTTCAACACAATGTATTGTACAAGATTACATTTTTGAGTTAAGGTCAAGTTCTTCGAATCATAGTAACTCGCAGGAAGCATTCATTTAACAACATAAAAATAGTGCAGAGATATACTCATTTTTATTTTCGTATTGACATCTTGACATGATCAATCTCCGTTTCTTTCCCCACAAAATGGAGAAGAACTACTACTGCCGCTATAGGGAGTTGAAAATTAATTTAAAGCAACTACACATTTATTTAAGACTAGCTTTTGCCATTAGCCTCACTCTCGCAACCGCGTTCTCACTCTAGAAACTGTAACACTCTGAATCATTATCACTACTATCAACTAAAAAGCAAATCTATCTATCTATCTATCGATTTCTGCTGCAACCAATCAACCTTTCAAGCTAATTCCACAATTTAAAGGAAAAATAAGAAGTCTCCCGTTGAGTTTTGCACTTTTATCAAGATTCACCACTCAATGAATTACACTCTGCTCAAATAATAATAATTTTGGCCAATTTAAGAATATGTAACCCCTGACTAGGGGGCCCCCTTAGTGTCCCGCCAGAAGCCAGTTTTCATTTTCGCTTAAGTCCTTTGGTACGGCTGTGATCTTGATTGGTCAGAAACGAAATATTTTGGTGCATTAGCCGATGAAAATAAATTTAAAATTTGGAATGTAGAAGATTCTAACGTGAAGAAAGGACAGAAAGCTCACATTAAGACTGCAATCGGCGATAGAGGGCAGTCCCACTCAGCATATGGCTGCGATGTGCTTTCCTACCAGAAAGCTATACGAGGGCGGTCCGATAAGTACTTAGCCTACAAAAGAAAATCGAAAGTTTTGGAAAAGTGGCAATTTATTTCTCAGCATAATCTCCTCTTAGCCCGATACACTTGACCCAGCGATGCTCTAACTTATTTCACCCGTCTGAAAATACGTTTTGTCGAGGTTTGCTGTACGTTTCCGTGGAGGCGATGACTGCCTTAAATTGCTGCCCGTCGAGAGGTTTTTTCAATTTTGGATACAAAAAGAAGTCGGACAGGGTCAAACATAGTAAATACGATGGATGTGGTAGCAGTTCGTAGTCCAATTAGACCAATTTGGCCATGGAAACGGCGGAAGTGTGAGCCGGTGTGTTGTACTGGTGGGAGAGCACTTTTTTTTCGCTAAATGAGGCCATTTCTTCTGCATTTCAGCGTGAAATCGGCCCAACAATACGGCATAGTAGAGATGTGTGACCGTGTTGCCCTTCTCCAGGTAGTCGATGCAGATCACACATTGTGAATCCCAGGAAACGGTGGCCATCACAATCTTCGCCTACTTCGGTGCACGTTCGCTGGGTGAAGTCCACTATTTTGACTGCACCTTGGTCCCTGGTGTGTACCAGTGGAGCCATGTTTTATCGGCGGTCATAAAACGACAGAGAAACCCCTTCGAATTGCGCTTAAGTACTACTCTGAAGTGGTCTCGTGGTTACTTTTGTTGTCCGAAGTTAGCAAACGCGGCATCTATCGCGCCGACAGCTTTTTCTTGCTCGAAATTTCGTGCAGAACATGACCCTAGCGGTCTTTTGAGATGTTGACTGTCTTAGCTATCTCGTGCACCTTCAATCGGCGGTCTGCCAATACGAACTCGTGGTTTTATGACACGTTATCCTCCGTAGTACCCGTTTACGGAGCACCTGGATCTTGCACTTCAAAAACCCACATGCGAACACGTTGAAACTCGTTAAATCAATTTTTTTACGGTCGCCATTGCAGGAGCAGAGTCATCGTATACAGCATCTAAGCGCTCTTTGATTTCACTATGCGATTTCCCTTCCAAAAACAAGAATCAAATCACCGACCGATAATGCTCTTTGTCCATTTTTCTAAAATCCGTGGACACGCCCGGTTCCACATGCGGTCAAAACAAAACTACGAGTCCAATCCCACTGAGATTTTGACAGTAGCCATCTACGAGAATTGGGCAGTACATATCGGACCGTCCTCGTATATTGTCCTCGTATATTGTTCGTCTTCAATTGTGAATGTGTAAACGCATTATAAATGGAAAGCACAAAGTATTTATAGCACAAGATTCTCCCCACAATGATCACATCATTTTTTTGGTAGCAAGCGAGAGTTGGTTTTTTACGGTTCATTTAGCAAGTGAGACTGTTATGTCAACATTTTATGATCACTCGCGTGAAGTGATTTCCTTCAGTTGGGGCGTCGTTCCCATTCAAAAACGTCTTATTAAGCCAGCCGTCTGGTGTACGTCGCATAATTTTACAGCAGCGATTTGTTCGATACCTATGATTATTATAAAAATAAGCTTGAGGCAACAGCGTGTGATGACGTGAAAATTTCTAGTGACATAGAGAGCACAGAAAATGTTGATCGAACCAAGGAATTCAACAAGAAGAATTCCAATTTCATGGGGATGTTGATGAACTAACTTGTTGCTGTTTTTGCGACTCTTAATCACCGTGACTACGATGCTGGCGTTGTTTCAACTGGATTTGTTGTATTTGCTACAAAGTTTGGCCGTTGGATGGGCTGTTGTGCTTACTGTTGCTGCTGGTGAAGATACATAGGGTTTTGTATTGGGGACATACGAGTAACCATTTCGTATCATTATATGAACGCATCCCTAAACTTTTATAATGTACTGTCAATGTCAAAACATTAGTTAAAGACAGCATTTTCATCATGATACAGTTCACGAACCAGCAACGTTTGGAAATTATTAAAAATTACTACCAAAACTCCGAGTCGGTTTCATCGAAAAATCATCTTCAGCGATGAAGCTCATTTCTGGCTCAATGGCTTTGTTAATAAGCAAAATATGCGTTATTGGTCAGCAACAAACCCACATGCGCTTCTTGAGATACCGTTGCATTCACAAAAAATTACTGTTTGGTGCGGTTTTCATGCCGGAGGTGTGATTGGGCCGTATTTTTTTGTGGATGAAAACGATCGTCGTTTTACTATTAATGGAGAGCGCTATCGTGTTATGTTGGAAGATTATATGTGGCCAAAATTGGATGAGCTTAACATCAACGATATGTCGTTTCAACAAGACGGTGCCGCTAGTCACACAGCACGCCTTACAATCGATTTGTTATATCCTTAATGGAAAACCCTATAATTTGTCCAGTTGAGTTCGTTGGTATTCGTGCCTTTAGCAGTTGTTTAATAAAATCAAGTTGTAATTGGTTTTATAAATGCAAATCTTTAGCAATATTGTGCAAGTAATTGGGAAAATATTTTTTTCTGAATGCTATTGGTGGCACAGGAAAACCCGTCTTTATCGATTTGCTTTGCGCGAAAGTAAGGAAATTATTGGCAAGCCGGAGGTCTCAACAATTTTAAGACTGCGGAAGCGTGAAATGGGCTGGCCACATGAATCGTATGGACGAACAATGAATACCAAAAAGGTCAACTAAGACAGCTCGTCGCCGCTCGGATTTTAAAATTGGAGAACGCGGTCAATGGACCGAGATAGGTAGAGGCACTTGTTGTAGGAAGTGAAGGCCCGAGAGGGGCTGTAGCGCTACGAACTAGAAGAAGTTTAAAAAGGATGCATTGGGCCAGAAATTGCCTCCTAAGATGAAGCAAACAGAGTCTTAGTAAATTTATACGGTCAACATATGGGCGATACAGCAAATTATACTATTACAGAAGCTTACGGGAGAATCTACGTTGCACAGATTGTGCGTCCATACAAGATAGTTTTGATGAGGAAACCATATTGTGAAAAAAAATTGTAGCACTACAGCTCATTTTGGGCCTTCGCTTAGAGATAGAGTATATTATGATCATGATCAAACGTGTCGGCACTCCACAAGGTGATATGATCAATTTCACACCTTGGCCGTGTGACAGTCAAACCAGCTGCGATGCATTCTAATTTTTAAACCAGCACGTATCATAACTGAAATGGCTTAAAGTGCGTTCGACGAATCACTACAATAAATCTCGTTGCCACCAAGGAGAGTCGAACCATGGACCTTATACAACACGCGTATTCCTTTAATAGCCAAATAAACATGATGAAGGGAGGGATACAAGTTTGAATTGTAAAGTATCTGTGGGAGCAATGAAAGGCAAGTCCCGCGATGGTAGACACTTTTTCAGTTATTTCTAGAATATCTAACTCGAATTTCAAATGTGAATCAGATGCCACACTGTAGCTCATATATCTAGCAATCAATGCGAGGTGTCAGTTATCAATAGAATACAGAAACCTGACAGGATAATATTTATTGGTGAAAGTCATGAAAAAACATTTAGAGATCGAGATGATAAATTTCACACCCACACGACATGTGTTTTTTTTGTGGTAGGGAGGTTAGAGTTATTTACACAATAAGTATGTAGCTGCGATGCGCCAATACGTCTCGACAAAGCGCTACACACCTCACGTGTAAGCCTGAGAAGCTAGCCTGAAACCATTTGATGCATTACTTCAAGCTAAGCCACGTTTTATTACTCCATGTTGGAGGATCCCTCCTCTAGCATAAGCGGAGCAAGGAAGAAGGATTTTTAGAAAAATGACCCCCCAACCCCGACTGCTATGAGCCCTTTTTATCTATTAGGACTGCCCAAACCGAATGTTCCACATGGTTCATGTGTCAGCCGATACAAGTATTTCCTCGATTAGACTATCTAGAAAAAGCTAGCTTTGTTTCCTTTTAGAGGTCCCGGCGCGATTTGCCTCATTTTTTGCATTCAAAATATTTTCGGCAGTACCGTCTTCCTCTCCTTCGTAAAATCTACAGTCAGGGGACCGTGATTTACCAAACTTGTAAAAATAACATAATACTGAAAATAGCCGAATCCGCTCGAGCTGGGTCAGATTAAAAGTAAGTCTCACCATGCGTTCAATTTAACCACGGTCTCATTTCAAGGACGAAGCGCCCAGTCCATCTTTTTTTTATTGCTGCTCACCCAGGATTGCTGGCAATCCTTTTGTGAGCATTGTATCTCCTCCCGGGCAACTGCCCCTCTCGTGCGCTCTTTAGCAATCAGGGCGATAGGTACCGCGCCTGCAATCGCTAGCACCGCCAAATCAAAGACTTCTCGGATATGAAAACACGATCCTCAGTGCTTCTCTTCTCTGCTCCTGTGCGGAGCGTTTCGGCATAGATCTTTTCTGAGAGCAGCGCTCCGTATTTCGGATCCGTACAGTAGCACCGAATCTACGAATCTCATCAAAAGTCACCTTCTTGATGTGTTGGGTCCCCCTACGTTAGCCATAAGTCGACACGAAGCCGATACGTCTGAAGCAGCTTTGTCAGCCGTTGTCCTGAGTTGTTCCGTGAAACTCATCTTCGAATAGATCCTCCTGTTACTTTACTGCTGGTTTCGATCGAGCTATTACTTCCCCAGCACTGATCGTCCTTATTTTGGAGATTGCTTCTTTGTCAGGATAACCACTTCGTTTTTAACCAATGCTGGACTCCACCCGCCAGTACAAGACTGAACCCGCCAGCAATCATTCAGCCTCTCACTCGGTGCATTAACATATCCAGTTTAAATTGCGTCCATCAACTAGCGCCACATCATCCACATTGCCGAGCAGGCGCAATTCATCCAGCAGCTCTAGTCTCAGTAGCCCCTTGTACATTTTCCAGAGGTCTGAACCAAGCATAGATCCTTAAGTGTGGCACATTCAATGTTTGCTCGAATCTACTGGCCAAGCACCATAAAGAAAAATAGATAAAGAAATCGAAATTTTAACGTGTCATTATCTTGCTAAGCTTGTCAAACAAAATTTGTGTCCATACCTAACGGATCACCTTTTTGGACGACGAATGCAGCATTATCAAAAGATTCATGAAAAAAAAAACGAATTATCAATATATACAGAGGCATCAAATGCTTTTAATAGATGCAATTACGCTTGCCCCTAAAGTAAATTAGTGCTAGCTGATGTCTTTTATAATTAAATCTCTGTTGCTGAATTTTTAAAATAAAGCCCTAGAAATGATTATGATCGTCGCACAAACGAACGTATACGGTGAAGTTTAATTAGATAGAACTGTTTAAGGTTTCAGGAACTCTCACCCCCCAACAACGAGCGCTCGTCGAAGGATTGGGGTACTTTTTCTGAATATATTATAAATTTGCATATTGTTAAAGCTAAACGAAAAGATAATTTTTTTTTATTTCATAAATACTTTTTGTACATATCTGAGAACAGTAGAAATTGTTAGTAAAATTTAAGTTGGTATGACCTTAGGAGTACATAAAAATATACGTAACACAAATACACGAACAATGGCTGCACGCCTGATGCTTGAAAAGAGATGTATATGAATATTGGAAAAATTTGTAGAGCGAAATTTATAATAATTTTTTTATGGCTGAAATAATAATGAATGAATAGATGAATCATAAAACTCAGTCTTTTGATTTGGAGCCCCGACTGTGATGGGACCCGCCACGTTAGTTGGCCCCTCCGCTCATGAGCTAGCCATCGGGTGGGCTCTCCCTCTTTTTCCGCAGTTACACGTGCTCTCGTAGGGATGCTTGGCTTTCCACAACCGATATGGGCCAGGGAATCAGCTTTGAATTTTGATCCAGTTGGGAGGGCGGCGAGGTGGCACCGCGACCCCGTGGATGCACCACTTTTATTTGTGGGCCGTGATTGTCCAGGTATATCGCGCGCGGCTAACTGGTTATTCGACGTCGCGCTTTTCCCTGTAATCCCTTTTGGTAGATTATTTCGGCCATTGGCACCTTTTTCACCAGCCTATCAGTTTTGTATTTTGACTCCGGTCACTTGATAATTCGTTGGTGCGAAAATGTTTTGTGGTGGGCCCTTGTGCGCCCCACGACCCCGCAAAGCTAGCTTGCCAGCGCACTTACGCATCCCCAGACAAGGCCATTTCCATCATACCACTAATTTCGCTCGCTGAGGCAGCAAAACACCGCTGCAGTCCTTTACAGTCATATAACATCCCATATAAAACACTACAGATTGGCAGCAGTACTGGGTGAACACTGCAGAGAAGATGAACTGCGTGCTTCATCCCTGATCTGAGGCTGTGGCTCAATCAAACGCACGATGTGACAAACTTTTGCTTGACCCAGCGTTTGAGCGGGCATGGGTGTTTTCAGTCTTACTTTCACAAGACTGATAATTCGTAGTCCCCCGGTTGTCAGTTTTGCGCAGGAGAGGAAGGCAACGCCTGCCAAACATTTTTTGAACGCACAAGATGGGGCCGGGTGCGCCGGGATATCTACAAGGAATTATAGCTCTCACCAGCCGGGGAAGTCAGCGTTTGGAGATCACTTTCCTACCAATCCATTCTCTTCTCCCTTCACAGGAGGGATTCCCCAACTTGGGGACTTCTCATGGCACAGCAAAACAAAGCGAAACCAAAGTAATATGTCAAACGGTTTCAGGATGGGTCCTCAGATTGGCAGAGGAGGTGTTTAGTTGGTAGTCCAGACGTCAATCGCACCTGGCGGCGCTCCACACAAGGCGTAAATAGCCTTACCTCCCAAGCACAAAGAAATAACAGAAAAACATTTAATCACCTTTAACTGTGTTTATAGGTTGATTCTTCAAAAGCGTTAAATTTACCAGCTGATCGAACTTTAACTTCTTAAGTATTTGCTACCTTTGTACTCATAATAAACTACTTCCATGGTTTTTTCCAAATTTTTCGGATTAAATGTGTCAAATCGCTCCTTCCCTTCCTTGAAGCAAGAAGTGTTGGTTTAAGAGCTGTTTTCAAAAGGTCTTATGACATTTCATCAGATATCCGTATTAGCTAACTTCAGTTAAAAAAATGTTTAAGGGTCACACCTTTTATGGGGAGTCCCCGCTTCAAAACCCTAAAACCGTTTACTTTTTGTTTTGACTGCGAGACGACACAACCTTACACCAACCTACGAAACTCATGTTCCTAGCTTATGTGGTTTGCTAGAAAATTTGCTCTAACGGAAGGACGGACAGACAGACATGTACCGATTTTAGAAGGATTTTCTAAAATTATTTCAAAAAATCTTAAAACCGCTAGAGTCTGAGTCCTCCACTTGCAGAAAATATAGACGTCGTGATTGCTCAATTGTTTGATTTTTTATTATTATTAGCATAGGTTTTGTCAAAGTGAAAGATAATTCAAATTTTAGCAGCAGAATTTAACTCAATGGAATGTGTCTGAACTAAGGAAGTTTTAAACAACTAAACGCTCCCAACGCCAGTGATTAACCCAAGAAATCTAAGCCAAACATTGAATAAAATCCAGATAAGTCTCAGTGTAGCAAAGTGTAAAACCTAAACACATTCTCGGTCGAAACAGCTCGAAAACTTTCATTACGTATAACAGTTTCGTCCTTTTGACTAAAAATGCTGTTCTTGTTAGTAACGAGCTAAACCCAAAGCTTCAAAGCTTCGCAAAAACTGTCATATCTCCCACAGGACACTTTTCGTTCCACAGAAAGCTTTTTCAATTGCCTCAGACTCCTGTCTCATCCAATACATCTCAACAATTAGGACGAAAAAGCTCATGAATGAATTCGCTTCACTATATACCTTATCTATATCGCTTAAAAACTTTGTGTAACAAACCACTACCAAATGGTTGGTTTAGATGGTCCTGTTCACGTTTTCATTCTTGTTCACCTTGTGTTTTGTCCTTGTATGAAACCTTGTACTTGTGTGTATAGGGAAAACGATACAGACCGATGACTAATTGCTTGGATACCAAGTAAATTGCAATTAATCAATATTGATGATTGTTTTATTATCTCTCATGTTTTGGTTTTTCTTCTTTTTGCAGATTAGTTGCACAAGATTTTCGGCAGTGGAAAAAACAACAAGCCTAAGAAGAAAAATCTTGAACAATTTTAGACATGATTAGTTACGATTGGAAATTTGATTTTCTAGGAGGAGATAATGGAAATACTGTTAAATGTTCATTTATTTTCGAGAAATTTAATTAGGTATGTATGAAGAGAAAATTTTGTAAGGGATTATGTTGAAGACGGCCCTAATTTGCGAAAAGCAGTTGATTAAAATTTTGTTGAGTTGAGAGGGATATATATTTTTATATTATATTCTAGACCAGAAGTACGTTTTGAGTTCATATATATCGCACCCTACATATTGGAGCAAAATTAACAATTTACCAATATGTAGGACAAAAATAGGCTTTAAAAAAATTGTCGAAGAAGGCTTCTTGCAGGCTCTCGCTAACAAACATATTGAGTAATACGTAATTGTTTTTGTAGCCCGATTGAGTACAAACTGCAATTGCAATTTCGGGAAATAAACCACAAATTAATGTACTCAACCACATGATCTTCAGATGCCAAAGGAGTATCCACATAAACACTCTAACGCGACCAAAGTGCAAATTGTATCGGGACGTAAAATTATAAATTGGACGATCGAATTCGAGGGTGAATCAGGTTTTGAATGAATTGAAGACTACTTTTTGGATAATATGTGGTGGTTGCTATTCAGTTTAAACCCAGCGGGGGTTACATTGTGGGCAATTTATGACTCAATGCGACTTTGAAAGTCAGATTCAAATTTCGACCTAGGCTAACTATATAAAAGGCACTTTTAGTACTCCTTCTTGGGCATCAAACTAGTCAATTAGTATTGAAGCATCAATACTAAATTGTAGCGATGCTTAAAGCTTACATAGATAGACTATACTATAGCAAACCTAGTATACTATGTTCTGAAATCTAGTATAAACTTAGTATTAATATCATGATAAATTCCCAGTAGAAATGACATTTCCTTGTGCGAGTATAAAACAAATCAAATTGATTTTTGACAGTGTTTATTCATTTTGACGCAAGTTGGTCGAACAATCTTCCATGTAAATATTTGAAGATTACAGCTAGGAATCAGATAAATTTATCATTTGCCGTCATTTGATTTTGACATTAGACTTGATTTGACAATTCATATCAGGTTTATACTACATTTGAATGTGTGCCATGCTGACCTGGTATACTGATGTTAGGTTTCGTGCCATACCACATGTCTGCCTAGGATTTTAGGCTATCCCAGATTATAGTCATGCAAAAAATATTGATGAGACACCTCACAGTTCACTAGTACTTAGACTATAAGATCGTAATAATGGTTTGATTTGAATCGATTATTTTTACTCTAAGTGGGTATATGAGGGAAGGTAACTAGCAAATTTGATTGAAATTTATAACATTGACAGGTTGTTGCAGTGTCCTAGGCCATAGCCCAACTAACAGGGTAACGGTGAAGCAGAAAACTAACAAAAACTGACACTCTTTCGCCAAAGGCATTTTGTTGTGTGTTCGTTGGCAATTTGATGGCCCGGTTGATGTAGTCATTGAGCAGGAATACTTAACGTACAATGAAAGGTACAGATTGAAAGAGTCATTTTAGGCCACAGAGGTACATTGAGAACAAAGTTAGTTATTCATAGAACCAAAGAACTACTGACACTGATTAGGTAGGAAAATCTTTTGCATCACGGTAACAGTTTGGACCAGGCAATGCTGGTTTGGAAGGTTTAAGATTTATCTGAGCATATTTTACAATGATTTTACTGTAGCGTTAGATGCAAAAAGGGTACGTTATATCCTTTACGAATATTCATTCTCCCCCAGTTGATGAACGAATTATTAAGTTCCTACTTTTCTAGGCTAACCGGCCTATCTTTATTAGATGTCAGTTCATTGAAATTTCGGGACAGCTCTCTACTCAATAAAGAATAAGCTCCAATGAAGCTCATTTGAAAGTAACTTCTGTCATAGAACACACTGTAAAGGAAGGAAAAAGATGGCTTGCTTTACTTAGGTTCACCAGTTTGTTCTGGACATTATTCTAAAAGATACCCGTTAGTGACTTCGGAAAGTTTGCGTAAGGTTACTAGATAAGAAGATTAGGAGAATTTTGTTTCACTGGCAAAACCAAAAAAAGTTAACTTAAACGATGATCCTTCAATCAAACAGAGTAGAAAAAGCTAGTTCCATAGGCAAAGAGAGAGGAGTAGGCTATTTATTATAAGGAACTATGCCCAAATTTGTAATTGGAGATTTTTGGATTGAAGCCCCTCAGCACTGTTTACAGAAGACTACTGAAATATTGGAAAATTCTAGCAAAATTAATATCAACAATAAATACAAAAAGGTAATGAATTATAGAACTGCTTTTCGAAAACCTTGGGCTAAATCAGAGTAAAACATCTATGAGAGCTGCCGAAAATCTACGTGCAAGACGTGCATGTCATATTTTGGGAATGCAGAAAAGTTGGAAGAAAAACACGGTCAGTTGCCTCAGCTACAGTCCACGAAACCTAGCTATACCTAAAACCCAATCAACTAAAGCCAATGCTTAACCTGAAATCAAACAAAAATCAAAAATAGTAAACTATCCTTCCAGAGGAGCCCAGAATGGATTAATTATAATAGAAAACTAATGATAACAGATGCCAAGGAATAAAATAGAAAGTTTATTGTCAACTAGCGATCCCTGAGTTTTTGAGCCAAGTGAAAAGCAAAGAGGCGACAAGCATAACAAGTGTATGAGTTCGATCTCGAGGCGATTTTGAGCTAGTTGAGTAATGACGTACACAAGCATTTGCAAATCAACAAAGGTGGTTAACAGGAAAAGGTAATGATGGACAACAGTTTGGAAGCCAGTAAACAGCTTCTTTCTAAGGCTGGCGCGTTGTCTTTTCCTAGACCACATTAGTATTAACTTTAGACTGGTCTTGAAATAGAAAACGCACTGTATCAACGCAAGTCGGAGCAAAATATACAAGATTATACAGTGATGCATCATTCGGCCTAATCAGCTGCGATGTTGCTACGGCCGATAGAGCTCAAGTCAAATTTCTCGCGGATTTTTGGACTTCAAAGACCGTCTAAGACTAAATTTTTGACCGATTTAGGCTTATTGCTACTGAAGCGTCTTGAAGCACTGATTTCGTAGAAAAGAGAAAAGTGGGTATTTTTTCAAAGACCGAATCCAGGAGAATCTTCCAGAGAATGAATACAAAGGCATCTTCAAAGCATGAAAATTATCAATGATACTAAGATCAATGGAATAATTACATATCTACTTTGAATTTAAAAGGATCAAAGGAGACGAAAGCACAGTAGAGAACCCATGAAAATGACGGAATAACTGGAGATTTTCCATTTATTCACATTTTTGTTTTAGTAAGAAAATGAAGGCTTTTTAACACCAAATGCTTGGGATTATCAGGAACGCAAGACTGTCTAAACTACTAACTACCTCCACTGTCCACCTTCATGCTTTCGACTGAGCCGCGATCTCATATTATTTATAAATCGCCTAGCTTAGCTAATATACGTGCATTCACCTAAGTCTATTATGGTTCCCTGATTGTGTATTGTCTCTCCTCGCAACATCGCTATCGCCTCCATTTTTACGCAAGTGGATTTCCTTACACTCTCTACAAAAGGGGGCGTGGGTATCGCACCTGCGATAAAAATTACTATCAATGTAGAAACTAGTTGATCTGCAAATGTTACTCCTCATATCTACTTTTACGCCGGCCGTAAATGTATTGAAAGCATTCCTGAAATCAAAAGTTGCCAGCAAAAACCCGTCCGTCAGAAAAGTTGCATGCCTTTGCTCATTGGACCACAATCGCATCAATGATGTAAGGTTCTTCAGTGAAACCGTACTGCTATGTTGATGAGTTCCCAATAACATGAATCACGTTGCTGAGTCTTCTTGGCCATGTGTAGCATATGTAACGAGTGGTATTTAAAAGATAACTTAGAATTCCGCTTCTCCTTGCTGAGCAATACGAACCTTGTCACGTTCCAGCGCTCTAAGGAAACTTTTTCCCATGGGCAAGTCCACCATAGTTGGTTTGAGAAAGGAGAAGGGAACCAGCTTGTTTCCCCAAACCACAGCTTCCATGATTCCTCATTCCACACTCCCCAATTTAATGGTAGTAAATGCTCTCGGGGTCGCACATGGGGTTTGCCTGTTCCCAAATAATGGGACATTAAATGCCGAGAAATGCTCATAACTGTGAACAGCTCTGCTACTAAATCCTACTTACACCTCCTTTGTGGATACGTAAGAGGGGAAGGCGAATCTTCCGCGCCTGATAACGGGCTCGACGTTTAACCATGCCACATGAATGGTGGTTGGACGACGAGTAAACTCCCCGTCACTGGAAAACCTAAAACTGTTTCGAAACCTGCAGATGGGCCTCGGAATGGGTTGGGCTCACGGCAACGATCTCATAAACGATAACGGCCGGTGATATTGGATCCTGGAATGTTAGATCACTCAATTAGCCTGGCGCTGTTAAGGACCTTTTACAACAGGCCAGTCAATATAAATTAATAATACTGGCAATCCATGAAACGAACTGGAATGGAAAAGACGTTCAAGTCATGAGAGGCCTACTGGAAAACGAGAATCTGGAGAGGCCTTCATTGTGGATAGGTAGTTCAAATCGCACGTTATTGATTTTAAGGCAATAAACGAACGGTTGTGTGCGATCTGTATAAAAGCTAAGTTTTTCAAAATCTGGCTGATTAATGTTCACCTGGAAAGACCAGTCGACTCATTGCCTACAAACGACACTAAAATAGTTCTGGGTGATTTCAACGCTTAGTATGGCAATGAGATATCTTATCGGGGAAGGACTCGAGGATATAGCATCCATGATGAAACAAATGACAATGGCTAGCGCCTGATTGACTCTGCATGTAACAGAAATCTACAAAGTAGTGAAAAGTCCGAAACCTGGTTATTAGCCCGAAAGCACCCTCTGTCATGATGACATCGGCAATATCATCGCTGATGAAAACAAGGTTAAGGAAAGATGGGCATCGTATTTCAAGAATCTCCTTAATCCTCCACACAGCTCCAGAACATCAGAGTCTATACATGTTTGCGGAGAGCCGCCATTGGCCCCACCAACTCTGGATGAAGTTTGTTCCATCAACAAAGCCCAAAAGATTAATTAAGCGCCGGGCATCGATGGAATTCCAGTAGAGCTCATCAAATATGGTGACAGCAGTGTTCATAAAGCTTTTCACATAGTCATCCAGCACAGTTGGCAACAAGAACATATGCCGAAAGAGTGGAGCCAATCCATAATATTCCCTACCCGCAAAAAAGGTGATAAGTTGCAGTGCGAAAATTAAAGAGGCATATCTCTACTTTGTACGGCGTACAAAATATTTTCAAAAATCTTAGATAATCAAATCGGACCTACGCCAACAGCATTATTGGGGAGTATCAAGGTGGTCTTAGAGCAGGTAGATCGACAATGAGACATTTTTTTACTATCAAGCAGGTAATTGAAAATGCTGGGAGTTCAACATAGACGTGCATCAAATTTTCGTTGACTTTAAGCAATCATACGACAGTATTGATCGTAGCGCACTGTACCAAGTAATGCTTTGCTTTGGCATCCCAGCCAAATCGGTCAGTCTTACCAAAATGACAATGACGTCGACAACCTCCCAAGTTCGCATCAATAACCAACTCACCGATGCCTTTGACACAAATATCGGGCTAAAACAGAGAGATGGGCTGGCCTCATTGCTATTCAATTTGGCTCTGGAGTACGTCATAAGGAAGCAACCTGTCGATACATGAGGTACATTACTATGCAAGTCGAGCCAAGTAGTAGCCTTTGCGGACGACATAAATATTTTTCCACGGTCGTTAACAACTGCCAAAGAACTCTTCCTGAAACTCAACAGCGAAGCAAAACTAGTAGGGCTACAAATCAATGAGAATAAAATAAAACTTATGATGCAGTCAAGAAAAAATACCTCAAACACACAAAGTATCACACTTGTTGAATACAGTGTCGAAAACGTTGGCAAATTTGTGTATCTAGGCACCAAAATAACGAGAACCGATAATGACAGAGACGAAATACGCCAAAGAATACAGTTGGCAAATAAAATATTTTATTCAGTATTGACGATCTTGAAGACCAGCTGCATACACAAGAAAACCAAGCTCCAAGTATACAGATCTGTGATGAGACCTGTATTATGCTATGGGTGTGAAACATGGACCCTTACTCAAGCATCCGCAAATATATTGAACGCCTTTGAGCGATGGCTCCTGAGGCGAATAATCGGAGCGAAGCAAGACGTAGACCAATGGCGAATTCGATACAACCATGAGATGCATGAAATTTGTGACGAACCGGAGGTCTCAACGGCTGCAAGACTGTGGAAGCTGTAATGGGCTGGCCACATGAATCGTATGGACGAACAACTGACACCTAAAAGGTATTCGCTGCAAGAGCTGAAGGCCGGAAACTAGTAGGGAAACCGAGGAAACGCTGGTCTGACTCGGTTAACGTAGACAGATCATCGCTGCTCGGGTTCCGAAATTAGAGGACACGGTCAATGGACCAAGACAGTTGGAGGCGCTATTTCTAGGAATAGAAGGCCCGAGAGGGGCTGTAGTGCTACGAAGACGAAACAGAAATCTTGAACTGACTGAACAGCAAGTCAGGGCATAGTTGGTAGAATAATTGCAACACCTCAATTGGAACATCATCTGATATTGGTGCTTTCTTTGCGTATGTGGATAGAAATGCCTCTTTCAGCAATAGATACTCCGCTTGCATCATCGTTGTCAGATTCAACATGGACAAGATGTGTAAGAAAAAGAGCTCACTTTTTTTTCCTTATAATAAGCTTCATTTGAGCTGGGCGTCAACTGAGTTTTGAAATGATCAGCTCATACTCAAGGTCCCACGGGCCACAATGCACGCCGTAGATAAGATCTTGTTGCAATTTTAGATGACCACCAACACACTAGAGGCTCATTTCAAACTCTAGTCGTGATATTATTAGCTTAGCACTTCATATTTCTCCCTCGCAAACCGTTCAAGAAGACCTCGAAGTGCATTTTTACGTCTAGGTTTAGCCTAGGATAGGGAGTCGATCAAACTCGTCACACCTCCGATGAAAAGATCAACGTGCCCTACCTCCTGCACTCTTTCTTTTTGTGCCCCATTTCGCAGTATGTTCCCAAGAAGATCACACTATAAATTTATGCTCCTATCGTGACTCTTGTAGACCTGCGCGATATGGCTAAATCTAAAGCACTTGAAGCATATGAGAGGAACTCTGCGTCACTGTGTCCTGCGGCTCACATAACTAGTTTTTATGCTGCTCTAAATTAGAATTCATTCGGAATCTTAATCAGCCAGGTTTATGATCATGTATTTTAACCTCTATCAAGATACCAAGGTTGCTATTGACTCAAATAAGGTAACCGTTCTGTTGACCTCTGATCTCAATTTCACCTGTTGACCAAAGGACCGGGTCCTTCTAATGAGAGTTTTGATGTAATCAGGTTGACTGTTAATTTAATTTTTTTCGCAACCTAACTGCATGGTTGCTGGAATCAATGCAACTAACTACCAATTACTGCTTTATTTATCAACTCCTTAGTCTTTTTTCGTTCTGTGCATATCATCGGACGTATCCTCCATTTCACCTTCTTGGGGAAGCTAGTCATCTTTCCCAGCATTTGGGAAAAGCTTTAATGAATGCCTTAGTTACTGCCATTTGAGCACGCGTTCTAGCGTAGCATTTTTATTTATTATTTCATTCGTTCTTTTACTTTTTTCTGGTCCGCTATCATTTGGATGCATGTTCGCCTTTTGCAGTTACTAGGCGTTAGAACTACTGGCATATCCAGATGGTGTCCCAGCTGAGGTATTCCGGCTTGCCTATCACTATTGTCCTGACTTGCTGCTCAGCACATTCAACGCTTGCCTACGGGACGGGGTTTTCCCGGTACGATGGAAGGTGGCGAGGCTCGTGCTGATCAGCAAGGGGAAGGGAAATCCCGATTCGCCGTCTGCATACCGCCCGTTATGCATGCTGGACTGGCCGAGAAAGTGCTAGAGAAACTCATCAGGGGAAGAATCACTGACGCGATTCGTGCTGTTGGGGACCTATCTCCTCGGCAGTACGGCTTTACGGCTGGGGCATCGCTTTTCTGGCACTTCCTCTTCCCCTCTCCCCTCCGGCTAGGAAAGGGTTCCCCCACCTTGAAGGCGCCTCACGGCATAACAAAACGAGACCTGGCCCGAAGTAACGTGTCAAACGGTTCCAGGCTGGGCTCTCAGGTTGACAGGGGAGGTGTTTAGTGGGTAGTCCAGTCGCATTCTTGCGGGCATGGGAGTTCCACACTCTGGGAATGAATGGCATTCACCTCCCTACCACAAAAAAAATATATCCCCAAGAAGTGTTTTGGTTGTTTTTTTGGCACTAGTGCCCTTTTAAGGCCTTTACCTAGATTTCCAAGGCTTTCGTTAATGGTCTGGCTACATCCACCTGTTTGTGAGGCATCCAATTCGGACTAAAGGCAATTTAGGCTCAATATTTTTGAATGAGTCAGAATTCTTGGCAACAGTTGAAAACAAGAACTGTAGAACGTCTCATCCGAGGGTAGGATTTCAGGTCTAATGAAAGTAATATCATGCAGCAACCCAACGTTGGGTCATCTGTGATATAATAATTCGTTAGAAACAATTTAAAAACGACAAATATCCGGAATACAATTGATTGATTGACGATTCGAAAATGAAAAGAAGAATCAAAGCTCTATAAAAGAATTTTCAAAACGAGTTAACTGGACAGAAGTATGCTTCTATCAGAATAGTTTTGTGCTCGATCTACGATACGTAGATATCTGCAACGATTAAAACATTTCAATGAGATTTACATGCTCAAAAGGAAATACATTTTTCACTTTTCACCAGCCACTATTTTAAAAAAATCATTCACATCATAGATTTTCACGGATATTTATGTTATTCAACATTTCTGAAAATTTTAAAAAGACTAAACCAAAATTGTGGGGCCAGATTGGATGAAAACTTCACAGAATAGCAACACCGAGTGTTGCTGTTGTTGCACTCAGAGAAAATTCAAGATAGTACATAATAACTGATGATGGAAGATGGCGGATGATGGCTGAAAATAGATAACATAGGAAGATAGTGAAGAGTGGTGGATAATGGCTGACGATAACGTTGATGGCAGTTAATAACGGGTAATGGCTGATAATCGTTGACGGCGACAGAAAAGAGTGAATGATGCCAGATGATGGCTGAAAATAGATAACATAGGAAGGTAGTGAAGAGTGGTGGATAATGGCTGACGATAACGTCGATGGCAGTTAATAACGGGTAATGGCTGATAATCGTTGACGGCGACAGAAAAGAGTGAATGATGCCAGATGATGGCTGAAAATAGATAACATAGGAAGGTAGTGAAGAGTTGTGGATAATGGCTGACGATAACGTTGATGGCAGTTAATAACGGGTAATGGCTGATAATCGTTGACGGCGACTGAAAAGAGTGAATGATGGCTGATGAAAACGGATGATGCCCGATAAGGGCTAATGATGACTGATTATTACAAATACGAGGTGTGACAATTGAGTAATGAGACTGATTTTATTGCCGCGCTTGTGGTGAAACTGCGACCTTGAAATTCCCTTCCCCTTTCCCGATATCCTTCCCCTCTCCATTGATATATTTACCATCGCTCTAGCTTGTTTGGTTCGCCTGCTGTGTCGTGTTGAGTAGATGTGTGTTGGTCGTGCTCGTCACGAAAATAGAGAAATGAAATCAAGAGCGGCGGGGCGCGGTAAAATTTTGCGCCAGATTGGGCGAAACAGCTTCGGAAACGTATGCCAAAAATTGTTGGTATTTCTAATACGACCCGGAAACCAAATGCCAAAGCTCACAATGGTGGTCTCCGCACACCCCCCGCCTGAAAGAAAGCTCGCATGAGCAAGTCGAAGGTGAAAACGATGATTATTGCCCTTTTTTGATAGCCGTGGAATCGTCCACAAAGAATTTGTTCCATCGGGGCAAACCGTAAATTAAGTCTACTATCGCCAAGTACTCGAAAGATTGCGAAAACGAGTCAACAGGATGCGCCCAGACATCGCTCGTAACTGGATCCTTCATCACGACAACGCGCCATGCCACACCGCCCTCTGCGTGTCCCAGTATTCGGCCTCTAAAGGGATCGCCGTGTTGCAACAGCCTCCTTACTCCGCCGATATGTCACCATGTGACTTTTTTGTTTTCTAGAACAAAATTGGTGGTCAAAGGAACCCTTTTTGACTCGATTACGGACATCCAGCCGGCCGTGACGAGGGTCCTCGCGGACATTCCAGTCGAAGCGTTCCAGAAATGTTACGAAGCATGGAAAACGCGCTGGAATCGTTGTATAACTGTCCAAGGGGACTACTTTGAATGGGATGGCGGAGTTGTAGAATAATTTTTAAAAATACGGATTGCATGGAATCAGTCTCATTACTTAATTGTCACACTTCGTAATTGATCATGATGGCGTACGAAGGATGATGACGGGTGATGGCCGATGATGAACGACGATGTCGGACGAAGGTGAATGATGGCTGATTATGTCGAATGATTACGGGTCATGTTGAATAATGCCGTATGATACCAGATGATAATTGGTTATGATTGATGGTATTGGATGATTGCGAATGATGATTAATAATGATGGCTGATAATGGTTCATGATACCATATGGCGATGAATGATGGCTGATGAGGGCGAATGATACCGCTTGAGGACTGCAACTTATGGGTAGTAATGGTGGATGATTACTGATGATGGCTCATGACGGTGTTTGATGGTGGTATAATGATGGATGATGTCGAGTGATTGATGACGGCCGCGGATGAAAGCGAATGATGGGGGATGACAGTTGATGATGGTGAATGACGGCAGAAGATGATAAATGGTAACGTATAAGGGAGAATGATGCTTAAGTATGGTGAATTTTGATGATTGTTGATGGTGGACGGACGATGCCGTACGATATCGTGTGACGGCTGATGATTGTTCATGACGACTCATGATGAAAAACATTGGCTTATGATGGCTAATGAAGATGGATGATGGCCAATGAGAGTGAATGTCTGATCACAGCAGATGATAGCGAATAATTGCTGGTGCTGACGAAAGATGGTGAATGAAGGCGGATGATGCTAAATGATGGCTGCTGATATTTCACGATGGCGTATGATGGAGTGTGATGCAGCATGATGCCGGATGATGAGGGGTAATGTGTGCTGACGGCTGGCGATTACAGATGATGGCAAACCATAGCTGATAATGGCAGCTGATCTCCTGATATTGAGTTATGGCTTATGATGACATTTGATGACTGACAATTGTTAATGATGGCTCATGAAGATTGGTGTTGCTGGTGATTGCGAACGATGGTTGAAAATGGCAGATGATGCTGGGTTGTGGCTAATGATGACGGTTGACCACAGATGATCGCAGTGAATATGAGAGAGGATATTGATGGCTGGCTTTTTAAAAAACACAGTTATTTCCTGATTTCAAGTTTTTACGGCGGGGTGCCCCTCTCAATGCTTGCGTTTTGATTTTTTTTTTAAATGCAAGCAGAGGTCAATAAGACCCATCTGGATTCAAAATTGAGTCACACAATATTGAAACTCTTTGATTTATTTCAGGGTGTTAGACAAAAAAAAGTAAATTCAATCGAATTTAAACTCGTACTAGGTACTAAATAATTTGTCTTTTCAAAACTTGTTTGAAAAATACATGTCAGGGGTCGTAACTTGTTGGATTCATGTATATCCATTTCAAATTTAGCTCAAATCATAAAAAGTATGAAATTTAAGCAGTTGAAAAATATTCTATCAGCAATACCAAATTCATCTAAATCTCAACAAAATTCCGCTTGAATGACTTTTATGCCACATCATTACCAATAACAGATTTATCGCTTGACAAAGCATTCAATCTATGGACTCGTGCATTATTATATTGTGGTCATTTTATCAGCATTCTTCCATCTCGCACACAACATTAATCTGACATTTATTGAACGAACAAAAGTGAACAGGAACGAGAGGTGACCTTACTTGACATATATATTTCAACATAACCCTCCTCAATATGCTCTCGTTCTATAGCAAATTCCAATGTTTGTCAAAGCTTTCCTGGGATAAATCTCATTTAATCGAAGCTATTTATTTTAGTGACCCGGAACTCCTCCGAGTATTACTAGTAAAGAAAATGTTCCGAGTTCGAAGAAAATGTATCACTAAATATTTTTTTAAGACTTCATCACCTTTAACTGTTGTCAGGGCAACCATATTTATCAATAAAGCTGTCGTATAACTTTTGGAATTGAGTTTAGGATGATGTTAACATATTGTGTGTGCCTGGGACTTGTAGTGGAACTTTGAAACACTCCCCAGATACATAAGTGCAAATTTAATTTGTAACGTAATTCACCTCCATTATTTATCGAAATTTTCCGACACACATTTCCCTAATGTTCATCTGCAAATGGATTCGACAAGAAGAAATGGGAAAAAAATTCCACCCTGATGAAATTTTCTTTCGATAGAGATTCTTTGACTAAGATTATCCGACGGAGAGGAACCACTTCAATTTCTTTGCAGGATTCTTATATTGTCATATATCATCATGAAATCGGGTCCTGTGGTCCATTGCCATGCTCTCACATAAAGAAGGTGGGACACCGGCAGGGTATTCGAATATGTTAAGAACATTTCAGCTTTCTTCATGGTAATAATGTTCGAATCTTATATGCACACGGATATGTGTTGACAGTTTTTTACGTTTGTCACTTCATCTCTCCCCCGGACTATTTTGTAAATCTAATCGAAGCGCTTAAAAGCTTGGTGGGCGATAAAATGTTTTGATGTGTTCAAGTGTAGCCTTTCGATAGATGAAACGTCGCTCCAGTATTTGGGGGTGTGAACGCACAGAGTTAAGTCCTTGACTGACCTTACAGGAGCACACTTTATGGCGTATTCTCATTGGATATCAGCTCACGATGGTGTCGATTCGGTGGCAATAAATTTGGTTTTATGAAAGTGTAATTTTGATTACCGTCACTTGGACGTTACATCGCGTCGAGTTTTGGGGCTTGTTCAGGAAGTTATGGGAAATTTTAGTGGTGAATCGTAAATTTCAACACCTGATATTTTAAGGATTTGTGTCGGTAGTAAATATTATACAGCCTGATTTATCTCAACAAGAGATGGTAATGAAGACGTCTTTATTGGGAGGTGGATTCTAAGAGTTTAATTTAATACCCAATCAGTAATTTGATCAAAACCATCGCTGTAATAATCAATTTTAGAGGTCATACAACTTAATCAATTTATAAAATTTGTCATCGAACTACTTTCTCTGGAATTTTATTGGCCAAAATAAGCCTAAGATAGGCTCCTCCGGAAAAGGTAGTTAACACAGGTATTTTCAGAACAAAATGTTTCACATGATGTTAATAAAGCGATAATGTTTGGTGGAATATGTAATAATGAGTAAATTTGAACTATACGGTTATGAGCATAAGAAGTTCAAATCTGCCCAATCAACAAATTTAACTTTAGGTCCTTTTGAGCAATTATATTATTTATTAAATTTATTTGTTGGCGGCAAATTCAATTTTACGTATTATTAAAACCAATCTTTATAGCGCTAGAAGCATCTCGGGCAAGATGCAGGATGCGGGTAAGAAGAATAATCGGCTTTTCTAAATATCGCCATGAGATGATGCTTCGGTACTTGCTAGCGTGATCAGCTGTGCAGACGACGACACCATGACAGTTTGAGCAAAAAATACTGTATTACACTTATCTTGGCAATAAACAAGAAAGGCTATTGCTTTTTTGATACGATTTCCGCAAAGGTTTGTGAATTAACTTTATGTGCTAATTGTCTAGTGTTCACTTATACGTTTTTTTTTTTTGTTCGATTCGACGTTGATTAAAGTTTCTTTTGTGATAGTAATTCATTAGTTTGCCGACAAATAACATTTAACGTTTTGTAAATCTTTCAAATATCGGCGCTTTTGGGCAAAACGGATATGGGCAAAAAAGGTAGTTATCCGTTTTGCCCGGTTCGTAAATTTTTTATTTTTATTTTGTGTTTCATATGATGTATAAATATCAAAGAAAAAGTAATCGGTCAGCGTGGTCAGAAGAATCTCTAGAACAAGCCGTAAAAGCAGTAAAATATGAAGTGACATTTGTAAATTCTGCCGCAAAAACTTTTGCGATTCCGTTTACTACTTTGCATCGACACGTAAAATCAAGAAGTGTATCTAAGAAATTGGGCAGGTATACTTTATACCTGTTTTCACAGCAGAATAAGAGGAAGAGCGGTGTGCATACCTGAAAAAACTAGACGGCTTATTCTTTGGTCTAGTTTATTCAGTATTTTTAGAACTAGTGTTTGAGTACGAACCAATAATATTGCTCATCCATTAAAAAATGGCAAAGCTTGAGATGTCTGGTTTTCGGAATTCAAACAACAACACCCAGAAGTCGTGCTAAGAGCACCGTGTAGCGGACCTGGAAGCGGCGAAGCGCCATCTTTCTGTGAATTAGGTCAAATATGCCGAACAACTTTTAAATATGCTAGCTTAAATTTTTGTGTATATAATTTCTTCTGGTTTTATACTCCGACCGATAAAGTTCATTTCTGTGCGCTTAGTAAAAACTATTTTTGAATATACAAAATTTAGATGTTTTGTTAATATAGGAAACGACGCGATGACAAGTTCCTATAATTGGTGACCTTTACGTTTTATTGTTATTAATAAACAAGTGAGAAAAACAAAAAATAAAAACAATGGCGACCGGTGGTGAAGCGTCAACGTCCGGAGAGAGAAATATTCCTACGGAAACCCCGAAAACTTCGCTAAATCTCGCGCGTGAATTGTGGCCCGGTAGTGAACCCCTTCGACAGGAAGCCGTGCGTGATGTAAAATTACCGCCATTTTGGGAGTCGCAAGTTGAACTTTGGTTTTCCCAGATTGAGTCCACCTTCGGTCATTATAAAGTGTATTCGGATACGGCAAAATTTAAGGCGGTAGTGATATCCCTGGATATTACCATCCTCAAGTAGGTTGCGGAGGTAGTAAAACATCCGCCAGTCGGAAATAAATACAAGGAGCTAAAAACGCAATTGATTGCTCGATTTGCGGCGTCTCCTGAGCAGCAGCTAACGCAAGTTCTAACGGAGCTCGAATTGTGTGACCAAAAGCCATCACATCTATTTCGTCAGATGCAAAACATGGCAGGCTCGCAACTGCCAGAAGATGCTCTACGTGCATAATGGTTACGACGTCTACCAGTGCATGTACGCGCCATCATGTCCATATCAACCGTAAGAGACATCGCAAAACTGCTCGAAATGACAGACAAAATTGTCGAGGAGTTCAACGCTGCCTCAGCTGTAATAGCATCGACATCAAAAACTTCTGCTCCGAGCTCAGATCTAGTTCACGTGGAAATATTAAACCGACTCGACAGATTAGAAGTGAATGTAAGAAATCAACATCCTCATTCTAAAAATCGATCCCGTTCACAAACTTGCTGGCGCCCAAGGTCTCAAACACGCACACATCAAGGTACAGACAAGAAAAATTGTTTTTATCACTGGAAATTCGGGAAAAAGGCGAATAAATGCCGTCCGCCATGCCAATTTTCCGAACAGGAAAACTAAAACCGTCGTCGTCAAATGCGGTCAGCGATGACGTCCACTTAAACAAGAGCCACCTTTTAGTAACCAACAAGCAAACAGGGCTAAGATTCCTCGTGGATACAGGTGCAGAGGTATCGGTAATCCCCAGCCAAGGCAAAACGCGTCAGGAAGAACAGAAATTGTACGCTGCAAATGGAACGACAATCAACACGTTCGGAGAACAAATCCTTTCGCTCGACTTTGGACTACAGAGGATTTTTAAATGGCGTTTGTGCATTGCCGCAGTGGATCATCCTATACTTGGAGCTGATTTTCTACAACACTTGAATTTCCTCGGAAGCGGTTGGTGAATGGTAAGACAAATCTTGAAGCTATCGCAACACTTTCATATAAACCAGCCGAAGCAATCACCACTGTAAATAGACAGATGCCATTCCACAACATCCTCGCCGAATTTCCCGAGCTGACGAGTTCTGTAACAACGCCGCACACCAAAAAGGCAATACTCCAGCACCTCATATTGACGAAAGGCCCGCCAATCGCGGAACAAGTTCGCCGATTACCGCAGGACAAATATCAATCCGCAAAGGCTAAATTTGAGTACATGGTGGAAAATGGAATATGTCGTCCTTCAAGTGGCCCGTGGGCTAGTCCACTACATTTAGTCGCAAAAAAGTCAGGAGAATGGGGACTCTGTGGCGACTAGAGAAAACTGAACGCAGTTACGATACCAGATCGATATCCGGTGGCAGGAATGGAAGATTTCAACCATAATCTACACGGGAAGACGATCTTTTCGACCATCGATTTAATCCGTGCCTATCATCAAGTACCGATTGCAGATGAGGACATCGAAAAGACAGCGGTCATCACGCCCTTTGGACTTTTTGAGTTCTTGACGATGCCTTTTGGACTCCGGAATGCAGCCCAAACCTTTCAAAGGTATATCGACATTGTTCTCTCGGGATTAAGCTACAGTTTTGGATACCTGGATGACATCCTTATCGCGTCCAGCTCAGAAGAGGAGCATCGGATACATTTACAGGAAGTGTTCACTCGATTAAAGGAACACGACATCAAACTTAACGTCACCAAATGTAGTTTTGGAAAACCCGAGGTACGTTATTTGGGATAAAAGGCATGTAAAGCCGCTACCAGAAAAAGTCGATGCAATACTGGAATGTGAAAGGCCAAAAACTATTCAAAGTCTGCGGAGATATTTGGGCATGATCAATTTTTACCGGAAATTCCTAAAGAATGCCGGAGAAGTACTTGCTCCGCTAAATGAATTCTTGCGCGATTCCCGAAAAAATGATAAAAGGCATGTAAATTGGACGTCAACAACAATTAATGTCTTTGAAGACAGTAAAAAATTGTTAGCAGCAGCAGCTTGTATCAAACATCCAGTTAAAAACGCTCAGATGGCTATAACAACGGACGCCTCAAATCTCGCGATGGGAGCAGTACTGGAACAGTTTGTCGATGGAATTTGGCTGCCACAAGGATTTAATTCCAAAAAATTTAGTGACGCTCAACAAAACTACAGCGTCTACGATAAAGAATTGTTGGCGATCTATTCGGCGATCAAATATTTTCGAGACAGAGTAGAAGGATACAATTCGTGATACGAACCGACCACAAGCCACTGTGGTACGCTTTCACACAGAAGTCATCAAAAGCATCACCACGCCAAATTCGACAGCTGGAGTATATTTCCCAGTTCAGGATGGACATACTCTATGTTAAAGGTGAAACAAATATTGTGGCAGACACTCTTTCTCGACTTGATGCAGTTACCGCACATAAAGCACTCGATATGGCCGACATAGCAGCGGAACAACAACATGATAGCGAATCACAAAGTCTGTTACACTCGGAAACATCATTGGATTTGCAGAGAGTACAGAAGAGTGGAAAGCATTTGTACTGTGACGTATCGACAGGTATCACACGACCCTACATACCACAAGCACTTCGGCGTCAAGCATTTGATTCTGTGCACCACCTGTCACACCCCAGTGGAAGGTTACCAGTCGTTTACTTCGTGAAAAATTCATCTGTCCAAAAATGCACAAGGATATTGCGAATTGGGCAAAATCATGCATTCTGTGCTAACGCTCTAAAACTAGCTGACACGTCACGGCTTTGTCGTTAAAGTTTGCAGCGCCAGATAAAAGATTCGACCACATACATCTCGATTTAGTTGGTCCACTGCCAGTCGTAAACAATTTTAAGTATGTCCTTACGATGATCGATCGTTTTTCGCGATGGACGGAAGGCGTACCGATTACCGAAATCACCGCCAGTCGGCGGTCGCCACCAATTTCTATCACCATTGGGTCTCACGTTTCGGTACACCAAGGATCGTTACAACAGATCGCGGTAGCCAATTCGAATCGATGCTTTTCTGTTCGCTAACCGAAATAATTGGTTGTAAGCACATCAGAACGACGGCTTATGATCCTTCATCAAATGGAATGGTGGAACGCTGGCATCGATCTTTAAAGGCCGCACTCATGTGTCATGAAGATGAAAACTGGCTTCAAGCTCTGCCTACAGTTCTTCGCAGCCTTCGATCTGCCTACAAAGAGGACATTACATGTACTGCAGCGGAAATGGTATACGGTGCCACACTCCGGATTCCAGGAGATTTTGTTGAGGATACGGACAGTAAAAGCGAGGAGACAGCATTTATGTCAAAATTTAGAAAAGAGATGCGACGACTGAGGCCAACACCTGTTGAACACCATCGACATAGCAGCATATTTATTTTCAAGGACTTGGCAACATGAAGTCACGTCTTTGTACGAGTCGACGCGTTCAAAAAATCTTTGCAGCAGCCATATGTTGCTCCATTTCGCGTACTTGAGCGAACGTCCGATAAAATCTTCAAAATGCTCATGGACGGCAGAACATCACAAATATCAATCGACAGATTGAAACCGGCCTACATTTTAAACCCAGACATTGAAGAACCAACGCCATCAACGTTTTCCAATTATGACAGCCGAAGACCTCCAATTACAAAAACGTACGTGGGACCGAATCAAAACAAAAAACGGAGAGTTACATTCGATGTTGACACATCTAAGGGAGGAAGCATTGTAGCGGACCTGCAAGCGGCAAAGCGCCATCTCTCCGTGAATTAGGTCAAATATGCCGAACAACTTTTAAATATGCTAGCTTAAATTATTGTGTATATAATTTCTTCTGGTTTTATACTCCGACCGATATAGTTCATTTCTGTGCGCTTAATAAAAACTATTTTTGACTATACAAAATTTAGATGTTTTGTTGATATAGGAAACGACGCAATGACAAGTTTCTATAACCGCAGCCGACATCTTTGGCAAGAACTAGAGGTTTCAATAGGCCACAAATTGAGTTATTCTATATGAATATTTGGAACTTGGTGACAAAAACAATTTCGATGCGACAACAATACATTTTGTAATATGGACGAGATAGGTGTGAAAAACAGCACAACGAAACTACACAATATATTGTCTATTAAAGGAAAAAGACAAGTTCGAGTAGGCAGCAGTACAGAAGGGGGTCAATTAACCACTGTTATTTGCGTTCGTGATACGGCTGGTACGTATATTCCACCCTTTTTCATATTTGCTCGCAAACTTATGCAGGTGCGACTCTTAGATGGTGTCCCCCAGAGTCACAAGCCACAGTAAGTGACAACGGTTGGGTAAATGCAAAAGCCTTTTTAAATTAGCTTCAATTTTTTATTGAAACAGTCCGTCCAAGAGAACAGAGAAAGGTTTTACTATTACTCGATAATGATGAAGCTCACAACTGACCGAATGCAGCCTCTGAATGTGGCTATGTATCGACCACTTAAAAAGTATGTTGAACAAGAATTCAACGCGTTTCAAAAATCGCATCCAGGATGAATAGTTAACCAATATGATATGGCAAAGTTATGTGGGGGAGTATGCGTGAAAAGTGCTTCAGTCCAAAACGCAGTGAACGGATTTAAGAAATCAGGAATTTGGCCGTATAATACTAATGTGTTTGGCGAAGAAGATTGCGCTCCTTCGAGTATGACGGATCGTCGTCTCAATGAAACTAAAAGCTTTTTGCATGATGCTCCAATCGACTGCGCATCTAACGGCATGTCGTCTTCTACGACCAGTTGTACCACAAACCTTCTTATACACTAACTGGTCAGGGTATTTCATCAACAATGACTGCTATTTATGTCTAAATGACGAAGCTGAAAATTCTATAATGATTTTGCCTGATCATACCTTGCGACAATATCTTATAGGACTAACGCAAAGAGAAAACTTAAAGCATTGCAAATTAGACCCATTCCAACTATGGCTACTCCCGAAATAAACCGCAAACATAAGAGTCAAAAACCAGAAATCTTAACTTCTATTCCCGTCAAAGATTAGCAAGCTTTAAAATATGATGATACAAGTAACAAAAAGACTAAAATGTTCGAATCAGCAGGTCTCAGCAAAACTAAGAAAAAGTGACAGCTGTCAAAATAAAAACATAATATATGAAACCTGACTTCTTTTGTTTGGTGTGTGCTGAAAAATACATTGAACTGTCTATCGAAGATTGGATAGAGTGTAGCCAATGCGAAAATTGCGCATGATATGCAGGAATAGGCAGCTATTTCTGTGATGAATGTCAGGACTAAGTATTTATTTTGAAAGCCATCCATTTTGTCCTTACGGTAAATCCGTTCTACCTGAGCCTTGAGGGCAAAACGGATAATATAAACCTTTTGCTGTGACTGATTTTTATAGAAGTAACCGTTGAAGTTTTTATAATTTTATAGCTTTTTCCAAGTTTTTGAAAAAGAGTACAAATTAAAAGGAAAAAGACTTTTTTTATGAAATATTTGTGTTTTATTCATGCATTTTCCCTTAACATATGCGTTTTGCCCGGGGTTCTCTTACATGAAGATGCTTTTTTGGTAGATCTAATACAACTCAAATTAACGACCCTATTCTTGTAGTCTCGATCATAAATTACTCATCAGAGTTTTTTGTAGTTGTTTGTTGCTTATGATGGTGACATCATAATTGACTCGGGACGTATCGTCATGATTGTTGTCTATGATGATTCATAATGCTCGTTTTTCGGGTTCTGTACTACCGTACGAATTTTGTTAAAGTCGAGACTCTCAGTGCATCTGTCTGTTAGTCGACCTGGGGGTCACAGAAGTCATCTCTAAAGCTATAGCGGACAAAGATGCCAAAATAGCATCTTGAAAATTTGGGCATCTAGCCTTGAAACATGAACCTTAAAAAAAATAGTTTACCAAAAATAGTCATTTGGAATATCCAATGAAAGTTATTGATGAAAGTTTTTCAAAACAGATCTTCAAAGAGTGTCACTAGCAGCGAGGAGTTCAAAAGAAATGGATATGTACTACAAATTTGTGTCCCTCCTCTTGGTTTGGACATCTTTGATGCGAAAAATCTGATAAAAACTATAAGGGTACTTCTCTATGAGTTAAACAATAACGAATACTGTTTTTTATTTGATAAACGCAGGCTAGTTCTCTTATTTCTTGAAATGCTATCGGGCAAGGCCCGACAGATTGCCAAGAAAAAAAAAACACAACAAGAGATACCTTTTAAGTCGAAATTCGCTCATTTATGTAAATAATAGTAGGATTTACAGATTTCACATTTTGTCCAATAAAACCGTATAAGCACTCTTAAACTCGATGTATTTCATGTCTGGATTGATGAAGTTAATATGACCATAACCTATAAGTCTCATAAATTGAATCATATTCTGCGAAATTATAGGCTTTTGAATTTGCATACAACAATAACAATCACTTTACGGACTATATTGGCTTTCACTGAAACCAGACGCAATATTTTTGATCAAATTTACAACATTTTAAAATTTCAAGCAAGATAAAAAAATATTGACTGAATGATGTATCAAATACATTTTTTTTTGTTTATTTGATATCCACAGGTCAATTTTATTTTTCCTTGAAAAGCCGTCGGACCTTATATTGTTGTGACGCGTTTCGACTTCCTTGAGTCATCTTCAGTGTTCTTATAAGTTATTTTGTTAGTTGATATTCGCAGGCCAATATTAGATTTTTTCTTGAAAAGCCGTCGAGCCTTGCTTTGTTGTGTAAGTTTAGCAAAAAGCAAGGACCGACGGCTTTTCAGGAAAAAAAAATGAAATATGTAATGTCAGTAGCTTAAATTGGAGTAAAGCAGATTTTCTTTAGACCCATTATTTAGGAAGTAGTTTTGAATTTTTCCATTAGATGCGTAGCGAAAGTTTCTGCATATTATAGATTTAGTACAAAATACTTCTGACAGCAGCATACTTCTGTCTACTCAACTTGTCTTATTTGTTGACAGGTACCTGCGGTTGCCGTTTTAGATGAAGTGATTGTTTCGATTTATTGCAAGGTATTTGTCAATATAATGCATGTTAGCGCGAACAAATCCCGTAGTAAGGCGTGCCTTTCTTTGAAAATATGTACATATAAGAACACATTTGCGTAGGAAAAATGTATAGCCTTCAGTGAAGTGTGTTACAAAAAGGTCTGGCTTCAATAAAGTGAAGGCGCAGACTTTCTGCAATTGCCATGCATCGTTTACTTAAATTCATTTGCTGTAGTAGCAAGTAAGGTAGGCAGGACAGTGTTCTTATTAGAAGAGGTCTGTGACGACATCGTTCGTTGTACATAAATTAAATCATTCAAATAAATCAAATTGATCGTAGAGCAAGACTAACGCAATATAGCCGAACTTAATTTTAGCTTCGACTCAAAGCTGTCCAATCACAAAGTAGGGGGACAACCATTTTCAAAATTTTCGATCTCTCGTTGAACCCATTAAGGAGTGGGCAGATTATGAAATAGTCACGCCACAATCGCAATTTAAACATGGTTAATAAAAAGTTAGAGTGTGTGCGCTTCCATGTAACCAGATGTAAATTGCGATACTCGTGCCCATCGAGGTGTAGTCTGCGCGCACTCTGTATCTCCAAATTATTTTATGTTGAGAACCCTTAACATTGAAATCTTTACCTTTCATTTGATTTCTGATTCGACAAACTTTGATGGAAAAAATTTGTTTTAAGCGTCACTTTAAGATATGAAATGGCTGCTTTAAAAACGTATAAGGACAAAACTCTTGTAAGACTACCACTTCTGATCTTTTCAAAAACTTTCATAATTGTTGCTTATAAAAATGGTTTTGCTGACTGACTCACAGTTATAGACAGTAACTTAAAAGTCTTTGTTAAATTCATTTTGCAGAACCTTAAGAAGTGATAGGACAACTTACTCGTACAACAGCGAAAGCGAAGGAAACTATCTTGATTTTTACGTACTAATTATTTCCCTTCACTTTTATGCTTTGCATAATCATCTAAGAGAGGAAGCCATCGGTAGACCATTTGCTTACTATACTCTAAAGCATTGCTTAGAATTTATATCGCTAAAAGCAGTTAACCCCCCCCCCCCCCCCCCCATGGAGCGCGAATTTCACGCACTTAAGAGGGAAAACACTATACTGAATGACACTAAAAAAGTGGAAGCCCCCTTTTCGCGCTTAGCACCTACGATTTTTGTGTGATTTTACAATTTAAATATTGCATCGAATTCTGAAATGAGTGAAAATTTCAGACATAAAGGCAATTTTACTACTCAAAATGCAAATCACACAGTATAATTGTTTTTCCCCACAAGATAACATCTGTGATATGTGGAAAAGTTTCTGGTGAATATGCCTTGTGTCCGTTCTGCGTTGTGCATCAGATTCCAATTTTACTGTATAGGGTTTTGTACAAAAATACAAAACCCTATTGCAATCACGACCTGTGTCCGTCTGTTCGTCCGTCCGTCCGTCCGTCCGTCCGTCCGTCTGTAGGTCACAGCACTTTCTCTCCGAAACTATAGAGGCTACAGCCATGAAACTTTGTGGAAAGGTCAGAAGTGGTGACTTCTTGAAAGTTCAAGGGTAGAAAAATGTTCAAAGGGGTTTAAGGGGGGTCTCCCCATATAGGGAGGTGACCCCTCAAAAAAAAATTTCACCACTGGTAGTCGAGTAGGGTGTCGTTGGAAAGGTCTTAATAAGATCTTTTCAAAACAAGTCTTAAAATTGCCGTATCGGTACCGAGGAGGGCAGGGGAAGGGGAAACGTACGAACTTTCCGCGGGAGAAAAGAATGAATTTAAGGAGCTTCTCACCACCAAATCAAACTTCACGCGGTAAGAAAAAAAAACACATGCACCGTTTCTGCGAAAAATTTGGGGGCAATTTAAAGGAAGAATTTATTTTATTACCCTTTCACTCTTACAGGCGAGAGAAAATTGACTCTCTTAATCAAAGATGTCCACAATTCGACGAGAACAATTTCGTCGCTGAGCTGAAGCACCACCTCGGACAAGATGACCTCTCAGCTAAAAGGTTTTCGCCGATAATCAGCAAGAGAGAAAATAGGGCGCTTTACTTTTTCTGCTTCGTAGAACTACAGCCCCACTGGGGCCTGTAGTTCTACGAACTGCTTCCCGCAAACAGCGCCTCCAACTGTCTCCGTCCATTGGCCGCGTCCTCCAATTTCGAAATCCGAGCAGTGATGAACTGTCTTCATCGACTGAGTCAAAACAGCGTTTTCTCGGTTTCTCCACTGGTCTCCGGCCTTCAGTTCTCTCAACGAATACCTTTTTGGGTATTCGTTGTTCGGCCATACGATTCATGTGACTAGCCCATTGCAGCTTCCGCTTTCTTACAATCGATGAGACCTCCGGCTGGTCATAAATTTCATACAGCTCATGGTTGTATCGGATTCGCCATAGGTCCGCCGGGAACGCGCGGATAGACTTTAGTTGTTGGGGAGCGACGAAAAGCCTCGCGAAGACAGATGTTAAGTAATGACGAAAAGTTGTTTTCCCTCGAAAAATTTCTGTTGCGCGCTTTAAACGGGAATTGGCTGAGAAAATGTATCCGGACTTAGTATGCTTGCTCGTGTAAGACCTCCGACAGAAATTGCTCACCGAACTTAGGGTGCCCGGACTAGTTGACCTGTAGGGTACAGTCCGTTCGCTCAAATCAAGACTTTATGTCGTTAACCAATGAGAGGTTGAAATCTCGAACGTATGAGAACGTCTTAAAAGTAATTACTGATGCCTCTCATTTTTCTATGCGTGCTACCTGCTTCGAGATAGAGCCTGCGAAAGTATTAAATTTGTTCCAAAACTGATGGAGTTGTCTTCAGTTTTCGTGGTACATCTCAACAAGGGTGAATTGAAGAGATTTTATTGTGACTAAAATTATACACTCCTGAATTGCCTGCCAACTATTATCTCACAGTTATCCCTGTTTTGTAGTAGATTCAGAACCAATCTATTATTAATTACTAACTAAGGATCAAAATTGTTTCTTTCTTAAAATAATTTAAATATTTAAGGCACTGCTTACGGGCATAAATGGCAAATGAACAATAGGAATAAATCTCAGGATCCTTTACACCTTATGGTAATACGAATTGAACGTTCTACACTACCAAGCTGAAATATAAAACCATACACGTATCTTGCTAAAGCTTACATTTACGCAGAAGGGAGGGAGAAATAGCGGCAATTTGGCGACTAAAAGGTAATTTTGTAGAGCATGTAGCCTTAGGATATTACAAATTTATGAACTTTATGTTGTACTTCGCAGGTTAGTGTGAATTTCTCATATTACAACACCAAAGTATGAGCAAACTTATACGTGAATGCATTTATATTGTCTAAATAAGGAAACTATGCTAGTCATAAAATATTTTTGCACCATGTGTTGAAACATACTTTCATGAATTACAGCGATTACAATTTAGTTAACGAGTAGACCATGTTCTTTGAGTTTATAATCTTATTTGGCTAAAGAATTGTCGTAGTTAAAATTAATAGTTGTTAGTATAGAATTTTTTCATAAGGAAGTACAGAAACATTGCGTGCAAGTAATTACTATGTAAAAAAAATTGCAATTCATTAACAACTACTCCTTTATCATGGAGTTAATCAAAACTCTTCTTTAGTTTCTCTCCATGAACTCGGAAAGGCAGACAAGATGAAATCTTCAAAAATTCACATAACAATCAACCAATTAGAAGGCATAACTACTTTTCAAAAACCCTTAACTTTTATGTGAAGAAGTCTAAAATATGCAAGTCATTGATATAATTATCAAGGGCAGCGTAGTTTATCCTATCAACTGTGGTAAATAAACTTAAAATAAATCATATCCTTTTTAGTTAAATCAGAGTTACACCAGCAAAATATATCTCAAAATTCGGAATGGTTAAGTGTACTAACGGAGCAGTTTGAAACGGTTACATTGTATTTATTTATTTAACCATTTAACAGACAAAAAGTCCAATTACAAAATAGCAAAATACATATTAAAAGGTAATATGTTAAAACAAATGATAAGCTTGAAAAGAGAGAAAAAACAAAACAAGAACACAATAATCATGGGTTGTAACTTCCAACTACGTCTTTTAATCTAGCTTTGAAACAGAAATAAGAAGAGGAAAAAGGACCAAGCTCAAGTGAATCGTGGTTTCTTATCATGCGCAAGATAGGAAAGTGAATGGCACCGCAAAAATATTTCTATTCCGAGAGGCGGTATACCCCCTGTCGGGTACGCAATCCCGTACGTAAATTTAAATCAAGGTGATGGCGGCAGAGTTGATAAAAAAAACACTGGTCTAACAAAGCTCTAAGAGACTTCAGGGTAGGAAGACAGAGGAAGGTTAAACGATGCTGATAGGATTGGTAGGGTAAATTAAAGTTGTCGAATAAAGACCGAGTGAACCTTTGCTGAACAGACTCCAAGGATGAATGAAGGTAGGAACAGCGGGGAGACCAGACTATAGCACAATATTCAAGAAATGGACGAACAAGGCAAAAAAACGAGCGGACAACAACTGAAATGTTGCTAAATTTATTTGCATATTTAAGCACGAACCCTGAAACTCTTGAGCCCCTCGATACTACATTCAAAATATGCGCATCGAATTTGAGTCTTTAAACGTACCCACTACTAGCAGGGGAGCATCACTCAAAGTATAATTAAAAACAGCGGGAGATGATTTAAGTGTAAAGGTCATTTTGTGGCATTTGGCAATATTGAGGCAAAGAAAATTTGATTTACACCAGTTGCTTAAGGCAATAAGGTCTTACTGGAGGTAGAAGCAGTCCTGTAGGGGTTTGATCTCACGGAAAACTTTACAATCTTCTAAAAAAAGAAGACAAGGTGTCCTAATTGTAAGGTCAATGATAAACACAAAAACAGAAGGGGGCCAAAGATGGAGCCTTGCGGAACACCAAATGAAGGGAAGAATGTCAATAAGCTAGTACCAAGAAGACACACACGGCATGCACGTATGGACAGATATGAAGACACCCACGAGAGAAGAACTTCAGTGATTCCGTAAGACTTCAATTCATAGCACAGAAGGGAATGGTTCACAGTGTCGAAGGCTTTAGTAAAGTCGGCAAAGATGAAATCTAATTAATGTTGATTATCTAAAGCATTTGCACTGAAATTGAAAAATTCAATTAAGTTAGTGGTTGTTGATCGACCCTTGAGGAACACATGTTGTTGAGGTGTTATCATTGGACTCTTTAAATCAGGCAGTTGGTTGTGAACCAGGCGCTCCAGAAACTTTGGATAGCAAGACATGGTCATATAGGACGATAATTAGTCACGGATGAAGGGTCACCACTTTTGAAAATTGGGACAATGTTTGCTTCTTTCCAAAAAGCGGGAAAGTTTCCAGAGAAGACTAAAATTAAAGAGATGGGATGCGGAAAATCTTAAAGAGGAGGCAAGTGATTTAACAAATATGTTGGGGAGTCCACCTGGACTAGAAATTATATTGGAATTCAGGGAATTGATTAAGGAATCAACTTCTATATAATAGGAATAGAGGGTGATTTGCAGATTTGTTCTTGAAGGGATTAGTTCACGCAGACGCAGAGAAGGTAGAAGAAAAGAGCCGTGAACAAATGAAGCTACAGCATGATCACAATGAAAAGCATGTGGAATACCATGCGAAGGTTTGAAAGATCTAATATCAGATCAGAAAGGCTTTCCGTTATTGGTAAACAAAAAGCTCTCCAGGTTACAAAAGTACGTTTCCAGTACCAATTTCATTTCTTTTTTTGCAGTAGCCCTTAACCGAGCAAACTTCAATCGAGCTTCCTGAGCGCGAGTAGATTTAAAGTGGCGAAGTCTTTTATCTTTCTTTTTTAAAGCTCTTAGCACTCGCTGAGTAAGCCAAGGTTTATCTTTGGCCTTACGGCTACGTTGTAGTGCTGTATACTGCCTAATAGTTATTAAGGCAAGTATAAAATTTTTTTGTGGCATTCTCGCAGCCAAGATCTTCGAAAAAAGAAGACCAATTAATCGATTGGAGGCACACGGACAAAGCGTCAAAGCAAGCTTTGAAGCAGTTAAGCCTGAGAGATGTATTATTTCTCTCAAACTTCATCACTTTAACGTTAACATCAATAGACAATGGTGGATGATGCAAGTCCATTGGCACATAATGGGTACAGGCGGGCGATATGCATATACAACTGGCCGGGATATTGAAAAATACGCAGTGAAGCAGTCGACCGTTTTGTTTCCGGCTTAAGTTATACTGTAAAAGAGAACAATCAGACATAAAGGAAGATGTCAAAGTATCATTAGTAATCCATTCTATACTTTGGAAAAGTAAAATCGCACATAGTAGTTATAAGAATTTGGGTGATGTATCAAAATGTAAGAAGAGAAATCATCAAAAAATGTTTTATAAGTGACCAGCGAGGGTTTACAGGTTATATTCACAGTAGATACTAATAAAGAAGTATTATGAGAAAGGGGAATTTTACAATAACAGATTCTAAAGAACGCGAACAAGAGAAATCGACAAAATGAGAGCTGGCAAGTGCATTGCTTACTGCAACTTATACTCCAACAACATCACTTTTCATAGTTGCTAGAGTTTCGCGGTCACATCGATAAATTGTGTGTTGTGGAAATAATAGGGTTACCGGTTAATTCGTGCGGTTTTCTAACAGATAGCGTAACTTGATTTTTATTCCAGTGATTCACCTTTCCAAACATGTGTTGGAAAGCTACTGTCATATAGTTTCAGAGTCAGTATGTGTCATTTAGCAGAAGCGTAAACAACAATACTTTTTTTTACTCTGAAAATGTCGAATTTTGTGCCGAATAAAGTGTTTTTGCGGGGAGTACTTCTTCATTGAAGAAAAAGCTGCCAAAAGTCATCGTATTTTGTTAGAAGTGTATGGTGTGCATGCTCTAGCTGAGCGTACGTGCCAGAAGTGGTTTGCATGGTTTAAAAGTGGCAATTTTGACTCAGAGGACGATGAACGGTCCGGACAGCCAAAAAAGTTTGAAGATCACGAATTGTAGACATTGCTCGACCAAGATCCATTCCAAACTTGCAAAATCACTTGGCGTCGCTCAACAAACCATTTCCGATCGGTTAAAAGCAATTTTTCACAATAAAGCTTGACTTTTTAAAAAAAACCGCACGCATTAATCGGTATCCCTATCAAGTCTGAATTTAATATTATTTAACCATGTCTGGTTCAAGCATATTACATTATCAGTTGACAGAATGTATGTTAAAAATAGTTGGTCAAGCTTAGTTCTTAGACCTCGTACATTTTGATAGTAAATTGAAAAGTTATACAAAAAATAATTAAGTTTTCGGGAACCGTTGATCTGTATCTTGCAAATTCTTCCTAGTAGAGGGTGTAAACGTTTTGACAAGATCACGAGGCAAATTATTGCATAGGACTCATATATGGTTGCTTTGAAAGAAGCAACGATCCGATTCGGTAAATTCACCTTCGTAAGTTTAAGGCAATTTATGACAGCTTGTTTCGTTTACAGCTTATCTTCTATGTAGCTTATAACTTCATCGACTGAAGTATCATAGGACAGGCGAGAAACAAATATTTGAAGAGGGGGCGTGACAACTTTAAGTTTGCGCCTAGAAGCTGTATTTTTATGCGACGTTTAAGTAGACAATGTCGAAATGGGAGCGGAAGCAGCTGATAAAGACTCAGTTGATAGAAGATAAAGGGGAACTGTTGGAAATAATTGTCGATCTTTTGGGAACGGCACCCTTGCTCCTATCTAGAGGAACCTTTTCATTCTGCTGAACTACGATATCGCTCGACATAGCCACAATTGGTGTGGCAGGATGTACTGAGGTAGGTGGATTTACGGCACTATTAGAATAAGCATCAGGCAACGATTCATCTGACCCTGAATATCGAGCAGTAGGTTTTGTTGCACTTTAAGCATACAAATTGTATCCGCGATAGTCACACCTTTACAGTGGTCACATCGGAACGTGATGTTTTTAGAATGTTTAGCACGGATTTCATAAAAACAGCTGGAATCAACAAGCACTTTAAATAGTACGATTGGGCACTGTACACTTCACATACGATTAGTTTAGCTCTTGCGGATTCAGGTTCCTTACAGATAACACACTTAATATCATATACTCGAGTATTTGCCATTGTCAAAGGTTGGGAAATACAAATGCCGTATATGTATATCTTTCATGTACCCGTTATATAACAAATTTGAGACAGTATTTACTTCATGCTATATATGTCTATTGACACAAGATAAAAATTAAAATATAAAATTGCTAGCGATCATTTAATTATGGAGAAGTTCAAAATAAATCAAAATTTTTTGTACGAACACAGTTTACAAAACCGATTGTATATCTAAACTTCAATTTAAAATTCTGACATTTATTGCAGGTCTCTATAACTCCCCAGGATAAATTATAACATGACTTTATGAAACATCCTTGGCAGCACATAAATTATCACCCTATCTCAAAAATATTCGCAAAGGAATAACCCTTTTCGTAATTCATCCCACTTAAATTTTTAACTGCCTTACACGCAATCACACACAGATACACACTTTAACACACATTCATATTCATTTTGAGTTTTCCCAACTATCCAATAATCAAGTTAAATGCTTTGCAGTGACAGGGTCCATGAGATATGATAAATGAGCGCAAAATATCCAATTCAAAGGGTTTCATCATATCCTCTATAATTTGAAAAAGTTGTAGACTTTTCCACATTTTTTTCTCTCTCTCCCTCCTTTTCTTTCTCGCTCGCATTGATATGAACGCCGGATTACCATATGTAGGTGAAAGGTTTAAAGCAGATGATGATAATATTTGCGTATGTCTGCTGCTGTTATCCTGCATGGGGTGTTATGTTGTATTCGGAAAGGGTAGAGAGTGATACATCCGTAGAAAATGCTCGACGTGAAGGATGGATAATGTTCTTGGATGACGTTCAAAAAAATTTTTTTCTCTTTCGAGTGTGAGATTGCCATGGGGTTAATGTATAGAAGCGAAACATATTTTGTACTTTATTGCAAAAAATTTCGACGAGCTCCATGGAGAGGGTGTGAAAATGCGAAAAAACGACATGCTTGGTATTATACTTACATGCTTGAATTTGAATCTATTATAGAGAAAAAAATTTCTGTAGTTGGGTAATATGGATGATGTATTGTAGAATATGCTGAGCGTAGGTAGGTGTTAATCTAAGATATTTTGAATCAGACGTTTTAGAGTGCGAAGAAAAGAAAAAAATTATTAGACATTTTTTTCAAATGTAGGATTATGAATGAGAATCATTTTATTAAAAATAAGCAAAGTGCTTCGATTACAAAATTCAATTCTCGAGAAATAAATAGATTACAAGCCTTAAGTATACAAACTTTTACGATCACTCAATCAAACTTTTTGTGGGTAATCGATTTCAGGATGCTAGTCTCTAGATGCCAGTGCTATCAAAATCGCTTACCTGGAAAGAAAAAAAAGTAATTGGTCAATATTTGCTTTGTTTTTGGTCTAAACTGTAATTCAAACATTTATTCATATCCCCTAGTAAAAAAATTTCAATCAAGATTCCACAAACATTTTTTTTAAAGATAACCGGCTCAGTAAGTATTAGAATTCAAATGAAAAGCAATCAGACAAAGATTCCCATTCAAAAGTTTAAACTTGAATCTTTTTAGTCGCTTCAAGTTTCACAAATTATTGTGTTCAAACTCTCCTTCAGTGACCACCAAATAGGTATTAATTTATTTGAATGAATTCTATTTTTTATTATTATTATATAATAAGTAATAATACGAGGTGTGTTCAAAACGTATCGCGAATTTTGAATTTTCGCGGGTTACGTATATTCGAATTTCGATTTTTTTGTGGCGTTATGTTGGTACTCATGTCTGTCACTTATGCCGACAAGCTCGCCCATTTTGAATGTTCACTTAATTGGTGATAGCTGCTTTACTTGGACGTGTTTTCAATCGTCTTCGATTTTTACTTATTCAAAAAAATGGATCAAAGAACGTGTATCAAATTTTGTGTGAAAAACGAAATTAAGTGCGCGGATGCATTCCGAATGTTGACTGTGGCATACGGAGAAGCTACCTTGGACCGAAGCAACGTTTATCGGTGGTACAAAATGTTTTTAGAAGGCCGAGGAGATGTGAACGACGAAGAGCGTGCCGGACGCCCGAGCACTTCAACAACAGACGAAAAAATTAATGAAGTGGAGAAAATGGTATTTGCCAATCGTCGAATCACCGTTAGAGAAGTTGCTGAGGACCTAAACATATCGATTGGCTCGTGCCATTCGATTTTTATCAACGATTTGGGCATGAGACGGGTCGCCGCGAAATTCGTACCAAAATTGCTCAATTGCGACCAAAAACAGCAACGCAAGAACATTGCTAATGAGATGTTAAACTCTGTCCGCGACGAACCAAATTTGCTCCAGAGGGTCATAACTGGTGACGAATCGTGGGTTTATGGTTATGACGTGGAAACCAAAGCTCAATCATCTCAATGGAAGCTGCCGCATGAACCAAGACCAAAAAAAGCGCGCCAAATTCGGTCGAATGTGAAAGTTTTGCTGACAGTTTTCTTCGATTGCAGGGGCGTGGTGCATCATGAGTTCTTGCCACAGGAAAGAACGGTCAATAAGGAATATTACCTGCAAGTTATGCGCAATTTGCGCGAAGCAATCCGCCAGAAACGCCCGGATTTGTGGGAGAACAAAAATTGGCTTTTGCACCACGATAACGCCCCTGCTCACACATCGTTGCTTGTGCGCGACTTTTTGGCCAAAAACAACACACTAATGATGCCGCAGCCACCGTATTCCCCAGATCTGGCCCCCCGTGACTTTTTCTTGTTTCCTAAACTGAAGAGGCCCATGAAAGGACGACGTTACGCTACGCTTGACGAGATAAAGACGGCATCGAAGGAGGAGCTGAACAAGATTTAAAAAAAATGATTTTTTGAAGTGCTTCGAAGATTGGAAAAACCGTTGGCACAAGTGTATAATATCTCATGGGGATTACTTTGAAGGGGACAAAATAGATATTCATGAATAAATAAATAATTTTTGAAAAAAAAACAAAATTCGCGATATTTTTTGAACACACCTCGTATTTGGAGCCTTTCGATGTCAAATTTTTGTAGCGGGCTGGTCTTCGCTGAATACTCATATGCCTTTGACACACGACATCGATAGGGTAATTTGTTCAAGTAAAAAAACTTTTGGAAAAAAAGAGTTAACCGACTTCGAAGTGCCCTCAAAAGGATGAAATAAATTTTATGGAATTTTTTCACCGATTCTTTTGTAATGGTGCAGACGTTGGAAGTATTTATGTTGATATGGGGAAATTGATTTAGCGCCGCTTTCATAAAATTTATTTCATGCCTTTTAAGGCATTTCGAAGTCGGTTTTCTTTTTTTTCTAAAAGTTTTTTAATTCATTTCAAACATTTAGGAATCGAATTTAGTTCTGATACATTTAAAACATCATCTCATCAACGTCTACCTTGATTTTCGGTTTCATAAAAAAACCAATTTAAATTGTGTAGCTTTGAGAAATTTTCGTATTTCGAACTTTGCCTAGGCGCCATTTTGCTATTCTGACCTGACCCGGAAGTGCTTTTTGTTCTTTAAAAGCCGTCGGGCCTTGCTTTTGTGAGAGCAGACGCGTTTCGACTACCACCTCCTTTATATTGTTCAACTTTTTTTAACTTTCGAGTGGGCGCCATTTTGTTTCAAATGTTTTGACTTGGGATTTTTTTATTGTGAGCTTTATCATACACTTGAATTAATCTTTGTACCAGTTTTGGTACAAGCCGGAGCTATACTTTACTCAGAACAGAAATCACGATTTGACATTTAAAACATCCTCTACTTTGTTTTTGCTAAACAAATTTGAATGATTAACAAAACTAGTCGAACTATTTCATAGGTACACAGGGAGCCAAGCCGATTTGACAAGCACCAAGTCGTCTTCCTATAGCCAGACAAGGAGAAATGAGCGCACTGATCTCGGACATGGAAAAACAAAGGGTTATCGAACCTTCGGTCAGTCTATGGGCCGCGCCAGTAGTTCTAGTAAAGAAAAAGGATGGAAGCACTCGTTTTTGTGTCGACTATAGGGAGCTTAACGACGTCACCAAAAGAGAGATAGTTACCCACGTCCACGCATCGACGACATCATGGACACTTTAGCCGACGCAAAATGGCTTTCTGCACTCGATCTCAAGAGTGGCTACTGGCAGGTAGAAATCGACAAGAAGGACAGTGAAAAGATCGCATTTAAGTTGGGAGTGGATTGTGGCAATTTGTGATGATGCCATTTGGGCTTTGCAATACTCCAGCTACCTTCGAACGCCTGATGGAATACGTGCTACGAGGCCTAACCTGGAAGACCTGCTTGGTGTACCTAGATGCCATCATTGTTATTGGGAGAAAGTTCGAAGAGCATGTGCGGAACTGTTGCGAATTCCGGCGTACCAACTTTCTTCCATTTGCAACTTCAAATTGCCGCCGTAACATCTCCACCTTCCTTTGGGCATTCCTACCTTTTCCTCTGGGTATTTATTTATTTTTATTAAAATTTTACCAATTCCCCTATGATTTTAATTTCCACATCATCACAAGCCTACCCTTTTCCCTTAATTTCAATATAATAATAATTTTAATTTCATTAATTCCCACTGACAAAACTTCATTCAATACATTTTCCCTAACAAAACCTAATTCCTTCCTTCATACTAACTAATTCTATTCACTAGCTCCCACTTACAAACTTTATTTTTTTATACTAACGAAAATCATTCACGTTTCCCTACTAACAAAATTCTATTTTATACCCAGATGCATATTTGAACTTGCTCATTAGATGAATGGGTAATCAATAGAACATAGCCACGTTGGTAGCCTCTCGAATTCTCGACCGGGGGTCCGCTGGGACCCTGGGTTCAAGTTCCCCGAGCGCAGGGAAGCACTTTTTTTGGGGTATCAGCAAAATCAATAGTTTCTGTGTATGTGACACTTTGCATCTAATCAAACGCTTCTTTTAATATGCAAATTGCCATATATGAAAAAATGGAAATTATTGCGTTTGTCGGTACAAAAAGATGTGTGGGTAGCGGAATCGAAGTGTATTGAACTTCGATTACGTTACCCAGATGCGGCAGCGGTAATGAAAAATGAAAGGATTGCGGGATCGGATTTGCTGGAGGTGAAATGTGGGATTGAAAAAGAAGAATTGATTTAGGCGAAGATTTTTTTTTGCAAGTTTTCGATGACGATGGGGAAAGAACAATAAAAGTGTTGAGTTTGCGAAATTCGTGAAAGGTGTTTGATATGTAAAATTAGTGAATAAAAGCCATGATTATGATTCGGGGAGATTTAGGGAGTGAAATTAAATGAAGTTTGAAGGGGTAGTGACATTATAAACGAAAAGCACAATTTTCTGGAGGTATAAAAGAATTTAAATTGCGTGCGAGTGAAGTTTAAGTGGGCTAAACACACGAAAAACACAAAATTATAATATTATTCTTTTTCATGAATTGTGGTTGTGTTCTTTTTTTCTATTTCAAATAAATCGGCCACTATGTTGTAAGCAAAAATAATTTTTTCATTCCTCAATATGACCTCCCCCTTTCCCGTCCTTTTCCCTCCGTGTTAGTGGTCTTTATGTAAGGTGGCTCAGCACGAGCAGAGGGTGTCCCGGACTCCCACGATATGACTGAGCGCTAGCCGGCCTCAGTATGCCATCCCGGGCTACATACCCCTCTGCCAAAACTTAATGTCTGCAACTGCGGTGACTTCCGTGGTTGCAACAGAACTTAGAAGTGGTTTTCTCCCGCTTGCGACTGGCGAATGTGAAACTTAATCCCGACAAGTGTACCCTTTTTGCAGCTGAAGTAAAATACCTGGGACACGTTGTATCAGCAGAAGGAGTCAAAATAAACCCTGGGAAAATTGAAGCCTTAAAAAACTGGCCAACACCAAACAACAAGCGCCAACTACGAAGTTTCTTGAGTCTGGCGACCTACTATCGAGGATTCGTCAAAGACTTTGCCAAAAAAAAGAGTCTCCATCAGTTAACCGAGAAAAATCGTCCGTATATCTGGAATGAGCAACGCCAGGCAGCATTTGAGACCTCGAAGGAGAAGTTGTGAGAATCACCTGTACTGGCATATCCAAAACCCGGAAAAATGTTTGTAGTTGACACCGATGCGAGCAACGGTGGGATTGGAGCTGTACTCTCCCAGCAGATCGATAGCAAAGAAATAGTCCTCTCATATTACAGTCGAGTTGTCTCAAAAAGTGAGAACTACTGCGTGACCAGGAAGGAGCTATTGGCTATAATAGAGGCAACCAAGCAGTTCCACAAGTACCTATATGGCCAGAAATTCGTTCTTCGAACTGACCATGCATCATCAACTTCAAAAACCCCGAGGGACAAGTTGCGAGATGGATCGAAAGATTGCAGTCATACGATTACAAAATTGTTCATCGGAAGGACGGAGTTCATGGAAATGCTGACGCCCTATCTCCTCGTCCATGTCCAGTTAAGTAAGATGGATTGAGAAAAAGGAGCCGAGCGTTGATCTGCAAGTGATAACGGCCGGATTCGATGAAGGTTGGTCACCGGAGGAGATTCGAAATGCCCAGTTAGCCGATGACGACATCGGACCATTGCTCGTATGGAAAGAGACAACTGGGCGACCTGAGTGGAAGGACGTTTCAATACATGGCGCAACCTTGAAAAACTATTGGGCACAATGGAACTCCTTTCAGGTGGAGGGTGGCGTACTCAAGCGGAAATGGGAAGCGGCGGATGGCAGCTCCTATAGGATGCAAACCATAATACCCAAAAGCCGAATCCGCGATGTGGATAAGGAAATGCACGAAGGATCCTCGGGAGGCCAACTTGGTGCTAACAAGGCCTTAGCGAGAAGGTTCCACTGGCTCCACGCTCGAGAAAACGTAGAGGACTGGTGCCGTAGATGCACTATTTGCTCTTCCGTCAAAGGTCTAAAGCGACGACTGTGAGGACATATGCAAACCTATAACGTGGGGGTACCGTTTGAAAGGATTGTTGTTGACATCGCAGGACCCTTTCCAGAATCCGTGTGGGGGAATCGATACACGCTGGTTGTGGCCGATTATTTCAGCAAGTGGCCGATTATTTCAGCAAGTGGCCCGAGGTCTAGCTGAACAGCTAGTGTTAAATTGGGTCAGTAGGTATGACGTACCTTGCGAACTACATTCGGATCAAGGCCAAAACTTCGAGTCACAAGTTTTTGGCAAAATGTGCGAGCTGCAAGGGATACGGAAAACGAGGACAACACCGCTGCATCCCTAATCCGATGGAATGGTCGAACGTTTCAACGGCACACTCAATAAACACCCGGCCAAGATGGTTGACGAGAACCAAAGGGACTAGGATCGGCACATCCCATTATTTTTGATAGCGTTTAGAGCTGCCGAACATGCACTGACGGGCCAAGCCCCAGCCAAAGTCATTTTTGGAAAGACTATTCGTCTGCCGGCTGATATGAAGTTCGGAACACCCCTGAGAAACCCCAAACGATCTCGGAGTACGCAAGTGAACTAAGGCAACGCTTGAACCAAACACATCTGATAGTGAGAAAACACCTCAAATCGGCTACTGACCACATGAAGACCAGGTTTGATCTAAAGGGAAATTCTGCTGGCTTCCAGCAATATGACTTAGTGTGGCTATACAACCTAGAACCGCGGAACTGTAGGTCTCCAAAGTTGCAGCATAATTGGGAGGGACCAAACCGAGTTACAAAGCGAATCAACGACGTCATATATCGCATACAGGAACACCGCAAGCAGAGAGCCAAAATGAAAACCGTGCACTGGACCGTCTCGCCCCATATTACATCCAGGGAGACACCTACGCGACACATCGTTTCGGGGAGAAAAAAACTGAGGCGGGGGCAGTGTTGCATGTCCAAACAATTCTGCGAGCTATTACCGCAATTGTTGTCGCAACTATTAATAACAACATGATTAACCAAGAAAAGAAAACGAATGTACTCGAAAGTAGATCCATGATCAAAAGCTAAAAGTGACCACTGGGGGTATTCAGAATTGCTCGAATATTCCAGGTAGTTCTCGTCAGAACATTCGCCAATATACGAGAAACGGATTGAATGACTAGAGACCCTATAGGTATGCAGCCGAGCTGAATGAATGAATAGGGTAAAAGTAAAAACTGCGATAAGAGTGGAGCGCGAATCAAAGGCGATATTTATTGATAGTAAAGACAGTTGAAACATAAATTTATAGACAATTGAAACTATTTGTAAAATAGTGAAATTAATTATCGTCCAAATGAATTCTTTTAACTTAATTTATAAGACATTTGCACTTTCCCGGGACATTAAACCTATCGGCAGCGAACCGTAACACGCGACAATACGGAGAATACAGTTTTCTGATTTCTTGGCGGAGTTTACCTGTAGGTATCTGGCGAGTGTTCCTCTTAGTTGCGTTATGGCGTGTTCTTTTAGGCAATCGGCTCGCATTTAGGAAGCCCAGTGTAGCAAGAATTCGAAGGTAGGAAGGTCATAGATGTGAGTAACCGTGCCGTTACCAATTTTCTTGAGTTGTAGCAAGCAGCATTCTCGCTACGCGGCTCAAACGGGGTCCATAGGCAAAGCGCGTGGCGCTTGCGCCCGTCTCCAGACGAGCTTCCTGGGTCCGTTGACCCCAGCGGGAACCTGTCCGCTCGGATAGAGGGTAACAGCATGTTTATCTGTTTTTCCTTCAATTAACCGTAATTTTTTGACTCCAGGTGCTGCCATTGACCCTCACAACATTATACTTCCAGCGCTATGTTTACAGTTCTTTTGGTACGAGGGCGGCTCAAATATGATGGAGACAAACGCTGTAGGTGGCGCGCATGTATGTTTTGAAGGTCGCGGCTTGTGTATGTAATAGCTAGATCGCTTACAAACAGTGTGGCATAGTTTTCGTCGCGAGTGCATGTTTCACGCGCACGCTACGACCATGAGTGAACGTCAAGTGCCAACCGCCATTGTGCAACGCATTGTAATTCGTTTTTCAGTGTGAAAATGCGTTAAATCATGGAAATTATTCTGCGTTCGGTAGTGAGTGCCCGAGTAAGGCTGCTGCATATAAATAGGCTAAAGCATTCAAGGATGGTCGCGGAACCCTCGAGAATGAGCCGCATGATCGTCGACCGCGAACCAGCATCACACCAGACGAAATTCGCCACGTAGAATAACTCATTTTGGAGGAGCGTAGGTCGTTTCGGCTGAACTCGGCATCAATATTGGTAGTGAAGAGTCTACCATCCACGAACACTATCAATATCGCAAAATAACTAAACTGTTGAACTTCGAGCGAAAATGCACACGGTTGGTAGTTTGTCGCCGCTTGTTGACGCGAAACGAGGTGAAGGGGGTCGATTTTTTAACGCGAATGTTCACTACAGACAAGACATGGGTACACTATTACACTCCCGAGAGCAAGGTGCCGTCTAAAGAGTGAAGGAAGAAGGAGGAAAGGGTGCCAGTCAAAGCGAAGACAATCAGGTCCGCGGGTGAGATAAAGTGTACTGTCTTTTGTAACCGGCGGGGCGTGCTGTACGTCGATTTCCTGCGCACTCAACGTTCCATCAATGCTGCATACTGCTCTAACTTTATGAAAACACACGTGAAACCCGCTTATTGCTCGAAACGGAGGAGAATCCCAGCACGAACTGCGATTTTTCTTCAGAATAACGCGCGTCCTCACGCCGCGCGTCTCACGCTCAATAGCATATCAGAATGGGGGTGGGAGGTACTGGAACACCCCCTACAGCCCGGCTTTATCATTCTGCAACTACAACTACCCAACTGATTTCGCAAACGCAGAAAAATTTCCGTGCTTTTAACGCCTTCCCACACTGAAAAACGAATGACAATACGTTGCGCAACGGCGGTTGGCACTTTACGTTCACTCATGGTCGTAGCATTCGCGTGGAGCATGCACTCCCGATGAAAACTATGCCACACTGTTCGTAAGGGACCCAGCCATCAGATACTCAAGCCACGACCTTCAAAACATACATGCGCGCCATCTACAGCGTTTGTCTCCATCATATTTAAACCACCCTCTATTTTTGAATTCTAGCTCTTGGTTTTTTCCCCTCCATACAAAAACTTTTTCATCTGATGAAGAAAAGTTAATTTTTGTTTCATCCACGAATATTACATTTTCCTAATAGGATAAGGGCTTGTTTATATTGTTTTTGGCAAAACTGTACCTTGCTTTAATATTTCCTTTCTTATATTGTATATAGCGTTTCCCATGCAACCCTGCCATGAAACCCGAAACTTTTCAGCATGTTACCACCCTCCTCCAAAAGGGTTCTTTCAGGTGGGGCTTTCGGGTCCTGGATAGCCCAATGAAGATGGGCCGTGATGCCATTCGTTCATCCGATTGGGAGCCACCGCCCCGCCGAACGAGACTGCGGACCCCTGAAACTAAAGAGGAGTGAGAGGGCTAAAATCCCGGATAAACCACCGTAGCAATTGACACGCAATTACGTCATACAAGAAAACTAGACTATAGTCAACGCGTCTACCTAAACAATTTTCCACTTTCGATTCAATTAAAAAATATAAAGACGAGGAGGTCACTTTGATTTTCACTACATATTGACTTTCAGTATTTCATAAGTATTCTTATATACTTGGAGGGTCACAACAATCTTGGCTAAATTATTGAAAAGTTTTCCTTTTACTTTCCTAATCTGCGGCCCGGTCATAAGCCACCAGACGTCCATTATTCGCTCGATCTCCCTTGCCGCCGCAATTCTTCCGACTATCAAGTTCCTGGTTTTTGCAATTTTGCTTGCCTTTAAGTTTCCCTCGATGCGTTATTTTCTGTCCTTAAGATGGGTCCAACTCCGATTTTTCCTTGTTCCTAGCCGCGCCTTGGGTAAAACTGCGGCTCGCTTCGCCACTACGTTAAAACAGAGCGCCACCGTTATCTCCCAGCCCCTTTTGTAACTTCACGCATAACGGGTAAGCGATTTGAAAGCCACGGCCATGATCGTGGTATTCTCGATGCACTTCTACTGGAAAGTACATCTTGAAGTTGGTGGGGTTGCCGGTTGTTATCGTGCCGGTTGTCTCTGCTACTGCTTTTGGCACTGTAACTTCGCTGTTGTTGCCGCTGGGGTACTTGCTGCCGGCGCCGAGGCATACTTTGCAGCATAGTATACTCAACTAGTAACCACACTCCATCAACCCTCCGGAAAAATTCGAACACAAGCCGAACAGCGAGCCATAAATCTTCGGTACCAGGTAGATGGTAAACGCTGATGCGAGGAATGGCGCGAATATAAAAATTTGCTTCGATGAGAGATTTCAGGGCTACCAGAGCTAAAAAATCAATAACATTGCAGAAAAACAAATTCGTTCCATGCAATCTTTTAGTTTTTTGTTAGGATGTGGCAGCACTCCTATGTTCTGAAATGCGTAAAAGAACACGTGCGTCGGAAATTTTATTTGCATTTTGCTTTGTTTCTTGAGCGCGCGAAACATGGGATCAGCTGTCATACCCCGGATCAGCTGACGTGCCCCTGGGAAAATTCAAAAAGTGTGCAACACAGGGTAAATGAAAGGTGTGGCTACTATTTGAGTATACTATGCTTTGCAGTGTCTGTTGCGCTGCTTGCTGTTGTAGCGACGCCATGCTTTTTCCCGCCACTGGTGGCTGCAAGTATGCGCATAATAACGATGATGATGGTTAGAAGTCAAAGCATAGTCAGAGGTTGATTCTGATAAGATGTTTAATGTCCCGCGTACAACGTTGGATGGTAATATTTCTGTCGCAGAGATTGCTGAAGGTGGTGATACTGCGATGGGTGTTTCGTTCGATGGTTGTGATTTGCTGTGTAGCATATGGTTGACAATGTGTTGATTTGGATTTTGCACAAGGTCGGCTACGACATCACTTACATATTCATCACCATAGGTTTCTGTGGCGTCTTCCGCCCGAATAATTGGACTCTTGTACAATGGATATACTGGACTGGGAATTTTTGCTTTTGCTTGTCCGGAACCAGATTCTGCTGTATTGAATGGAATGAATTCAAGCAGATTCGATACGTATCGGCTATTGTCTGGCATGGCGCGTCGCTCGCTATGGTATTGGATTTGATGTACTCATACGTTTTATTGCGGTTGGGCTGAATTTTATAGTATGGGAATTCGTTTGATTTCTCTGGTGCTACATTAGTTGCATTTATTTTCGCTTTTTAACTGAACTTGTCTAATGATAATAATGCTGTCTACGATTTACTACTGAGTTTGCGTTATTCGTTTGCTGCGCTTGCTGCTGGCGAAGATACGATTGTTAAGTTGAGTTCCTTGCTTTTATTCTTCATTCTATCTCGTGACCTCTGACGGTTCCTATATAGCTACTCCTAAAATCTTCTTAAATTAGTTTGACTTCTTCGTAAATTAGTTTTACTTCTTCTTAACTTCGTTTTATCGAACGAGTTGAAAAATATTATTTATAAGATAAAATTTTAATTTGCAACATAGTTAACATTTAATTCAATTGGCTTGGTGGAGACTCAAATGGTTAAAGGTTTCCGAAAACAATTCGATTTGACCGTGGTTGGAGGTTGAATTTGTGCGGCGAGTCTACTTACCGTTCGACATAATACCGAACTTCTCACCGAACTAGCTGATGGACAAGCAGCGGCCAACAGTAGACAGTCGAGTAGCCGAATCATTGGCTATCGAGGTACGGTTTGTTGTCACGTAATCCACAGAATATTCAGAGCCTTAGGAAATCATTACAGTATGCCTAAATAAGCCTTCCGCATTATTTCGTCATTAGCCTCGCATGCATATTTAGCCATGCTTGACAGTACTGCAAAAATTGGGTGGATCGTGCATCTTATTGAGACGCTCGTAGTCTGAATATACGAGTATTTAGAGAGAAAACTACAATTATTGCAAACACTATTTATTTCATTCTGCTAAGGTAACTATCGATCAAAGATTGCCAGGCCATTCCAACTCGCATCCACATTTCAAGAGCTTGTTTTAGCTTCCATTTAGTTTATTCAGAATCTGGGAGTCAATGGTATTTACAGGTGCCTTAAATCTCAAATAGTCCTGCGTACTTATACACGTTCCAAACGTAGTCAAATAAGTAAACGCCATGTTTTTCGCACAATTTCCTTTTAGATGGAAATAGGAGGCCATTCTCTTTTTCACACACTAGGAGTTTTATCACACGTAACATGTCTCATGAACTTCATAAAAAGAAGTTACAGCAATTTTGCAGCTCGTGCATGAAATTCTGATGTGATTTTACAAACACATATGTACATGGGATGCGATGCGAAAAATGTATCGCTTAAAAGAGCCTTCAATATGTGTAAATTGTCCATCACAAGCAAATTCACAATAAATTTATATCGTTGTATTTCAGAGAAATGTAGGAGAAAATTTATTTTTACCACACAGAAAGAAAAATCAAGTCATGCTTTTCAATATCGCACATGTCACACATCATAAATCATTTTCCAAGAATCTCCCTACCATAGCACATTACCTAATTTCACCAACCCAATGAAAAAATTCACATCAATGAAAACATATTTTGTTGGAAATCGACAGAAATTATCATTGTGTTAGTCGTTGTGGAAAGATTAAGTTAGCATTTTTTTTATGTGGATAACCTTAAGATTTCACCGGTACTTTATTAAAGAGCTGAGGATTACAGAACACATTACCGCACTTGTGGTAAACGTGCACAAAACAGATATCCCTGCAATGGCAACAAAATTTATGGGATTATCCAGCAACCCCTCCAGAAAGAAACAAACCCACCGAAGCAAACTCTAACAATCTACCGACCCATAAAAGTTTTTAGGACTTGGTCCTTTATTTTTTCATCCCCAACATTTCTCTACATATACATGCATAAATGTTTGGGTGTTAGGCTTGACGACTTTGAATTTACCCAACATAAAATTGTTGATGTCAGTTTGTCCCGTGGGGGCGAAAAGGAAAATCCGTAGTCATCCCTTTTGTACTATTATTTTATTTCGGACGGCCTTGCCTGGCCTTGCTTGTTGCAAGCGCACCAACAGACAAACGGATGAGCGAACAAACACAATCAAGCTTAGGAATGTTTGGAACAGTGGTGGTTGTTTGTGACAGATGAATGGCATTGCGGAATGTCTGGAAGCATTCCGAAATTTTTCGCGTGAATTTTTCAAAAGAAAATCATCATTGTAAGGTTGTTCAGGACCGAAGGGCAGGAAGTTATTAAGAGTTTTAAATGTTCTCCTGGTTGCTTGAAAAAAGTAATTCGATAATTTTTGACTAACGAATTTCTTGTAGGTTTTCTAGGAATTATAGCATCCGGAAGGGACTTCCGAATGCCTTGGCTATTTAAATTCAAAATATATTACCAGTTCGGTGCTTTATGGGTAAACTTTGCACTTTAAAAACTAAGAAAAAAAAATAGCTAGTTCTTTTTGAGTTTAAGAAGCACTACTGCATGAACATGACGAAAAGAGTCAAGTTTCCTAGATAATGATAGAACAGCATTGACAATATGTACCATGTGAGGTATTATAAGTGTGGACTGGTGTAACTGGTGTTCGCTTTCATGTTCTTCCCGTTTATTGATCTGAATTTGTTGGGCGTTCTTTGACGAGTTTCAAGAAAAGCAAGATGTTGGTAATTTGGCAAGGACAAACGTAGTCGAAAACAGGTCAGAAAACTCTTTCAACTAACCGATTAGCTGAACCCTGTTTTAGATCTACACGGTCCAATATTACAACCAAGCTCATTTTCTGTATAAACACTCATTCGCCATCCTTCAGATTGGACTCGTAATTTTGGAGTAACGAGGCAGGCCCTCAAGGTTTTTATCTGTAAGTGAATTTTAGCTCAAAACTTGGAGAGTTTGTTGAAGGCACTTGTTTGAACTTGAACGAGAACGCTTGTTAAATGTTTGCCTTTGATTGTTTATTATTTCATATGCATGCTGTTGTGTTACACATGAATGCGACGCGTTTCGCCCTATCAAGGCATCCGAAACGAGGATGTGAAGGAGATGCTTGTCCTCGGGGAGGGACAGCGCTCACTCAACGATTGGCAGCAGTCTTGGGCGAATTGCACGCAGGGAAGGTGGACTGCGTGCCTCATCCCTTATGTGAGACCGTGGCTAAATCGAATGCATGGTGAGACTAACTTCTATCTGACGGAGCTTTTGAGCGGGCATGGATGTTTTCAGTCTTATATGTACAAGATTGGTAAGTCACGGTAACCCGATTGTCAGTTTTACCCTGGAGAGGAAAACAATGCCTGCCATACATTTTTCGCATGCAGAAAATGGGACAGGCTGCGAAAGGCTCTCTACAGGGAGACGGGAAAGCTCACCCCGGATAATATAGTCACGGCGATGCTTGAATCGGTTGACAAATGGAACCAGGGGGCACATTATGTTCGGGCAGTCCTAAATAGGTAAAAAGGACTCACAGCAGCCGGGGGTGTTGGGGCTGGGGGATCGCTTGTCTGGCACTTCCTTTTCCCCTTTCCTTTCCCACTAGAAAAGGGATCCCCAGCTTGAAGATGCCTCACGGCGTAACAAAACGAGACCTGGCCCGAAGTAATGTGTCAAACAGTCCCAGGCTGGGTTCTCAGATTGACAGGGGAGGTGTTTAGTGGGTAGTCCAGTCGCCTTCTTACGAGCATGGAAGTCCCACACTCAGTGCGTAAATGGGCAATTACCTCCCTACCACAAACAAAAAAAGGCAAACTTAGGCTATCGACCCTAAAGTCGACCCTGAAGATTCTTCAATCATCAGCATAGACAAGCGACAAAGAGTTAAATAAAGAAAGAAGATCATTTAAAAACGTTAAAAATAATAAAGGACCTAGGATTGAACCTTGGGGAACACCAGAATAAGGACAGTATGAGGAAGACTTGCAAGACCTATACCTAACCTCACACTCATGACCACAGAGATAGGAGAATAACCAGTGGAAAAGAGACGAGTTAAAATTTAAGACCTTAAGCTTTTTCAAAAGAAGGCCGTGGTTGACTGATCGAAAGCTTTTGAGAAGTCAGTTTAAATGACATCTACTTGGTACTTGTTATCTAAAGTAGAGGATATAGTGTTGGGGAAGGAAAGAAGATTAGAAAGAGTGGATCTACTTTTAATAAAACCATGTTGTCCAAAGGCTAGATGAGGAAGTCGAAAGGAGTATAACTTGTTGTGAATTATTGGTTTGAGAATCTTACTAAAAGCAGAAGGAAGGGTTATTGAGCGATAGTTCGAGATGAAAGCTTTATTACCAGATTTATGAGTAGGAAAAACAACCGATTTCTCACAGAGAGAAGGAAAAGTACCAGAGGCTAGACTGTTCTTAAACAAAGTAGATAACGGGGCCCATAAAGACGAGGAGGGAGCTGTAGCAAAGATATTTGGGAACACATCAGAGCCGTTGCTGAAATTTATATCGATCTGACTGAGAAGCAGCTCCACTTTAGTTGGATTAATATAAGAAAACATAAGACATAAGCCGCGAGAACAGTGTCCAAGTAGATGGGGGATTTAGGAAGATTGTGAAAATAAGATCCAGGGTTTTATTGTTTAGATTCGGTGAGGACAAAAGTTGTGTAAGGGAGCAAAGCGACAGGAAACATGAACGAGAAATCAATAAGTTGTCAGTGGAGAGGGTATCAGTACATAAGTAATTCCAGGAAATGTTAGGAAGGTTGAAATCGCCACAAACCAAAATGAAAGTTTTTTTTTTTTTTTTAAATACCTCCTTCCCTTCCACTCTCTCCATCACACTTTCTTCGTCGCACAACGCTCGTGCGATCTGCACTTCACATTTCGTCGTTTCTACAGGTGTGCCACCCAGACAATGTTTAAAACATCGGTATAAGGGGGCACACAAAAAATATGTGAAGTCATCCTGTTAATCTTTTCATGTCCGATTCGTTAACAGCTCTCAGAGGTAAAAAAATATTAATTCGACGCAGTAAAAAAAACTCTGAGTTAAAAGAATGGCTGTTTCTTCAAGTATCTCGACGATAGGGTCAACAATGCCCTAAGATGCTATTTTGAAGTTACTGGACAGATAATAATAAATCATAAGGCTAGCTGTGTCTTGAGGCATCTCGATGATAGGATAAAAATTTTGCAATTGAAATCGTTAACATATTAAGACAACTCAGTGAAAAATTTTTAATAGATATAAAGGGCACTTTTACACGGTACATACACAGACACGTTAAATAATTTTTTGGCAGATGATAAAGAAACAAAAACAGCAATGCTTTCTGCTGGAAGGGAAGGATTGAAATCAGTGCAGTAACAGGAAATAATAGATCTTCTTACTCCAACAAGTACACCATCCCCGTCCAATTTCCCAGTGAGTATGCGATTACAATTCTGTCTGAAGACATTGTAAGAGGGAGGAATCTCGGTATCAAGAATATCTTCAGTAAGCCAAGTTTCAGTGAGACACACAATGTCATCAGAGACGATAAAAGAAGACAATGAAATTCGTTGGTCTTGGTCCTAAGACCACGAACATTCTGATAGTACACAGTTATAGAATTTTTTATTCCAAAGGATTTAGGATGACTTGTGATCGAAAATTTCTTGGTTTGCTGATGAACTCTTTAAAGAACACACCTTGCGGCCAGAAGTCCTTGTACAGTAGACTTGTGATATCTGAACTAATCGTGACCCGAAATGAGGAAATTGTCTATGTACACCGATTTTCAGGTGTAAGCTTTTTACAGTTAAGTAATGGAGGCTTATAACCCAGATTGGCAACGACGTAATTGCTGATTGTTTCGACTGTCATATGATATGCGAATCGAGAGACATGATACAAAGTCCAAATCAGGAATATCTGATGAAACAACGGTGCCATGCGGCACCATAACATGATCAGCTTGCGTTATGACTACCGGCTTTCTTGCTTCTGGTTTTAGCATATTGTTTCGGCGAACTCGGGGAACCATCATTTAAGTTTGGTGGACTGTTAATGGAAGTTGCCGTGTCGGAGTTTACAGGCTGTTTACTTCCAGATTTCAGTTGAATTGAGATGTCTGGTGCTTTTAGTGACTCCAAAACTTGTGCAGTATCTGCAGGCTTTACCAACGAACCCGTTTCTACATGAGCAGCGTCAAGCATTTATTTCAAATTGAAAAATTTTTAAATGCCTATGATTGTGTTTTCTGTCGCACGTAAGCGAGATATGTAGGTTGAAATCGAATACTTACGGCAAAAAGAACTGTTCCAATATATACCATTTCTGCTGCGCATTATCAGATCAGCAGTTGGTCCTGTCAAACCAGCACATTTAGCGTGAAATTGTAGCCCACAGAAACCAAAGCACGACACAAAAGGCGATCCAATACACTGGCCCGAACAAGATTTTGCCAAGCAATAAGACATATCGATAATTTTCAAATAAAAATATCAGTCACTAAAGAGATCAATATATGCTAGCAGCAATACAGAATTTTCCTATTGAAATTAAAGTTTTAAATTTATAAGAGGTTTGAGCTTCACTAAAATTGAATAACTAATCAAATTTACAGGGTGCGTTCCAAAACAAACGAGACTGAGTTAAATTCTAAACGACAGGAAGTTTGTTCTGATAAATTTATTGAAAATAGTCTCCTCTGGCCTCGAGAAGAGTGTTTCATGTCATTGACTGCAATATCCTTCAGGATGTCGATACAAGCCTTTCGGATGCCCTCTATGGACGCAAAGCGTTTTCCTTCCATGGCCAAATGCAATTTTCTGAATAGGTAGAAGTCACAAGGAGCCATATCAGGCGAGTATGGTGAGTGATTGATGGTTTGTAGTCAAAAAATCAGTCACAAGAGTGGATCGATGAGATGGTGAATCATGCAATAAGCGCCAGCTTCCTCCTTCGCGGTATTCAGGCCGAATTCGACGAGTGCGATGCAACAAACGCTTCAAAACGCCAAGACAGAAAATTGCATTGACAGTTGGCATGACAATTCCCTTGGGATCGTAAAAACAAATGAGCATTGACTTGATTTTTGACTTCACCAAACGCGATTTTTTGGGTGATGGCCCGTCTGGTGCCTTCGATTTGGCACTTTGACGCTTGGTTTCGTGTTCATATTGGAAACACCACGTTTCATCACCAGTTACAATGTTGTAAGGAAGTTTCGTAAGCCCAAATGATCGGTTAAAATGCAATAAACCGATGTTTTGGAGATATTCAACTCCGATTCCAGGAATTTCAACGACGATTTCGGCTCATTTTTAATAAATTCATGCACAATTTCGAGGGAGTTTTCGTTGTTCACTGATTTTGAGCGGCCCTTGTGTTCATTGTCATTTATGTCCTCACGACCATTTCTGAAACGCGTAAACCACTCATGAACTTTGGCACGAGATAGACAATCATCGCCATAAACTTTTTTCATCAATTCAAATGTTTCAGTTAAACGTTTTACCGATTTGAAAACAAAATTTGATATTAGCTCTTTGTTTGAAACTCATTTTTGTACCGATGACACAAACATACTGTCACTTTAGACCCAATAACTTCGCTTCTACTGAACCGAATGTCACCAAACTTTCACTGGAAGTCAGAGAGGGATGTAACTTTCCAACGCATTCACAGATTGCGCCACCAAAAAAAGTCATGACAAAAGGCTCGTTTATTTTGGAAAAGATCCTGTAGTATGAGCACTAAAAGTTCACTAAATTGACATAAAGGTATCGCTCAACACGGTAAGAAGTAATGCAAGTGCGCACAAATAGGGTGGATTCTGTAACGACGAGTAGTCTAACCAAATTTTCATATTCTTTCCTATTTATTTAAGTAGAAATTCTGTTAACTTCTGGCTTAACGACTTGCAAAGTTTACGTCCAATACATCCAAAATTCTGTTGGCTTATTCTTCTACTAGCAAATTATCCTCTGAATTATATGTGAGTTGGGAACACCTACACACGCTACCGGACTATAGGATAAGGACCTTTAGTCCTCCTTTGCAAGAGCGTTGGATTTCTTATTGCCCTTGTACCTCCTATAGGTTGACGTCTAGAAAAGCATTGAAAAATTGTGTTCACCCTCAGATATTAGTTTGTTCAAACAATTATGAACAATTTTTGATCTTTCTTTTGGCCTGTGGGGGGTAAGCAAAACTATACGTACCGAGTTACAGGAAAATGATATTCCAGAAGATGAATCTGAGAAAATTTGAGAGCATCTTAACTTAACACTTTATGTACAATGCGCAGTGCACATTTGAGCTTCGAATCACAAATGACACGCAAGTTAAATATCTCAGAGACAACTCCAAGGAGGGAAGTCCTAATATTGTAAAGAAATACGCCAGGCGCTTTTTTAAGTGAATAACACATACTCGTACTGTGACGTTTAGGGATATTCAAGTGTAAAGAGTTCAGTTCACCCCAGAATCCAAAATACTTAAGGTCACTTTGGAGGGTAACAAAATCATTCAACGAATGTATGACTAAAAATATTAAGATTAACTGCCTGGAGCAGGCATGCGATGCACAAGCTTAAGGAAAGATCATTGATAAAAGATTAAATAGAAGCGGACCCGAAATTGACCCTTGAGGAGCTTCAGAAGTGGGATAAAACGCAAATGAAATATCAAGATTACCACGTCAGAGTAATATCACGATGCCCATCTTTCGTAGCTTGTGAACTGAATCAAAGGCCTTGAAAAAATCGGTATAAATAACATTGCCTTGAAAGTAGTGGCTATAGTGTTGGTTACCTCAAGGAAATTAAACGTTGTAGAGCGATTAGGAATGCATCATTACTGTCGAGGGGAAATTAAATCACGAGGTGCTGAAAGGATTTCATTAAAAACGATTCCTTTGAGTACATTTGACAAAATGAAAAACTTGAAGATAGGACGATAGTTAGTAACAACCACAGGGTCACCGTTTTTAAAGATTGGCACAGCATTGCTACTCTTCCAACAAAGTGGAAATATTGCACTAGAAAGACTAAAAGAAAATTAAGGAAAGAGGCTCCTTTAAGGGGGGGCTATTAATGATTTTACAAATAGGTTTGGTATTCCCTTAGGACAGGGGCCCACAGAAGAATCGATGGAATTGATAGAGGATACTGCTAAGGGAGAAGTAACGGAACTGAATTCAATTAATGCGTGATGGTAGGTTGGAGATATCACGAGAGAATTCACTCTGATGATGAACTTAGGAAAGAGGAGTGGAAGTACATGAGGAACAATTCAGCAATTCCAGGAGATAGTGTAAGGAAGAAAAGTGATGCATTCTAGAGACTAAAAATAGGCGCAAAAATGTTTCGATTGATTAGCATGCAGAGAAATTTCAACACAAGTTAACTGACTTCTTTCCTGGCCGTACATTGAAGTCTATAAAAATCATCTCATCGGTTCGAAATGTTTCCCAATACATAAGGAATCTGCTTTTAATTTTAGAACATTTAGTAACAGATTTATTATCCAAGAAGTATCTCGAAAAGGTTCAATAGTGATCAAGATAAGAAAATGATATAACTTTTCTAACGCTTATTCACAATTTAGTCCTTCAAAGAAGTCGGACTGGTTCTGCTTCTTCGTAGCACTACAACCCCTCCTGGGCCTTCGTTGCCTGCAAATAGCGCTTCCAATTATCTCGGTCCATTGACTGCGTCCTCCAATATCGAAATCCAAGCAGCGATGAACTGTCTTCGTCGACCGAGTCAGACCAGCATTTCCTCGGTTTCCCCACTGGTCTCTGGCCTTCAGTTCTCCCAATAAATACCTTTTTGGGTATCCGTTGTTTGTTCATACGATTCATGTGGCTAGCCGATTGCAGCTTCCGCAGTCTTACAATCGTTGAGACCTCCGACTCGTCGTAAATTTCAAACAGCTAATGGTTGTATGGAATTCGCCATTGGTTCCGATCAAGCTTTACTCCGATGATTCGCCTTAGGACCCGTCTCTCCTGATGCCGATGCTAGGGCCAGGTTCCATGTTTCACATCCACACCATAGCATAGGTCTTATTACAAATTCGTTTACTTGAGCTTTGTTTTCGTGTGTATTCAGCTGGTCTTCAAGATCGTCAATACTGAATAAAATATTTTATTTGCGGTCTGCATTCTTCGGCGTATTTCATCTCTTGCATTTTGGCGTCTAAATACAAAAAACTTGCTAACATTTTCGATATTGTATTCGCCTAGTGTGATATTTTGGGTGTTTGAGATATTTTTCCTCGAGTGAGTCATAAGCTTTGTTTTATTCTCATTGATTTGCAGCCCTACCAATTTTGCTTCGCTGTCGAGTTTCAGGAAGAGTTCTTTGGCAGTTATCAACGACCGTAACAAAAAATTGATGTCGTACACACAGACTACCACTTAGCTCGACTTGTGTAGTAACGTACCTCTTGTATCGACAGGTAGATTTTCGATGACATATTTCAGAACCAAATTGAATATCAATGGGGCCAACCCATCTCTCTGGTTTAGTCCGATATTTGTATCAAAGGCGTCGGTCAGTTGGTTGGGGATTTGGGAGGAGGTTGATGTAATTGTCATTATGATAACACGCTCATTTGGCTGAGATACCAAAGTAAAGCATTATTTGGTCCAGTACTTTACGATCAAAACTGTTGTATGCTTGCTTAAAGTCAAGGAAAATTTATTGTACGTCTATGCTGAACTCCCAGCATTTTTCAAGTACCTGCTTGAATGTAAACAATTGGTCTATCCTCAATCTACCTGCTCTAAAGCCACCTTGATACTCCCCAATAGTACTGTTGACTTATGATCTGATTTGATTATCTGAAATCTTTGAAAATGTTTTGTACGCCGTACGAAGTGGTGATATGTCTCTTTAGTTTAGCTTGTCACCTTTTTTGTGAGTAAGGAATATAGTTGATTGGCTCCACTCGTTCGGTATGTGTTCTTCTTGCCAATGTCATCATAATTAAGCTTGTGGAAATTGGACCTGGCTAGGCGAGGGGTTTTACTGTTGACCAGGCACGATGCTTCAAGCAAAATAGAAAAAGGAGGATGTTGGGAATTGATTAGAATATAGAGAAAAGTACAATTCGATACGCAGATCTTGGAATAAGGGATGTAAGAAAGGATAAGGTCTGACAAGCATTGTTTGAGTTACGTATGGTATCAAATTGTGATAAAGAGTGTTTTAAGTGGAATGGCAGGAACGTAATCGACGCGTTGTTAGACAATGAGGGGACTAAGCAAGAGAAAAACGGCAACGTAACGGAAGGACAATTGAAGTCATGGCAAATAAGAAGATAGGATGTTGGGTGATTAGAGTTATAAAAGAATGATAACCCTTCGAAAAACCTGTCATAGGTATTTGAAAGAAATTGTAAGGGATATAAAAAGAACCAACCAAGAAGGGAAGAGGTAGAGTAAATTTTGATTTTAACCAGGATGCACTCTATCAGAAAATTGTGAACAAAATCCTTACCCCGCTCGGAAGATAAAATTTTTTTAACCGCGATAAGGACACCACCATTAGATCTATTGTAGTTAGGGTGGAGATGTTTCGGTCGTTACGGAAGACATTGTGAATCGAGCCACGTTTTGGCCGGGCAAATTACGTCAGCATTATTTCAAGAGGAGGATAATTCAAAGTTTTTCAGCTTAGTCTATAGTCCTCTTATCTTTCGATAGTATAGACTAAGAGGGCACGATGATGCGATCTGACTAAAGTTTTTAAAGTCTCGCTGGTGTTGGTCGATTTTTTTTTTCCTAATAAAAAAGGTTTATTGAGGGCTTCGGGCCACCAGATAACCGAGAATGGCATCACGATTAGCAGAAACTAAAAGATTGAAAGAGGCTACCACTGTTTCAGTAAAGTTATCTTTGATAATCTTATGGCAGCTGATGATCTTAACCGATGAACCAGATTTCATGTTCACATAGCTCTTGACGGCATCTGCTAAGGTATCGTAGGCCAGGCTCAGTGGCGCCACAACATGAAATATCGGGGGATCTGAAGATTCTACAGGAATTAAGGATGACGGAAAGGTGCTAGGCGACATACTCTTTGTTATAATGGAATAACTAATATCTTAATTAGGAAGATATTCTTGAAAAAACTCAAAAGTATAGCAGACTATTCAAACCCAACAAGAATAGTTTCAGCAAGTCATAGGACTTGAATCTCAAGCAGATTTTATGTTACTTATTTGCAGGCTAGTAAAATAAAGCAGACCGGATGCTGTCTTGAAACTACCGATCGATTTCGCACAGCATAAGGTATAGCCTTGAAGCCGTGCCACCCTATAAGAGTTGTTAAAGCAGGAGACTATTAAATTTACTATAAGAGAAATTCTCCGGAGGTTGTAATAGCAGCTTCAGGTTTTTGGTAGATTATAACGCTGAGAAATTTATGCTCACTGACAGAACATTCCCAACATTTGGAAAAGATTTCATGTCAGATTCCTAGACAAGACTAAGTGGTCACATGCTTTGTCATCATTTGGGGAGGCAGATATGACATTCTACAGAAATAGCCCTAAGATCAATGCAGTATCTTAAGCAGAATGGTTCTTAGCCCAATTTATACAGAAATCAATACCACTGGGAACGCTTACTTCTCTGCAGCCAGAGGTATTTGCGAAACTATTCGTAGTATGCAGGACCATGGAAATTATGAGAGAAGGAAGGCGAATCAAAATCGGCGGCGATAGCTAATTGGTAATGCCTGTTCTCTCCGAAGATAAAGTAAGATAAAAAATTAACCATGAATATTTGAACAAATTGAACTCACTTGAAAGATGCAATCTGATCAATCTTTTTGGATTATAGGGGAAATCTGACATTCTAGCAGAAGAAAGCTAAGACTCATTGCTTTTTAGTCAGAGCCCTATATAGGTGTCCCTAGGACTCATATCACTCACAAAATAAACTACTGGATGAAAGCAAGGTCGATGGAATTTTAACGACTATTTGATGTCTGCAGTTTCCCCTGAGAATGATCCTATCCAGATGTTTGCAGGGTTCCTACTTATATGGAACAAGAAAGAGTCTTGATCTTTGGTTGGACTAATCATTGGGTACACTTCCTTACATGCTGATTTGCAAAGAATAAATATTTCTGGATACACTGTACTCCAACGGTAGTTAAAAGAGGTTGGAACAACCATGCACTATTTTTGTGAAAGTTTAGCCTGTTACTATGCCAGGTTGGCGATATTTCGTGCCATGGCAATGAACTCAAATATGCCGCTAACAGATAATAAATTTAAGGGACCTACTCCGTTGGCCAAAGTGTCACGAAAATGTTTCAGCCTCCTCATATTGGAGACTAGATCGGCTCGACTATTGGCCCAGAAACGCTTATCAGCGTCAAACGTGAGCACGAGTTGCTCGTCAAGCTTCAGGGCCTACCCATCCTCCCCGGAACGAAAGGGCGCAAACATAATTCGAATCTAAATTTCCGTGGTCGTGATTCCACGGAACTGAGATCACACGGTGAAATCCTGATTTGAAGCACAACGCCGTCGTTGCCATAATAAATCAATTCACAACACAAATTCGTTACACACAGAATCATATTGACAAAAATATTAACTTAATTAAATTCAAATGAAACAGAGTGCTCCTTTCTCGATTTGCTGATTTGTCTCCCACTGACGGCAGCGCCTCCTTCAACTGTCACTCCTCGATCCAAACGCCACACTGCCGTCAGATGATTCCTAATCTGCAAAAACGAATGCCACTTGATTCGCACGTCAAAACTACCAATTTATCGAACAGAATAATCAAAACAGTCGTTTCCGTCGCTCTTTTTCATTGTTTCGTTCGTTTCTTGTTCGCATTAGTGACTCCCCTCCCGGCCCCCGTGTTTTCTTCTTCCCCAAACTTTTTCACCTCATTCGCGTCTCCTGATGTTAGCACCACTCTTGGAGCGGATAATACTATAGCCTTCGAGTGCCATTTGTGTTTGAAAGAAAGACAGCTGCCTTCAGTTAGCTGACACGAGGCAGCCATTTGCAACCTGATTTGACATTTGAACTTCAAACGCCATGGAAACGTTGGAACAGCTACCCAAATAGTTGGACCGGATCGCGACCAAATGACTTGTTTTACTGTAATTTATTCGGCTGTCATCTTGAATGATAGCTGTAAAATATTCCCCAAATGCTTGCACCATTTTCAGAGTACGTTCAAATGGTTTCTTCACTTGTTTTTATGTCATAAATCTTATCACTGCCATTATTGAACCAACCGATATAGGTTTAATTGCAACAGGAGACCGTTTAGCCAGTTCCAACCGGTTGATAGCTATTCGCTATACGTCTAGAATGCCATGTTTGCTCTTTTCGGCTACTTCACATACGTAAGCAACCGAAGTATCATCAAGATTGTCATTGTAATGCCCAGTTTCAATAAATGTGATTTTGAGTATCACATTCCGTTTGTTCTCTTGACAAGACGAAACGATAATCACGGCCAACAAGTTCGTAGTCACGTTTTGGTCGTGTTGTATTGCAACAAAAGATTCGAGTTCTTCGTGGGCTCCTGATATTAAATCATCATTAATCTGATTTTTTAATGGTTTAAGCACAATTGCGGGCCTAGTGCAGTTAATTTTGAGTCGCCGTACAGCTTCACACAATTTTTTTTTTGTTTTTTTTTTTACTTTAACACTACCGTCCCTTTCGGGATACTTAAGGTATCTCATTATCTTGATCGAACGAGTCGGCACTCGAGAAGATTATATGGCCAGTACCACGCTTTGGCCATGTGTCAGAATGAGGCTGCGACGATGGTAAAAACGAATAAGATGGTGGCTCTAGTGGAAGGAATGATGACCGAATATTATTATATTGGTGGTTTAAGCTAGAAGACCACTGACAAGGAACATCAATATCATCGAAACTCAAGATGATTAAAGTGTGCATCCCGGAATCATTCTTTGGAAGATAGAGCTTTCCTAGCTCTAAAAGTTTCGGACAAAACACGTCATGGGAACGGAGTTTGAAATTCGGTAGCGAGGAATTGTTTGAAGTACCTGCCGTGGACTCCTGCCTTTTGACCTCCTCGCCCTAACATTATTTATGCTTTGAGTATTTAGAACCAAAGAAAACACACCATTTCAGATGCGAACTACCAAAAAAGATATTATGTTGAGCAAAAATAGGAAAAATAATGTACATTTTTATTATTGCCACTGTTTAGGAGCTTACTAAGAATCCTTAGTCGACAATATCTAAAAATCCTGGAAGTAGGCATAATCTAGGGCTTAGTTGACCAAATTACTCTGTCATCTCTTGAGCATCAAACGTTAATACCACCATTTTCAACAATATCAACCGTACTTCCAACTATCAAAAACCTTAAACAAAATAAACATAACAAGCAATCGTAATTACGTCGAATTACTCTTCTAAATAACATTCATTACACCAAACTCCCAAATTCAAGCAATGTCTGCACATACGTACACAAGCTTTTCCGAAGAGTATGAATAACGAAAAAAAAGTTTGTAGATTTTATGCGAGACACTTTTCCCTGAATCGTACTTTTTTCAGTTACCATTCCCCCTCAAAAGCAATTTAGATACGAGTTTTCTCCGGTCTTTTGCAGTCGGGTCAACATACAACCAAAACGTAAAAAGTAAATAAATAAATAAACGTAACCAACGAAAATCTATGGTCTTCCATACTTGCTCTTTGCCAGCATTTCCATTGTTAGGATTTCATGCACAATCTTTTTCTAGACATATCATTTGTAATATGTCAAGTGTTATTGTTGGAACGCTTCAAGTATTTTGAGTTTTGAGCGAGTGTGCAAGAGAGAGAGAGAGGCTGGTGTTTGTGAGATTGTTTACTTTTATGCTCTTTTTCAATTTGATGACAGACATTTTAGAGGTTTTGTGTTTGTCATTTTAGGGGGATGTATTTTATTGAATTTCAAACATACTTTAAGGCGTTTCAGAGTATGAGAAACTTCATTGTATTGAAAATTATAAGAACTTTTTCGCAAATGAATAAAACTCGTATCAATGACTTTATGTTTGACAAGAAGAAATGAGATTAGAACAGAGGGTTAAAGGGAGAAAATTGGCTCTAAAGAAAACGAAAAAATACCATTCGCAAGCGAAGTCATGAAGTCAATTTCATTGACCAGTGTGTGAGAATTGGGTACATTATTTTCAGGAAGAAAAACATCTACAGCTAGTGCATCAATAACAAACAAGCTTAATAGGATCTTAACCCATTCTTCTAACAAAGCTTTTCTTAAATCAGTTTTGTGGGAAATTTGATGTTTGCGGATGTTGAGCTCCAAATTTGAATTCAAAATTTCAATCGCATAAAGATCCGGTGATTGGTCAGGAGGTTGCAGTAGATGGGGGCATTTCAAAATGAGCCATGTCTGAGCAATACCTGACTTGAGTTTCTTCATCTCGTCAATTAGAATTAACATAATTAGCGTGCCACTAAAGGGTTCTGAACTAGACGATAAGCGATTATAAAGTTAAACCAAGGCGATTATAAAGTTTAACTAAGGCTTTTTAAAAATCAGGTTTCAAGAGCCTCATGGAAACTTTTATGTACTGACACTAGAGGTGTTAATGAAGTCAGTTCCCCCCGGAAAGTTCTTAGTGTGAAATCAGTCCTATTTGACTTTGTACAACACGCCGAAGGAAACTAGACTCAAAACAATAGTAAAACGTCATGGGTCGCATGGAATCAATTACGCCAAAAGCTTACAGAAATTAGAGGGCCAAACGCCTTAACTAGAAATCATTTGTAATGCCCGCCTAAAGCTTGTAAGCATTCCCGCTTTTGACGAAAGCCTAGAGTTATTTTTATTCTGAGATTTGAGAGGGTGTTACAAACTTTACTGAAGAACTGCAGACCGATTTCTATAAGTTCAATACTTCTGCAGATAACAGACAAAATAGTAAGATACTGGACAACTAGCGCCTTAGAGACGTATCTAACGGCAGCAAACTTATACAAAAAGCAAGTCTATATACAAAACATTCAATGCCTCAGTAGGGCATTACGACCGTGTTCTTAGATATAATAAAGTTTCATAACGGATCAAGGGGATCACTTTATATGACGGAGATAGTGTGACGAACATAGTGAAGCAATCTTAACTTGTTTCCCTTATTGTGTTCAAGACATATACTTTTTCGCCAGTCCTCTGGTAACCGCTCCTCTGAACATATTGTGCATAACATATTAACCGGTGAGTTCGACGAGAGTTCAAAGCTGCAATAATTGTTGGGAGCGTTGTGAATAGCTTCTGGAAATATTGCGGTCATCTGTTTTTAATTTTGACTGTGTTATTTATGACCTTGTACCTTGTCATCTCACGCCGGGTCATGTTTTTGTTTATCTGTTTAATTTTGGTGTTGAACAATGCAAAAAGAACTTTCTAGTCGCATCTACTACAGCACATTTTACTCTTTAACATGGCTTGCATGTCATCCCTACCTTCTTTCTACAGCGGAAATACGTAGATGCGATTTTCCACCGCTGATATGTATGTGGACGCTACTAAGTTACTGTTTAGCTAGTCTAGCTGGTATCTTGGGGTAGCTGATTTACAATTCTTGGAAATGCGGGGTCGGGCCTTGAAACTTATAAGATAAAGGCCCACGGAACGAACGCTTGTCAAGAGTACTGGGGGTCGCTTTTTTTTATCGAATTCGCCAAAAGTTGGTTGATTACCACTCGAAGTGTTGTCAAATAACTTTTGCTGCTTAGCTGACATCGCATAGCAAGTTATGCATATTGTATACGCAGAGAGAAGACTAGACAATGGAAAAGGTCGAGTCTGGAATAGGATAATAACCGAAAATTTGACACTGATTTTATCTGTTGAGTCTGTTCTGTTTCTGGTGTTGAAGGTCTTATTCAAGTGAGATAGATTTCAGATGACATGTGTTGCGATAAAATAAACTTGATTCTTTGGATTTTCAAATGCTCCGGAGGAAAATGGCCATTTGGGAACGGGATATACCAGCAGCAAGGCTCTCTACTGGACCATCCTGATTCTGGAGGGTTATATTTTCCTAATTGATAACATTTAAGCGCTAAACGTATGAGGGTTGAGCGATGTAAAACGTAGGAAAATAAGTCGAAGCTTGATGAATTCAGTGAAGAAATTGAATGTTGATCTAATGTGGTAAATGATGGTCGGTGTAGTGCTATCGGTATTAAGAAAAGAAAATACTATGACGACCAATTGAGAAGCATAGATGTAAGTCTATCTTGCAACAAGAAAAGCATACAAATTAGTGAAAAGCCTGAAACGCGATTATTGGATTATGTAATTTTGAAACTGAAATATTCTTAAAAGATAACACTGATTACACGGAAGTGTGCCATTTGCAGTACGTAGGGCACGCAACTGGACAAGCACAAACTAGGGTACAAACTGTCAATCCCTGACACCAATTCGTAGGATATGTTTGAATGCTATGAGTGAAACATTGCTAGCAACATTAACAAGTTGAAGTAGCAGGAGGATGCTCCTGCCAGAAGGGTATTGTAAAACAATTAGTAAATCAAACAATATATCCTGCATATCAAAACTTGACTAATATACAGCTCCCGTAAATTGAGTTCGAAAAATTATTATGGTTATGATTTTCAACTCGCCACTATTTTGTTTCAAGTGTTTTGACCCCGTTGCTTGATTAGTCGTGATAACGCATGAATATTACAAACTATTTCTAAAATTTTTATCAAAATTCCTACATATTTGTAGTGTCTAGGTCCGTTGCAAGCGTGTATCTCCCTAGTATCACGTGTTAATGTTGTGGTAATTGTTAGATATTCAATCGGCTGTAACTTAGCTGTTTATTGTTCAGAAAACTTAAATTATAGATTTTGGGAAATTTAAGTGTCCCATCTTGATTTTATAGACAAAAAAGCAAAATTTATAAAATGTACTATTATTAACAAAGTTGATCAAATTTTGACTTCTAAGGTATTTGTTGCCCTTGTGAAGGAAAAATTGTCAGTTTAAGTACTATTTTGAAAAGCTCTCATAAATAACTTTCATTTGATATTCATATCGGCTACCTTTGATGAAATTTTTGTTCAGCGGCCACTCCCCTGTACTGTAATCATCGATTCATGGCCTATTTTTTCGAATCCAAGAATGGTTACAAAGCACATTTACTACTTCATTAAATACCATACGATCTTTATGAAACTTTCAGGACAGATTGATCTTATAAATATACTGAATTTCATTAAATTTAAGGGCACCGTTAAGATTTTATTCAAGAAAACATAAAATCGATAAATCATACTATTACTGGCAAAGTTGAGTGAATTTCGACTCCTCATGTATTTGTTGTTGTTGTACTCATAAGGGCCTACATTCATGATTTTTTCCAGATTTTTCGTATCAAAGGTGTCCAATCACGAGGGGGGGGACACAAATTTTTTGAATATTTCCCCTTCCCCTGCACCCCTCAAAGCCAAATTTGTCATTTTAAGACCTGTTTTGAAAAGTTCTGATTGAGACCTTTCATTTGATACCCATATTGCCTACATGCAATGAAAATTTTTTTTTCAGGGGCAACTCCCCTATATGGGGAGACCCCCCCTAAAGACCTTATAATTTTTTTTTCGTGTTGAAACTTTTAAGAGGGCGTCACTTCGCACCTACTTACAAAATCTTATATTTCTAGCTTATGTAGTTTCTGAGAAAAAGTGGTGTGACACACGGATGGACGGACGGACAGACAGGACGCGATTTTAGTAGGGTATTGTAAAATGATTTTACAATACCCTAAAAATCAACCCGTCGGTGCATGAAATTTTCAGATTGACTGCAGAACAGCCTTAATTTGTCTCGTAGGATTCGCAACAAGTACGGGAAGGAGTTGTGAAATGGAAACTTTTTTGAGAAATTCAAGGGAGAAAACTTTTTATTAAGAAGTCAATAACTGCACCCAACACAAAAAATCAGTAGGAACGCCTGAGGTGGCTCAGAAGCGGCAACGATATCTCTTGAGCATAAGAAGATCTATGTTAACGGTGGAGGGGGACACGGATAGCTCTGAAGATGAGGGCACCAATCAGTCTCACATCCAGAAAAAGACCTAGCACAACAAATCTGCTTGATGTCTAGAGTCAAACGAAGTACAGGTCGCATCAAATGCGGGGTATGTCGATTTACTGCCGCATTGAAAGGAAGAGTTCATAGAAGCCCGAGAAAGATGGATCATTAAATTCGCAGTGGGGCTTTTCGATAAGAAAACTTTAATATGGTTTCGGGCCAACCGAAAGATATCCAAGGACTGGCGTTGGCTACTTACATACTTATAAAATTTTTTTTAAATGCGGGGCTTTTGGTCCCCGATCCAATGCGTCCTCAGGTGGCAGATAGAGGGTTCCATGACTAGCTAGTCGGTGGATATGTGGGAGATAAAATACCTCTCATGGACCAAAAACCGGCTAGGTCGAAGCGCTGAGAACGCTTCACTTAGTATTTATTTATCATGATACCAGGGCAACAATTTTGGATCGGATTCGATAAACGGCAAAGAATATCACAATGTATAAAGGATTATTCTTTTGGAGCTTAGAGTATTAGATCATTGAACATACCAGGAGTACTGCAACAACTTCTGGATGTAATAAAGAAATATAAAATTGACATCCTCGCAGCAAAAGAAACCAGAAAGCACGGTGGAGACATATTTGGCATGCGAACGCACACTGTGTTTAAAAGTGGAAGATGGCAAAGGAGGAGTGGTTTTCATTGTCAACAGCACATTTAAACAAATTATCACCGACTTCAAGCTCGTAAACGAAAGGATCTGTGGATTCGTATCAAGACCAAATTCTTTAATGCCTGGCTGGTTAAATGTCACGTGCCCACAGAAAAAAAGATGAAGGCAATCAAGGACAAATCTTACAGCACCTTGGAACCCACTATCGACGCATTGCCATCAAATGATATTAAAATCGTTCTGGGTGACTCCAATGCAAAAATCGGCAGAGGAACAGTGCAAAGAGGAACAACCGGAGGGCACAGCTTTCATGCAGATACTGGCGACGACGGACACCACCCAGTAGGGTTCACCGCTAACAGAGGCTTCTCAGTAAGCTCCACACAATTCCCGCATCGAGACATCCACAACAGAAAATGGGCATCTCCAGATGGTCCCACATTCAACCAGTCGACCTGCAGGCGGTAGAAAGAGATGCGGCAATAAAAGCAGCTGAAGAGATTTTGGGGAATCGGCCAAAGAAAAGTACAAACGACTGATATGACGAAGAATGCAAACAAGCGGCTTAAGAAGGAGCCAGATGTACAAAAGATGCATCCAACGAACAACTCGGTCTAAAGGAGAACAATATAACACCCTCCACAAGCTAAAATATGTACTGATGAAGAAAATAACGTGGCATCAGCACAGAGATCTAACAGATAAACGAAAACACTAACCTAATGAAACCAAATCGGTGTATGCCTCCATGAACCAACTAAGAAACGGCTCCAATCCACAGAAAGAACTTTGCAAGGGTATGCAAGGAGGTAGCCCAGTTGATATTAAAAACAGATGGTATGGTATATATGTTATATTCCCAGAAGCTATTCACAATGTCCCAACAACCACTGAAGCTGTGAATATTCCCAAAGCAGAGGAAGAGGTCCTAATTTCACCAGCAACCAGAGACGAAGTACAGACAGCAGTGCATCACTTCACAAAAATTAGGGCTTCTGGAATAGATGGATTACCAGCAGAAGCACCCCAGATGGGAAGGCCCTATCTGATAGGGGTACCGGTTAATTCGTGAGGTTTGCTAACAGATGGCGTAACTTGATTTTTATTCCAGTGATTCATCTTTCCAAGTATGTGTTGGAAAGCTACTGTCATATAGTTCCAGAATCAGTATGTGTCATTTAGCTGAAGCGTAAACAACAATACTTTTTTTTACTCTGAAAATGTCGAATTTTGTGTCGAATAAAGTGTTTTTGCGGGGAATACTTCTTCATTGAAGAAAAAGACTGCCGAAAGTCATCGTATTTTGTTGGAAGTGTATGGTGTGCATTCTCTAGCTGAACGTACGTGCCAGAAGTGGTTTGCACGGTTTAAAAGTGGCAATTTTGACTTGGAGGACGATGAACGGCCCGGACAGTCAAAAAAGTTTGATGATCACGAATTGGAGACATTGCTCGACCAAGATCCATCCCAAACTTGCAAAATCACTTGGCGTCGCTCAACAAACCATTTCCGATCGTCTAAAAGCAATTTTTCACAATAAAGCTTCAATTTTCGAAATTTATCGGTACCCCTATTAAGTAACCTTCTCTATCGAGTGATGTGCAGAATATGGTCAGCAGAGCAGTTACCAGAAGACTGGCAAAGAAGTATAATATGTCCTGTATACAAATACAGAAACAAGTTAAGGTATACAAATAATAGAGGCATCGATTTGATATGTGCGTCATATACATAAACTGCTCTCCGAACTCAGAGAAAAAAATTAAAGCCGTACTGTAAAAGTATTATAGGAGAGTACCAGGGAGGCCTTCGAAGTGGACGGTCTATAATAGGCCATATGTTCTCAGCTGCCGGTGATCAAAAAGTTCTGGGAATATAACATCGATGTACAGGTAGACCAACTTTTTGTAGACTTCAAGTAAGCATATGACATTGTCGACAGAAATACCCTGTACAAAATAATACTTGACTTTGGCGTCCCAACAAAACCAGTCTGCATGGTCAAAGCCACGATGCTAAGCACAGAGTTCCAGACTAAGATAAACGGCGAGCTAACGGACAGCTTCATAATAGAATCAGGCTTAAAATAAGGGATGAACTCGCCCCAATGCTGTTTAATATTGCACTATCAGTGCATTTTCAGGAAGACATCAGCTGAAATCTCAGATAAACTAATGCTCAAGTCCTCATATTTGGTAGCATATGTTGATTGCGTTAATATTATGGCACGTTCAATCTCAGATACCAAAGGAGAATCTAAAAGCTAAAGCTAATCAAATTTGCCTTCGAGTTCATGAAACGAAAAATAAATTCATGACCCCAACGTGAAAGAACACTCTAGTCCGACCGTAGAAGACTATATCCTTGAAAAGGTTTTCTACCTTTGAGCCAACATGAATAGAAGAGGTGCCGAAAGGCTTCCGTTTGCCGCATATAGTTTTCGATCCGCTTTATTACGTCTACTTTGGCAGGGGATTACCGAAACTTCTGCACCCATGCCCACAAGAAATATCTTCCCGGTATTTTTATCGGTGATAAATAAACGGCTCTTTGTTTGGGCGTCACCGCTGATCATTCTTGACGACGACGCCATGAGTTTCCCTATCGCTGATAATTACAGGGGTCTCGACAGTGGATTGTCTTCTCGCCATACATTCGATGGTAATAACAGAAGCGTGATACTTCTCCTTCATTTTTAACAACGCTTGACTCGTGATTTCTTCAATTGCGGTTTCTTGAGTGAGATCGATTTTGGTTCTTGAAATTTCGGTTTCAGGAATAATTGCTTTTGCTGTTCATCACAAACTTGTCAAGGCGCTTCAAAATTTCTAGCAATAGCGGAACAGATTCTGATGTCGAACGTACTGGAGCTTCCGATGTCGTTGCTATCACTGCGAGTGCTGCATTGAATTCCTTCATGATTTTGTCAGCCATTTCTAACAATGGCGTTACATCTTTTTCGGTGGAAACTGACATAATGGCACGTACGAGAACTTGATTTCGCTTCATCCATAATGCCCATAGTGCATCCTCCGGGAGTGTAGTGCCCGTCAAAGCATACATCCGTCTATATAGATGCAAAGGTTTCTGGTCATTTAATTCAACCTCTTTAACACCTGCATCAATTGTTGCTGTGGGGAAATTGGAAATCACGCCAGTAATTGTTTCTTCAACTCCACATATTTGTTTGTCAAAGGGGGGCGTTTGACAACATCTGCAACTTATTTTAATATTTGTATATCCAGCATTGTTACGACCGCATTATATTTTGCAACGTCGGAGAAAACTTTATTATTGCTAAACGTCGGCTCAATTTGGGAAAACCACAGCTCAACCTGTGATTCCCAAAATGGTGATAGTTTAATGTCATAAACAGCATCCAGCTACGGGGATTTCATTGCCAGGCCATAATCACGCGTGATATTTAGCGGAGTTTTTGGTGTATCCGGGTTAGCATTTTCGGGAATGATTTGTTGTTCTTTCATTGCTAGTTTTAGGATTTTGGAAATAATTTAACAAAACCCTACAAAAATTGCGTCCTGTCTGTCCGTCCGTTTGTCCATCCGTGTGTAACAGCAATTTTTCTCGCAAACTGCTTAAGCCAGAAGCATCAACTTTTGTATGTAGGTGTAAAGTGATGTCCAATTCAAAGGTCAACTACAAAAAAAAATTTATAAGGTTTTTAAGGGGGTCTCTCCATATATGGGAGTGGCCCCCGGAAAAAAATTTTATCAAAGATAGTTGATCTGGTTTTCAAATGAAAGGTGTAAATGACAGCTTTCCAAAACAGGTCTTAAACTGTCGTTTTCGAGTGACGCACAGTCAGGGATAATACACGAAAAATTTGTATACCCCCCTTCACGATTTGACACCTGTGATCTGAAAAATCAGTCATGGAGGTAGATGTCTATGAGCACAACAACAAAAATACCTTAGAGGTCAAAATTCCCTCAACTTTGTTAATAATAGTATGATCTTCGAATTTCACATTTTCGCCAACAAAATCGTATCCTTGAACTCAGTAAAATTCGATATTTAAATAGTGTTACAAAAGATTCTCATACTTTGTAAGTTTGACGAAAATCTAATGATATACACGGAAGTTACAGCCATTTGAAATTTCTCCAATTTCAACAACAATAACAGATGATATTGGTATTTTATGAACTTTCCATGGGAAAGTTTTGATTTCATTATCTTAAAATTATCAAATAAAATCAATAACATAAATATTTTTGCGAATTCATGACGAGTGATTTTTGTAACTTTCCAATAAAATGGTGACCGTTGAAAATAGAGAAACAATGGATTTTCTTTCGAACGTGCACATCTCTTTGACATGTTTCTGGACTTCATTCGTTGCTGGTGACTGCTTCTCGGAGAAGTTAGATACAAAACCCTTCTGACATGAGCGTCGCTCTGTCTATCTAACGTGTTTAAAGTCTTTAACACACTCCAATTACAATTTGTTCAAGTTAATAGGGTCACCAATTGTAGTGTATGAGCATATATAAACTAATTGAACCGATATTCAAACACATGAATCTTATATATACGAGTATTAATTTCGTTTATTAATGAAATGTGTTCACAATTTCGAGCAAGAAGAAAGAAAAATGTCACAAAGGTACATATTATATAGAATGTCGCTATCGATATTCCAAACTGTTTCACAGATAGATGTCTCGTTGTCGCTTTGATATTCGCTATATATGTAGCAATTAACACATCTACTACTGAATAAAGTTACGGTGTTTACCGCTAGCAGCACTGAAAACGGCAAGTGTACAAGATTTTCTTCTTTCTGCTACAGCCGGCGTTGTTAGACCGCGAATAAATTATTTCAACAGTTTTATGTATTTTGTGTGCGTAATAAATCATTTTTACGTTTCAAATTGTGTTTTGTGTTCACATGATAGACAAAGTGCCCACATTTGGTGAGCCGGACGTGATCGGGTGGAGAATAAATGCTAAATTTAGACTTGAATACTTTTGTGTTGCCAAGAAAAATGGCTAGCAAAACTTAAATGGAGACGCCAAAAACTCCTTAAATTGCAAACACTCCACCACCAATCAAACCTAGGCCTTCAACAAGCAATTTATATGTCGAAGCATCAAGGATAACGAAATTCCCGACGTTTATAAGCCGGACCCAGCCTTTTGGTTCGGCCAAGTTGACGCTGCATTTCATACGCATCACATAACACAGGATGAAACACAGGTCAAATATGTGATTCAATATGCAGAGGCCGATATTTTTACGCACGGAATCTGCATCGCGCGGAACTCGCCAGCGCGAAACAAATACGAAGCATTGAAGCAACAAATTTAGACGGCGTTTGCGGAATCCACCGAGTCTAAGTTTAGGCGCTTATTGCAAGGACTAAATGCGGAAGGAAAGAAGCCTTCGCATTTCCTACAGAATGTTCGCAATACTGGAGGGGAGCAAGTAACTGATGCAATGCTGCGACCGCTGCTCCTGGAACAACTCCCGGAAAATATTGGTGTCGTACTTGCAATATCGAGCTAGCCCGACATTGACAAATTGGCGGATTTGATGATCAAGCTTCAGCAGCCTTCCGGTGTTGTGGCATACCACAGAGAGTCAACGAATTATATTTTACCTCAACTAGGAAATCGAAAGGATCGCCTGGAGTTGCATACTCGAAACCGTTTACGCTCCAGACTTAGCACCAGAAGAATCCAAGCAAATTCACGTGCCAACAACGGTTTTTATTTTTTCCATAAGCGTTTTGGAAAGCGTGCCCAGAATTGTCGTCCGCCATGCTAGTGGACAGCCAATGATAAAGCGGATTTGGGAAACTAAATTCGTCGTCCCGAATTACGGCGGCCGAGGATGACCAACTTCATGTAAATAATCGCCGACTAATAATTCATGATCGGACAAGCGGAACTTGTTTCCTAATCGATACTGGAGCCGACATTTCAGTCCTGCCACGGGACAAAATTCAAACCACCCCAGGTGAATTGGAGCTATACGCCGCGAATTATTCTCCGATTAAAACGTACGGCCAGAAACTAATGACACTTGACCTCAGACTTCACAGACCGTTTGCTTGGAGATTTGTAGTTGCAAATGTAAGGCAACCGATAATCTGAGCAGATTTTTGCTACACTTTGGCCTTAAAGTAGATTTACGTTGAAAGAAGTTGGTTGACAGCGAAACTAAATTAGGAGCTAATGCTAAATCTATCAACCAAGCCAATGCTAACATTACTAAGATAAAAGAAAACTCGGAGTACTACGATCTGCTGAAAGATTAAGCCGATTCAACTGTACTATTTGATACCAGGAAGGTTATGGCTCATGGCATTTACAAACACATTGTAACAAAAGGCTCTCCAGTTGCAGAAAAGGCAAGACACCTAATGCCTGAGAAGCTGAGAGTAGCGAAAGCAGAATTCGAGTTTATGCTACAACAACGAATTCGTCAGCCGTCAAGCATTCAGTGGGCAAGTCCACTACATTTAGTACAAAAAAACAACTGGCCAGTGTCGACCTTGTGGTGACTATCGTCGTTTGAATGCAATCACCACCCCGGATTATACCATTGCTCATCTTAGTGACTTTGCTCACAGACTCAATGGATGCACGATATTTCCGGTGGTCGACCTGACGTGGGCATACCATCAAATTGCGGTGGCTCCTGAGGATGTTCCGAAGACTGCCATTATAACGCGATTTGGATTATTCCAATTGGAGGCGATGACGTTTGGTTTGTGCAACGCCGCGCAAACCTTCCAGCCCTACATTAACCACGTTCTACAAGGCCTGCATTTTTGTTATTCGTACATTGACGATATATCAATTGCCTCTAAGCCACACGAAGAAGAATCATCCTGGAAAGACTGCGTGAGTATGACCTTTCTTTAAACAAAGAGAAATGTACGTTTGGAAAACCGACTATCGAATTTCTTGGATATCTCGTCTAACATCACGGTATGGGGCCTATTCTGACAAGAGTTTAAACAATCTTGAACTTCAAAAAAACCAGCAAGTGTCATGGAAATGCGTAGATTTCTAGGAGCGATCAATTTCTATCGAAAATCGCTTAAAAATACAGCAGTCATTCAAGCGCCTCTCCATGAGTTCTTCGTTGGAGCAAAAAGAAAAGATAGCCGTGCCATCGTATGGGCTCCATAGCCAGATGCAGCTTTCGAGGAATGCAAGCATCAACTTGCCAACACAGCTTTGTTCTGACACCTAATCGAAAATGCTACGCTGGCAGTCAAATGCGACGCGTCTGATACCGCAATGGAAGCAGGTCTCGAGCAATTAAACAACAATGTTTGAGAACCGCTCGGATTTTTCTCCAAGAAGTTTAGCGAAGCGCAGCGCAAATACAGTGTTTATGATTGGGAGCTGCAGGCGACTAACGGTGTCATAAAATTCTTCCACCACATGGTTAAGGGACGGCAACTCATTATTAAAACCGATCATAAGCCCATCATATACGCCTTCAATCAAAAAGCTGACAAGGCATCTCCGAGACAACACAGGCAACTCGATTTCATTGGGCAATTTTCAACAAACATTATTTACATAGCCAGAAGCGACAATGAAACAGCCGACGCGCTATCGCAAATTACCGCTATTGAAATGCCAGTTGCAGTGACCATCGAAGATTTAGCGAAGGCACAAAAGTAGGATGCAGAATTGAATCATCTACTTCGAGGCGAAACGAACGTGCAATTCTGGACACTACGTCTAGACGACAGCGAGGCAGCTATTTATTGCGATATTTCAACGAGCAACATTCGGCTTTATATCCCAAAACTATTGCGACGACAAGTTTTTGACTTGTTTCATCGATCGTCCAATCCCAGCGGCAGAGCTACGAAGAAGTTTTGTGTAAAAAGCATGTGTGGGCAAGTATGTCCAAAGATATACTCGAATGGGCTAGGACTGGCCTCCCATATCAGCAGAGTAAAATTGGAGGACATGTCAAGCCTGCACAAGGTCAGATTCATATCCCTGATATAAGGTTTAGTCATGTGCATATTGACATCGTTGGACCAGTAAAGCCGTCAAAAGGATATTCGTATGTTCTAGCGATAATTGATCAATTTACAAGATGGCCTGAGGCGATTCCCATTCCTGAACTATCATGAGATCTGCAAAATGATTGTCAGTGCTCAAAAACTTCGGCGTTTCATGTACTCAAGGGTTACGACACGACATCTCACCTCGCATCGTTAATGAAGAAAGTGGCATGGAAAGTCTACAGTGGAATGGAATGCCAGCTTCTGAACGGGCAGTCTCCACTGACTTTTACATTGAAGACAAATGAAGAGAAATTCTTATTACAGCTCTACAAGCTTAGTAAAGTTTATTTCAATCTATTTCAATGTTTATAGAAACTATTTTTTTATTTTAGCCCCACAGCTCTTTTCGGGCGTTCGCTTAAAGATAGATCGCATATGTCGGAACTCAAAAAGGTTGCATAGTCAATACCACGATTTAGCCGTGACTCCGTCCACCCAGCTGCGATGCGTCTAATTTTACACCAGTACGTTTCATAACTGAGCTGGCGTATAGTCGGTCCGAAGAATCACTGAAACAAACCTCGTAATCACCAACGGGATTGAACCAAGGGACCTTGGCTTACGGGTTGAGCACTGATACCACTACAACACGTGGACTACTATCATACAATTTTATAATTTTCAACATGTTCGAAAACATCGCTTGGTTCTCGATCTGGAAAGAAATCATATAACATAACAAGAAAACTATTTCCTTTGCATTTTATTACGAAATTCATTCTCATAAGCAGTCATTACCATAAATGATGTACATTTTCTCCAAATTTCGACAAATGTGCTAACATTCACCGCCACTAAAATTTCAGTTGTTCATAACATGCCAACATTATTGAAAACGACCTCTAATCAACAAATTTTCTGCTTTATGTGATTACCCGTGTTAACCGGATCCAGCACACTAATAACCCCTAGAGCCGCTACCAAAAACGATACCGAAAAGCAAGGACTTAGCTCTTCTAATAGCAAACGCAAATAATCATCAAATCAACATATTATTGACTCCCAGTCGAAAATTCCCTCTCATGGCTGTGAGTAAGCTATAAATTTGTCGACAAATTTTCATCGTTGCAATACGTTTAGTTTTCCTTTAATATCTTCTCGGCAAAGTAAATACCGACCCACGTATACGAATTTCCTTCGCCCCCCCACTCACATTCACTTTACAATCCAGTCATATGTTGCATGAATAAAATTCTCTCCAATATACCACACAGATACGAACCACAAGCGCGGGTAAAATGACAAAATCCCTCTCCTAGCAACACGTTCGGTATGTCCATTGTTTGATTGCAGTGCCTTTGACGGTATCCTAATAAAATTTTATCAAATGAAGCACAACATTTGTAGCGTAGACAAGGATTCACGATACACGGATTTTGTTGCTGTAAGGCGTTTCCGAGCTTTTTGGTGGCAGAAAAGAGTGGATTCTACTCCTCGCTCCAGGCCTTGGAGTCATAAAAGCAAGGAAAAAGGATAATCTGGTCTTGAACCATACTACGTTCGTTATTCATTTATACGTTGGCGTACGGCCGCACGTTTCCGTAGTGATCCCAAATGCTCTTTTATCCCTTCGCAAGCATTTTCGTCGTCTTTTCAAAATGCGATTTTGTCGAATCACTTCGTCTCAGAATAAAGAGAATAAAGGACATCTGCATGAACTCAAGCGGCCGAATGGTGAAAAATTCACCATACAAGTGGATGGCAACCTGAAAATATCAAAGGACAACCATTTCGGGTACAAGGAATGACCTTCGTTTGGCGCAGAGAGGGAGCGGGAAAGCTCACATAAATTTTGTTTTCAATGTACTATCGTTGGATTTCTTCAATAGTTCCTCGAATATACTCTGTATGATGTGCATTTTTAGTAGAAAATTGATATGAGGTCGCGGAAGGAAGGAACCTTTGAAGGAAACATAGACTACCAGACGGAAGGATATTTGAATAAGGAAAGTGTATTCCGAATTCCGTTTGAGTTGAGTTGTGTAGTATTAATTTTGTTGATTTTCGATGGCATTTGAAATGTTGGACTGAATAGAGAAAAGAGTTCAAATCAATGGCAAATTATTGTATTAATATATCCTAAGCATCGAATTTACAATAACCAGTAATTACCCGCCAGATATATTTCAAAATGATTCAACACAAATAAATCCATCGTAAATGACATCTTCTTGTCTTGATCTGTGTTTCATCTTCATCTTCCATTTTAACGAGCTCGACATTTTACCTTATAATTAAATGAAACTTAAGTAGACCATCTTCCACTTTTAGTATCTTGACATTCAACGCAACAACAAAAAAAAATCAAGTAATCTTTATGAGGGTATTTTCCTTTCCACCCTATTTATGTACAATACAATACCTTTAAATGTAACGCCTGAAAATTAATGGCTTGGCGTTTAAACTTTGAACTTTTACTTAAGATTTAGGTTAGGCATATCTTTTAAACAGGAAGAACAAACGTATGAGCCAACGTACAGTTAAATCTTTTCACATCTGTGTCTTTTCCTGTGTCTAAATTTATTTCGTCAACATTGTTTTGTTAAAACACGAAAATGTTTGGAAATACTCGTAGTTGGAGGAGATAAATTGTAGTAATTACCGAGAAAAAGGTACTAGATGGAATAAATGGAGAACGAGGACAGGATTAGGTTGTAAGAAGGATGATAGAAATTTTTGAGGATTTTCTGGGTATGTGCTATTTAAAGAAAATGAGTGAAAGATTTTCATATTTCGAAGAAAGGAATAAAAGAGAAAACATTACAGTGATAATTTGTTTTCAAATAATTATCAATATCGGTTGAGTAGAGTGCTGTAGACAGAAGTGGGCCACAGGTTGGAGTGGGCCACCCGAATAACTGTAAGACTAGTGACATCTATGTCAAACCGCGCACATTATTTATGGTATTTTGACGTGAGTTCACTTTTTGGAAGCATTTGGAGGTTATAAACCTACTCTCGCACTGTACAGAGGAACGCGCTGAGAATTTCGCCGAGAAAGTTTTTACCCTCGTACGCTTTTACGCGGTTTGTCCTCTCATTTTTACGAGAAAAACTCAGGTGCATATGCAATATGTTATTTGGACATATAATCTTTGAAATGCAAATTGATTTTTGCCCATTATTGACATTGTGTTTTTTTTTTGGGATGCGTACGTAAAATAAGGGCTTGTAGATAGAAGTGAGCCACTATTTGTGGACAGACATGGGCCACTTGAGTAATGGCGTTCTTTGCACAGTGAAGTGTTTTTATCAATTATGCAAATGTCTTATTTACTTATTTTTATCATTTCAGCCATCATGCCTCCCAAAAAAAGGAAACTCCCGAAAAATTAGGTGAATTATAAAAAATTTATTGCTGCTATAAGGCAAGTGAAAATAAATAAAATATCGGAGCGTGTTGCTTCTGCTGCTTCCGATGTTAGCAGATCGTCTTTTCAACGCTACTTGAACCTTGCGACCGACCGATATCCGGATATTGCCGCTATTACCGACGCACTATTGTTAGATATCCTACAAGAATGACCTGCACATGGTGGAAAAACGGTAGATATTTTTTAACATTTCTCTACCTCTTGTTAACTGAATATTTACTTATCATTAGTTGACAAATAGTTTTTCAATAATTGTTCAATTTTTTAATTGTTTAATTTTTTTTTGTGGCTCATGTTTTCTATACAATTCGATATCTGTTGAATTGGTTGATTTTTAACGAATGTTTTTATTTCGTTTATTGACAGATTTTCACTGCAGCCCAGGAAAAAGAACTGAATGAATACATCATCAATTGCTCTGAACTACACTATGGTCTCACCATAAACAACTTCGGCAAGGTAGCCTGTCAGTATGTCAAGAAAATGGGAATCGATTACCCGGACCGATGGGATGAAACGGACATGGCCAGCAGAGATTAATACTACGCCTTTATGAAACACACCGACGCCTCTCTTTGCGTACGCCAAATCAACCAGCGAGAAAAGAGCAAAAGCATTCAATAAAGAAACTGTCGACGACTTTTTCCGTCTGCTTTGTGCTGCGTTGGATGAACATCCGTTCCCTCCAGCCCGCATTTGGAATGCAGATCAAATCGGATACCCTACGGTCCCAACTAAAACCGTTAAAGTCGTTGCTGCAAAAGGTTCGAGGGTATGTTCGCACTCATCTGCAGAACGTGGTACAAATGTGACGATGGTGACGGCTGTTAGTGCTGGTGGAGATTTCATTCCTTCTTTTAACTTGTTCCCGCGCAAAAATATGAAAACATCATTCATGTACAATGCCACACCAAACGCCGTCGACTTTGCAGTTTATGCGACACTTCGTCAAATTTACCGTCAAAAGAGGACCCTTTATTATTGTTAATGGACACTCACCGATCGCACGTCATTATTGAAGTTATCAATCTCGCCCTTGAACATGGTATCACCATTCTGACATTGAAGCCTCATTGCAGCCATCGACTACAGCCTTTAGACGTTGGTGTGTTTGGACCGGTCAAAATATCCTGCTACATTCAATGCGATGCATGGTCAAAGAATCATATTGGTTTGCCACTGGAAATCCAGCATGTACCTGAAATTGTTGCCATTGCTCTGTGTAACAGTCTCAACACTCGAAACATCGCTGTAGGTTTTGAGAAAACCGGAATTTTCCCATTTAATCCAGAAATTTTTGACGAGGACGATTTTGTGGCTGCAACCCTTAGCAGAGAGCGCCAAGTTGTTGAAAATCAAGTTGTTCAGACGGAAGATGAACTCCAACAACTTGTTGTTAGAGTTAAAGAAGAGCCTGGGGCTCGAGTAATGTCAACAACATTTACTTCAACATCTACTTCAACCGCGTCTACATTAGCAACACGGTCAATATTGGACTGAATTAGACTACTTAATTATGTCGCTCCGAAACAGAAATCCAATTGTGGCCGCGAACTGCTGGGAAGCAGCATCATTACATCCCCTGAATATAGAGAGGTCGCGGAAGAAGCGCACGGCGTTAAAAATCGCAGATACCAATGAAAGTTTCCGAAAAGGCCAATTCTTCACAATCAGCTGTGAAAAAAGGCAAAAAAAGAAAGTCTTCGGTTTTTTGAGATGAAGACATCGATTTTCGCATGGTTTGTAATGAATTGATGCCAGCGAAGCTGACGAGAAAAGAATCCATCGAGTGCGATAACTGCGACAGACCCTTCCACTTAAAGTACGTCGATATGATCAACTGCACCGACTTCACGTGCGACAATTGCGCCTAAAGCCCGTGCTTGAACACTGCAAATTTTTTTTGTGCAACACCTTTATCATTCCATCTTTATTACTTCTTCTTTCCAGACATCAAATGAACATTATTACTGAAGTCACAGTTTTTTTCAATTTTTAAGCCTCATTTCGTGTAAACCATTTCGAATTTTGCAAATATGACAACGGACTCTTAATCAGCGCCTTTAAAAACAGGACAAGAATTTGTAGCTTAGCAGCATTTTTTCAGATAAAAATTTAGGTGGCCCACTTCTCCCTACACTTTCGGAAAACACGAAAAATAAACTTTTTTCCCATTTAAAAAGAGAAATATTTCAAAACTTCATTTCAATTTCATATTTCACCATTTTACAACCAAAAATAAAAACGTGGCCCACTTTTGTCTGCAGCACTCTATTTATTCTTGAATTCATAATTTCTTTCTCCCACATTGTTGTATATTTCTCATATAGAAAAGACAAAGAAGGATGTAAGCAGTAAGGTATATTGTCAAAACTTTTTTTTTGGTGTTTCCATCTATAAATAAGATAGTGCGTTGTAAAGTTTCATCCCTCCCTGACTTCCAGTGAAAGTTTGGTGACATTCGGTTCAGTGGAAGCGAAGTTATTGCGTCTAAAGTGACAGAATGTTTGTGCCATCGGTACAAAACTGAGTTTCGAACAAACAGCTAACAATAAATTTTGTTTTGAAATCGGTAAAACGTTTACCGAAACATTTGAATTGATGAAAAAAGTTTATGGCGATGGTTGTTTATCTCGTGCCAGAGTTCATGAGTGGTTTACACGTTTCAAAGATGGTCATGAGGACATATATGACGATGAACATACGGGCCGCCCAAAATCAGTGATCACCGAAAACTGCATCGAAATCGCGCGTGAATTCATAAAAAAAATGAGCCGAAATTATCGTTGAAATTCATGGAATCGAAGTTAAATATCTCCAAAACATCGATTTATCGCATTTCAACCGATCATTTGCGCTAACGAAAAGTCTGTGCACGTTTTATTCCGCACAAATTAACTGATGACCAAAAATTGCTCAGAATTCAACATTCAAAAGACATTATTTATGAGGCGCGAAAAGATGAGAACTTCCTTTACAACATAGTAAGTGGCGATGAAACGTGGTGTTTCTAATATGAACCCGAAACCAAGCGTCAAAGTGCCGAATGGAAGGCCCCAGATGAGCCACCACCCAAAAATCGCGTTTGGAGAAGTCAAAAATCAAGTCGATGCACATATGTTTTTACGATTCTAAGGGAATTATCCACAAAGAGTTCGTGCCAACGGGCCAAACCGTCAATGCAATTTTCTGTCTTGGCATTTTGAAGCGTTTGTTACATCGCATTCGTCGAATTCGGCCTGAATACCGCGAAGGAGGAAGCTGGCGCTTATTGCATGATAATGCACCATCTCATCGATCCACTCTTGTGACTGATTTTTTGACTAGAAATCCCTTTTTAACCATTAATCACTCACCGTATTCGCCTGATATGGCTCCCTGTGACTTTTAACATACCTATTCGGAAAATTGCATTGGGCCATGAAAGGAAAACGCTTTGCGTCCGTAGAGGCATCCAAAAGGGAAATCAATGTTATTCAGGTATTAAATTCATCAATTATATTCAGGTATTAAAATTATTTATTTCGAATCCATTTTTAATGTGCATTTAACATATTATATTTGTGAAAAGTGGTCGATTCTTGAAATCTGTAAAAGGTCATGATCTTGTGATTCGTCAGTGAGTACTAAATAAGTTCCGTAAATATGTCGAACCCCGGAAAATCTGATTCGACCACCCCGGTTGCAACCCAATGAGCTTTACGATGCTCTTCCTGATGTCGACGCCGGCCCCATCGATAGAAATCGTATCCTAGAAGAAGATCTCGTACAAATCGTCTCGCGAGTAGTTAGGGAGACGCTGCAAACGCAGGGACGCCCGATTTTTACCCATTTGCTGAATCCGGCATCTGACGTTATCATTGACTCGATATTCTAATTACTGTCAATGATAGTGAAAATCTCTCGGAAATGGACCGTATTCCGGATGTTATCAAATTTTTAAGACAATTTTCCGGAGAATCAGACTGGCGCAAAAGCGTGGACAGGATCCTGAAAATTTATGACCATCTTAAAGGAACACCGAAATATTACGGGATCCTTTCGGTCATCCGTAATAAAATCACGGGCCAAGCGGATATCGCGCTGGAGTCATATAACACTCCGTTGAATTGGGATAGAATTGTGAAGTGTTTGACCCTTCACTAAGCGGATAAAAGGGACTTAACCACTTTAGAGTACCAGATGACCACTCTGGTGCAGGGTGAGAGTACAGCTCCTGAATTTTACCAAGCTGTGCACAACCACCTATCACTCATCCTGAACAAGCTAGCTTCTGTCGAAATGAGCCAAAAGTCTATGAGTGTTATGACTCAATGCTATCGGGACAAGGCCCTTGACACCTTTATAAGAGGTCTAAATGGTGATTTACTCAGACTTCTTAGCATAACGCGAGCCAGCAGACTTACCCCAAGCCTTGCACGTGTGCCTTAAACTTCAGAATATGCATTATGGGCCACAATACGCAAATTCGACCGAAACTCTTTTACGAAAGGCTCATCATAATACATCACCACCCATTGCACCACGAAGGAACCTAATGAACCATTCTAGGCCAACCCTTACTCCTGCCTCTATAAGCAAAATATATTCAGACACGCAAAAATATACGCTGGTACTACAGGGGAGCAACACGGACAGGACATGAAGGAGAAAGACGAGAACCACGACCAAACATTAAACGAGTATACCGAGACTTATGATGAATCACCCCTAGAACAAGCAGAACAGCTCGATGACATATATTTTTTTGAACTAAGGCGCTCTTCACTTCCTTATTTCGAGTATACCATTGGAAGTGGAGGTTTTAAAATTTATCGTCGACACTGGCTCAAATAGAAACTATATTCAACCTAGACATATCAGAAATCTTTTACCCAACAATAAGAGTTTCTTTGCGTATTTCAATGCTTCCTGCTACGGAATACGCAAAGAAACTCTGCGTATTCCGTAGCAGGAAGCATTGAAATTACGCACCGCGCATTTATTCGAATTGTCGGCCCAAGTACTAGCAAAGTTCATTTTTTTATATTACCCAGTCTCGTTCCGTTTGATGGTATCATAGGAATGATACATTAAAGAAATTGAAGGCCGTTATTCATACAAACGATAGCAATATGACTATAAAACCCAATCTGTTTATACCTCTAAAGCAGCATCTCTCACAAAATGCTGATAATATTAATATAAAGTTGTCTCATCTCAACAAAGAACAGTCTTAATAGATTAGAATGAATTCTGCCAGAAATGTTCCAGCCTCTTTTCAGAGCCCGACGAGAAACTCACCTTTACGACTAGCGTAAAGGGCGAAACTCGAACCACCAATAACGCTCCAGTCTATTCCAAAACATACCCCTATCCCATGGCATTAAAAGCGAAAGTAGAAAAGGAAGTGAATAAATTGCTTGGGGACGGTAATATAAGGCCGCCCAGATCACCGTAAAGTTTACCTGTCTGGATTGTCCTGAAGAAGTCAAGTAACAATGAGAAGAAGTATCACATGGTAATAAATTACAGGAAATTGAACTCCATTACGATAGCCGATAAATACCCTCTACCAGAGATCGGTGAAATCCTCGCAAACCTTGGCAGGAGCCGATCCTTTTCAGCCATAGATCTGAAAAGCGGCTTGCACCAGATACCGCTACGGGAGTGTGATATTGCCAAAACTGCATTTTCAATCAACAACGGGAAATTTGAGTTCACGCGGCTCCCGTCCGGACTAAAAAATGTTCCTTTCATCTTTCAAAGGGCGCTCGACAATATTCTTCGGGAGCACATATGGAAGCGATGTTACGTCTACATTGACGATATTGTCATCTTTGGAAAGGACGAAAATAAACATTTCTAAAATCTCGAAACCATTTTGAAAACGTAAGAAGCAGCTAATATGAAAATTCAGCTGCTAAAGTGCGAATTTTTGCGGTATGAGGTAGAGTTTTCGGGTTACGTGATTGGTCACGACGGGGTTAAAACCAACCCCAAAAAGGTGCAAGCTATCGCAGAATTTCTTCCAACCAAAACCCTTAGGATCCTCTGCTTGTTCCTAAGAATGTCAAGGTCTGTAGGCGTTTCATCCAAGGATAACCGCAAAAAGCAAAGCCTTGACTTCCCTCCTAAGAGGGGAAGATGGACGTGTGTCCAAAAATATACCTAGAAACAGAATGATTCATCTGAACTCTGAAGCCATGAACGCTTTCAATACATTGAAGAACGGCCTTGTCTCCCAAGAAGTGGTGCTGGCACATCCAATTTTTGGGGATCTTTTTGAGCTAACCGCTAACACCATCGACTACGCTACCGGCGCAATCCTCTCTCAGGGAGGCAAACCAATCACTTACCTGTCTAGAACTCTAACTCTCGCCCGCAATCATATGGGCTCTTGATTTGTTGCAAAATTTCCTGTACGGATCAAAGAAAGTGAATATTTTCACCGATCATCAGCCTCTCAGGTATGCTTTAAGCAACAAAAATACCAAAAGCAAAATGAAGCTATGTATGGACAAGTACGAACTTAAGTATATGGCGGGTAGGGCAAATGTCGTGGCAGACTCCCGCTTCCACTATGCATGCATGGCAAAAACGAGATCCTCTCGAGTCTCGCCTACTTTTGCTAAGCCTATCAGTCGTTTGCTTTGGCAAAACGCATCCTTTCAGTAGGTTACCTCGGCCTCGACACCTGTCGGTCCGAATCCTACGAACAGATAATTCGTGAATGCAACATTTTTGGTAGTGGGCCCTTGTGCTGGGGAAAAGAACACGCTCCACGACACCGAAATGCTAGCTGCCAGCGCATTTACACGTCCTCACCAACATCTTCGTTCGCCGAGGCAGCAGACCATCGCTGCAGTCCTTTGCGGACATTTGTTATACCTTCAAATCACTACGGATATTTATATTATTCATCTTTCCAAAAAGGTTTAAGATCCGATTGAAAATGTAATGTCCGGTTTGTTCAAAACCCAATTTAGTAAAATCTTTGAAATGATTTTTATCTCTCGTGTCGATTAATTCTTGAAGGAAGCGTGAATCGTCTTCCCTACAATTCAAAGACGTGGAAGTCTGGGGTCGGACCAACGAAGCATAAACCATACCTCATAGTCTACTACGTGGTGGCTGCTGGTTGGCCAGCTAGTTCAGAATGGAATACGGTCGTAGTTCTTATCGTAAGTATGCTCATTTACGATTATTACCATCGTTCAATTTGTCTGTTTTAAATGCGTCAAAAAATTATCCAAACGATAATTTAATGCCTTTACTCTACTCTACTGTTTCCTTTTCAGAACTTCCAACAAATCAACCGGAATATCGGACCTGCGTATTCCCGGTTTACATACTGACATGGTGCTGGACATACTCTACTTTAAATCGAATCGAAACAACCTGCACCAACTGAAATTTCGAAACTATAAATTGCGGCACCACGAACCCCACTGAACGCACTAAACCAATCGACGACATAATCACTTTTCGCCTTTTTTTTCCTTAGAAAACCTAATATACTGGAAACAATGAGGATGTTTAATTTAGCAATCTATATTCATTAATTCATGCAGTAAAAACTTGCAAAATAAATATCCAAGTATAAAAACAAGGTAATTAATGGTATTATATTCACTATATTTATTTTGGTGAGGGGTTCTCGGTTCCCCATCAGACACGTCCTCCGGTAGCGGATAGAGGATGCCCTAACCGGTGGGTATGTAGGAAATAAAATACCGCTCGTGCACCAAAACTGCTCCACTTAGTATTTACTTATCATGGAACCAAAAGAACAGCCTCGGATGGGATTTGATAAACGGCTACGACTATCGCAACTGGTGCACTGCGACAACTTCTTGATGAAATAAAGAAATATAAAATCAACGTCCCCGCAGTGCAGGAAACCAGATGGCACGGTGAAGATTAATTTGACATGCGATCACACACAACGTTTCTAATCGGAAAACTGCAAGGAAGCCATGAGTTTGGAATGGCTTCCATTGGGAGAGAGCTCCTAGTAAAAGGGTTTTGTAACCATTCTAGGATTCGAAAAAATTGGCCATTAATCGATGATAACAGTACAGGAGACTGGCTCCTGAAAAAAAATTCATCAAACGTAGCCGATATGAGTATGAAATAAAAGTTTTCATGGGAGCTTTTCAAAACAGTTCTTAAACTGTCAGTTTTTGCCTCAGTGGGGGCACAGGGGGGAAATACATGAAAAATGTGTTTCCTCCGTCGCGGATGGACATCTGAAATAATTATCAAGGGAGATATTTATGAGTATAACAATACCAAGAACCTAAGAAGTCGAAATTCGTTCAACTTTGTTAATAATGGTATGATCTTCGAATTTCATATTTTCTCCAATAAAATCGTCTTTGACATGTTTCTTGATTTGATTCGATCTGGTGACTGCATTTTGTAAATTGAATACAAAACCCTTCTAACATGAGCGTAGGTCTGTTTACCCAACTTGTTTTATTTGTTTTGATTCAATGATTGTTGAAATGTGTTTTTATTACAATATAATTTCCCAACTTTGAGTTTCAGACACACGCTCATCCCTGATCGTGCGGCATACCAGTGTAAAATTTTACAATCATTAATATCGACTAAGGAGATATTATATATAATTTTTTTATTATAGTACATAATTTACTTGGATGAGTAGAACGTTATATGATCCAGCATGAATAAAGTGACAGACGATTTTTCGAACTCACCTGTAAAGAGAAAAAATAAATAACTTACAAAACATTGTCTATAAATTAAAGAAATGTCGACAGTTCGACTAAATGAATAACAGAAAAATCAAATGAAAGTCAGAATTAGGAGACATTCATAAGTTTTTAGGGTTTTGTACTAAAAACCAAAACCCTACTGCAATCACGACCTGTATCCGTCTGTCCGTCCGTCCGTCCGTCTGTATGTCACAGCACTTTTTCTCCGAAACTATAGAGGCTACAGCCATGAAACTTTGTGGAAAGGTCAGAAGTGGTGACTTCTTGAAAGTTCAAGAGTGGAAAAATTTTTCAAAGGGGTTTGAGGGGGTCTCCACATATAGGGAGGTGACCCCTCAAAAAAAATGTTTCACCATTGGTAGTCGAGTAGGGTATTATTCGAAAGGTCTCAATGAGATCTTTTCAAAACAAGTCTTAAAATTGCCATATGAGTACCGAGGGGGGCAGGGGAAGGGGAAATGTACGAACTTTTCGCGTACCCCCCCCCCCCCCCCTCGCGATTGGACACCTTCCATCCGAAAAATCTGAAAAAATCATGAATGTAGGCCTTAATGAGTACAACAACAACAAATACATAAAAAAACGAAATTCACTCAACTTTGTTAGTAATAGTATGATTTATCGATTTTACGTTTTCTTGAATAAAATCTAAACGGTACCCTTAAATTCAATAAACAGATTACTATTTATAAGATTGATCTTTTCTGAAACTTTCATAAAGATCGAATAGTATTTGACGAAGTTATAGCGATTTGAATTTTCCTATATTACTATGGAACAATATGCCCTGTATTCCTATGGAAACATATGGCTATGGAGCCATATGCGCTTTTTACCGACTTAGACACTACAGCCTTGCTAGGATTTGCATGAAAATTTCAGGAATGATAGGTATCATGAAGATGAGTACATACAATTGAAAAAAGAGAAAGAGGCAGGAGAGAGCTCCTGGCAAAAGGGCTTTGTAACCGTTCTAAGATTCGAAAAAAGCAGGCCATGAATCGATGATTACAGTACAGAGGAGTGGCCCCTGAAAAAAAAATTCATGAAAGGTAGCCGACATGAACATCAACTGAAAGTTGTCTATGAGAGCTTTTCAAAACAGTTCTTAAACTGACAGTTTTTGCTTCAATGGGGGCACAGGGGGGGGGGGAATACATGAAAAATGTGTTTCCTTCCTCGCGAACGGACACCCGTGATCTAAAAAATCTGAAAAAATTATCAAGGAAGATATTTATGGGTATAACTATAAAAAATACCTCAGAAGTCAAAATTCTTTCAACTTTGCTAATAATAGTATGATACTCAAACATGACATGTTTCTTGATTTTATTCGTTACTGGTTACTGCATTTTGTAAGTTGAACACAAAACCCTTCTGATAGAGCATAGGTCTGTCTACCCAACTTGTTTTTTATTGTATGAGGTTGTTTTTATTTTTTCTTGAGTATCAAACACAGTATCTAGATGTCAAATGAAATGATAAGACATGAATTCGAACCCTCCACAGAAATCTCTGAAACAATGTCATTTTAGGACATCATCCCCATGATTTATTGACGAAATACCAAACATTTTTGTGTCAACATTTTTTGTCTATCATGGAAAAGTAGTGTCAATCGATTTGAACGATTCTAACGAAGACCAAAATATTTCTCGACGGTAACATCATTATTGCGTCAATCAATGATAATTTAACGTCATTGTGAATTTCTTATTTCTTTGAAAAAACTGTTTACTGAGTTATATTGTATTTGAAAGAAGGGGCAAAGGATACAGAAAAGAGGAAACGAAATACATCAGATGAGTTATTTAAAAATCGAAAATTGCACACGAATTTTTTTGATTTTTTTAAGATCCCAACACATGTGCTTTGATGGCTGTGTGCAAAAAAACCTAAACTGCGTCGCTTTATCTCTGTAGCTAGTTTTATCTGTCACACCGATTTATTCAAATTTTAGAAAAATGCGATTGACCTTTTTTTCGTTCGTTTGTGGAAGTAAGACTCAGCTTTTTTTTGAGGTCAATTTGTCAACTACATAATCTTACTCGACGGCTTATTGATTAGAACAAGGAGACATATAGACATCAAATCATGAATAAAGTTCTTTAAACAGTATTGCGTCGGTAGTGTTTAACGTGAATTTGTATTGCTCCCTAAAACTAAAAGAAAAATCGATAAACCATTTCATTTTCACATAATCTCCGTTTATGATTCTGCAGCAGTATTTATCGAACCACTGAATACCATCAGCTAGAAAAACCAACGCTATCTAATCAACCACTAATCCTCAACTTATAGCTAAACTAGAAAAACTTTCCCCCAGGAGAATATGCGATCCAATCTAATCAGTAATGTTCAACCCATAAAAACGACTCCAACGCTCAATACGACGCGCCATTATCGATATCCCTTAATCCCTTCGTGATAACTCACTTTACACACTCTCCCTTTCAGTGCACGGATATAAATATATGGACATAATTTATCGGCAAATCTGCTCTTGTACTAGAAAACTTGATTGCTACCTTATAGCTACTAATAACGATAATAGTATCCAGTTACACTTTCATCGGATAATGACATCACTACGCTGTCTAAATGACTTTAAATCAAAGCTTTAACAGAATTTATTACTAACGTTTGCTCAATACATGCTTCCGGAACGCCATCCCACTACTGCTGCGGTGTCCTTGTCGCTGGCAATGTGCCTCCTCTATGACAGCTTCACGTTCGGCCGTGTCGACTTCAGTCATCGTGCCGCCATTGTCTTTGTGAAAATATTTCTCAACTCTCCGATTTCTTGCCATACTCGTATCTTCACATTTTCACTTGCCTAAGTGCCAGTGTCAGTTTGTACGGTGAAGAATTTAGCTGACAGCATCCATTACGAGATAATTTTATCGTTATCAGAGATTAATGGAGCCCCTTCTCAACCAACTATAATAACGGCAATAACTGCAAAGCCTGGGGTTGAAGCGAAAGATGGCGGCTGGGGATAAAGGAAAATTTCACATTTTTCAGAAAAGTGAATCCCCCTTTGCTCTGCTTAAAGCCAATGGGGAATTTTTCAGGATTAAAGAAGACTAGAACGAAAATGGCCTTCATTCATAAGAGGCTTGTATTGAACTCTGCAGCACTAACAATTTACACAGTTTGCATGCTTTGGTTAATAAACTCTTTGGTCCTTCCCCTGCATCGTTGCGGAGAACATTGGAAAAAGAACCATTGAAGCTAGCCGACCGTAATAATTACTGATCTCAGCAGAATTTCCGCAGGAATTAATCCTCAACGGCATCTTAGAAGGGAAAAATAACGTTTTCTTCTCAAATGGGAAGCTTATGATAAAGGACCAAAACCTCAAACTGCAAGCATATGGAAAACTTGTGAAGGACAGAGCAACATAAAAATTACAAAAACTTGAAACCTTTTTCGTGATGTTTCCATTCACGAGCGCATCAAGTCAATTGCTATTAATTACAGCAACGTCTTAATGATGAGAAAGAAAAAAGGAGTTCTCGTGGAGTGTACGTTTAACATAATGTCAGACGAGTTTCAAGGATAATTAATTAGGGATAGCAAAGTGGCCCCGCATAATCGTAAGGTCGTGAGAAAGGTCATCGTTTTTGACGTTGAGCTCAAATAGCATGGATCTCATGGCGGGTCATTGTTAGGGTTTATTAAATACAAAGTTAATGTAGTTAGTGAGTTCTTAGAAGGAAACTTCTAAAAGGATTAAAATGACTGTCACACGATTTTTGATTAAGAAAGAAAAATGATTTAAAATGCATTTTGTATTATAATGAAGATTTTAATAGCAAACGATTTAATATGCTATGGAAATTAGCTTTGGATGAATTTCCCAAGTCTTTGGCATCTTAGATAGGTTCATGTGATTAATTATTAGATCATTAGACATAACAAGATTTCTTGGCATTACAGCTATAATCATTATCAAAAATTTAGTAGGATAGTGTCTTTATCGAGCAGTTTGTACATGCAAACTGTTCGAGAAATTTCGAAGAAAAAAATCACAAGAGGAGGAACCGCCTTTATTCCAAACTGCTTAAGATGACAGAATCCACCAATTCCCAAGCGAATCTGGCGATACTAATATAAAACCCAGGGGATTATCGGGTCGATGGAAGTAAAACAGATACTCAAAAGGTTTTAAAGGAGCGACAGACAAGATATAGAACGTAGATGCGAGTCCCACAGAAGTTCATGGAAATAACCCAATGGAATATTTCAATCAAAATACTCGGTTAACACAGGCCTAAACTGGTTTTCCTATCTGAAATTTCAATGTTGCTTCCAGTAGTTTCAGAGGTGTTGATTGCACACCAAACATTTCTAATTTTAAGGCAGTCAATCAACGGTTGCGTGCGACCCGTATCAGAGCGAAGAAACGAATAACAACAGCCAGCGCCTGATTGACTTTGGATGTGGCAGAAACCTAGTCATAAGTTAGACTTGCTCCCCACATCGAAGAGCTTACATAAAATGACCTGAGTGCCACCGGATCGCAACACAAAACGAATTCGACCATGTTCTGATCCAACAAAGATGGACCTCGAGCATACTTGACGACCGAACATCTTCTTCTTCTTCTACCACTACCGCACCTCTCGGGCCTTCACTTTCTGCAAATAGCGCCTCCAACTGTCTCGGTCTATTTGACGCGTCCTCCAAATTCGAAGTCCGAGCAGCGATGAACCGTCTTCGTCGACCGAGTCAGACCAGCATTTCCTCGGTTTGCCCATTGGTCTCCAGTCTTCAGTTCTCCCAACGAATACCTTTTTGGGTATCCGTTATTCGTCCATACGATTCATGTGTCCAGCCTATTGCAGCTTCCGCAGTCTTACAATCGTCCGAACATACCGAGGAGCCAATTATAGCCCGGAACATTAATCGATCAAATTAACCTGTGTCATGTCATATGTCTAAATGTGTCATTCCTAAGCGACGAGTGTGGCGACTTCAGTCGCACGGCTCGAGCCGCATGAATATGACTCATACTGCTTCCCATGTAATCAACTGAAATGCATTCCTATGATGCGACTGGTACCGCACGACGGAAGCGGCTCTAGTAAGGCGGCTCGAGCATGTGAACAGGCTTGTCGTAACAACCGCGACGATGGCACCTCTGTTTTTACTGTTTTGGTGTTTATTTTCCTATTAAATCATGGATGACCCAAGTCTCATCGAGCTAGTGCGTGAATACCGATGTGTTTTCAACCCGAAACAACACAGTACAAAGATGCAAACGTAAAATAAAACGTATGGAGTAAAATTGCTGGAAACTGAAATTACCAGGTAAGGTATAATATTTCTTTATTTGTTCACAGCGAGTTTAAAGCCCATTTACTTTTCTTTATAACCAAAAAAGATACATCCCTTTAATAACTTTTTTTTTCTTCGATTTTGCGTCTGTTATGTTAACTTGTGTCATTTGCCAATGTAGGATCCCATTAAAGTAGTCACAAAAACGGTCTCATATCTCAAAAACTTCAAGGTTTCCAAAGCCGCCTCCAACACGCAAAGGAATCAAATTTTGTGTTGGTAATGGTTCCGTGTTGGAAACTTCAAAGTAACATCGGCCGGTTTCTTCAAGGTACGGTTCGCGTAGCATATTGTGAAGGCAGTAGGCAGTCATGAGTAACTTGTCTGTATCTTCTGTGCTGACTGCAATTAGGGTATAAAAAAACGAAAAGCTTGAGACAGTAGGGCAAAGGAATTTTCTCACACTCTCCTTGCACGAGACAGTCTCTAGTTGAAAAAGGATTTTCTTTTATTAGTATGAGCTTCAGGTTTTGTAAAAGGTTTCAATAAATGCATTGAAAGTTTGAAGGCTTCATCAGCTACTACAACTAAAGGAATCTCTGTTGGTTCTACAGTCCTTGGTAGAGAAGAGGATAAAACAGTTCATTTCTGATTAGCTGCCCTGAGTTAGATTTTTCTAAAATACCACTGCCTCATTCACGTCCATAGGAATCAATGTCAATCATAACAAACATATAATTAGCATCGACAAAAGCTAGCAAAATCATTGACAAGAAATCTTTGTAATTATAAAATGGGGATTCACTTCTTCCCGGACGAAAAATCCGTGCATGTTTTCTATCTACTGCCGACACACAATTAGGAAAGTTCCAAAATTCTTCAAAGGCCTTTGGCAGTGACAGGAGGTCTTGAATGGTAGGAGTTGGCATGAATTCAGCTGGTAATTTTGCACTACATAGAGCTAATACTTCCTTGAAAATACGACTTATAAACTTGCTGATAGTCAGAATGCAAATTATAAGGAAGCGAAACTTTCTCCAATTGCTAAATACCTGAAATTAAATTAAAAAATTAACAAAATAGTTTTTTTCAGCTAAAAAATGCAAAAACCGATGGAAAAATATCCGAGATATGTGTATGAGGCGCAAACGAGCCAAAGAACTACCAACATGATCTGCGAGTTCAAAGAAAGTAATGCAAATGGCATCTTGAAGACTACCTCTCATTCATGAGCTTGGTCGATTGTGAGAGAGAGTAAGTAAACCTAATGAGCTAGAGAGGTTAACCCTAGCGTTGTCCCAATGGTTGCTTGTTGCCTCAACAATTTTGGCGATTACGCAGACATTTGAAAAATACAGCAGTGTCTAAACTACTTATGATAATCTAGTCATGTCTACACTCTTTTTTAGGATACTTGCCCTTACGCAAATTGAAGAAACACTGACACGAAACTGAGAACGTTCAACTAGCCGAAAAAACTGTTGATTCAGAAATGCGAGATCCAGAGTATCTTGACAAAAATCAATCCGAAGAACCCGAGCAGCCCGAAGGCGATGGCAACTGTGTGCCAAAGCAATCAAACAAACGAAAGCAAATCACTAAATTATCAGGAGAAAGTATTCTTAAAGTTTTTAAGAAAAATGTTGAAGAGAGATCTAAACTGATAACAACTTTTATGGATAAGCCAAAGAGCAGCATCCCATTGATGTTTTTTATCCCAAAGTATGGTTATGACAGTTAAGAGATTGTCCCCGGAAAACTAAATCCGTGCAAGGATGCGAATTTGTCGAACTGTAGGCCAATTAGAGTTAGAAAAAGTCAATCAAACCAAAAATTTCCACAGTATGATGTCCTGTGATCCACTTCTCACGGTTCGAATTCGTCATTCCAGTCACCGCCTCTTACAAATCTAGTCCAAAATAGTCCACAGTTTGATGCCAGGTCCCCAGCTTCTCACAACTCTAACTAGTCAATTTAATCACCTTCTCTTTTGGATGATGATGGTGACGACTTAACTCTATTTACCAAAACGTCTGGTCATAAATTTAAATAGGTTGCACTATACATGTTAATTAACCTATTGTTTCATTCGGCCGATGTTATTATGTTTTCAAATACAATATTTCTCCAATAAAGGTATTATCCTTTAAGCAGTTACTGTTTCATTACATTCTTACCTGGCCTTCAATCTCAGTTTTTCTGCAGGACTGATGTGTTGTTTGACGTTGTTACATGGTTTTCTGTTTAAACCACTTTCGATCAAACTGGACTCTATCCAAACGAATAAACTCTTTTAGAAGATGTCTCTGAGTTAAAATGTTTTGAAACCCCTCTTTGCATCCTGATAGGCACAATGAATATGGCTTTTTGTTCTTTTTTAGCTTGCCCAACAATACCTCTTCTTCTTTCTCTTATTGCAGTAGAATATAGGTTGACTCCAACACTGATGGATCTGCCATGACGTCCAAGACGCAACTGCTTTAGCCGCTCGTAAGGAATGTACCTAACAGCTACAGCCGAAAAAGTTCTAGCCACGCGGCCAGAGCCGTGTGACTGAAGTCGCCACTGTCGTCGCTTAGAAATGACACCTTAAGGCGTATCCAGCGAAGAGCAGCTCTCTACAGAAATTCGACCTCGAAAGACTCCAAACGATGTCTTTGGCAAAACATTTCATGGAGACCCTTGAAAACCAGCTAGCTCCCATCCTCTCAAACACATAGCCGCAAACAAGAAACGAGCTATAGATGGAAGTGAAAGCGGTTATTAAGACCGTTGCAGAACATACAATCGGACATCATGCCCGGCACAAAAGAAATGAATGCGTCAGACAAAAAGTATCAAGTGCATATGCAATACTTAGGTAGGAAAACCAGGACGAGGAGACAACTCTATGAAAATCTCAGAAGAGTAGCGAATGAGATAATTTAAATTAAGAAAAGAAAATACTATGGTGACCAATTGAGTAGTATCGATGTAAGTCTAGCGAGTAACAACAGAAGAAAAGCATACCAAATAGTGACAAGCCTGAAACGAGATAATCAGCCCCAGATCATGCTCTGTTGTGATGACATCGCCAACACCATCGCTGATAAAATCAGGATTAAGGAAAGATGGACATCATATTTCAAGAACCTCCTTAATCCTCTGCACAGCTCCAGAGCATCAGAGCCTATTGATAAACCTGCAGAACTTCCATTGGTCCCACCAATTCTGGATGAACGCCCAAAAGAATAATAAAGCCCCGGGCATCGATGAGATTTCAGGTGAAGCTCATTAAATATAGTGGCAGCAGTGCATATGGCGAACAAGTGGAGGTAATCAATTATATTCCTATCCACAAAAAAGGTGGCAATCTACAGTGCGGAAACTATAGAGGCATATCACTACTTTGTACGGCGTACAAAATATATTCAAAGATCTTTGAAAATAAGATAAGATCATACGCCAACAGTATTATTGGGGAGTATCAAGGTGGTTTTAGAGCAGGTTGATCGGCAATAGACCAATTGTTCACTGTCAAGCAGTGAAATGCTGGGAATTCAACATAGACTAACACCGAATTTCGTTGACCTTAAACAAGCATACGACAGTATTGTGTAATAATCGAGCAGTCCACCTGGGCAAACTGCTCACGAAAATGCGAGCTCAATACTAATCGCAATCGCTTAATGGTTCCCACCACTTCTACATCTCATTTCACCCGACCTCTAATATCGACCGCTACCAGAATCACGAGCTGGGCACAACGTATGATGCCCAACTGCAGTAAATGCTAATCATCACCGTCATCATCTATATTAACAGCATCATCAACGACAAATAGTTTTACAACATTATATAAATTTTGCAAAATACGCATATCTTTAGTAAAGGAGAACCGAAATGTTACACAATCATTGAAACTTCAACGAATCTTCTGCAAATTAAATCAAATCATCTCTTCTAGATTGCAAACCAATCAAACGTCCTTTGCTTTAAATTTAAATCACTAAGACTGTCAGTTCCCATTCCTTCAAAATCACTCTAATAATGGAAAAATTCTGTCAAGCATACACCGCGACCAACTAGCGAATTCATCGCGGAAAATGTTCAACGTTAAAAACCGATCTGTACTTTTCCCTTAGTATCTTTAGACAAGAAAAAAAAAAGTAAGAACATTTTGATATCGAGATCAGCAAAGAAGAATGAAACCATTTCGCAGTTTTTGCAATTGTTTCTCTTCCCTAGATGTACAGGATTATCCATTTCGTGGTAGGAAAGTATAACCCTGCCATTTGACATCTGTCAGAACTAAATGTCATCGAAAGCATTTTTTTTCTTGTTGAAGGTTTGCCATTCGGAAATATGGATCGTTTGACAGTCGGAGAACGCATTAAAATTATTAAATTTTATTATAAAAATGGTGATTCTGCTGTATCAACATTTAGGGCTTTACGAGCCGATTACGGTCGAAATAATCGACCTACAATTTCGAACATAGTGGGAAAATTTGAAGCGACTGGATCGGTTATTGATATTGCAAGGCCTGTGCATCATCGCAATATTCGTTCTGCTTAAATTTCGCTGCCGTTGCTCAAAGTGTGGAGGAAGACCCGAATTTGTCGATTCCTCGACGTGCTCAACATTTGGGCTTGTCTTACGGCTCATTGTGGCGGATTTAGCATTTGGATTTGCATCTCCATCCGTACAAAATCCAACTCACTCAAGAACTTAAGCCTCAAGACCATACACAACGCAGAATGTATGCGAATTGGGTGATTGAACAACAAGCCATTGATAACGATTTTTCGAACAAAGTTTTTTTTAGTGATGAGGCTCATTTTTCGTTCAGTGGTTACGTAAATAAACATAATTGCCGCATATGGGGCTCTCAAAATCCTCGGGTGATCGCAGAAAGGCCTTTGCATCCGGGAAAAGTGACCGTTTGGTGTGCATTATGGTCTGGTGGTGTTACTGGCCCGTATTTTTTGAAAACGACCAAGGAAGAGCCATTACAGTCAATTCTGACCGCTTTGGACGGATGTTAACCGATTATTTTCGGAGAGAAATTGAAGATTATGATCTGAGGAATATGTGGTTCTAACAGGATGGAGCCACAAGCCGCACAACATAGGCTAATCGAGCACTTTCGCAAGAGAAATTTCCAGGACGCGTAATTTCGAGATTGAGTGATACAAGATCCTGCGACCTAACACCTTTGGATTTCTTTTTATGGGGCTATGCGGACGATCGTTTTTACGCGAACAATCCTCAAAATCTTGAGCAATTGAAAACCAATATTCGTGAAGTTATGGCCGAAAAAAAAATTACCTCAAAAGGATCGAAGCCTGTAAGAGGTCCCGTGGAAGACATTTGAATGATGTTGTGTTTCACGTACAATGGCAAGGTTCAATCTTTATATTGAATAAAAATTTTGTTCCCATCTGAATATTTTATATGTTCTCTATAGCTTTACTTTCCCAAGCGTAAAATGGATAACCCTATACATTTACTGCATTGGACGCTATTTATTGTGTGAAATTCGTTCATACAATCCATAACTTAAAAGCAGCTAATTTCTCAACATTGCTGGGCTGTGACCGCATATTCTGTGACATAACAAACTCAGTTACATCATGTACAGAAAATGAAGCTACACGGTATGGTTGCTTCTTATGCGCAATGCTCGAAAAAGTAATGAAATGGCACGCTGATCAAATTGTTGTCAATAAAGAATGTTCCACCTATCTAGGAACTGCAACCAAATTTCGTGTCAGTAATCAGTTTTCAGGAGCAAATGATCACGTAGGATACGAAAATTATAGGCATGTTTGCAGTGTATGGCATTGCCAAATAACAAAAGCAATTTTATTTTCTTTGGATTCCAAAAGATTTTCTTCAAATTCGAAATGCACTTCTGATTTTTGGAGAATATTGCCACATTTTCCAGTTCTCACCTAGCTAGCGCAAATTATCGGGAGAAAAGTGGAAAAGGTTCGCGAAGAAGAAAAAATCACCATACTTGCATCTAGCTATATAGAACAACTGAAAACTCAAATTACCCCAAATGGTTAAGGAAAACGGTTACATCAATTGTCTGAAAAACCTCACAAAGAGATCATGAAAGCCAAAACGACGAATCCATTGGAACAGATGCGACGACGTTCGAGGACTTTAACTGCCGTATACGATGCCATTCCTAATGTAATTGCAATTTACAGGTTGGCAAAGTCCCATTGCGGCGCGAAAGAAATTGGATAGATCTCGCAGACGAAAGGGAGCAGTGCGCTGGGCAACAACAGGATTGGCTGATTGATCGTGAATGGCGACGGTTGATGGAAGAACAAGAAAAGAAATTTTGCGTGACGGAAAGTGAAAGAGGACCGTGACACACGAATAAAGGTGATTCCTCGACAGCGCTATTGATTTCGGTGTCCGAAGTAACAATCCTCAAAGTTATGTAATTGCCTTATAAGTACCGAGGGGGGCAGGGAAAGGGGAAATGTACGAACTTTTCGCGTACCCCCCCTCGCGATTGGACACCTTCCATCCGAAAAATCTGAAAAAAATCAGGAATGAGTACAACAACAAAAAATACATGAGAAGTCGAAATTCACTCAACTTTGTTAGTAATAGTATGATTTATCGGTTTTATGTTTTCTTGAATAAAATCTAAACGTTACCCTTAAATTCAATAAAATTTTGCAAACAGATGACTATTTATAGAATTGATCTTTTCTGAAAGTTTCATAAAGATCGAATAGTATTTGACGAAGTTATAGCGATTTGAATTTTCCTGTATTACTATGGAGCAATATGCCCTGTATTACTATGGAAACATATGGCTATGGAGCCATATGCGCTTTTTACCGACTTAGACACTACAGCTTTGCTAGGATTTGCATGAAAATTGCAGGAATGATAGGTATCATGAAGATGAGTACATATAATTGAAACAACTCGAAGAGGCTCGACCTTGAAGGCGGTCGTCAGTGAAAGAAGCGCTTGAAAGCGAATTGTCCGCGGGTAGTTGAAATTTGTAGTTACATTCGAGGTGGAATTATCGAAGCTTTCTCGCAGTACAAAGGAAATGAGCGAATGTCTGAACACATAGCCATTCTCAAAGAAAATGGTTTGGGTTCGATCTGGTTTTCGTTCTGGAGCAGCTAAAACCAGTATTGGAATATAATGCGAAATCGTAATATGAATTAGTCAGAATAAGGGTGTGTTTGAGGAATATAACGGAAAGGAAATGCAAAGGTTTTGCGATATGGAGAAAGGCCTGTGAAATTAACGAGAAATGCGAAAAAGAGGCTAAAGAAAATCAGGTTCGCTGGATGTTAACTCGTACAATCATTCTCAAATCATTATCCATTACATCAATGCGAACCTCGCTAAAATAGACGGAGCGATCGAAAGTAAACTAAATTTTTTCAACACCAGGATATTTTTGTTGACCGCGAACGTTTTTCTAGCCTATTTGAGTACAATTTAAGAGCAAAGTAAAAAGTTTGTGTGAATATACGCAGTAGATAAAATTGAAGAAGTGTGTATGCGCTAGCAGAGGGATAAAGATAATCGCTGTATTTGGTCATTCGATTAATTTGAAACGACGGTAGTGTGTGGTAAATTCTATTACTAGATATGGCAGTGTATGTTTCTCCTATACTTCTTCGTAGCACTACAGCCCCTCTCGGGCCTTCGCTTCCTGTAAATTGCGCCTCCAACTGTCTCAGTCCATTGGCCGCGTCCTCCAAATTCGAGATCCGAGCAGCGATGAACAGTCAGACTAGCGTTTCCTCGGTTTCCCCACTGGTCTCCGGCGTTCAGTTCTCCCAACGAATACCTTTTTGGGTATCCGTTGTTCGTCCATACGATTCATGTTGTAGTAATCTAGGAGCTATGGCTCTAAAAGCAGCGCTGACACAGGCACACAGCACCAACTCAATTTAACAAGGAGTAACCATTCAGTCACCTTCCTCATCGCGACACTCGTTTTTTTTTTTTCGCATGAAAAATAATTAAAGGGAAAAATTTCTTTTGTACTTAACACCCGGGAAACAAAATTCTAAAACTGTTTTAATGTGTAGTGATTTTATTTCAATATCTTTTGAACATAATTTAACTAATTGCGGTGTAATGCGGTATGCAAATGCTTAGAACGAAACGGTTAACCCCTTAAATTATAGGAACGATAAAATCATTGTATCATTTAAACCCCACAAAAATTGTCAAATTTTACCCATTCCAACCATAATATTAATTAAAAATTGTTTTGTTTGTTGGTAATTAACGCGTGCCTGTCCTATTCTTTCGATTTATTTCCCCCTAATTACGCCTAATAATTATAAACATAAATTGCTTTCAATTGAAAACTTAATCGAATCTACACAAAAAAATAAACAATTTAGAATTTTAAAAATAACCGAAATGAGTGTGCATTATCACCATCGCATGTTCACACATAGATGGCACTTCTATTTCCATATGGTACGAGCGAGGTTATTGCGTTTGCCTCGAACATGTTTTCAGGGAAGAGTTTCCCATAAACCGCTCCGTGCACAAGACGGAGAAGATCAAGTGAGGTGAAGTGATGTGAATGTTTGGCGAGGGAGACGTGCTAAGAAAACCGTTTGTGGCAGAGACAACTTCTACCACCCTGTGGATGCACAGCGGAAAAAAAAAGAAGAAAAAAAAAAAAAAAAAGGAAAAACTTCACATATTGCTACTTTTTCTACGACAGTGCCTGTAAAAAAATGATAGCAGCTGCCAATATCGCCATGAGCCATCAGCATTAGGTCCCGAAGTGTGGTGCAACAGGCGGTTGGAAGGCCGAGGTGAAGATCTTCATTGTACGGAGCGGCGCATGTTGATTGGGAAACGGCGGGACCGTACTCCCTGTTTCTGGGAAAACACACCGTTTGGATGCAAAAAGGCGCATGGTGTATTCAAACATAGTTCAACAAAAAGTGATAAATCAGCTGAAAAGTTAGATCCGGAAGAATTAGTCAAATCACTCAATCCATATATTGACCAACGGATTGCATATAAAGGAGTATTAAACATTAAAAGCCGTAGAATAAGTAGCAGCGAGCATTACCACGTTCGAAGTCTATACGGTTGTGATATTCAGAGAGGTCTACCTCTATTCGCCCTTTGATAGCTAAATTTTTATAGGATTGTATACACACTTAGGATATATTCTATGCCCTCATACTCGTGTACTAATATTTGGTATACGAATGCGAATCTACGCTACCAAAAGAATGAAGTCGTGACTCATAAGTTACAACCGGTACACTAATACGATTAAAAAAAATAATTCCAGGACTTGCTTACCTCCAAATCGTCAACGAGCGCTCGTCGTCGAGAGAAAGGTATTGTAAGTACCCCTTTTACTTATATCTTTTTATTATATATATTAATTATTTACCTATTTATTGAAAAAATACATATAGATTCCTTATTTACGAAAATTATTTAATATCAGTATAATATTATATATTTATTAATATTTATAAATAAAAAAAAAAAAAAAAAAAATAAATATATATATATATATATATATATATATATATATATATATATATATATATATATATATATATATATAATAGAGAATTGTGAGAGTTTCAGCTACACATGAATTAACTCCTGAACACTTAAATGTTCTAAATTTCAATTCAGATTGAGCTAAAATTTTTCAAGTAACGTTCTCCGAATCCTTTGCCTTTGTTATAAGTCAAATTGATTTGTTCCCCGTTCATGAATACTTTTGCTGCATATTGTGCCATCGGGTAGTAATGACAGATCAATTACAGTGTAGCTTACAAACTTCTCAACACTCCTTACAAATCAATTGGAATCGTACTCTCGCATTCGCATATATCAATCCCAAGCTTGACTCTGTTCGCTTCGAACAATTCGTGGAATCAAATGAATTTTGTTTTTTTTTTTTTTTTTTCTCAAAGCACAAAGCATTACCATAACGAATAATTGAATAAGTCGATGTTTTTGTCTATGCTTTATAATTCTGTTAAATTGTGGGAGATATCCTCCTTAGTTGCCAAAATTGATGCTGAATTGTGAAAACGCGGTTCTCTGTAAAATGTCAATTTGAATAAGTTGGAAACTTAGCATGGTATAAAAAGTAAGATAGGAGTAACATCTACACGACAATATATAATAAAAAAAAAAATGAATTGTTAAACTAAAAATTGGTCTTTTCCCTTCCGGTCTTTTCCAATCGGGTATAGGACCCGGTACGGTGGCAGGCTTCCACCCCAAAATATGAGCCAGCCGCCGGGTACAGAGTAATTTCTTCTTTTGTTTCAGGAGACTTCATGGGTTGAGTGGCCCAAGCCAAGTGCCTTTTTATGGCATCGAGTTATGCAATTCAATTGTATAATTCTATGACATAAATTGGTCACCGGGGTACTCCCCTTCTGATGGGAAAGTTCATATAATTCAAGTTGTATGAGTTTTCCACTCAGAAGAGGAATACCTGGCCACTTCAACAGTTTAACATTGGATTTATTCCGGTTGGGTGGGCATGAAGGGGCTCCACCACCACCCGGTTGCCCCTCTTTCCTTTGTGGGCCCTGAATGTATTTGGGTAAGGACGAGGTCACCCCCAAATTAGTCTTTCTTGTCAGGTTGCACTTGTTCTCGCAACAAGTCGTAATTCCTTCGTGGAGGTTATCTACAGATTTGCGACTTTGGTCGTCCTCTTGATCTCTGCAAGCAATTCGTGAATGCGAAATGTTTTGTAGTGAGTCCTCGTGCCGGGGAAACGAACCCGCCCCACGACACCGCAATGCTAGCCTGCCAGCGCATTCACGCGTCTCCGGACGAGGGCATTCTCGGCAGGAATCAACACCTTCCTCTGCCGAGGCAGCAGAACATCGCTGCGGTCCTTCACGGACTTATTGGAACTCTTTATTCACTACAAATGGCGCCCAACGTGGGGCCCGAAAAGCCCGGCTGTATCATCAGTCGTGAGCAAGAGACAGTCCATCGTCTCTAGGCGTCCCCACTAGGTGTTAGAATTATTGGCGGGTAGATAACTCCCGAGGGTTTTTGCACTGATCGTGCCCCAGCAGCCTAATAACTTTCGAACGTGTGTTGTCTATGGACATCAATATCGTTTGGTCCTTCTTTTGATTTATACTTTGGTGGCTTACCCCATTGTATAACTAGTAAGGCCAAATGATATTAGAGTCCCTTTTTGTGTTCGGAGGTTATTATCCCAACATCTTTTTGCGGAGGATTCTGATCCGCTCCCCAAACCAGCGGTGCCTAAGTGTCTTAAATTACATGGATTTTGATTTCATGTGCTTGGCTGATTAGCTAATCCATGACTATCCATGACAAGACACGCGCTGCTTGTGGATGAGAATCCCACCCTGGGCTGACAAGCTGTAACTTGAGAAGTTTGCTAATGAGGGATCACTTCTGAACCCTGATTTTCATGGTGCCACAAGAGAGTGTCCCTGAAACGTTTTGGAAGGATTGTGCCCTGGTGTCCATACTTGGGAGGAAGGTCAGAAGGGAAAGACCATTCATATATTTTTGTTATATAACTTAATCAAAATTTTTTTGTGAGGTTCTGAGATAGTTCGCCACTGACGGCCACATAAGAATTTTAGTAACTTTTTCTCACCTTTTCTTCATTATTGTCATTATTCATATAGCTAATCTTATATACCCATATTCTTCATTATTTATTTATCTAGGTATTTAATTAGGAAAACCATTTGGATTTAAAATGCCTACAAAAAGAACTCCCGAAAGGAGAAAGTTGCGGTCGGATGCCGGACCAGCTCTATTGTGTTCCATCTGTCACGAGGACATGGACGAAACTACAAGCCAGAGGTTGCAGTGCGGACACAGGCTACATCAGCTGTGTTTGGCACAACTGCGGCAAACCTCATCCACGTGCCCGCTCTGTCGTCAGCCTTTGGAAATCGCACAGCCAGCAACAGAACGACCTCAGTCCTCCAGTACAAGTGGAGCTGTCCCCAAAAGCGGACCCCTTCCATCCACTACAAGGAGTGCACGAGACGATGACTACAGGGCTGAAGCAGTTCCGCCTGCAGAAGAAGCGAGTCCACCGGTGGCTGTGGAAACCACAGTTCTAAGAGATCTAATGGCGCTCGTACAGGACATGTCCACCCGGCTAGCCTCTCTAGAGAGCCAGAGAGAGAACCCCGCACCACCCCGGCCAAGAACTCCTGCTATGTGGGATTCGGACCCAAATCCGTGGGATTTCCCAGTAGACTCGCGGCGTGATCCCGAACGGATCCGGCCAGGTACAGCAATGAACCCGTTGGCTCCAGTTTACCGGCCCCGATTGAGCCAAGCACCGCCACCTAATCAAGCTCCCGTGATTCCGCCGGAACAACGCTTCCATCCACACGACATGTATCGGCTGAAGCCGACACAGATCCCCAGCATCATCCAGGGATGGAATCTACATTTCAGTGGGGAACCCAATACGATAACGGTAGAGGTTTTCATAAGTCGGGTGGAGTCACTGATTGAGCAGATGCTAGCAGGAGACCGCACAGCGCTCGCAGGGTACTTGCCTATGCTGCTTAGGGGAGCAGCACTGGAGACATATTGGAGAATACATTCAGCTCCACCATCCATACGCTGGTCACGGCTGAAGGAGGTACTCCGCATGGAATACCCTACGGTCGACATGGACGAATTAGTCCTGGATAAGATGAATGCTAGATGGCAGCGTCCGGACGAGTCCTTCCATAAATATCGAGCCGATATCCTTCGGTTGAATGACCAGCTGTCAGAGCCATTGTCTTCTACCCAAATTCTTCGCCTGCTAAAGCGCAACCTAAGACCGGAGATTCGTCGGCACATCGTGAACTCCGATCCACAGAGTATGGAGGCCCTGCTGAGAAATGTGCGTCGCATAGAAGGGTTTGAGGAAGACCTACGGGACCGGCCATACTTACTAACCAGGACGGGTCCTCGACGAGGAATCGCGGAATTGGCCCCAGATTATACCACCCTAGATCTGGAGGATGATTTGGACCCAGACCATCTTGCTGTAGCAGCAGTGGGAAGTCTTACGACCTGCTGGAATTGCCACCAAACCGGACACCGGTTCATTTCATGCCGAGCAGAACGTAAGGTTTTCTGCTACGGTTGCGGCAAGCCGGACACTTACTTCCCGGACTGTTCTGAATGTGCCGCGCGAAAAAACGGCCAAAAGAGTACCCGACCACCTCAGCGGTACTCGAAACCCCAGCAGTAGCTCCTCAGTCAGCGGCTCACCCCAACAAACCTGACGTTAACCCACCAGCCATGACCATTACGACTGCGGATGTTCACTCTCTTCCGGAGACCTCACCAACGACAATATTAAAACGACCATCGCAGTCACTGCCAGAAGAACCGCGGCAGCCTCAAGTACGCACTCTAAAACCTTATCATGTTAGACTGCAGGAATATCGAGTGGCTCGAGAGCGAATATTTGCTTCCGAAGTTGTCACTTCCCGTCCGTGCACGACAAAATGGTCAACCCGTCGTTGGCGGAATTCCCGCAAGAGAGTGCGCACCTGCCGTCAAACTGTAAACTCGTGTAACATCTCGGAGGTTGCTGAGAATGAGATCAGACCTTACCATCCAATTAAAGTGTTGGGCGAGACCGTGTTTGCTTTGATCGACACGGGTGCCAGTATCAGTTGTCTTGCCTCGAGCTTTGGCTCGAAGGTGCTCCAAGACTATCCGAACTTGATTAAATCCTGGCGCACTGAAATCAGTACAGCTGATGGCACCAAACACCCTATACGAGGTAAACTAACAACACCCGTGACGTTCAGGGGTCAGACGAAGGATATTACCTTCTACATTATCCCGTCTTTGACTCAGAATGTATACCTTGGTGTCGATTTCGTCCTTCGCTTTGGACTGGCCTCCGATTTATTCACCGATTTGTCTTTAAAAACCAGAAATGTCAACGAAATCACTTCTACTCCCGATAGGCATGACCTTACGCCTAACCAACGACAACGCCTGGAAGCATCCATTGCTGCTTTCCCATCGTACGCTACCCAAGGCCTTGGCCGCACCACCCTAGTCTCATACGCCATCGACGTTGGCGATAGTAAACCGATTAAACAGAGACACTACGCCATCTCGCCGGCCATGGAGAAATTGGTGTATGCGGAACTAGATAGGATGCTCGAGTTAGGGGTCATAGAGGAGTCCCAAAGTGCCTGGTCCTCACCGGTAACCTTGGTTGTAAAGCCAGGTAAAGTCCGCCTCTGTCTTGATGCCCGTAAGGTAAACGCGGTTACCATCAAGGACGCGTACCCTCTTCCACTCATCGATGGAATACTAGGGAGACTGCCGAAAGCCAATTATATCACCAGTCTCGACCTAAAAGACGCCTTCTGGCAAATTCCACTCGATGAGGGGTCAAGGGACAAGACCGCCTTCACAGTGCCTGGACGACCATTATATCAGTTCGTCACAATGCCCTTTGGCCTGTGTAACGCGCCGCAAACGATGACTCGGTTGATGGACAAGGTCATCCCACCTCACCTAAAACACCAAGTGTTCGTGTACCTTGATGATCTGTTACTCATCACGGAAACGTTCGATCAACACCTCCTACTTCTACAAGAAGTAGCCCTGCACATCAGTAAGGCGGGACTCACCATCAACGTACAGAAAAGTAAGTTTGTCATGAAAGAAGTCCGATACCTAGGTCATGTCATAGGACATGGCACTATCAAAACGGATCCAGACAAAACTCGTGCGATTGATGAGTTCCCCTTACCAAAAACTGTGAAGCAGCTACGACGTTTCCTTGGTGTGTGCGGCTGGTACCGAAGGTTTGTTCGGAACTATGCAACAGTTTCAGCGCCCCTGTCAGACATGTTGCGGAAGGGGAAGTTCGTTTGGACCGAACTCAGCCGAAAGGCATTTGAAGAGCTTAAACAAGCCCTCACATCAGCTCCTGTCTTGCACAGCCCCGACTTCACGAAGCCCTTCTCCATTCATTGTGACGCAAGTCAACATGGAGTAGGAGCCGTGCTGGTGCAATTGACCGACGAAGGAGAGGAAGCTCCCATCGCCTTCATGTCCAATAAGCTAAATTCGGCCCAAAGAAACTATACTGTTTCCGAGCAAGAATGTTTGGCAGCGGTAATGGCTGTGAAGAAATTCCGAGCGTATATCGAGGGCCACCAATTCGAGATCATCACGGACCACGCGTCACTACAATGGTTGATGAACCAGGCAGATTTAAGTGGACGCCTAGCCAGATGGGCTCTTAAACTGCAAGGGTTCAAGTTCTCCATCAAACATCGGAAAGGAACCCAGAACATCGTACCCGACACTCTCTCACGGATGTTTTCCCCAGAGGGAGCCGAATTAACAATAACTGACGAGGACCCCATCGAAATAGATTTGGACAGCCCACATTTCGAATCAGATAGCTACAAAGAGTTGAGGCAAACCATAGCGACACAACAAACACAGCTGCCTGATTTGAAGGTAATAGACGGCTATGTGTATAGACGAAATGAATACGCCACTGGTGATCCATGGCAGGAAGAAGAGTCTTGGAAACTCTGGGTACCGGAGGAAATGACACAACATCTGATCTTCCGCGCACATGACCATCCTTTAAGTGCCCACGGAGGTTACGGTCGGACACTACGGCGACTCAAGAAATACTTCTTTTGGCCTAAAATGGCATCCCAGGTCAAAGACTACGTGAGCGCCTGTGAGACCTGTAAAGGCACCAAAGCGCCCAACCAGCCTCTTCGACCTCCTATGGGTCAACTCAACGTTCCAGATCGCGTGTTCCAGCGTCTATACATCGATCTACTCGGTCCATATCCTCGGTCTTCAATGGGACACATCGGAGCTATAGTCGTTCTAGATCAGCTCTCAAAATTCCCAATGGTGGAACCTATCCGTAAGTTTACATCTCCATCGATCGTGAAATTCTTAGAGAACCGGGTATTTCATGTGTTCGGTGTTCCAGAGAGTGTGTACTCAGACAATGGAGTACAGTTCCGGTCTCGGCAGTTTAAGAGCCTACTTGAGCAGTATGGCGTTGAACACCAACTGACGCCCATATACTCTCCTCAGTCCAACGCATCAGAACGTTTGAACCGCACCCTATTGGCTGCGATCCGTTCCTACGTTCACCCATCTCAAAAGGATTGGGATCGTCGATTGTCTGCCATCACATGCGCTCTGCGATCCTCGTATCATTCTGTCACCGGTGTCGCCCCTTACTTTGCCGCCTTTGGACAGCACATGATTTGCCACGGTCAATCATACCGACTGTTACGGCAATTAAAGTGTTTGGGAGACCCCGTTGTTGCGCTGGAGCCCCACGAACGTCTAGGAGACCTCCGCCGACAAATCGGACGGAAGATTAAGGCCGCAGGTAGTGCAAATGAAGCGCAGTACAATCTCCGGTCACGATCTGCTAATTTCAAAGAAGGAGATGAAGTTTTCCGGCGAAACTTCCGCCAAAGTGACGCCGCGGGGCATTACAACGCCAAGCTGGACAGGCGATTCCTAAAAAGCCGCATAAAGAAGGTAATGGTACCTAACCGTTACTTGATAACGGATCCATCGGGAAAAGAAGTGGGGATATACCACGCGAAAGACCTGCGTCGATAGATAATTAGTCACGTCTGTTTGTCCGTCCGCATATATTTTCAAAAAACGCACAAGGGTTGTATATTTCCGGGCAAACATCAACATAAGTCAGTCCGTCCGTCTGTCAATTGTGTTTTTCTTTTATTGTCCGTCATCTCTAGTCCTGACGCCGAAGCCAACCCATGATGCACAGAAATATCCTTCAGCTCCTTTTTTCGCAATCCGCATTGCCTTGGGATCACGAGAAAATTAGCTGCCCTGTAGTAATCTAGGAGCTATGGCTCTAAAAGCAGCGCTGACACAGGCACACAGCACCAACTCAATTTAACAAGGAGTAACCATTCAGTCACCTTCCTCATCGCGACACTCGTTTTTTTTTTCGCATGAAAAATAATTAAAGGGAAAAATTTCTTTTGTACTTAACACCCGGGAAACAAAATTCTAAAACTGTTTTAATGTGTAGTGATTTTATTTCAATATCTTTTGAACATAATTTAACTAATTGCGGTGTAATGCGGTATGCAAATGCTTAGAACGAAACGGTTAACCCCTTAAATTATAGGAACGATAAAATCATTGTATCATTTAAACCCCACAAAAATTGTCAAATTTTACCCATTCCAACCATAATATTAATTAAAAATTGTTTTGTTTGTTGGTAATTAACGCGTGCCTGTCCTATTCTTTCGATTTATTTCCCCCTAATTACGCCTAATAATTATAAACATAAATTGCTTTCAATTGAAAACTTAATCGAATCTACACAAAAAAATAAACAATTTAGAATTTTAAAAATAACCGAAATGAGTGTGCATTATCACCATCGCATGTTCACACATAGATGGCACTTCTATTTCCATATGGTACGAGCGAGGTTATTGCGTTTGCCTCGAACATGTTTTCAGGGAAGAGTTTCCCATAAACCGCTCCGTGCACAAGACGGAGAAGATCAAGTGAGGTGAAGTGATGTGAATGTTTGGCGAGGGAGACGTGCTAAGAAAACCGTTTGTGGCAGAGACAACTTCTACCACCCTGTGGATGCACAGCGGAAAAAAAAAGAAGAAAAAAAAAAAAAAAAAGGAAAAACTTCACATATTGCTACTTTTTCTACGACAGTGCCTGTAAAAAAATGATAGCAGCTGCCAATATCGCCATGAGCCATCAGCATTAGGTCCCGAAGTGTGGTGCAACAGGCGGTTGGAAGGCCGAGGTGAAGATCTTCATTGTACGGAGCGGCGCATGTTGATTGGGAAACGGCGGGACCGTACTCCCTGTTTCTGGGAAAACACACCGTTTGGATGCAAAAAGGCGCATGGTGTATTCAAACATAGTTCAACAAAAAGTGATAAATCAGCTGAAAAGTTAGATCCGGAAGAATTAGTCAAATCACTCAATCCATATATTGACCAACGGATTGCATATAAAGGAGTATTAAACATTAAAAGCCGTAGAATAAGTAGCAGCGAGCATTACCACGTTCGAAGTCTATACGGTTGTGATATTCAGAGAGGTCTACCTCTATTCGCCCTTTGATAGCTAAATTTTTATAGGATTGTATACACACTTAGGATATATTCTATGCCCTCATACTCGTGTACTAATATTTGGTATACGAATGCGAATCTACGCTACCAAAAGAATGAAGTCGTGACTCATAAGTTACAACCGGTACACTAATACGATTAAAAAAAATAATTCCAGGACTTGCTTACCTCCAAATCGTCAACGAGCGCTCGTCGTCGAGAGAAAGGTATTGTAAGTACCCCTTTTACTTATATCTTTTTATTATATATATTAATTATTTACCTATTTATTGAAAAAATACATATAGATTCCTTATTTACGAAAATTATTTAATATCAGTATAATATTATATATTTATTAATATTTATAAATAAAAAAAAAAAAAAAAAAAATAAATATATATATATATATATATATATATATATATATATATATATATATATATATATATATATATATATAATAGAGAATTGTGAGAGTTTCAGCTACACATGAATTAACTCCTGAACACTTAAATGTTCTAAATTTCAATTCAGATTGAGCTAAAATTTTTCAAGTAACGTTCTCCGAATCCTTTGCCTTTGTTATAAGTCAAATTGATTTGTTCCCCGTTCATGAATACTTTTGCTGCATATTGTGCCATCGGGTAGTAATGACAGATCAATTACAGTGTAGCTTACAAACTTCTCAACACTCCTTACAAATCAATTGGAATCGTACTCTCGCATTCGCATATATCAATCCCAAGCTTGACTCTGTTCGCTTCGAACAATTCGTGGAATCAAATGAATTTTGTTTTTTTTTTTTTTTTTTCTCAAAGCACAAAGCATTACCATAACGAATAATTGAATAAGTCGATGTTTTTGTCTATGCTTTATAATTCTGTTAAATTGTGGGAGATATCCTCCTTAGTTGCCAAAATTGATGCTGAATTGTGAAAACGCGGTTCTCTGTAAAATGTCAATTTGAATAAGTTGGAAACTTAGCATGGTATAAAAAGTAAGATAGGAGTAACATCTACACGACAATATATAATAAAAAAAAAAATGAATTGTTAAACTAAAAATTGGTCTTTTCCCTTCCGGTCTTTTCCAACCGGGTATAGGACCCGGTACGGTGGCAGGCTTCCACCCCAAAATATGAGCCAGCCGCCGGGTACAGAGTAATTTCTTCTTTTGTTTCAGGAGACTTCATGGGTTGAGTGGCCCAAGCCAAGTGCCTTTTTATGGCATCGAGTTATGCAATTCAATTGTATAATTCTATGACATAAATTGGTCACCGGGGTACTCCCCTTCTGATGGGAAAGTTCATATAATTCAAGTTGTATGAGTTTTCCACTCAGAAGAGGAATACCTGGCCACTTCAACAGTTTAACATTGGATTTATTCCGGTTGGGTGGGCATGAAGGGGCTCCACCACCACCCGGTTGCCCCTCTTTCCTTTGTGGGCCCTGAATGTATTTGGGTAAGGACGAGGTCACCCCCAAATTAGTCTTTCTTGTCAGGTTGCACTTGTTCTCGCAACAAGTCGTAATTCCTTCGTGGAGGTTATCTACAGATTTGCGACTTTGGTCGTCCTCTTGATCTCTGCAAGCAATTCGTGAATGCGAAATGTTTTGTAGTGAGTCCTCGTGCCGGGGAAACGAACCCGCCCCACGACACCGCAATGCTAGCCTGCCAGCGCATTCACGCGTCTCCGGACGAGGGCATTCTCGGCAGGAATCAACACCTTCCTCTGCCGAGGCAGCAGAACATCGCTGCGGTCCTTCACGGACTTATTGAACATCCTTTATTCACTACAATGTGTCCAGCCCATTGCAGCTTCTGTAGTCTGACAGTCGTTGAGACCTCAGGCTCGACGAAAATTTCATACAGCTGATGGTTGTATCGAATTCGCAATTAGATCTAAGATACTTTAGTGGCTCAATATAAGACTTTTTTTCGAATATTAACGAATGCTCTTAGTAGACTGAAGTCGATAAGTTTGACACTGCTACGCTCGCTTGATTAACTTTCACCGTGCTCCCATCTCACTTGATAGACATAAAATGCATTCAGCACCAACACGGATATGCACGTGCTATTAAACGCAAAACTTCGAGCTCGCAACTATATGAAATTCCATTTTCATTGTACCCTGCGGGCACCCCACGTTGTTCGCTGCTTTTACGTTTTCTTTGGCGCTGTGGCTTAAATACATAGGTGAATTCAGTTTCCTCAATTTTCCAAACTAACATAGATTCCAAGAACGAGCAGCATCCTCCAGCACTGGCAGCAATGGATCAATGTTGAAAGAGGAACACTAGCAACAGCAGCGTTCTTAATGTAAATAACGAATAGATTTGTTGCACTTTACACACCTTCAGAATGACTATCCCACCTCTCAATATACAATCTGCTATTCGCATCATCATTTAGCACAGGCTCCATCAGGCCCAACCCTATTCAGCGCTTTACAATTAGAATCGGAATTGTCACATGAATCATCACTAATGATACTTTCTCATTGGGAACAGTTCTGTTGTAATTGCTTGAGTTTTCAGGCACTTTGACCCTCACCAACAACGAGCGCTTTTTTTGTTTGTATTATAAATGTAAAAAAAAATATTTTTTTTAAATTTTAGATGCTCCCCAACTTTAGGTGTTTTATTTTATTTAAATATATTTGGCAAAGGCGGTTGTGCGTCGTAAGCACAAAAGAATGAAATAAACCATACTTGATATACATTGATTAATTTATTAAAGGCCAGTTTGAATATTTTGTGAATATTTTCAAAAGAATCTTCTCGTGAAAGTAAGAATTTTATTCAATATTTCATTGCGCTGCTGGTCTTTCAAGCCATTGATATATTTTTATACTCTATTTTATGACTAAGCCTATTCTTTAAAACAAATAAACATTAGTTTTGATTTTAAAGGTAGAGGAATTGAAATTATTAATTGACAAATTAAAGAGGAAAGATTCTACTCAAAGTTGATATCTTCGGAAATCGTAACTGAACCAATTGGATAGTAATTATAATATTAAAATAACTATTACCTTTTGATAAAAAGACGGCACACCCCAACTAAACAGGTCCTTATTGATCAAAGAGTATCCTTGCATCCTTACAAGCAGTTTACGGGTTATTATTGTCAGATGAGGGTGCATTCAATCTAATACAATATTAGAATGTCAATTTAGCACTCCCACTCATTTAAAATAATCTTTAACAAAAATCAAAATGTATAATTCAAATCTTAACTAATTGCTCAATCCCAGTCTTCTGATGTTCGAGTTGTACTTGATTGCAGGTAACGGTTCCGTCAGTACCTCTGCCAGTTGATTTTCAGATCCAACGTGACGAATTGTGATTAATCCTTGGCTTTTTTTCCCGGATGTAATGCAAACAATGGTTGATACGCTCGTTCCGATGATGATATTGAGGACTTTTGACCCAGCGAAATACTCATTGCTTCTGATTGACCAAATCGAATTTTCTTAAGAAGGTCTCGCAACCATATCGATTCTTTGGTACCTTCACATAATCGTACATATTCTTGTTGTTCCAAGAGATGACTGCATTTCCTAGCAAAAAACGCATAACCAGGGGTTGAACGGCTCGACTTGTAGTCACGGGCATGATCTGCATCGGTGTAGCCGACCAACTCGGAATCATTCAAACTCGTACTGTATGTTATCTTCATCTACTTCGTATGATTTATATAACGACAAATTCGTTTGACTGCGTTGACTTGCATTTGACTAGAACTTTTTATGCAGCGGCAAACATTTCCGACTGCGAATGATATGTCGCAGAAAATATGAGTGAACCGCAAGCATTTCGGTAAGGAAACCTCATTTCGCTGTCGTCATCCGTGAATGATGTCCAAAATGTTCCAATGTCAGCTGATGTGGAAATCGATTTCGACTTTTCCATGTTGAACTTTCAAACAATCCTGTCAATGTATGATGTTTGGAAAATGCTAGTTATTCTTGCTTGCCAGTTGCATCTAATCTCCAATCCAACATAATACTCAGCATATCCCAATGTTATGTTGAACTTGCTTGCCAACTTCACGACCAATGAATCAAGTGACGTCTAACTTGGTGACAGAATTAAGCCATCATCGACATATATTAAAAGAATTACCTTGTCGTTGCAAATGTCTCCATGAAATACACATGGATCAGAGAGCGACTGCTTCCTCTGGCGTTCCTTCATGAATTCGACAAAGCTGCTGTTCCAAATATATGACGATTGCTTTAATAAATACAGACTCCATTTCAGTCGACCAACTTCTCCGCCCTTATGCTCGACGCCTTTCGGAACTTCCATATAGACAGTTTCTCATAATATTGCTTTTAGGGGAGCGATCTATACATTGAAATATACTAAATCCATACAGTAGATGGCCGCCAATGCCAAAACACATCTAACCGTAGCGGACTACGGGTGAAAGGGTCTCTTCATAATCAACTCCGCTGCACTGAAAATATCCCTTCGTTACCAGCCACGCTTTGGACTTGGTAGATTCACTTGGACATTTTATTTTAAAAATCCATTTGTTTCCCACTATGTTTGTGCAATTATCTGGCCTCTAGATGATTTCCTCTGTTTCATTTCTTGACAACAACCTCAATTCGTCTTCAATCACGTCCTTCTATTCTGCCTTCTGCTGGCAACTCATTGTCTCTTCACACGGGATACCAAGGGAAATGGAAGGCGCAAAGATACCAACACTGCCATTAAAGCAGTACAGCAACGCGGTCGGCCCGCATAATGGTCGGTTTTAGAGCACAGGCAGACAATAAAGAAGCATTCTGTGACGCAGTTATGTAAGTCCTCGGCAAAAGAGCAACTACAACCTCGCTCGAGCTTGTGGCAACGATCGGAATAAGAGATATTGACTGCATGACGGATCTGACCGAGGTGGAAGAGACCATCAAAAGGAAGTTCCCTAGTGTAGGCAGGATCAAAGCCAGGCTGATACCAGAAAACCATAGGGGAAAACACTTGACCCTCATTGCCTTGACCGAAAAGGACGCCGAACATTCGTAATTTTTGAATAAGGGCAAAGATAGAATAGGGTGGTTTCCTGCAGGATACGGCGGAGGGCAGCATCTCTTCAATGTTTTAAATGCCTTGGCTGTGGTCACACTGCACTAGAATGCAAAGGACCCGATAGTAGTTCCCTGTGTTACAAATGCGGTGAAATGGAACATAAAAAAAAAGAGTGTACATAAGAGGCACACTGTATTCTTTGCAAAGATTCGGTTGCAATATCTGATTTTGGACACGATGTTTTCTACGAGGCCCTAGCCAAGGCAAAATTAGAACTTCGATGACCCATATCCTGCAGCTAAGCCTGCACCGCAGTTCGACCACCCAAAATTGGCTTGAGCAGTTTGCGAGGGACATGAAAGCTGGCTTTATACTGCTGAGCGAGCAATACCATGATAAAATTTCGGCATCAGGGTATCCTGATGAAACTAGTACTGTCACAATCTGGGTTCAGAACAATGATTTCCAGGCAGAGAGCTGTGGTGTGATGGTTTCGTGTGGGGTTGGTACTCTTTAGTGTGTACGTAACGCCGAACGAATCGATATCATTCTTCCAAGCTAAGCTTAATCCTTTAGCGGGTACTGTTTCAAACGCAGACGACGACGTGCTTATTGGGGGAGACCTCAACGCTAAAGCAATCGAACGGGGTATGACTCAAACAGACACGCGCGGAAAACGAATCCTGGAAATGGCAGCCAGGATGGCGCTCGTCGTACTGAACACTGGAAACACGACGACTTTCCCCCGTATTGGCTGTGAATTAACCATATCGGATATGGCATTCACCCTGGAGCCTTTAGTACGGAGGACGCACAATTGAAGAGTATTAGAGAACTACTCAGCCAGTGTTCAATAGTGCATTCTGCTTGACATCAGTGATACTGTCTCCCGACGTCTATGCTCTCGACCTTCTATAACTGGGTGGATCATCGGAAGGATGGACGTCGAGAGGTTCGTCGAGGTACTCACGGCAGATACTCTGCTGCAGCGCGGTCCATAAGGCAGAGGCATGTAGCCACACCAGGTGACAAATCATCCTGTTAGTGACACTCGACATTAGCAATGCCTGAAACTCCGCTAGATGGGTGGATATTATGAATACTCTAGAAAACTCTTTTCAATTTTCAGAATATCTAATGCGACTTCTGAGGAACTACCTGAATGAGTGGAGCTTGCTTTGCGAAACGACACAGGGCCAACGAAGGATGGAAGTTAAATCGAGTGTTGCCCAGGGATATATCCTTGGTCCAAACCTGTGCAACATATCCTACGACGGGCTACTGAGCCTGGAGATGCCAGAGTTGCGGCTCTGGTCGCTGGGCGCACCATTGAACACGCGTTATTTAGACTAGGTATGATTATCTACCGAATGAGAGACTGGATGACTGCTCATGCGCTCAGTCTAGTACTGGAGAAATCCCAAGTGATCATCCTGACAAACAAGAGAATCCCTAGAGATCAGTATTGGAGACATACAAATTAAAACGATCGACTCGAAGATAAGTTTCTCTGAGCAAATCAGAGCAACGACTGAGACGGTTGCTTCGGGAATATCGGCTCTGAGTCGACTTATAGCCAACGTAGGGGAACCCAATCCATCAAGATGACGCCTCTTGATGAATGCTGTAGTGTCAGTGCTACTGGATGGATCAGAAATAAGGAGCGACGCTCACAGTAAGGAGGCATACCGAAAACGCTTGGCACAGGTACAGGGAAGAGGAGCACTGAGGATTGTACCTTCATATCCGACAGTCTCTGATTCGGCGGTAACTGCAGGCATGATACCTGTTACCCTCCTTGCTAGGGAGCGCTGCGCTATTTATTTGTGTCGGAGCGAGCACCCGAGAGAGACGGTTGCCCGCGAGGATACAGAGCGCTCACTCAACGATTGGCAATAGTCTTAGGTGAATTGCACGAAGAGAAGGTGGACTGGACGCTTCAACCAAATGTAAGATCGTGGCTAAATCGAACGAATGGTAAGATTAACTTCTATCTGACCAAGCTTTTGAGTGGGCATGGGTGTTTTCAGTCTTCCCTTGCACAAGGTTGGTAAATCACGGTCCCCCGACTGTCGGTTTTTCCCAGGAAAGGAAGACGATGCCTACCACACATTTTTTGCACGCACAAAATAGGACAGACTACAACGGGATCTCTAAATGGAGACGAGAGAGCTCACCTGGGATAGTATAGTCACGATGATGCTTGGATCGGTTGGCAAATGGAACCAGGTGGCACATTGTAATCGGGCGGTCCTAAAAGATAAAAGGGACTCACAGCATCCGGGGACGCTTGCCTAGGAAGTCCACTTTCACTCTCGCCTCCCGCTAGGAAGGGGTCCCACAGCCTTAAGGCGCCCCGGGGTAAAAAAAATGAGACCTGGCCCGAAGTAATATTTCAAACGGTTCCAGGCTATGTTTCTGGGTTGATAAGGGAGGTGTTTAGTGGGTAGTCCAGTCGATCGCAAGTATGGGAGTCCTACACTCAGTGCGTAAAGGGCATTCACCTCCCAACCACAAAAAATAGTATCAAATCAATGACTCTTATGCATTATAATGTCTATAGATCGGTTGACAATCAAATTGTCTAAGGATAACAAGGTGAATATGTTTTAATAAACTACAGATAGGAATGTAGATGACTGTCATTATTCGCCGTTAACAATTTTATAGAAATTTGAAGTTCCTTAACAAGATGCAGACTCATTGAAAAAACTCTAGAGCAATAATTGAGCATAAACCAATTTTATTCTTGGAAGAAAAATTCTATTCACTTTTAATGGTCTGAATATTTTAGAGAACCGAAAACTTGCTCTCATCAAATGGCAGTTATCCTGTCTGGAATTTTCCTCGAGTACTTTCTCAACGATTTCAAAATTGATCATCAATATTTCTGCTATGGAAGGCAAAGATCTGAAAACAACAGCTCCAGGTAAATCAAATAAATTCAATAGACCTACACATTATGTCCTTCCCCATCCGCCAATCCATCACTTCTTCACGGTCGTGGGTAACTTTGCTCAGACTTTACATGAGTGGATTTCTGGCAAGAAATCATCGCAAAAGCCTCGAAGCCGTCTAATATAACGAAGAGAAATCTCTACGAACCAACTCAAGCGAAATTCAATAGATTTTTGTGTCTGCCTACCAGGTTTTATTATTATTAAGGTATTCATCGTGGCCATAGTCCCGACTCTTATTTATTTACTCCATTACTCTGCACAGCTAATTGTTATTCATCGTGGCGTGCAAATTAATTCATAATTACGTTAGGAATTTCATTTGAATAATCACCAGCAGAAAATATGGATGCGAGAAGCTGACGGCGTGGAACAAGTGCTTGGTAAGTGTAAGAATGGAAATGGACTTCCAAGCGGTGATTAAAAGGAAAATACTGAGTTGGTATACAATTAAAGTGTCTCAAGATCTTTTTCTTTCTCATTTTTCCCCGGGACGATAATGATGTTGATGATGATGATGCTCTGGCCGAGAGTACTTTGAATTTATTTAGAAAACTTGGGATGATTGTTGTTTTGCAAAAAGGAAGTTGCCGACGGATAAAGATTTAATTTAAGGAAGCGGAAGGCACCAGCGATAGGCATGTTTCCAGCTGGAAATATGGAGCCACTATTTATGATGCAGTTGATTACAGTTAATGAATAAAAAAACCAGTAAATTTGCAGAGAAAAGCTAAAACTGTAGCCACGTGGCTAACATCCTACATTATTGAGATGGATGAATGTTGGTCTGCTTTGTTTTCATATCCTGTCTACCTGCTGCGATGCCCGGAAGTTTCACTGAATTAATTTGATTGATGATGTTTGGTTGCTAGGGGAGTGATACCATACAGAATTGATATTAACACCAGTGAGCTTGCTGTTACTTTGAGGATTATTCAAACATTGTAACGCGCCATTCACCAACATAAACTACGATACTAAAAATAAAGAGTCATAATACCACTCAGAAAATTTCAAGCGCCCGCAGATAAAATTTGCATTTATCTTACAAAAATTAGAATATTCATCAACGCTGACTACCTAGAATCTGGGATAGGTTTTTGAATTTGCTTAATTTAAGCGCCAGACATCAGCAGTATTGTATGCATAACAAGAAAAATTTATACTTGCAAACGTTTTCAGCTAAAATGATACCACATACCATAAATTCTTGTCAGACTCGTATGAGCTTTCGCTATGTACACAACGCAAAACGGTTTCCGTTATCTACGCTGCACCTAATCCTTGCTAGTTTCACTGAAGTTCTCAGGTCTGGAGGTTTTTATGAAGTCAGTGATGTATCACTGAAAGGATGCATCTGACAGTTTAATCTGAATAAGGTTACACATGTGAGATTCTATTGCACTGTCTTGTGGTTGGTGAAGATGAATTGGCTATGTCAAGAAGGCAATACCAATCTCTGGATCTTTTACGATGGCTTTGGTTATAATTGTTCGTTTTGTTAGATTGCCTTCCTACATGACATAAATTGTTAAGGACGAGATAATACCATGTTATGATGGTATTGCGGAGAATGTATTATTGTAACATTTTAATACAAAAGCTAAGAAGTTTATAGCTATCAATGTTGAATTATAAATTATATTTATTTATTTTTTTATACCGCATGTAACAATAATTCGTAAAATTCATGACCAAAGTAGGACCTGACCAAGGTCCAAGCTATGATGAGAAGCGATCGTTTTACCCAGCTCAATAAGGGCCACAACGCAACGTGGTCTATTTACATGGTTGGGCTCGAGTTGAAGTTAACTAAGGCCAAATTTGCGGCAAAATCGACTGCAATAGTAAAGATGCGTTTAACTTTGTTCAATATAAAATAAAGTTTACTGTAGCTAAATCTAAATAAAATTTACTGTAGCTTAATTACAAGGAGAAAGAAAATAAACTAATCCATTCATGTTTTACAAAAAAAAGTGTCAAAAAAATACAGAAACAGAAAAACACACCGAAACTTGTACAGAATAGTTCAAGTAAAAATGAGATGGTGGTAATTTAATGCTTCTGTAGACATATTGATTTTTTTGCTTTGCTTCAGCACTACATCCTCTTTGGCCCTTCGCCTAAAAACAGTTAGCGTTAGCGTTTTCATTTCGACACCAAAAAAAACCTTTTTTACGGCCAAGATAGAGATATGCCGAAGGATAGCTCTATCTCACAGTATGTCACACAAAGATCTTGCAAAAGAAGTTCATGCATGGCATCGATGTTTTCTGGTACAACGGCTGTTTCTGGACGATACCTCAAATACCTTCTCGTCAAATTGAGCAGTCTTTAACACATGACACTAATTTTTCCTTTTGCGAACAAACATCTCAGCAGTTGCAGCCAATCATGTACGCTCCACATGCTGCAATTTCTATAAATGAGCCTGATGTAGCTATTATTGAAGAGGAGGCTCTTCAGGCTGTTGCTCCTCCATTGCAGCTATTCGTTTCGAGGCTAGCATATAAAACTACGGTCAAAATGTTAACGAAACACGTGAAGCGTAAACTTGGTTCATCATCTTATACTGTGTTAAGTTAACAAAAAAAAATCTTCCTCATCGTCAGATCGCCTCCTTCAAAATAAATGTACCAGCAGAATGTAGCGCTCTATTGAATCAAAATTTGTGGCCTGATGGAACTTTAGTCAAGCGTTACAATCCTCCTAGAAGGCGAAATTTTCTCAGAACTTCACATCGAAAAATCAACGCATAACAGACACTAAAACTTATAATAATATTAACTTATACTATCAAAATGTAAGAGGCTTGCGCACCAAATAACATAGCCATAGCGTTTCATACATTCTCACGAATGATAATATTATTTGCTTCACTGAGACTTGGTTGACGGAATTTTTCCCAAATCACAGTGTCGATCGGAGGGGCCGTGATTTTCATCTAACAGAGAAATCTGATGGTGGTAGAGTACTGGTTGGTGTTGCTAAAGATCTTTTAAGTGAGCTTTGTGACAATTTTCATCCCCCCGACATAACTGAACACGCATATCAAAATTAATACTCTTTCTGCTCCTTTGTTCATATTCTGCATTTATCTTCGCTGTAACTCTTCTTTTGATTTTTATGATTCACTATTTGACTCACTATCATCGTATTGTCTTTCAGTTCATCCCATTTCACGTATTATTATTTGCGGTGACTTCAATCTTCCTCCCGTTGAAGGGCACTTAACATCATCTATTGATATCTTGTCTTCCAACCGACAGTCTGCATTACTATCGAATTTTCTTTCCCAATCTTCCCTTGATCAATTAAATTACGTTCTAAATACAAATAATCGGTTATTTGATCTTGTAATGTCGAACATCGATTCTGGGCATATTCACATAGCTACTGCACTGCACTCCTACGTGTTTCCTGACACCCCATCATCCCCCTCTGTTGTTGGACATCAACATGAGCTTTCCAAACTCACTTAAATGCCATTAGCAGCTCAAGCTCAGCTTCTAGAAAGCTAATTACAGCGCAATGTTGGAATTGAAGAAGAAGCTCTTGATAAATTTTATTCCCACCTCGACTCGGTTATCCATCAATTTACACCACTATGTAGGTCCAAAAAGACCTTTGAGCCACCTTGGCTCAACCATGACATCTTAGAAGCTCTGAAGATTAAGCACAAACCTCAACAAAAGTTTAGATTGACTGGAGATCCTGACTCTTAGATCCCGTGCCTCCGCGAAATCATCAATTAAAAGTTCAAGAAAAAATTACTTTACGCAAAAAGAGCAGGCATTTCATTCGAGCCAGTCAACGCCATTCTCGTCATATATTAATCATCCGAAGTCCTTCCCGCACTTTTCTTGCAACATGCATTGGAATGATAAACAAAATTCAACACTGGAACAAAATTCAACACTTCAACTTGTTTGCGGGATTCTTTTCCACTATAACTTGCTCTTCGGCATCTGATTCTTCTTATGATTTTCTTGTTCATTTGTCTCGGGCTGATAATGCCCCTGCAGTTAGCCCTGCAGATATCGAATGGATAATTAATGCTCTTGACACAAGCATTATTTCTGGTCCACACAGAATTCCAAATGTGTTTGTGAAATCTCTATCTTCTTCATAAAGTGTTCTCCTCAGTTTTATCTTTAATAACACCTTGTCCTCCGTAGTTTTTCCTCGCATCTGAAAGACAGCTAACATCTTCCTAATTCATGAATCTGATCCTCTTTCGTGTGTCTCCAACTACCGTCAAATCTTACTTATATCGTGATTCCCGAAGATCTTAGAACGTTCAGTTCATAATCACATTTATGAACTTATGTATTCTTCGATATCTCCTGCTCAACATGGTTTTCTTCCAGGTCGATCGACGACTACAAACTTACTTGAGTTTACTCACATTCTTATTCACGACCTTCCTACTAAGCTGCTGAAATTTAAATGGCCTCTTTGCGCGTACTCATATTAAAAAGATTTGTTGAACTGATAAAAACGAAATAAAACGGTTGTATTCCAAGAGTAAAAAATGCAGCCTCCCGAATCGCATCGCATTCGACACTTCTTTCAAATTTGTCACCTGCAGGGCTTTCTGTAATAGAAAGCTTCACGGAGCATGCATAGATGCGCCTAGAGATTGGTACCATCCGTACATGAACAATCACTTCATATGCTCGGATTGCCAAGGGTTCGATGTTACCCTACAAAATATGTTCGACAAACTGATAGGCTACATTGATAAACTCAACGATGAGTTATGACGACAGTTTTGTAGAAATGGCTTCCAGTTTCGACGAATTATCTGCCAGAATTATGGAAAGCAACAAAAAAGTGTGTAGATCGCTCGATTGGCTTGGTTCACAGCTCGCTTCAATCAAAGATACTTTCTTGTGCTATTCCCCGAAGGAAAGTGATTGCTGTAAAGATTCTCCGTCTCTTTAAAATATAGTTGAGAAAGTGCTAGAAAAACATCATAATAGCCTAGAAAAATTGACTAAAGACCAAGAAGATTTGTCTCAGCTGCTATCGAAACTAAATAATGTCGGAAAGATGTGCAGCAATCTCCTACAAGATCAACAAAATTGTCTCACTAGGCCAACGATCTCTCACCCATTGGTTACACACTTCAGTAACACAACGCCCTCTTCTCCACGTAGTCCACGACGCATCTTCAAATTTGACACCTTCTGGTCCGATGAAGAGTGGGACAGCAGAATACATAAACTTTTAGACTGAAACCAGCAATCTGACTACAACATCTTTTTTGTTAAGGGTTCAAGAAAATTCAACAACGCAATCTCAGTTCAGAAGTTGTTAGTAGATGTCCTCCTTATCAATGGATGCAAGGTTGCGGAGCTTCCTTTCCGGCATCAGCGACGACGTGAGTTTAAGGTATCTATTCCCACAAGATACGCCTGGCTATTCAAGAACTTCAAGAAGAAAAATGGTGCCTGTTCTTGGAATGGCTTGCTTTTCAAGCAATGGAACGAATACACTACTGGCCCAGGATCCAAAGATTGTGGTAATAAAAGTAGCCTTAAGCATAATCGTATAATCTTAGATAGTAACTACAACCCATCAATCAATAATCACATCAATCCCAGCTCTAAAACCATTTCTCCCTTGCCTAAAGAATCGAATGTTAATCTCACTTCTTGGGCCGACTAAACATTGCACTCCGTTTGTGTACGTGCTGGCGATTCTGAAATAGCTTCAGATTCTGTGGCATCTTATGCACAAGAGTTGGATACTGGTCCTTGCTTGGTACCTAAATCCACTGATCAGGGTAGATACAAGAATTTTATCCGTGGAGAGGACTTGATTCTAGTTTCGTCGGGATCTACTACTCAACCGATATAACCTGCCTCAAACAACTTAACCCAGCCATTCTTAGATCCACTTCTGCCTCCCTCAGTCAAGGCCACTATGGTGTCAGGAGCTGACCTGGAAAAGAGATACATAATGTCTCAACTCAGAGATTGCCATTTCAATATCACCCTTTCTGAAACATGGTTGACGGATTCTCACATTGATGAAGACATTCTGGATAGTAACTGGAGGATTTACAGAGATGACAGAGATCCGATTAGCACTGGCCAGTCGCGAGAAGGCGGTGTATTGATTGCCATAAATAACTCCTTCATAAGCGAGCCAGTTAACTGCACGCTGCATAATTTCTTCCAGCATCAAGTGGTCAAAATAAAAATGCAAAAATCTAATTTGTTTATTGGCGTGTTTCATGTTCCCCCTAAATCGAGCCATACTGTCTACGACAATTTCTGTCAAATTATAAGTGATATCACTGCAATGACAAATGAAGACGATAAAATTATCATTACTGGTGATTTTAATAGACCTTATATACGGTGAATCTCCTTAATTGTAACGATTACAACTTAATGAGCACCTTCTATACTAACGATTTGCAGCAGATAGCTCCTGCCCCCAACCAGAACGGTATATGGCTAGACCTTATTTTTTCTAATGCATTCGACGAAGCAGTGGCCAATTTAACTGATGACAATGAGAATCTGTTTTCTAACACGAGTCATCACTTAGCTTTTTCTTTTGATTTGTCCTGTCCTGATACTCTCAATTCTATATCGTACAGTAGAACTATTGTATATGACTTCCGCAATGGCAATTTTGGAAACATTAATAGTCTTCTATCCAGTGTGGATTGGAACGGTACTCTCTCAACGTTAGATTTGGATACGGCTCTATCCCCCTTTTATCGTATCATTTTTGACGCCGTTTAATCTTTCGTACCGAAAATTAAGAAAAAAGATAAGATTTCAGAACCATGGCTGGGGAGTGGTCTATGACATTTACGTAACCAGAGAAACAAACTATACAGGTTGCTCGGAAAGGATAAATATGTAAGCGATGAGGCTCAGAGTAAGTACATATAATGAACTTGCACTTCATTCATAATTCAAAATTAAATCGCAAGAGGCCTATCAAACTCACGTTAACGTCGTAGCAGAGGAAACTATTTCCAATCCCCAAAAATTCTTCGACTTTGTTAACGTTAAGCGCAAAACATCTGGTACCGAGCAGATCTGTGAATTATTTGCTGATCATTTTCAGCATGTTTCCTCTAATTCAGTCACTTTGCCTCATTTAGAGTCGTTGGAAATGGTCACAAAGACCTTAATTGGAAACATCACCAGTTCTGAAGATGAAATTCTTCAGGCTATTGAAGATCTTGACCCACTTAAAGGACCCGGCCTTGACATTATTCCTCCTTGCTTTCTATCTCTCTGCAAAGATGAATTTGTTAGACCTCTCTTCCTTATTTTTGATAAATCATTAACATCTGGTACATTCCCCAAACTTTGGAAACCATCATTTATAGCACCAATTCAGAAAAAAGGCGATAAGCGGCAAGTGGAGAACTATAGGGGTATTGCTATCCCAAAACTGTGGGAAAAACTTATCTGCAGTAAAATTTCCCCCATTATCGAACCGAATATGAATGAACAGCAACATAGCTTCCGTAAAAATAGGTCTACCACCACTAATCGAATCACCTTGACGTCGGATATTCTTTGTAGCATGGAGCAAGGCTACCAGATAGATGCTATATACACAGATTTCAGTAAAGTGTCCGATCAAGTGAACCATGAAATATTAGTGAATAAACTTCGCATTTTTGGCATCTACGGTTGGCTGCTCAACTAGATTCAGTCATATTTGAAAGACCACACACAATGCGTTAAGTTTCAAGGTCGGTTGTCTCGTGAGTTCAGTGTCACCTCTGGAGTGCCTCATTTTGTCCACTCCTCTTTAATATTTACATCGCTGATCTTTCTACAGTACTGTCTGATATTCCACACCTGTTTTACGCCGACGACCTCAAACTTTACCACTAAATACAATCCTTATCTGATGTATCTTTTCTCTAATCCAAATTAGCTGTTCTCCTTCAGTGGTCCGATAGAAACCAGTTTGCTCTCCATATAGAAAAATGCCAGATAATAAGTTTTGCAAGAAAAAAGAACGTCATCTTACATGATTATGACATTAATATCACACAACTAAGAAGAGTCGAGAGAGTTATCGACCTTGGCGTAGTTTTAGACACGAAACTCCACTTTAACCTCCATTTGATGAAATCCTGAGCAAAGCTTACAAAATGCTAGGTTTCATTAAACGTAGAGCAAAAGAGTTCAGAAATATCAGGGCTACTAAATCTTTGTATACCTCACTTGTCCGTCCACTTCTTGAATACGGCTGCACAGTCTGAGACCCCATATTTGACATTCATAGCCGTAGATTAGAGTCAGTGCAAATACAGTTTTTGCTCTTCACCCTTAGATTCTGTGTGATCCTATTATCCACTATCTTCTTTCTTGTGAGGTTCGACTTCAACTAATCAACATAATCAAAAACGACATACAATGACTTTCTTTTTAAACCCGAGTCCAATCTCATTTCCATATAGCCTACACAATCAGCCGCTATCTACAGTGACCAAGTTCAAAGACTTAGGGGTGATCTTCGACCCGCGACTCAAGTTCGAAGAGCACATCTTTGGTATCACGTCTCGTGCTTCTCGGGTTTCCGGATTTATTCTCCATCACTCTTGCATCTTTGGAAATATCCTGTCTCTACATAGGTAAATGTTTGTACTTTCTCTGGTAAGGAAGGCGATGAGTACCACACCTGCTATCACTAACACTGCTGACCCGGAGGCTGTTCGATATGCACGTGCATGCCAAAAAGGACGAAATTGACGCCATATAAACGCAAATAAAGCCTATTACTCGGTACGTTCCATTCTAAGGTCCCGAGTTGTGCATAGGCAAAATACGCTTCTTGTTTATAGACCATTGGTCAAACCTGTGCTGACTGACCCTGACGAGCAAATTCGAAAAAGCAGTGGGCATATTGGAACGCAAAGGGCTCTGGAAAATCTACGACTCCGTGAAACAAAGAACAGGGTGGGGATTACGTTACAAAGACGAATTATTTGATGAACCACATGATATCCACATGAGTAAAGTTACGTAAATTGCAATGGGCGGGCCGTGTAGAAAGAATGGAAGAAACTCAGCTACCCATAAGAACATTGAAGGGTAGAGCATAAGGTCCAACGGGAAAACCCAAGACACATGATAGAAGCTGATAGCAGGTCCTTGCTGGAAGCGATCAACAAGCGAATGAGGTCGCAGAGCCGTGAAGCCAAGACTCGGCCTGGGTTGTCGCGCCATAGATAATTATGATGAACCCTTAGATAGTTTTCAATTTACTCCAGTGGGAGCATAAGAGCACCAAGATTTTCATTTCATGTTACCTAAGGAATATGTCATGTGAAACGTAAGACTGAAACAAGAAAACAATTATTTTTTAATATATGCAGCCAACAGGACCTTCAGTATTAAAATACTTAACAAAATCATTCGTACTTGAATTTCCTTGACATATTGCTCATACTTGTATGTAATCAGGAACGAAATCAGGAATATTCCACCATAGCCCATCGACCTCATCACCAGAAACCACCTAATTAAACAAATCTAAGCAGATTTTCTGTGTCCAAGCATATGTCAGTGATTTGCACAAATACAAGTTAAAACGTACGTTGAAATACCCGCGAGCATCGTTAAAATCCGCGCATATATGCATATTGAGTAGATAACATCGCTAGGAAAGGACTCAGTTTCCACATAACATGGCAATGGCAAAGAGGAAATTTTTTTTGGCGTTGCTGTCGAAAGGATTCTGCTGATTTTCTACTAGGATGTGAGTATCTACCTTGTTAATGGCGGGAGACAATATTTAACGTGGCATACACACTCGTCCTCATATGCACACAATCCACATGTAGCTCTTCAAAACCTGTGTACTCGTATTTGCATATGGAATGGACTTTTCTCTCGCTATCATTCCGAATCGTAGACAACCTTATACGGGAAGATCAAAATTGTACATGTATCCTTTTGTGAATGGTTTATGTACCATCGTCTGTCTGTCCGTCTGTCTATAAATCTATCCAACAGCACAATCTATTCACGTTCAGTGCTTGTATGTTGGTATGTCGCTGTCTTTATTTCAGTATGTTCTCGTCGCTACTCTTGCAAAGTGGAGATTTGCATTTAAATTGGAAAATGAATTTCAATGAGGTTCAACTCAACGTTGGCAATCTGATGTAATATTGTCGTGCTGTCGTTGGGCTTTAGTATAATTTTCGCGTAAATAAATACAAGATGAGAGAAAATCTGCGCCACGGTTGGTGTTGGCTGGAAAAGCTTTCTGGCATATCATGGGTCATATTTTGGTATATTGTATTTTTTTTTTTGTTTTTTGAATCATATTTTATTTTCGTGAAAAATTATAAAGGATGGAATCGATGGACGTTGGACAATATGCGGTAATCCTGGCTCCTAGATTATGAAAGTTTTATGAAGGTGTTGGATAGGATTATTCTGAACATTTTTTAAAGTTATAGAAAAAGAGGAGTAACTATCTTCCATGTTGTCTAATTCCTTCTATATCCTTTGATTATAGCGAACAAAAAATTTATTTAACTTTTCTCTAATATGTTGTTTTTTTCATTTCTGTTTAAGTTCACACCGTTCGTAGCACAAGTTGATTTTCAGAAGCCAATGAAGCCTTCAGTGAAATGAGGAAAGAACAAGAGACCTACGCTCCTGTCAGAAAAGTTCTGTACTCAACTTACGATATGCAGTCACCAACAACGAGTAAATTCAAGAAACACGTTAAATAAATGTGCACGTTTGAAAGAAAATCTATTGTGTCTCCATTTGTGACGGTCGCCATTTTGTTGGAAAGTAACAAAAATCGCTCATATAATTTATTTCCAAAAATATTTATGATATTGAGCTTATCTGAAAATGTTAAGATCAAATCAAAACTGCAGTGTCTGATTCGATGAAGAATGTATTGAGTACCTAAACTGTGTGTTATTGTTGTTGTAATTAGAAGAACTTCAAATGGCTATAACTTGCGTGAATATTATTCGATTTTCATCAAACTTATATAGTATTAGGTCCTTATGAAATACTACTTAAGTATCGAATTTTATTGAATTTGAGGATATCAACACGATTTTATTGGGGAAAATGTGGAATTCGAAGATAATACTATTATTAACAAAGTCAAAAAAATTTCGAGTTTTGGCGTATTTTTTCTTGTACTCATAAACATTTACCTCCATTTTTTTCAGATCACAGGTGTCCAATCGCGAGGGGGGAGGGACACACATTTTTCGTGTATTTCCCCTTCCTGTGCACCTCTCGAAGCAAAAAATGTCAGTTTAAGACAGGTTTTGAAAAGTTCTCATCAAGACTTTTCATTTGATACCCATATCGGCTACCTTTGAAAAAAAATTTTGTCACTCCCCTATGTAGAGAGAACGTCCCTTAAGTATTTCGTAAATTTTTTTTTTTTTGCAATGGAACTTTGAAGAGGGCACCACTTTGCACCTATATGCAAAAGTTTATGTTTGTAGCTTATACGGTTTGCGAGAAAATTGCTGTGTCACACGGAAGGACGGACAGACAGGTCGCGATTTTAGTATTGTTTTGCAAAACTATTTTACAAAACCCAAAAAAAAACCAGCCCCACAAAGCCTGACCTTTGAAGACTGTGGTCTTGGATAGGTTCGCTTACTTAGAAAGTCCATCTTGATAAAACGGCGTTGCATATTTTTCAACGGAGATTAACACGGAATAAATAAGCTGCACAATTATAGAGCACTTATAAAAAATGTGAATCAACCCTGAATATTCATGATACAATTCTGTGCGAACTAGGGACCTTTTACCCAACATCTAGCCGTCATCGTTGCAGCACTGCAACCCCTCACGACGTGGCTTTTCACAGATAGCGCCTCACGAAGTCTCAGTTCTTCGACCACGTCCTCCAATTATCGAAACCAAGTAGCAATGCGCTGTTTTTGTCTACAAACTAGAATCAGCGTTTCCTCAGTTTTCCCACCTGTCTCCGTCCCGCAGTTTTTCAAAGGAATACCGTTTAACGTATCCATTCCTGGTGCATACGTATCACATGGCCAGCCCTATGTAGCTTTTGCAATTTGATAATTATGTAGATTTTCGGCTCGTGAAATGCTTCGTATAACAACTTATGTTTGTATCTCGCCCATTTTTGGTCCCCTTCTTTTTAAATGACTTCTAAAGGAGAGAAGTCATGAAGGTTTTGCCCAGGAGTCCACACAATTTTTGCATGTAAAAGATAGGATAGGCTGCACTAAGACCGCTACAAAGAAACAGCAATGCTCCATCCGGGTAGTCTAATCGGGGAGATACTTAGATTCATTGACAACTGGAACCATCTGGCACATTATGTTTGGGCAATCCTAAAAGATAAAAAGGGCTCCAAGCAGTCGGGGTGGGGGGATTACTTATACTAGAAGAGGGATCAACCAACTTGCAGGCGCCCCAATGCGTAGCAAAACGAGGCTTAGCCCGAAGTAATACATCGGGCCGTTTCAAGCTACGTAAGGCTAGCAGAGGCGGTGTTTAGTGGGCATGAATACGCTTCACATACAAACCACAAATGTAAAGGATGGTTATCATTTTGACCCGTATTTTTAGGTCTTTGTAAAAAAAAAATTTTATATAAAGACCTACTAGTTTCGCGACCTATCTGTCCGTCTGTCCATCTGTCCGTGCGTCCCACTAAGTTTCCTCAGAAACTATAAACGTATAATGCTCAAACTTTGTGGAAAGGTCAGAAATGATGGTCTCTCAAAAATGTAGGTCTTACCAAAAATTTAAATATTTTTTTAAGTGGGGTCCCCCCTAGTAACTAAGTAGCCCTTAAAAAATTTTTTTAATCAAAGGTGGTCGTGTTGGGTATCAAATGAAAGATCTTGATTATAATTATAAGAATCTGAAAGAAAAAAAGGTCAAAATGTACCAAAATTATCGATTCGCATAATTCGAATTATCGATTCGCACTACTAGAAAATTTGTTTCGAACCCTAGGATAGTTACAAAGATCTTCGATCAGGAGCACTCTATTTACTATTTAGAGCTCTGTGAAATTTTTTTCCGTCCATCCGTCCTTCTGTCCGTGCGTCGCAGCAAGCTTCCTCAAAAACTGTAGCAGCTAAAAACCTCAAACTTTGTGAAAAGATCACATCAAAAGTTTAAGTTTAATCAAACATTTCAAAATTTTTTAAGGGGGATCCCTACTTATAACGAAGTGGCAATTAAATATTTTTTTACAATATTAAAGGTAGTCGGGTGGAGTATCAAATGAAATGTCTCGATTCGATCTTTTAGAATCTGAAACAAAAAAAGTCATTTCATGCATCAGGGAGGGAGTCCAGGACGAGAGAAAATGTTAAAACATTTTGTGTTCCGCTCTCGTGATTGGACACCGAAAAATCTAAAAAAAAAATCACGGTGACGGGTCCTTATGTATACAAGGGCCACAAATACCTCAGAAGTCGAAATTCGCTCAAATTTATTAATAATTGATTTGAAGGTTTTACATGTTCACCCATAAAAATAAAATGGTACCCTTAAACTCCTTGAAATTTATGTTAGGTTGTATTTAGTTAGTCTTTGTGAAAGGATGGAAGCTCATGTTGCAGTTTATAACTTTTGACCTACAAAGCAGAACCAATGATATGAATAGACCATGTAAACTATGGTTGGAATGTTAGCAAGCTGGATACATGTAAATTTATTGAATCCATAAATACATTAGAGGGGCTTCCGGGTGAGATTTATGCAGCAAAACAGGTTGGGGCCGCTATGCTATACATCCGGCAAGGTTGTGCCACTTCCATACCCCTCTGAAAGAAATTTCGGGGGAAAAAGCAGCCTTATTGGTGGGCTGATGAAATTGCGGCTCCCAGACGAAATGCCCTCTTACTTCGCGAAGAGCACAACGAGCTGAAAATAGGCCTAAGGCAGCGATACTTGCTGCGGAGCACTTTGTAGCTAAAAAGGAGCTTTTTAGGGCGATTAAAAAAAGCAAGGCGCTGAAATGGCAAGCGCTATGCCAAAAAATAGACACCGGCCCCTGTGGTGATGGCTACAGTATTGTAACAAGTCAGCTAAGTGTTATGAAGTCCAGCAGGGTACTTGAAGCCAACGAGTTGTGTTACTCGCTGATGCTCTATTCCACACGCATTAAGAAAGAAGGAATGAACCGCACGCTTTACTGGAGTGAAATATTCTTGGAATCACTAAGGAAGAACCTTCGGAGGCCATCTTGAAAATGAAGAACAGGAGAGCTCCGGGTCCTGATGGTATACCAGTAGAAGAAATTAACCATGTTGTCGAAAACACCGCAGAGCTCCTTCTGTAAGTGTTCAACACCTGCATTTCGACTGGGACATTACCGACTCGATGGAAAGTGGCCTAACTCGTGCTTATACCTAAAGGCAATGGCGATGTGAGTTCCCTGTCAGCTTACTGACCACTTTGTATGATGGATTTTTCTAGAAAACTGTCTGAAAGCATATTGCGAGCAAGACTTTCGACCGCAATGAAGACTGCAGGTGACCTTTTATTGAAACAGCATGGTTTCCGAAAAGGACATTCAACTATCAATGGACTCTACGAAGTGGTGAACGCAATAAAAACAGCAGAAAAAGCTGCCACCATGCCAGGCCAACCGTCGTTCTGATTACTCTGGATACTGAAAATGCCTTTAATTCAATAAGGTGGATTGATATCCTGAGCACCCTCGAGCATAGATTTTGCATACCAAAATACCTGCACGCTGTGATAAGTGATTACCTCAAAAATCGGGCGGTCCAATTCAGAGCCTGCGATGGACTGAGAAAGAAACGAATCACCGTCAGTGTAGCTCAAGGATCTATTCTTGGGCCTTATATGTGGAATGCAACCTATGATGAACTAATCTGTCTAGACATACCGCAAGAAGCCTTCTTAGTCAGATATGGCGATGGAGTAGCGGTAATGACAACATCACGAACGGTGGACTTCGCGCAGCTGAAAATCAATTAGTTCATGAGGCGAATTGGCCAGTGGCTTGACAACCATGAATTCGAGTTAGCAGTGCGAAAACCAGCATTGTCATCTTAACGAGGAAAAGAATTCTAACTAATCTTCCAGTCACGATTGGAAACAAATTATAGCCACATCTCATGTATTGAAATAGGAGTGATCCTTGACTCGAAGCTCACCTACTGGGAGCATATCCTTAATGTAACTGAAAATGCGGCAAAGGTAACAGCAAACTTAACCAGAGTCATGATAAATATCAGAGGGCCCCCATCAATCAAGGCGATGGCTCCTTATGTCGACAACGCATTCCATAATGCTCTATGGGGCAGAGATATGGGCTGACGCAATGAGATGCAAGAAATACAAAAAGCGATTACTGAATGTGCACAGAAAGCTGGCACTTAGAATTGCGAGCAGCTACCGAACGGTTTCGGAGAGCACAGCGATGGTAATTGCGAGTGTTATTTCTATTGACCTGCTAGCTTTAGAACGGAAAAACATCTACATCTACGCTTATCAAAAACATCAATCCATGGATTAGCTGGGATCACGGAGAAGTAAGTTTTTACTTGTGCCAGCTCCTCTCAGGCGAGGCGAAACTGAGGAGTTCCAATGGAATGCGATCCTACAATGAAACTCATTATTCAGGATTTGGATGAGTCGCCCGTTTTCATTTTTCCAGATGTAGCGGGTACTCGTCAAGGACGCGTGGATGTTTTAATGGACAAAATTAGTGAATGTCAGCAAATAGTGCAATTATCGAGGCCTTGTCAATTCTAACCGGGACGCATTATATGTTAGTGCAGAAAATCAGAACCTATGAATTTCGAAACAAGCTATGACAACCACTGTATGGAAAAATTATTCGGGAACGTAGCTAAGCGAGATGACTCAAATCAATTTATGAGCTTCAATAGTTATGTCAGAGCCCGATTCGCCAGAGTTCTTTTAATTGCTATACAAATCTGTCACATAGTTGTGCTAATTGAAACAAGCATAGTTTTTGATAGGTCTTATTTGTTGCTTTTCAAATCATTGAAAATTGTTCTTCGTTGATGTAGTGGACAATTCCAATGAAAGAAGTTTTCTTGATTTATTGAAGGATCACATACAAGAAGCCCATCAAAGCAGATTTAATGATAGCATGTCGAAATTCAAAGGCAAAAGTCATTTTATCATACCCAAAATGAAGGCTTGGTACGACACATTTAAATTACTACACAAAATATTTATCGAGAATCCGAACAATCCTAATCTTGAAGAAAACGATCAAAGTTATAGCATAATTTGACGCTCTTATGCAAACAGATTTTTAATAAAATATACAGCTTTAACAAAACCTCCTTTACCCAGAGTGGTTGTTTTGTGTTTGATCCTCCTAAAGCCAGCATACAACCTCCATTAAACACAACTCCAAAACCACAACGCTTCACATCAAAAGCTAATTGCTTATTTAGTACCATTCAAACCATTAGTTCTATTCGTTGGCATCCATCTACAATAATACTCAGCTACTGCTATATATGCAAATTAGATAGATTTTCTCAATCCACCTCACACTTTAACCTCCCCTCACACGCATTGGAAATTCCTTCCAATTCATGTACAGCCAATATAACTAAACTTTCCCAACTATATATATGTGCATGATAAATTTAATGTGAAATGCAGGTAAATTGTAAGCATCCACCGAAAAAGTTGCTCCTTTCGAAATGGTTACATCGAACCAAGGATATTTCATATGCAGTAGCAGAGACCACTTGATTTGGAATTCATTGTCATAACTGGAATGTATACTCGCAGAAACGTACTTTACTATCACTTCAACCCACCCTGTTACAATTTTATCATCGACTCAGCAAGTAGTTTTAGATATTATGTCAAATATTTCCATACCATTGCCTCGAAATTGAAACTTTACATTCTATCGTACTGACATACGAGTAGGAGTAGAGTAGTAACAGGATAAAATATAACCAACGAACCATGATTCTAACTACGAGTAGAATAAGTGCGCCTATAGATAATTTCTGTTCACATACCATGTAGTACTCGTATGCATAATCTATGAGAGAATTCAGGGTTGAAATTAATTCATATGAAATTCGTGTTGGTAACTTCTCATCGGAACAATTTGTAGAGTGGTAAATTAACATTAGGAAAATTGCTTGTGTGCGACGCCCCCTAACGATGTAAGATACGTGGATATTGATAAATGGACCATAATAATGTATGGACAGTGGTAGAGTTGATTTTAATAGGAACAGGGGAATAGGCGGCAATTTATTAGAAGCTATTGATTGGCTAGAGGACAGAAGATAATGAAAATTTTGATTGAAAATGTGAATTCATTAAGGTTTCTAAATGAAGATGATAACTCGTGTTAACGCTGTCCGAGAACGATTTGCCATCTGTTCTTTATGTGATGTGCAGTTTTCCTCGCTTGATCTACTCACCAAGTGGTGGAGGAAACGTTTTATTAAAAACGTGGCTTTGCAAACAACCCAATTTGCAATGCATGATCTATTGGCCCCTCTTTTTAATGTAAAGTAAATCTTCGGCACTTGGCAATCCTGTAGCTTCCATATATGTTTGTTTGCAGATCAGGTATTGAAAGCTTGCAGGCGAACTGTCAATCGACGTCGGTCTAAACGAGCTATTTCCGTGGAACAGTGCATATCACTACAACACGCTGTTAGCGTGCATGCCTAGATTCACACATGTTCCTAAATGAAAGAGTTCAACGTGCGTATTCTACGCGCTTTCAAATAAACTGTTGTAGTGAAGTAGTGGATTCAATTCTTCGTTCAGGACTATAGCGATGGTCTGCTGCCTCAGCGGAAGAGGATGTTGAAATCCGCCGAGATTGGCCTTGTCTGGGGACGCGAGAATGCGCTGGCAGGCTAGCGTTGCGGTGTCGTGGGGCGGGTTCTTTTCCCCAGCACAAGGGACCCACTACAAAAAAATTTCGCAATCACGAATTACGGGGCCAAAGAAATGTCGACCGAAGTCGAAATGGAGGTAACCTACTAAGCGTCAAAAGGTATTGCTGACTCAGAAGGCAAACTGGGCCTGGGAAAAACAGACGGATATGAGATGACTTTGCCGTTACCGACGAGACTTATGGCCCACAGATGAGTGGGGCATCCAGATGGAGGCGGTGCCCCCTCGCACCCTTCCAACCGGACCAAGATCCAAACGTATACGTGGCCATGTCTTTCTATGTCATGAATGGGCACCCGAGCGGAAGGCCACTCTACCCGGCAAAAGCCCCCGTTAAAAGAAAAGGAGGAGCGCGCCTGATGGCAAACTCATTCTGGTGGAGGAGCCTGACATCGATGCAGGTCCTATACCCGGTCAGGTCGAACAAAATGGAAAGACAGAAGGTGTAAAGTTAATAATTCATTTTATTTTTTTTTACTTTAGGTATTTTTATATTAAGTTTCACTATAAAATATTACAGTTCTCGTGTGTTCCAAGTAGTAGAGCAGAGAAATAGAACGCTTTACCGCAGAATAATATTTAATAGTTGCATTGAGAGAGAAAAGTAAAATTTTAGAAACGAAGGCATTAAGCGAGTTATCGTCAGAAAATCACATCAAGTCTATGCTCCTTTATCTGAAATATAATTTAATCTAATAGATGAATTTACTTATCCGTCGTCATGCCAGAATCATTTCTTCAAAATTCACATTTCAATTTTTGGAAAAATACAAAAATAACAGTACATTTTGCTTTCATAAGATTACATATTTTTACGTTTATTTTTAACGTTACGTTTCCTTAGATGCTAATAATTATAAACAAACCGGACAATGGCGTCCACTGGTACTGCGAGACTTGTAGACCTTATTCAAATTCAGCCTACGTTACTAGGCTCCGCATGGCTAGCTTAACGGTTAAAACTTTATGTGATGAACTTAGTGCTTTGCACAATAAATGTTCGGTTGCGTGTAATGAGATTGCTCCCTTGCTCCAGTTTGCTGACACTATATCTGCGCATCCTCTAACTGAGACGAGTCTTGAGACTCGCGATGTATTACAGCCTTCCGCACCAGATCTTCCTTCATCGGGGGAGAATACTAGAATAACATTAGATACTGCCCCCGCAATAACAACGCGAAATAAAACGCAAGCTAAACCTACAGCACAAAACAGCGCTGTACTGTTGACCAGCAATGATTCAGAGGTTGTATTTCAATCATCACCTGGGCCCTCATCTTCTCGTCGAGGTGCTGTATCGAAAAATCGACCCACTTCACCCAACACTCTTGTAACGGATATTCAACCAACGTCAGTAACTGGTGTTTCTAATTCCGCTCTTAATCTGCCACCACCACAGAAAGTTCCATCTCTTCATGTCGTGGCGCCGCCGAAGCAAATATTTATATCTCGTCTGGCTTATGAGTCATCGACGAATGACATTTGTGATTATGTCTCAACGAAATTTGGACCTTCAGTAAAGATCATCAGCTGCCACAAACTGACAAAAGATAACATTGAGGGAAGAGTTATAGCTTCCTTTAAGCTTACTGTGCAGTCAAACTACAGCATAGTTCTTCAACCAGAATACTGGCCTCCTGGAACACTAATTAAACCGTTCGAGGCAACCAAAAGAAGAAATTTTCGTCGCGTTGTAAGCTCTCTTCCGAAACTTTAACAACTGGTCACCCTACAACTTCTTCAAATATAAATTTAAATTTTGATATTCAAAACACTTCTCGTAGCTTCAATCTTTATTATCAAAATGTACGTGGCATGCGAACCAAGCTGGAAGCTATTAAAATTGCCTCTTCCATTTCCGGCGATGATTCTATTTGTTTTACAGAAACCTGGCTAACTCCAGATATTGCCAGCAGTGAAATTTTTCCACTATATGATGTCTACCGCACTGATAGAGATCGTTTGATTTCAGGTAAATCTGACGGTGATGGTGTACTTATTGCTACTCACAAAGCTTTAGACAGCAAACTCTGCTCTGACTTTTCGCCGTCTTTTCCAGTAGAATGCATCACTGTCTTAATCAATATCTCTCAAGCCATGAGTTTAGTATTACTTTGCGTGTATATCCCTTGCAATGCTCCTTTCCGCGTTTACAACAGTTTTTTCTCTGAATTATCTTCGTATTTCTGTAGCATCAACCCTCTATACAATATTTTAATCTGTGGTGACTTTAACATGCTTTGCCAAAGGTGGGACTCAAGCTCTCATACCCTCTCATCCTTCAATGATCTCTCTATCCTGTTTTCTTCCTTTTTATCGCTTTGCTCCCTATCGCAATTAAATATGATCCCAAACGCAAACAATCAGCTTCTCGATTTCATCCTTACTACCAATCCTGCTTCTATCTCCTCGATCACAAAATCCCCCTGCGAATATGTAAAACCTGATCCCCATCATCCTCCGTTTGAGGTTCGTTTATCTTTTCTTGCACTTCAGTCCAAACGCACTCCTTTCTCCCCAACATTTAATTTCCGCAAAGCCAACTATGCAGCCATTCAGCTTGAGCTGGATAATATTGACTGGGATTCAATGCTACAGAAGCTAGATGTCAATTCAGCGCTATCAACTTTCTATAAGAATCTCAGTAGCATAATTGCAAACCATGTACCTATCAGCCAATCCCCTCGGAAATAAAGCCCCAGCTGGTTGTCCACTGAGGTCTCAGACGCTCTCTATTTGAAGGACCAGGCGCGCAAAAAACTTCATTATTCCAACTCTAACACTGACCTCACCCACTACCGCCTGCTTCGTAAAGAAGCCAAAAAAGCGGTTAAGAACGCAATGCGCTCTTATGATTGAAACATCACTGCAATCTAATAATCCTAAGACCTTTTGGACATACATACTTTCGCTGAAAACAACATCCCATATTCCTAATATCTTTTCATGGCGTAATTGCCAAGCTTCTGATAGGCAAGCTATCTGTGACCTTTTCGCTCAATTTTTTTCCTCCACATTTAAGGTTTAGAACCCCACTATGTACTCATCGTGTCCTTCTCCTTCCCCTAGTATGAATTCTTTCGTGACCTCTCGATCGAAAATTGAAAATGTACTGCTTACCTTTGATATTAATGGCGGTGCGGGTCCTGATGGAATACCAAATCTGTTCGTTAAGTCATTATCTACCCCACTTTTAATTATTTTCAATATTAGCCTTTCTTCCTCCTGCTTCCCTAACGTCTGGAAGCATGCTAACATCTTTCCGATCCATAAGTCCAGAGATCGAAGTGAAATCTCCAACTATCGTCCGATTTCTTTGCTGTCTTGTTTTGGCAAGCTCCTTGAGAGAATTGTGCATAACAGAATGTACGATGATATCAGTATCCTGTTTGCAAATGAACAACATGGCTTCATTAAAGGTCGTTCGACAGTAACTTATTTGTTAGAACTTACGATTACCATCTCTCTTGCTTTTGAAAAGAGTCAAGAAGTCGATGTCATATACACCGATTTTGCTAAGGCCAATGACAGTGTTGATCATGGCCTTTTGGCTTACGAACTCCGATCGTTCCGCGTTACCGACTCTATCCTCTCTTGGATCTTATCCTTCTTATCCCATCATTCCTACACCGTTACATGGAATATTTTTTTTTTCGCCGGACTCATTTAGCCCAAAATCTGGTGTTCCTCAAGGATTAATTTTAGGCCCGTTGCTATTCAACATTTTCATTAATGATCTTCCCCAATGCCTGTCCTCTAATTGTCTCTTTACGCTGATGATTTAAAAATTCATCGCCCCATTAACTCCAGCAAAGACTGCTTAAACCTCCAAAATGATCTTAACAATCTCCAAAATTGGTGTCAAGGTAATTTATTTCCTCTTATCATTTCTAAATGTTGTAACATGAGATTCACCAACAAAATTCATCCAGTTTTATATGAATACCAGATTGATGGATCGGTGCTCGCACTTGTGGACAAATTTAAAGATTTGGGAGTAGTATTTGACCCAGGTTTGAAATTTAACATCCATGTTTCATCCATAACCACAAGAGCTTCATGTGTCGCTGGTTTTATTTTACGATCCTCTTGCAAGTCTTTTAGCATTTCAACCAGCGTCCATCTATTCGTACTTCTAGCCCGGTCAATCCTTGAGTATGCCTCCCAAGTATGGTCTCCTCACTGTACCAATCTATCGGATGCTGTTGAAACTGTACAGCGTAAATTCAAACGATCTCTATTCTACAAATATAACCTCACTTACAGCTCCTACGATGAGCGCTTGCAGATCCTAAACATTCCATCACTCAAAAATAGGAGAGAACTCTTAGACCTGTGCTGCTTATTTAAATTATATCACGGTATTCTTTCATCCAACCTTCGTGAAAGGCTTTACGAGTATATACGTCCCACCTCAAGAACGCGTTCAACTGACATATTCTTTGTGCCCTTTGCTCGTACCTATATTTATTTTTATTCATTTTTAGTTCGCGTATCACGTCGTTACAATGAGCTCCAGCTGGGTCCTCTGCCACATTCCTTAAACGCTTTTAAAAGCATATTGCATAATATTCTGCTAAGCATCCAATGGTTTATTAGTATTTTATATTCTTGTTCTTTTTTTCTTAATGTAACTTTGTTTATTCGCATGTATTATATTATATTTCATTACCTATTTTGTAATTGGGTTCACGAATCTGTAAAATAGTGTAAATAAATAAATAAATAAATTACAATTTTGTTGGTGTTTATTTAATTGATCTAAATAAATTCTCTTATCTAGTTTTAATTTCACATAACACTTACAGTAACTATAATCGAAAATCCTTATTTAACTTTATTTTGATTTCAGTGGTAACCATTAATGTAGTTTTAAGTTATTGATTGTTATATAAAGGGAAAAACAAAATAAAAAGTTACGCTTTGTAATAACAAAATCAATCACATTATAAAAAGACGAAATACAGATAATACATGTAATTAATTATGAGATACTTCAATGAAGTTTTGATTTTACGAATTAGTTTGCTCAGAGCTTTAAGAGGAATGGAATAAATTTTCGCTTGCCAGCATGATATTGATGTATTTTTTTCTTCACTCACATTCCCTGTGCTCAAATTTATTATAATTTTATTTATTACACATAATAATTATCCGGAAATTCTAGCGTAAATTCTGTATATAGTAAATCTTGCATATCAAATATAGGGAGGAAAAATTGTTGCAATATTTTTTCTCTAATGTCCTGTAAATATTTTTTTGTGTTTATGTAGCGCGGTATATATATATATATATATATATATATATATATATATATATATATATATATATATATATATATATATATAGGGTGCGTACGGTATTTGCGGACATGCATAAATGTGACTATAACTTCGCAATTTTTTTTTTCCTTTTCCGATAAGAAATCGCGGACTACAACATCACTCCAGAAATGAAGAGACATGCTGTCATCGTCGCTATATGTGCAAACCATAAAGATCTAGAGATCTCTGATTTTCTTGATTGCTCCCGTTCATTCGTGCATAAGTTTCGGCATGAGTTGGAAGCATCAGGAGGCGATACAGAATCGGTTGCAAAACCCAAAAAGCTCGAACAACGTTTTGACACTGTCCGATCTGCAGAATTTTTAGAGCAAGTGCAAGCGATCATAGACGAGGACCCTTCAAAATCAATGGAGGTCCTTGCGAGTGAGCTTCATGTTTCTGAGCGCCTTATTCGTAGAGTTGTTCACGAAGACCTTGTGTATAAGTCTAACGTGATGCGCAGAGGGCACTTCATGTCGGAACGAACACGGGAACAGAGAGTTCTCTGATCAAAACGTCTTTTAAACAAAATCAAACACCCTGCGGCGCCCAAAATGCTATGGTTTTTTCCGACGAAAGAATTGTTGATCAAGATCAAAAGACCAACCACAGAAATGACAAATGGCTATGTTCAAATTCTACGGAGGTTCCTGTTGTTATGCACACAAAATTTCCAGCCACTGTTATGGTGTTAGGTGTTGTCAGCAACTAAGGACATGTTATGCCACCAAATTTTTCACTTTTTGGAGACAGTAGTGAAACCCGGAATAGACAATGTAAGCGGAGGCAGACCGTACATTTTTCAAAAAGACACTGCTCCTCACATAAAGCGATGGCGACACAAGATTCGATGGCCAAAAATTTTCATGACCACATTACACCGAACCTATGGCCACCTAGCTCCCCAGACCTTAATGCTTGGGATTATTACGTATGGGGCGTAGTTGAGCGTGAGACCAATAAGCGTCCTCATAATACCACTTCTTTGCTGAAGACTGCTATTAATGCCGTTATGGTCAATATGAACAAGGAGCATTTGATTCGGGCATGTAATCGTTTCCGGACTCGGATCGAAGAGGTTATTGCTGCTAATGGTGATTTTATTGAATAACTTTATAGCCATATATTAATTTAACGTTGTACAGAAAATTCCTGAAATTTCATTAAATTTTATTAAAAATACAATCAAACTAATTTTACTCTCAACTTTTCCTCAAATACCGTACGCACCCTGTAGTTCCAAGTACGTAGAAGATTTTATTGAACTCCTTAAATTAAAAGCTTCTTCGGGTTATAATGAAATAAGAAATAAAATACTCAAAAAGCTAGCTAATATACAGGGTGCATTCCAAAATAAACGAGATTGAGCTAAAATAGAAACGACAGGAGTTTTGTTCTGATAAATTCGAGTTTATTTATTCAAAATAGTCTCCTCGGGCCTCGATACACTATTTTGTGCGATCCAAAAGCTTTTCGAAAGAGTGTTTCAAGTCATTGACCGGAATGTCCTTCAGGATATCGGTACAAGCATTTTGGATGCCCTCTACGGACGCATAGCGTTTTCCTTTCATGCAATTTGCCGAATAGTCGCAGGGAGCCATATCAGGCGAATACGGTGAGTGATTGATGGTTAAAATGCTATTTCTAGTCGAATAATCAGTCACAAGAGTGGATTTTTATGACAAAAGTTTCGTTTGTTTTGAAAAAAACGTGCACAGACCTTCTTGAGCCCAAATGCTTGGTTCAAATGCGATAAATCGATGTTTTGGAGATATTCAACTCCGATTCCATGAATTTCAACGATGATTACAGCTTATTTTTGATAAATTCACGCACAATTTCAATGAAGTATTCGCTGATCACTGATTTTGGACGGCCCGTATGTTCATCGTCATTTATGTCCTCACGACCATCTCTGAAACGTGTAAACCACTCACAAACTCTGGCACCAGATAGACATCATCAATACAAATGTTTCGGTAAACGCTTTACCGATTTTAAAACAAAATGTGATATTAGACCTTTGTTCGAAGCTTATTTTTGTACCGATGACACAAACATGCTGTCGCTTTAGACGCAGTAACTTCGCTACCACTGAACCGAATGTCACTAAACTTTCACTGGAAGTCAGGGAGGGATGTAACTTTACAACGCACTGCCTCATTCTGGCGCCGCCAAAAAATGTTTATGACAAAAGTCTCGTTGATTTTGAAGGCCACCTAGTATATGTCATATCCCTAACGATACTTATAAATAATTGCATAAATTTGTGCTGCTTCCCCGCTCTCTGGAAAAAAAGCGATTGTTGTCCCTGTACCCAAAAGCCAGCAAAAGGGCAATTAGTCCTTCCGCATAGAGACCCAATATCCTTGCTAGCATGTGATGGCAAAATATTTGAATATGTAATCAAAGACAAAGTATTGAGTCACTGCGAGGACAGGAACATCTTTAAGGACCGACAGTTTGGTTTCTGCAAGAATAAGTCCACTTCACATGCACTCATTATTCTGGCTGAAGATGTGAATGCTGGGTTCAGAAAGAAACATACCACACTGGCCTGAGCCATCGATATCAGCGAAGCTTTTGCTACCATATGGATAGCCGGAATCTTTTTTAAAATGAAGCAACTTCAATTTCCTATCAGCGTATGCTACCTTACAATGCACTACCTATTTCAGCGGAATATATGTGTAAAATACAATAATGTTCTCTCGCATACTATTGACATAAATGCAAGAGTACCACAAGGGTCTGTATTGGGCCCCATTTTATTTAATTTATATTTTTCAGACTTCCCTGAGGATGATCAAGCCAGGGTTAAAAATATATTCTACACAGATGATACTATCTTATATTCGACTGGACCATCGGTAAGGATATCAATGAATAGAATGAATTCCTACTTGCTTACAGTTTCAAGATACTTAAATTGGAAACAGCATTAACACGGAGAAATCTATCGGTATACTCTTTAGAAAATTGCGAAGGCACATCAAACCAAAAGTTTATAAGGACACACCAAACATAAGCCTGTATATTAACAATAGGAAAATACAAGTACCGGAAAAATTAAAATGCCTTGAGGTTATACTAGCTGATACTTGGTCACCGATTCCACATGTGGATAACACGCTACGGAAAACAAACTTTGCTTTTTTCCGAATAAGTAACGCGTTAAAAATTAAAGACCTTAACCCACAAATAAAATTACTCATATACAAGCAATTAGACCGAGATTAACTTACGGATTCGAGACATGTTGCAATATTTCATCTAACCAGAAGAAACGATTAAAGATCTTTGAACGAAAATGCTTATATAAAACTTTACCGGTGGAGATAGCCTCTAGAAGGCTTTGAACTGATGACGGTATATTTGTTAAAATAAGTACAGAAAATCTGTAGGGTAAGTCCGGGATAGTTGGACCATGTTTTTCTAAAGCTATTTTTTCCGAAATTTTGCAATGTCTAGGATAAGTTTTATATTTTTTTAATAAATATATATATCTTTAAACAATTGTAAGGAACTTGTATTAGCTAAACTTTTTAATTCGATCATTTCACCCTTTTCACATCAGCTTAATGTAAATCTATAAGACAAATTTGCTCTACATTTGAAGCTTATCTAACGTCGCGCGGATATCGATCACTCTTTCGGATGGCTCCGATAGCTTTTTAAATTACTTTTTATATGGAATTGTTTGTAGCTTTATATAAATGAGTTGCATATTTTGAATAATAATTTTTCTGAAAAATTATTAGAGAAGAAAAATGTTAGAAGAAGGTGGTTTCGACGTGTGCACTAATTCTCCTCAGGCCATCACTCTTAGATACACACCGGTGATGGCGACCACCATGCTCAGAGGTGAGGGAGTTAATTTTTAATTTTCCTACTTATGCAAACTCAATATGTTTTTGTATCTGCAAGATATATTCCAGGTAAATTTCTCTTGTAAGTACTTGTATTAGCTAAACTTTTTAATTGGATCATTTCACCCTTTTCACATCAACTTCATGTAAATCTATACGACAAATTTGCTCTACATTCTCTAATAATTTTTCAGAAAAATTATTATTCAAAATATGCAACTCATTTATATGTAGCTACAAACAATTCCATAAAAAGTAATTGTAAGAAAGTTTGCAGTTGTTAAGCTTATCACACCGGGAGTTATGTTTTTTTGGTTTTGCTCGATGGTCCGTCTATCCCAAGGATACTCGGGTTAGATGGACCACCTAATAGGGATTGATGGATCTCTATTTTACGTGACTGAATCAGGATATAACACAAGAAATACATGTTATCAAAGGTATGAAGACTATTTATTCCAAGCTATAAAGTTAGGGTATAGAGTTATAAACTATTTGATATGATTAATAGATTTGACAATCAAAATAATTAAAAATTGGAGCTAGTATAACTCAGTTTCTAGAAATTTGAATCAATCAGCAGTCATCTTATTTGGAGGATCTTGCTTTCCGCAGTAATCGCATTTATCCTCGGTCCTTGTATAGCCTTCATGTGTCCAGTGGGAGCATGACACACACTTAATCCAATCTTCATCTCGTTTTGTTTCGTTGCAGTTCTCTTTACACCATACACAGAAATCTTCATCCCAGTCACTTTCATAAAGACTATCGTTGCAAATTGTGTCGATATCAATATCTTCAGAATCTGAGGATGACGTTAGTTCTTTTTTTCTTCGCGTTCTCTTACTTTCATTGATCGTTGTTTGCATGTTGTTCTCATTTCTTTTCTCTAGCTTTTTTTCTCCTTTTCTCTTTTCTTTTCCTCTCGGCCTTTCTTCTCCTCCCTGTCTTTCTTCTTATATTATAATTTTTGAGTCGCATTTTTTTTTCTTTTTCAGAGCAGTTATGTTTTCTGGAGAGCTTAACACTGTTGATATAGTTTGAACTTTTCTTTTCACAGTCTGAACTTTGTTGACACAAGGCACTGGATGTAGTTTGTCCAATAACTTTGAAGGGGTCACAGTTTCAGATTTATTCTGGTGCTTTTCAGAAGGTCCAGGTAAAGGAACATTTTCAAAGCTTCTTGAAGTACCAGCACTACAACCGCTTCTTGAGGAATTTGAACCTGCCACAGCAACATCATCACTTGGGCTATTAGGACCAGCAACAGTGGCATCGTTTTTTAAACTAAAGGAGCCAGCAACATCAACACCAGTCATAACGTTTCCGAAAACAAGAGACGTATCTGGAGGCCTGGAGTCCATTGATTCTGACAAAAAAGCGTATTCTGGTATCGCATCAGGTTCAAATGGAATGACTCCACACGTTCTAAATCCACTAATTACATTTTCTGCGTTTGCTGACTTACCCGAAGCTATGTTAAGAAGTGCACCTAACTGCAGTCGAGTTATCTTCCCTGAAGGATTATTGGTCACGTACTTTAAGCAAGCAGAGTAATAGTTCATTTTTAAAAACATGAAGAAAGCGCGGTCTAACGGTTGAAGCCAATGACTAGTGTGGGGAGGAATACTCATCAAAATTATTTGATTATTTTCTGCTCTAGCATTTCAACGCAGCTAGTGTGTGATGTATATCCATCTAAAAGAAGAAGCACCTTTCCTGCTGGTTTTCTTGGAGTGAAATGGTTTTTCAGCCAATCAAAAAACAAATCGCTATTTACATACCCAGACTTTGGCGACATTTTTACTTCAGCACCAGGTGGTAAACTGTCACAAAATTTATGCTTTAGGTTCTTTCCTTTCATTATGCAAAAAGGTGGTAAGAATGTACCCTCTCCATTCACACTTGCCAATACTGATATGGTTTCACCCTTTTCTCCTGAAGTAACAGAAGTTACATTCTTGGAACCTTTCAAAGCAACTACCTTCCCTGGTTTGTTATTTAGCTGTAAACCTGTTTTGTCCATGTTGAAAATGTTGCCAGGTTTATCTAGAAGACCATTTTCTTCCAAAACATTCTTTAAGAGGTCAAAATACGCTTTGACATCTATTTTATTTAGACCTTTTGCTCTCGCAATAGACACACCTTCAGTTTGCCGAATGACAAGTTCAGGATTGTGAACAAGAAAAGAAGAAAGCTAGTCGCAGCCTGCTTGCTTTTTCTTATGATTGAAACTATGCTTCAATTGCAGGTTTTCAGCTAAATAGTAAGCCATAGAACGTACTGAGTCTCTAGTTGGAGGAAACCACTTCGATTGTAATTTTTTTATGTGTACTACAATTTTTTTTTCATTTTCAACTCCTTTCCTAGCAATGAGTTTTTTCCCATGGAACCTTTACTAAAACTTTGTAGCTTGATACGTCTTTTCAAAGTTGTTTTCGGTATTCCAACCACCTTCACTGCAGCATTAACTTTCATTTCCTTACTTTGAACAGCTCTGGCTGCATTTTCCAAGCTACGTTCAGACCATTCTCCCCTCCCAGACACGCGTTTTCTGGCATAGAACGTAGGCATTTTCCTATAACATAAAAAAAACAATGTATCAGGGCACACTTTTGTGTTTAAAATAATTTTGATAAGTATCATTTAATTTATATTAGAAGTATAGTCCTAATAGGAAATATGGTCCTACTATTCCAGGTTCTTTTCAAGTGAGCCAACTATCCCATCTATCCCAATTGTCAGGGATAGATGGACCAGCTACTCATTCAGACAAACAACGCTACTGGAGCACCATTTTAGGTTAAGGCCTTACTCAACTATACAATCGAGCTATAGCATTGATCTTACGTCAAAATCGATTAAACTAACTTAACCACATAACAATAAAATCCAGTGAAAAATATTTTTAACTCACCAAAAGAAATAAACAAAGTTTTTTCCTAAAAAACATGTGACACTCACGAGCATAACTAAACGTGTTAACGTCTGCACGAGTAGAAAAATACTAGCCAACGAATGCGGCGCTGCTGTGACAGACGAGCGAAATATTCGAATGGTCCGTCTATACCGGTGGTCCATCTATCCCGGACTTACCCTCCCGTAAAATGAAAAACTTTGGTACAATCGATGAGCATTTACTAAAATTACTCGTAAGGAAATTTGACAAACTAGAAAATGTTGACTTTCTTACAAGCCTTTATTCGAATTTACAATAGAAGTACAAATATGAAATTTTCCTTCCTTCCTTGCTATATTATTTAGAAAAAAACGACTCACGCACCAAAATGATAAGGTTACCTTCTTCAGAAGGACATACAACTCAAATGATCTTAATGTTTAATCAAGGCAAAATAAAGTTCCAAAATAGTTAAGATAGAATAAATTTTGATTGTATAGTATTCTTCTTTTGGCTTCTCTTTTCAAATTTCAACTCAACATCGTTAAGGTGGCGTGGTTTTATGAGGCTTTCCTCGCTTCCAGAAATTAACTATGCATATACAATTTTAACCTAAGAACAACCCATTTGTTATGTATCAGTACAGAAAAATTTTAAGCAAAACTGAATTTTTTATGACGTTATAAATATAAGCAATAAAAACAAGAAAATATAAACAGTCTTGATTTTGCTTCAATAAAACTGTTTTACTAGCAAAAATTGTTTTTACTAGCCGGCTACTGACAGACAGGCCCAAACCATTATGCTGCCATTACTCTGCCTTACAGTCTCATGTAGATTTTCTTTTTTGAGCTCTTTAATTGGCTTTCATCATACGTATGTCATTCCATCTGAGACAAATATGTTGAATTTCGACTCGTCGCCAATAAAAACGGCCTTCCAAAAACCCAAATTCTTTAAATATGCTCAGTTGCAAGTTCAGGCGGCTTTATCACTTTTTGATACTGATGAATGGCTTCTTCCGTGGAACTCGGCCATTGAAACTATGGTTTTTTGACACACAACGTATGGTTTCAGCGTTGCACTCCTTAACAATCCCAGTAAATACTTCAACTTCCAATTTAGGAGCCGATAACTTAGGGTTTCCCTTTATTTTCCTAACGATCTATTGTTGGTCAGACTCATTCAAGATTCTGTTTGGTGCATTTTCATCGTTGTTTTTCAATCTTTTATCATTGGAAACCTTTGAATTATATGCTGGACTGTTGATGAGCTTAAATCAACAATTCCGCTTATTTTGTGTTGAGATTCACCATTCGACTTACGAGTTTTCGCTGCTCAAGTGTTGTCCTGCGATCCATTGTAAAAATGACACAATGTACTACTGTGTCCAAAAAATAAGGTGACATTTGAAATTAAACTGCGCGCGTCGAAGGTTTTGGAGAATTATTTTTTTCTAGGTTGGTAGCACTGTCAGTGACATCTATGTCAAATTTACATGTCAAAATATTCATTAGTCTTTAAGATATGCGCCGTTTTGTGACCTGCTAAAAGTGAGTTTTTCGTTTTTTGCGATGTTGAATTTGCATTGAATTTTGTTTGCGGAATCAATTTTCTGCTAAGGAAACGTTGGGGATGGTGCAGAAAGACTTTGGTGATGAGGCTATGTTTACAAGTGGTATAGCGAGTTCCAAGCCGGCCGTGAACGTGTCGAAGACGAAGAGCGCCCTGGGCGAGCAACAACCTCTTCTCTTCTTCGATCATCGTGGTGTTGTGCATTATGAATTCCTTCCGCCGGGCCAAACAGTCAACAAGGAATATTATTTGAACGTTATGTGTCGTTTGCGTAACGCTAACCGCCTAAAAAGGCCGGAATTGTGGAAAGACAATCCCTGGTTTTTACACTACGATAATGCACCATCCCACACTGCACTCGTAATTTGTGATCATTTTGCCAAAAGCTCAACTCATATCATTCCGCAAGCACCGTATTCTCCTGTTCTGGCACCGTGCGACTTCTGGCTGGTCAGCAAGCTCAAAAAACCGCTCCGGGGACACCGTTTTGATATGATAGAGGAGATTCAAGCCGCAGCGAAGACGGAACTAAAGGCCATCCCGGAAGCGACGCGTATCTCAAGCACTAATGAATATTTTGACATGTAAATTTGACATAGATGTCACTGCAGTACTGCCAACCTAAAAAAAATTCTCCAAATACTTCGACGCGCGCAGTTTTAATTCAAATGTAACCTTATTTTTTTTTGTTAGCTTTTTAGCTAACATGAACCAACTGTTTTTTAAGAATAAAACGAAAAGCATACAAAAATCAATAATGCGACAAAAATCTCCAAGATTGATCACGCATTTTAGACGCTAGGAGACAAAGAACTAACTGCATCAAATAAGCTATCCTATGCATGCGCTTTTGTGTTGGTATTATTTGAAGAAAAAAATTCTTACTTTCTTGTATGCTACAAATTAAAAAATATTTTAATTTTGAAAACTGCATTTAAATTTCCATAAGAACAACAGTTTGTTTGATTTGTAATGAAGTGCGTCAAATAAGCTGTGAGCCACGGTATATTTTGTCAAAGCCGAATATTTATTGCTATTGTTTAAATTGTGATACAAAACACTAATTTTTATTTATAGTCCCATCTTAACAAAACAAACCCTGGTAATAAAATCAACATTTTTATATAGAAATTAATCCTCATTTAATGACTGAAAAGCCGAAATTAAAATCAATATATTACTTCAATGATATAAAGCTGTTATCGTCTTTTTGGTTATATTGGGAACCATAAGAATCCTTCCTGGAATGTTTTCTCTCTTCTGAAAACCCAAACCATGTTCTCAATACCACAAAATTATTCGAATTATTATGTTCTCCGAAATCAGGTCTCAATTTTTCAGCAAGTAATTTCAAGTATTTCTGAAAAATCGCCTTGAAATTCCAAACACAGAGAAAGATGAAAGCAATCATACCTTATTTCGCTAAAATTTCAAATCAAATATTGTTCTGAATTATTTCAAATTTCCCATAGAAATTCTTTTCAGATATTTCAACGTTGCCGCAGAATAGACTCACCTGGAAGAAAACAAAAGAAAATTATAGTAGCAGGGAATTGTATATAGAAACTGAAGGATAATATTTGGAAGGTATGCTTTTCTTTAATTGCTTAGTAACATATTATTCAATACAATGCAAGCAAACTCAAATATATAATATTACAAATCTTTTTTCGGAAAGCCGTCGGGTCTTACTTAATTTTGTTATTTTATAACAAAATGGAGCAAGGCCCGACGGCATTCCGAGAATAAGAGAATCGGCATGGGGATATAAAAAAACAAAATATTTGAATATATTTCAAATCGTTTCTTTCGAAATTTTTCTATAAATACATTGAACACATTGAACCCTGGCAACACAATAATCTTTCTTAGGAAAATTCAATTTCACCTATTCATATGCAACTCAATTCTTGGATCCTTAATTTACGAATATGTTAATATTTCCAATACAACTGTTTCACATATCAATTGTAGCATATCGATAAAATGAGGAAAGACAATTTTATTGTTGTAACCTTAAAAGCAACAGGTTCAGTACATATATTTTCATATGCAATTGTTCTCTATGCATATGCAAGGCTCTATCGAAGGACATCCTCAACTTTCAAATCTCGGTAAAATTGATGGCTTTGTTGAATTCAACCCTTGTGGCTTACATTCCTGAGTGTGTATATGTACTATTATAAAATACGGTACGAACTGTGCATTCATTCGAAAATTACACTTTCTCCTTGTATGGTAGAGAGCAGTTATTTTAACATACTTTACCGTTCTAGAGTGTACTTCATTCACTCAACATTTCTTCCGAACGATTAAGCAGATGAAGTGAGAATATGTAGCGTAAACTTCAATAATAAAGGGATGTAGCAGAATTTTGTTTTATTAATAAACTATGGAAATGAGATGATTGAAAAGCAGGAATGTACTGTTATAAATAATGGTTGGGAAGGAAGTTTTGTAGGATAATTAGTAATAAACAGTGATGAGTTGGAATAAGTTGAGAATTCTGAGTAATTGGACATAGTTCCATGAAACTTTTCATGGGAAAAGTTGCATAAAAGCATTGTTTTTAATTGAATGATAGATTTCGAAAAGAGGTCATGTCACATGTTTTTCAAAATCTGTTTTTTTTTTGCATTTCATACGCTTTGCGCTTTTGCGGTCTTATCAGGCAGAAGAAAGGGTCAGGTTCTATATTTCAAAGGGAATCGAAATCATTGTGAATACTGGACAATTTCGAAAAGGTGCCATGTCGAAGACCTGCCCTCTTTTTGAAACTTACCGCTACCCGCATCAATCCGGTGGATGTACTTTGGCATATCTCCCCTCCTTCCAGCCTTTCCTATCCATCTTAGTTTTTTTCCCACCACTTTCTCCATCACTCTTTCATCGTCGCACAACGCTCGTGCGATCTGCACTTCACACGTCGTCAATTCCTACGTGAGCCTCCAGCCAATACTACTAAAACATCGGTATAAGGGGCACACCAAATGCTGTGAAGTACTCCTTTCCTGCTAGTCTAGTCCTAGTCTAGTCCTTTCCTGCTAGTCTAGTAATTAACCTATTAAAAAAACTCTGATCAGGAAAAAAAAGTTCTCAAAGGTAAACGTCTCTAAGCCTAGTGATATCATGCATGCCTGCCAAATTCGATGTGATATAATACATAGTATTATTAGATGATTTCATTGAAAAGACAGTTATCTTGCCTGCCACATACCGTCAGAATTGGAAGTTATATAGTATATGTAGAAGGCTCTAATGGATTTTATGCAATTGATGTGAATTGAATTGAGGGATAATATGGAGAGAAAAGCAAACACGAGAACAACGAGGCATGCAAATTATCACCATGCACATTACGGTCAGTACGCATATTTCCTTTATTAATTATTTAGGGCTCATCGTCATAATCACCATGCGCATTATGTCCAATACGCATTTTATATCTGCACACCTTTTGATTTCATCGATTAATGACATGCTGACGATGCTACCTATATCGACAATTATTGCATACACGCTTTACTGCGACTGCAATTAATAGAATGAAATCGTGGAAATGCACCTAGGTGACCCAAATTATGTTATTATAAATATAAACAAATTTATGTATTAAACGCTTTTTGTCCGTGACTCTCTAATAATACACATGTACTGTTACTTAATCTTAGCGATTAATTTCGAAGTGTTCAAAGTAAAATAATTAAAAATTGGCGTCCGAGGAAAATCAAACCGTTCCGTAGGAACACGGTGAACCTGGGATACGTTGTATGCGCAGTTATTTTTGAATACTCGTATTAGTGATTTTTACGGCCGTTTCCATGAGAACACGGTTTCCCTCATTACGAATTGCAGTTAAATTAAAAGTTTTTGAGGAGAATTCAACTGGAACTTGGTGGCAGTAACCTTATACTAAGTTGCGGGATAGTGCAATCCTTTTTGGCCTCCTAGTGAAGACGATTATCATCCGAGTGACAAGATACCGTACCGCAGTAGGCGTTGTCCATTTATCAACGAGTAGCGTTAAAAAGGAAGAATACGGGCTGTCCAGGCGGTTGAACTATGTTGCGTATTGTAAGTCAAATGTTTTTTCCTTTTTGAAGATTGTACAACGATTACAATTAGCCAGTTTGCTATTATATTATTAAAATTGCTTAAATCTAACTAAAGTATCACATGAGAAATATTTAATTGGAGAGGTTATTAAATTTATGATATGAAATGAGTGAAATTATTATGTAATTTTTCATACGAGAATTGTGAAAAAAAGTGTGAAGTTACTTTGGTGCATTTAGGCTATTCGAATGAAATTTGTGATTTTATTGTCTGATGTAAAATTGTTGTTCATATACTTACATCGCTGTTTCTAAAATTTCTCGTACCAAATTCCATCAACATTCCGTTCCATCGTTCCTGAAACTTTTTCTTTTACATATTGTTAGTTTGCTTCATATTGGCTTTTCTATTTTAAAAAGAAAACTTTTTCAGCTCAAATGAAGCAAATTCAGGAAGTCATTCGGCAATTGACCGGAGTAGTCAATGCCTAGATTGAATTAAGTAAAAAAACGGACGCTAGTCGTTCCGCCTTTCAGCAAACGGTCACAGTGATAAATTCATTTCACAATCGAAATGAGGGGAGTAAACGCAGATTGTTAGCGATCGAGCAGAAATTATCGGTTGGCTCTTCCTCCAATTTTTCGTCTCCAGTAGTCTCCGCGATACCTAGAACGGAGAAGAATCTTGATGATATCAAAAAGCTATCAGATTCTGTGAGGGATCTTCAACCATTTGATGGCAACCCCATTCAATATCTATCATGGATACATATTGTTGAGACAATCCTCCATGATTATGAAAAAGTGCACGGAAAACCTATATTCAGAGCCATTCTCCGCCATATTCGTCAGAAAATCCGTGGGCCCGCTGATGCAGCCCTTATATTCTAAAATATATTTGACGATGATTGGCCCTGCATAAAAAAATGTCTCTCGCTCAACTAACCCGATAAGCGGGATGTTCGCACTCTAGAGCATCAGTTGCATTCAATGTGCCAACATAACAAAAGCATTGATTAATTTTATGCGGCAGTAAATCACCAGCTATCACTCTTTATAAATAAAATCAAAACAGAGGATCGATCGCAGGAAACTATAACAGCACTAAGAGAAAATTATAGAAATAGAGCACTGGATGTTTTTGTAAGGGGTCTAAAGGGCGATCTCTCACGAATTCTAGTGATTTCGAAACCTCAAACACTGCCGGATGCTTACGCATCTTGCTTAGAAATCCAAAACTTAAACTTTAGGAATTTTCCCATTCATCAACGGCAAGGTAGCAATACCATTTCCGCACCCATAAATCTGTTCTTCGGTTCTCGCTTCGATCAGATCAGGTCTAGAGTATCTGCACCTTATCAGCAATTAAGTTTAACCGAAAAGAATCAAATGTATCAGTTTCGGAATAAGGCACCATTGAATATCACCAATCCACCACCTAGACCCACTCAACCGAAACCACCAACTCCAATGGATGTAGATAAGTCCATTCAAATATGATAGGTTGATTATATGAATGTCCATCTGATCCTACGAACCTTCGTAGGAAATCGCAACGTCTGTTTAACTTAGAGTCTCATGTCGAGTCACAGGAACCTTCTTCAGTATTCTCTGTAGTATATGGAGGATAACGACCTTGTTCCAAATGGGGGGGATGTGATGAAGAAGTGGAGTGTATGGAAAATAACCATTTAGATTTTATGAGGGACGCTTCACTAGCGTTCCATACATATTATACATTACGCGCGACGCTCGCACCCTGAACTTTCTGATTGATACTGGTGCTAATAAAAATTTTATCGCCACTAAGCACGCTTTAAGCGCTAAGTCAATTTTAAACCTCTCCAAAATTCAATCACCAGCAGGAGAAATATCGATAACCAAAAAGGTAACTGGGAGATTCTTTGAGAGTGTGGGTAACAAGACTCTGTTAGATTTCTATGTACTACCGGGGCTAAAGTCATTTTATGGGATAATTGGGAATGATACTCTGAAGGAGTTAGATACAATTATAGATCGGAGAAATAACATACTGCAAACAAGATCAAATATTAAGATTCCGTTGAGAGCAAAATAATCTAGGCAGGTCAATCGTGTAGAAGTTATTTGCGATCACCTTCCTGATATTACAAGGTGCAAATTAACGGCTTTGTTGGATAGGCACGTTAAAGTTTTCAAGCCGATAAGTGACAGGGAAGTTGTTGAGACGAACGTAAGGGCTGAAATTAAGTTGTCAACATCAGATCGAATTCGCACTAATTCGTATAGTTACCCAGTCAATTTGAGGCAGATCAAGAAGATGCTGGAAGATGGGATGACTTGACCTTCGAAGAGCCCCTACAACTCACCGATTTGGGTGGTTCCTAAAAAGCCCAACTCATCTGGTGAAAGGCAATACAGATTGGTCATAGACTTTAAAAGGTTCAATGCAGTCACAATATCGGACACCTACCCAATCTCGGATACTATAAACATGCTCGCGAGCTTTAGAAGTTCGCAATACTTCACCACTCTCGGTTTGACATCCGGTTTTCGTCAGATCGAGATGCGGGATACGGATGTCCCAAAAACTGCCTTCTCAACTGAAAATGGAAAATTCAAATTTACCAGATCGCCGTTCGGCCTTAAGAACACCCCAGCCATTTTCCAAAGGATGATCGACGATGTTTTAAAAGCGTTCATCGGACAACTGTGTTTTGTTTATATAGACGACATTATCATCGTAGGGAAAACAGAGGAAAAGCATTTGCAAAATGTAAAAACTATACTCTCCCAACTTGAACATACAAACCTCAAAGTAAATCTAAAGAAATCTTCATTTTTGTAGAGTCAAGTCGAATACTTAGGTTACATAATCTCACGGCATGGTATTCTTCCAGATCCTAAGAAAATAGCGGCTGTACAAAAATCAAGGCTCCCACTAACTTGAAAGGTTTAAAAACGTTCCTTGATTTGGCATCCTATCATAGGAAATTTATCAAGGACTTTGCAAAAATAGCTAAGCTCTTAACAAACTTGACTAGCGGAGACTATGCTCGAGTGAAGGCAAGCCAGTCCAAGAAGAAGCTAATTTCACTAAATGAGCTCGAACTTAAAGCTATCAATGATTTAAAGGAACTTCTCACTTCATCTGAGGTACTTGCGTATCCGAATTTCGAGAAACCCTTTAATCTAACCACAGATGCCTCAAATCACGCGATTGGCACGATCATGTCACAGAGTGACCTCGAAAAAGGCTGACTAATTGTTTATAATTCAAGACCCCTGAACGTGATAGAAGAGAACTATGCCAATAATGAGCGAGAATTGCTGGCGATTGTATGGGCCTTGGACAATTTGAGAACTTACTTGTACGGGGCGAAAAAGGTGAAGATCTTGACGGATCATCAGCCGCTAATCTTTGTACTTAGAAACGGTAATCCAAATATGAAACTAAAGCGCTGGAAGGCACGGATAGAAGAGTTCCACTATGAACTTATCTATAGGCCGGGTAAAACGAATTTGGTTGCTGATGCTCTTTCGAGACTACTGTTGGAAATCAATTTTCTTGCCTCAACTTCGGTAACCGCACATAGCGCTATGGAAGATAACGTCGACCTTATACCATTTTGTGAAGTACCAACTAACGTCTTCAGGAGGCAGCTAATATTTTCTGACGGTATGGATATAGTTCTCATGAGCAACTACATCCTGGCTTTCGACAGTTTTAACATACGTCTTCCAGCCATTGAAAAGGAGACTTTGATCAAAGAGTTGAAAGATACGTTAAGTCCGAATTTCATCAACAGAATCAAAATTCCCGAAAAATATATACAATTACTTCAGGAAGTATTTAAAGAACATTTCTCGAAACATAAAGTTCGTCTTACTCAACAAATTGATGAGGATATCGCAAACGAAGACAATAAGCTTCACATAATAGAGAAAGAACACCGCCAAACACACAGGGGATGTAGGGAAAACTAAGAACAAATATTAGAGAAATATTATTTTTCTATGCAAGGGCGAGATTTGTAACCTTAATAAATATGATCGCCATCCACAAAAACCCGGGTTACGAGAAACACCAATATCGGAGTATCCGTCCGAAATCCTGCATATTCATATCATTCAAATTGCTGGCGAAAAGTATATAACCTGTATTTACAAGTTTAGCAATTCGTTAAATTTTTTCAGACAACAAATAAATCTGCTCTTCATCTACGGGAGAAAATGATTAAAGTTTTATACTTCTTTACCGTATCTAAAGTTTTGGTGGCAGACAATAAGGGTGACTTCATGAGTTCGGTATTTGTAAATCTTCTTAAGGCCTTAGGAGTAAAGGTATATGTGACCCCCCCGCAGAGAAGTGAGATTAATGAACCGATCGAGATGCTCCTCTCAACCATAATATGTCGCTCCGCTCTCAGATTTCTACCCAAACATAAAATGTTTATGATAGCCTCAGCGCTACCTTGAAACTGGAAATGGTTCATAAATAACTAGGACTCCTGTCTCGATAAAAGGAAAACAATTTGTCGAAAACTACTTCTCCTCATGCATCAATTAACGCTAGAACAGCCAACCTGATTTGGAAAGGTCTCATTTAAACCTATCAAACGTTACCCGACAGGACAAACTTCACTAAAAAAATGTTTTTTGTAGTCACCTCCATCCCCTTAAGAAACTTTGATGTCAGCACAGCAGGCAACCACTTTTCGGCCATTAGCCCAGTTTGTTCTTTTAATAGGGTTTTGTAAGTTACAAACAAACTTTAAATATATCATTACTGAAATTGGAGCTCCAACAGCCACCGGCCAAAATTGTGAAATGTTTAGAACTTTAGAAATGGAAACTTGCTCTTTTGCCGACTCCAACAAGTACCACCCTGAAGCGTGGCCTTTTCTATTTTAATGAAAATCACACTAACACGCAACACGAAGCAAACACAAAATTTCATGCTACATCTTAGAACACCATCCAAATTAGCTGGAACTCAATCAACTAACACCGTCAATAGCTCTCTACGAAATTTTCTGAACAGTTGATTGTCTTGAATACTTTCTTTCCCTCTCTCCTTCTCATACAGTAATATACATTGTATTGAACCTTGTGCAAGGAAGCGTACACTCAGATGATATTAAATGGTAAGAGTGATCTACAAAGCTTCCCATGAAGCAAAAATATTCCTAGAAAAGCCTGCTTCCTAGATAAACAAAAGACGTTTCATATCTTGTACCCTGGTGTGATTTACAAACTCCTCTCCACTACTAACTTCTTTCCCTATCTGTGCAAGCTCCTGCTGGGTGTCTTCACGACTCAGAGGAATATCAAAACGAGTCTTTATTACACTGTCTACTTCCTGATGCCTAGATATTGCAAGGATCTCTTCATTTCTTACTTCTGACAGCCGGTATTTTTGGAGATGACAGCTCATTAAAAATTATGTACTATGCAGTATATGATGAAATTAACGCATTTGCACCATCCCTCTCCTCCCATACATATCAAATCTCAGCTCAATAATTAACACAATCAAGAAGACTATTTTTGTTGAAAGTGGAAAACAAGAGTAGGCAATAATTTAACGAAATGTAAGGCCAGTTACATCCAGGATCAAAATCAATTTCAAGAAACACTTAACCAGGCAATATTTTGACTTCAAAATTCCTGAATTAGAAGGTCTCTAATTACTCAGATACAAAGGAACATTCATGCACTGAGCTAAGAGTTTTACGCGTTATTTTTTCTGATTGACTGCAAATCAGTTTCCCCTATCAAAGCTAAACCCAAAGCTGTTTTCGTTGCCATTTTTGATGAGGTAAGAGTAGAAGACCTTTAACACGCAAGCAAACCTGCCCATTGTGCTCATTTGCGCCAGCTTAGTTGAATCCCTTTTAAAGGCAGAGAAACCTGAAGCAGTTGAATGGAGCACTTGTACCTTTTTATGTGACACAACATCGGCACTATATACTCGTACTCTGAGTCTCACCTTTCAAGGTAAACAGTACAGGTTACGTCAGCGATGAAACTTATACTTTGAAAGTGCTGACAATAGGGATTTTAACCAGAAAAGACCTCAATCATATTGCAGCATTCATTCCTCCTTAGCGCAATGAAAAAAGGATGTCAACTTTTTCCGAGGTTGCAGAACAAGCCTTTTTGTATGTCAGCAGGGAGAGATGCTTCCTCGCGATGGTGTATACGTCAAACGTTTTTTATGGTATTTATTTATTTATTTACAGAATTCTATATACTGATTAGAAAAATCCAATTATAATATAGAAAAAGAAGAAGTTATGTGAGAAATAACAACACATATACAAACAAAACAATAAAAATTAGGTTACATAGCAGGAAAGTTAAAACTAGAAAGTACGCTCAAGTTAATCTACAAAACTATAAAGAAGAACAAATTGTTCAAATTTATTTTTATATTGCGCAAAAGATTGAGTTATCGGACCAAGAGCAAGAGAGTTGTGTTTTCACGGCAAACGTAACAATGACGAAAAACAAAACACCTTTATGCGGGCAAAGGGATCGCTAAAAATCATTGGCGATCTACTTGAGCGCTGTGCAATATAGATGGATATTTCATTACAGAGATTCATAGACTGATTCCAGGGAAGTACCAGATATGGAATAATCGAAAGGAATGGTAAACTTTCTCAGTGAGTAAGTCATACGATGACATTTGCTTTTTTTTAGTTTAAGACAATTAGTCGTACACCAATCTAATAAAAATTGTAATTCTAGTTGTAAACGGACACATTCTTCCAAGGACTCAATCAATCAAAAAATTTTCAAATCGTCAACATACATAAGTGAAGAGGAATTGAATATCGATGGAAGTTCATTGATAAAAACAAGGAATAGTAATGGGCCGAGAATGGACTCTTGTGGCACTCCAGAATCCGGCGAGAAAGGAGAAGAACTCTGGGAATTTACAGCGACAACATAATTACGGTTGACAATGTACGAGTGGAACCATTGACAAATAGATGAGCCCACATCAAGATCACCAAGTTTTTTAATAAATATTAGGTGATCCACTGAATCAAAAGCCTTAGGAAAATCTATATAAATAACGTCTACTTGCTCTGGTTTATCGAATGCTGACGCAATAGTATTTGAAGTTCTTAAGAGTGGTCCTACGTTTGATAAAGCCGTCCTGCTCACTAGCAAAGGAGGGAAATAAGAAGGGATAAACCTGATCGAACACAATTCTTTCAAAAAGCTTACTAAAACACGGAAGTAGGCAGATAGGACAGTAATTTAGATGTATTAGACTCATCACCTGATTTGGCAACTAGAAATACATTAGCCTTTTTCCAAAGACCAGGAAATTCGTTGTCAGAAAGACTACGATTGAAAAGAATGGACAAGGAAACACACAAAGACGATGACAAAGATTTGGCAAAAATATTAGGAATTCCATCCGAACCACAGCCAATGTTATTCTCTAGACTTTTTAGTAATTTCTCTACGTCGAGAGGACTTACATAGGCAAAGGGCAAATTTGAGGACAAAGCTATAGTATGATCAGAATTTTCAGTAGTTAAAGTACCATAAAATGAAGAAAAATGTTGAGAATAGAGTTCACAAATCTCATAATTATTGGATGAAGAGAATCCATTATAGTCCATCAAATTTGGTAAGCCACCTAATTTTTTAAGCCCATTGATGTATGACCAGAAAAATTTGCTCAGATTCGTTCTAATTGAATCTTCAACATAATCAATATACTTTTTTTGGGCAATATTAAGCAATTTTTTACCTTCTCTGTGTAATCTTTTATAGCTTTAAAGATGAGCCAATGAGCCGATACTTAGTACGGGCAGCATTCTTCGCTTTTAAGACAGAGGTGATATTTTTATTTAGCCAAGGAGCGTTTTTTGATCTCTTTCTAAAGCAGACAGGCGTATATTGTGTGATCAGAGATTCAAGAAAGCTAAAAAATTTTGTATGGCAGCCTCCATTTGACTATATTCAGCTCTCACGAAATTACTGTGGAGAGAAAAGACTTTAGTCAGAACAGGCAAGAAAATAGAAAAATGAAGCGAAGGATCGTGAGAATCAGGTTTAACGTATTTATTTAGGGAAGTAGAAAGAAAAACGGATTACTTAGGAATGTTAGACAAGATTAGATCTAAAGCTTTGTGATTAACATTGTGGGCATTGTTGAATTGGGCAAGTGAAAAAAAGAAGAGAAATGAAGAGAAGGAAACGGATTGACTGTCAATTGAGCTAATTTCAGAAAATGATGCATCCCCCACAACATTTCGGAGGTTAAATCTTAAATGATATGATGGATAAAACCCTTGATATACCTAGGGCTATCTCTGGTCCAGCAAAAGCAAGAGATCAAGCTTCGTTGCGTCTCGAATTCATTGCCAAAGTTATGACAGTGGCCCGGCACTAGGGAAAGCTGCAGCGCAACCGAGTGTAACTTAAGCTTACATGTAAGGACCAGTTTCGAGGTGGTAGGTGAGCTGTCTAGAGCCATCAGTGCGACTTTATTTAGGTAACAATATTTATTCGCATACCCCTCTACCTTAACCCAATTATCAACATCAGTATCTCTCGAATGGCGAATAACTCTGCTCTAAAGATGGGGGGCTTGCTTTCGTAGATGTATGGCGCCACGAATGCAGCATTGGAATACTGAAGATAATATTCTGGTTCTCACAAGAAGAACTCAATGGTATTTCAAAATTGTATTCAACAGAAACTATGAATCTTGCAGGCAGAGCATAAATGATCTTCTAAATCATTGAGTAAGTTTGTTGATGACAAGCTCAATCAGCATGCTCTGTAAAAGTAGTGACAGAACTGCTCCTTATGGATTCTCTCTCCCTTTTCATGCCGTGTGATTTCGAACACCATCTGTCTCGAAACATATCCTAAGCTTCTTTTAAACTAGTGCAGCCTACCCTTTTGCGAGATTTATAGTCTATTGAATTAGAAAGTTGCAGGAAAGACCATATCAAACGTACGAGGTTTTCAAGTTATGGTACCTGATCAAACATTCAGTAACCAACAGACCTACATCAAAATCAAGATTTTCATTTCCCTAAAAATCCTTGAATTATTCTAAAAATAGCAAACCCCTGCCGTTTGACAAGTCATTCTGTCTTTGACTTCCGATTCTAATTTCTCTCTTCAACACGGTTTCCGCAGATTTTCAAAACCATCCCCACTTCTCACTTTGTGCCATACATGCTGCTAAACCTAATATGAGTGTCTATCTTCAATACTAAATAGTTTGAAAACCCCAATCCCACCAGATTTTCCACGGTACCAACATCCACAATTCTGGTTTCTTTGTCATAATCTCACAAACATACCTTCCTCTCCAGATGTGAGGAGGAATTAAATAACTAAAAATTTCGATCGATAACAGATAATCTGAAGTTCTGTGTTTAATATTGTTCTTTACAGAAGAAGAAGATAGTGCCGATGGTATCCAATTCCGATTTTCAATCCGACATCAGTAATTGTTCACGATTGAGAGGATTTCATCTTGTTGCAGACTGACTAGCCTAGCTATTTCCAGTACGAGTGTGGGGCTCTCAGATGCATAATGCTTCTGGACTACCCACTAAATACTTCCCCTGGCAACGTTGCGAGGCTAACGTGAAACCATTTGACTCATTACTTTGAAACACGCCTCATTTTGATTTACCACGAGACAACATCGAGCTGCCGGAATCCGTTTTACAAAGGGACGGGAGGGAAGTGCTAGAAAAGCGACCTCTCCAAATTAACCCTTCCTAACTGCCAGGGCTGCCTCAACATTATGTGTTACATGATTCCATTTGTCATCCGATTTAAGCATCTCTCCGGATAGACCTTCTGGAGAGAGCTTTACTTTTTCATTACACCGCACTACCCGTCCCATCTTTTGCATTCAAAAAATGTGATGCAGACATTATTTTCATGTTTTGCGTAAAATATACAGACCTTATCTTGAAAATCTTGTGAAGGTAAAACAAAAACATCAATGCCCGCTCAAGAGCTGGGTCACGTAGGCAATTGCTCACGAGGAGTGACAACGCTCAATCCACAATTCGCAGCGTTCATTGGTGAGTGACGCAAGGGTAATATGGATCACACGCATTATCCCTGATCTAACACCGTAGCTCAATCCACGGTATGATAACTCTAACTTCCACCTGACCCATTTCTTGAGCGGGCATGAAAGTTTTCAATCTTTCGAGCAAAAGATTGGTCAGTCACGGTCCTCCGGCTGCTTATATTGCGTAGAAGAGGTGGGCAGCGCGCGCCTCCTAAATGCAAGCAAACAGTGCGGAAACCTCTTTGACAATAATTCAGAACTCTCCCCGGAAATTATAATCGGAGGGATACTGAGATCGGTTGAAAAATGGAATGGTGTGGCACATTACGTTCGGTTATCTTTCTTTCCTACTACAGGGATTTCGAAGGACGAAGGCTAGCCCAAGGTAATGTGCCAAATGGTTCCAGGCTAGATTCTCAGGTTGAGAGGTAAGATGTTTAGTGGATAGTCCAGAAGGCTTACGTCTAAGAGTTCCATGCTCAGGGCGTACATAGGCTTCACCTCCCTGCTACAAAAAAAAACCTGACCAAAGTTCAGGTTTTGGCGAGCCGATAAAGTTATGAATGCATTGTTTCTTTATGAAGTGACTAAAAAATGCCATTCATCAATATGGTTATGTTTGCTCGAAAAGATTTCACAGTATTTCCTTGGAATTCACACTCAAGAAATGAAAGCCGTACGATTAGCTTTTCAACTCTGAATTACTAAACTAAAATGAATTCATTGCCTTGTATGTACGCAAATAAAAGAAAATCATATGTCCAAAAGCTCAAAATCTTTCTTAGACTTTTTTACATGCGCCAGAAATCCAATCCTGCAAAATAACGACAACATTAAACCAGCTTCATGGTTAAAATCACTCCATGAACAGAATTATATCTTCTTAAAAAGGTCTTAACTTTTCTTGAGAAGGTGAAAACACTTTAAACTTCCCGCTCCAATAACACCTTTAGAAAATATCCTTAATAATTCCGTAGTGAAAGTTCATAATACCATTCCTGCTTTGCTAAATAAATCCTACATAATATCAACATGTCGTTCTATAGGACTCAAGGCTACGGCACCTTGCACCTTACACTTGTTCCTTACCTTACCATTAAAATGATTTAATGCACTTTAACTGAAAACTTCATTTCCTCCCTTATAAAAACCTAAAGTTTAACCACCCACCCGTCAGATTGTATGACCTAATTGGCATTCTACAGTAGAATCCTGTTCTCTGCTTTTGCCTTTCGAAATCCTTCAACCTCTGTATGACATTCGTGGTCCTTCCTACAAGCGGTATCAGTACACAGGTTACCTACCTACCATCACCACCTACACAAACGTGCATACATACAATATTAAAGTTGGTCGACGTGGAAAGTAGGGCATATCCTCTTGAATTATATATGGGTCTAGTAAATACTTAACGTTTTTCACAATCGATTTTTCTTTTCACGGATTCCTCTTGCTATCTTTTTTGCGTTTAGTTTATCCCTATTGCCACACGCTTGGCAATAACAATATCGCTTTTAGAATCATTGCTTTTTTATTCTGGTAGAATTCCGAAGAAGTCATCAGTGAACCTGAAAAGACTCTAAAATTCTGTTTTGAAAAGAAAGAAAAACGCAAAGTAAACAGTACAGGAACATAAGAATCATAAGTAAATGAAGAGATATAAAAAGAAAAGAAAAGGAGGTGAACGAAATTGAAGTGGTAGAAAATTTATTGAAGCATTAAGGAGACAGCATGAAGAAATGTTGACTTTCTGAAGAACTTCAATGCAGGTCGGAATAGCTTTTCTTCTTGCGAACTCGTGTAGAAAGTTGGAGAGTTTTTCGTGGATTCATGGGGAGGAATTATTTTTTATGGGAAATTCAGCATGTAAGGATACTGAAAGATCAAGTGCAAATCGTTAGAATTTTAGCTCTCAAGCACTTCACGAGAAGGCAAACTCAAAGGGAATTCGGTTAACTGCTAAACACGTGGAGAGAAATTAGAATTAACCAAACCAATCATGATGGTCAATCCTCAAATTCTGACGTTCAGGTAACATTTTTTGGTTCCATTTAAAAACTATGTTATGAAGATGTTGATTCACGTCTAGCCAGGAATTGCGTTTTTAGGAACGCATAATTTTTTAGCAGAGCACTAGTCATATATGTACAAATTAAGTATGATTTTGACATGGCTAAGGTTTCTTCCTTCGTTGAAGTTGAAAACATGTTTATTTACTTCTCCGGTAGCGCTAAAGTTCGAAAATCGCACTTAAGCCTTCAGAATACATAGCTTTTCATATCGTCAATCTATTCACCTCGTCCTCCAGATTGAAATTTTTAGCAGAGTACTGCTCCCTACATCAACTGAATCTTGCCATCGGTTCTCTCATCATCGTGCTCAAAATCAACAAATGTCGGAGGTTGTGCTAGCGCCACGTTATGCGCCACAAAGTCATTTCAAGTTTTGACAGACTTTCGTTGAAGATGGCGGCCGCTGGGTTAATGTGAAAAACTATTTCTGTGATTGTGGTTTAAACAAACTAAACTTAACTTATGAAGTTTGATTTTCAACAAGCTTTTTTTCAAAGATCACGCGTGACTCCTGTCACTCCTGCGTATTTTATTCAGTATTGTTTGACAAATCATCATGGAAAGATTTACGCTGCTACAGCGTATCCAAATTGCTCAGCAATATTACGAAAATCAGCGTTCTGTGAGAAATCGTTTCCGTGCTCTCAGAGATAAACAATGGATTTATTGAGAAATCATTTTGGTGAGAACCTGATTTCACGTTTTGGACCCGTAAATTAGCCACCTAGATCGTGTGATATCACATGTTTATATTATTTTCTTTGGGGTTACACGAAGTCTCTGGCCTTCAAGAACAAGCCAGCTTCAATTGACGCTTTGGACGCTTTTCGCTGGAATGCGTCGTCCAAAATCGGACCCTCAGGATGGACCATTTACGGCGTAGTTGCAGTCAACATTTAAACGAGAGGGCACCGCTTCCAACTGGACGTCCCACTCTTAGTTGAGGGTCGTGACGAAATTGTCTCTCTTTTCGCGCGCGTCAATCGAGCATCGGTGTCGATTTCAATGGTTCATCCCTTCGGTAGGTTGCTTCGGCCGCCAAAACTTTTTATCGGTTGGATCATATATTTTCTCTTTTATCCAACAATTCGTGAATTCGAAAATTTTTTCATAATGGGCCCTTGTGCTTAGGAACAAGAACCCGCTCTCCACCAACACGATGCTAGCCTGCAAGCGCATTCAAGCTCATCGGTCCTCAGGCAAGGCAAATTCCGGCGAGAACCAATACCTTCGCTCGCTGAGGCAGCAGACCATCGCTGCAGTCCTATACGGACATTCCATCCCAGCTAATCACTACACTCAGCAAATTTCCCAAAATACATTAGACATAGAAACAGTACATCAGTATGAAAAAAGCTCTAGCTCTAGAAAATACAACTTTTTTGATTTCAGTTCAGATACTGGAAGTAAAACTGGCTTTAACAGTCACGTGAATCCGTTAAAAATTATTTTACTAAAGAAAACCGCGGAATGGAAGCCTTGCATCAAAACCCACTTGTGGAAACTGTATTTGTGAAGTGAATGGGCGCATGTCGTCATCAGGACCAGTTGAACGAATGTTTTACTATGCCATAATGACCAACTCACACAAACTATACGATGATATGTTTGACACATAGCGCTCCGGGAATTGGCGGCCCAGTGAAATAAGGAACAGAGTGGACTAAGTTACAACGATGGGTGCAATGAATTATTTCCGAGCCATCTCTATCTGTTTGCGTTTAGTTATGCATATTGCAATGGGCGGGCCATGTAGAAAGACTAGAAGAAAACTGGCTACCCAAAAGAACATTAAAAAGCAGAGCACAAAGCAGACGTCCAGCGGGAAGATCAAGGACTCTATGAAAAGATACGATAAAAGCTGACAGTAGATCTTTCTTGGGAGTAATTAACTGGCAAACAAGAACCGTGATGATTGGAGGAGATTAGTCCTGTGGGCCAAGGCTTAGCTTGGGCTATCGCGTCTTCGATGCTGATGAATAAAGTTTGCCATGTATTAATTGAGCAGTTCGCCCGCAAACTACTCGATAAATCAGCCAATGCAAACGCAAAATTCATCCACAGAACGTATGCCTATGTGGCCGGCAATATTATGCCACAAACATTCGTCATAGCCCGGCGAAGCGATACCCGATAGATATCGGTCATCCCTACACCATTTCGATCAGCTGGCACGTGTTGGATGACAGATATCTGCTACTTACTCACCACTTAATTCGGCAGTATGGTGAGTACATCTCCGTCAAGTAACCACCGCTTAGCGTCAGGCGCGTGTGGAAGAAAAGACGGCCTATAGACATATGACATGACGTGTGTTGGTGTGGGTGCGTGGTTCTCAAACGGAAAACAGTTATGAATTGAAGATCCTCTTTATGATTTTCCGTACTAAAATCGACGATTTAACCTCCGTTCGTGCGAATTAATTAATTTTCGTAGCAGTCTTTTTGTTTGTGAACATTTTTGAACGTTCGTATGGAACGATTGTAGTGAAAATTTGACTTAGTTGTAAATGAAGACGTGATAGATGATGTTCCGCAATTGGTAAATTTTTCAAATTCGTTCGGATTGTTAAATATCATCAAATTTTTGAAGGAACGCGTGAAAGAATTTGGGACCTAGACATCAGGAGTGTGTTGATTGGATAACAGCACTGAACCTGCGACGTGGGCAACTTCAACCTGACGAAAAAGTAAGTTTAGTGGAAGCAATAGCTCGCATCGTCTCAAAGACAAGACTAAGGGCTCTACATAACAACCATATAGAGGATTTTAGTTCCTTATTTGGAGTCCCATCCCCGAAATTTTCATTCAATTTCCAGTCGATCAGTTACCGCCTACCGATGCTCCACGTGAACCGACAGCCCCTTCACCAACCGTGAAGCAGCAAAGACTGTAGCAGGTTTAAATAGTTATAAGGGGATCATGGGTTCAGGACCTGTCAGCTGATATGAGTGATTTGAAGTAGGATAGACATGTTAGCCAATCGTTTATTATCTGAAAGTGCATGATGTCCTTTCGGAATTTCCGCTTGATGCTAAAATCTCCAAATATATTATTTATTCGCCAGTTTTGTTCTGACACCCCACCCTAAAGAAAGTCACCCGCACCAAATCGATTCATCTCTCAAATTGCCTAACTGTTAAAAATCGAATGGACGCATTGTCAACACATCGTTTCCGAGCACCGCAAAATCTTGTGCTGAAACTAGACGACATTGAAGATAGTGATCGAGCCCTTCAAGCGCTAAGCCACCACTTGATGTTGGGAGTGAAGGGCTGGATTTCAGCTCTGGGCCGCGACTACCGCTCCCAATTACGTGCCCGTATATATAGCTCGGATAGATGATCTCAACACATCTTTTAATGGGCAGTTATGAGTTTACCTGGAATCTTAATCCAGTGCTGAATATTGTGTATTGAAATGATTTTCGTGAACAATATCAAATGTTACATCGGAGCTTTAATAAATTTTACTTTATTTTATTTTAATTTATTTACAAGTAGCCATTCTTGAAATGTAACATATAGATAAACGAAACTAAAATCGGAAGTTTGTAACCCATAGTGAAGGTATGTTCGTTAGGAATATCAGTGAAATAGTTAAACTCACATCTTAAATTATTGCGCATATAAATGCAAACTATAAACAAAACGACACCAAAAACAAGCTAAATTTTATTTCTTAAATAAGTTTCAAGTAGAAAGAAGATTCCAATCAACAATTCTCACCTTGTAACCTTAAAATTATCGAAAAAAAGAAGAGAAGTTTATTAAAGCCATAAGGAAGGGGGCACCGCACCGCCTCCAACTGCATGCTCTACCTTTAGTTGGGGTCGTAAGTCTTCGGTGTAAGGACAAAATCGACTCGCTTCCTGCGAGCCTCGGCCGTCGATACTTTTTATCGGTTCGATTGACCATTTTCTGGTTAGGGAACAATTCATGAATGCGAAAATTTTTGTAGAATGCGATGGAGAAAAAGAGAACTCGTCCACGACACCGCAACGCTAGCCTGCAAGCGCATTCACGCGTCCTCAGACAAGACCAATTCCGGCGAGCACTGATATGTTCGGTCGCTGAGGCAGCAGACTCCTTTACGGACATTTGAACATCCTCAAAACACTATGGCACCCAACGTTTGGCCTGAAAAGCCCAGCTTTATCAACATTCAACATCGTCTCTGGGTTACCCTACTAGGTGCCCAAATTTTTGGCGAGTAAGTAACGACCGAAGGATATTGCACTTAACGTGCCCCAGCATCCCTAACAATTTTCGGATTTTTGTTTTGGCTTTGGACATCAATATCGTTTGAACTTGCTTTTGATTTATACATTGGTGGTTTATCACCATTGTATGACTAGCAAGGCCAAATGATATTAGAGTCCCTTTGTGTATTCTGAAGTTATTACCTAAAATCATTTTATAGTCGATTCGGATCTGCATCCCGAACCAAGCGCAGCCTAAGTATTTTCCAGCACATGGATCGTGATTTCACTTGATTGGCTGCTTAGCTAGTCCGTGACTATCTATGATAAGACACGCGCCGCTTGTGGATTGGAATCAACCCTGGGCCGACAAACTATTCTTGATTAACCGAAGCGACCAATTCGTGATTTTCGAACCCGAATATTTAAGGTGACTCAAAAAGAGTAGTCCCTGTTAACTTTTTGGAGGGAGCGATGCTATTGGCATTTTGGCCTGCAAGAAGTTTGAAGAAATAAGAAGACCGAATGTCTCCATGATATATATATATATATATATATATATATATATATATATATATAAATATATATATATATATATATATATATATATATATATATATATATATAAATATATATATATATATATATATATATATATATATATATATATATATATATATATATATATATATATTTACACCTTATACACATTTTTTTTTTAGATTCTCACCGATATCAATGGGTGACATCTGCCGTACAACCAACCAGCTTCGACGAAACACCAGCTGCATAAGGGACGATTCCCAAACATGATGAGAGATCGAGGTTCACCACCACTTGGTGAAGGAGCTGTAGCAGTACCGCATGCTGGAGTGCAGCCGCCTAATGTGTCCGTAGATGGGACAGTCCTGGAGGACATGATGGCACTATTGCAGAGCTTGACCACCCGAAGAACAAGGAGAGTCTTCCTGGGACTGGGATTTTCCGGTAGGTTAGCGACGCGAGCCCTAGCGGAACATGCCCAGTTCTTCGATGAACCCGATGTACCAACCAAGATCCAGTCATGTCCAACCACCGAGACTAGGCCCGGTGGCTCCTCCGGAGCAATGCGGAGCTCAAAACCTCCCATGTTGGTTGAAGCCGACTCAAATCCTCGGCATCATACAAGTTTGGAATCTCCACTTCAGTGGGGAACCACAGTCCATCACAGAAGATAGTTTCATTGCTCGGGTGGAATCATTGATTGATCAGATGTTGTCGGGTGACCACACCGCGCTGGTCGGCCACCTGCCACTGTTATTGCGAGGGTCAGCACTCTAGACTTACTGGCGCATATATGCCAATTCTCTTCTCAAGCGCTGGTCACGGTTGAAGAAAGTATCGCGCATGGAGCTACTCGAGAAAATCCACATTTAATGCTGACATTTTACAGCTCAACGAGCGGATTACAGAGCCATTGACCCAAACTCGATTGTCGCGGCTGTTCAAACGCAACTTACGGCCTGAGGACATGGCTTCGCTTTTGCAAGTCGTCAGCCAACTGGAAGGAGTTGAAGAAAACTTCTGGGAATGATGACGACACCTGGTCCGTAGCGCGGGATTTCGGAATTAGTGCAGGTAGTAATCATTCCCAATCTGGAAAACACCATCGCGAAGCCAGGCAAGTTTGCGATAGCCACGGTGAGGAACGTTACGGCCTGCTGGAACTGCGAACAAGTTGGACATCGGTTTGTTACATGTCGAGAAGAGCGCACGGTTTTCTGATAAGGCTACACGCAAACCAAATACTTACTTCCCAGATTGTCCTGATTGCGCCATCTCAACAAACGGACGAAGGAGTACCCGACTTTCCCATCGGTACTCCAAAGCTCAACGTAGGTAGTGTCGGCCGCCGACACTTTCTATCGGTTTGATCGAGCATTTTCTGGTTATTGAACAATTCGTGAATGTGAAACTTTTTGTAGTGGGCCCTTGTGCCATCGCTGCAGTCCTTTTCAGACATTACAACATCCCTGAAACACTACAATTGTTACTGATTCTACAGCCATTTAATTAACATAATATACTACTGTGTCCAAAAAATAAGGTGACATTCGAATTTAAACTCCACGCGTCGAAGGGTTTGGAGAATTATTTTTTTAAGTTGGTAGTATCTATGTCAAATTTGCATGTCAAAATATTCATCAGTGTTTGCGATATTATCTAACCTTAAAAATTCAAAACAACTATTACACTCACATATAGATTTTGAAGCAGCGGGTTAGGTGAGCTTTATGCCAAATTTTCGTTAAAAATCGATTGAATCCCAAATAATTCATAGATGAGACCTTGTTTTAGCCACTAGCGGCTGGACCATTGTAAAAAGTTATAATGAAAGCTATGGAAAATAAACGATATAACTATTTACTCAAGATTTATACTTAAAATACATTAATATTCAATACGACAATAATTCTTAGTAGAAAAGTAATCAAATAAAATCATCAAAGAGTAATTTTCATGCAAAAAGTAGACGGACAAAATCATGCACGGACAGCGCCACGAGCCATAAGCTCACCACACCGTAGATCAAAGCACTTTCTGTTCGGCTACGATTGTGGTGATCGTATTTAGTAAATTTACTTTTTTGGAGTAGGTCATTGTAACAAACTACGGAAGTCACCGCAGTTGCAGACATTCAGTTTTAGCAGAGGGGTGCGTAACCCGGGGTGGCATTCTAAGGCCGGCTAGCGCTCAGTCGTGTCGCGGGTTTTCCGGGACACCCTCTGCTCGTGCTGAGCCACCCTACACATTAAAGCTAACACAAAAAAAAACGGACTGGAGAGGAGGAGAGTCATCTTGAGAAATGAAAATTAATATTTTTAGTGAGCCATGACCGTTTTTTATTCAAAAATTATAATTTTGTTCTTACAATATCACTTCAACCAAATACTGAAGAAAAGAATAATAATTAGCTATAAACACACATTAAATGAGGTAACACCCTGGCTTGAGTAGATCTGTTGTATAGACAGAACTATATCTCCGCTCTTTTAGCTAGTTATAAGTAGAAAGTTAAGTTATGTTAAGCTAATATAAGTTCAGTAGAGGTTTTTGCCTAAATTTTCCTCTAGCTAATTGTAATAATCTCATAGAAATACGATAATCTGCATAGTTTTAAGTAATGTTCAAACGATGGTGAGATGACTTTGTCAGAACACCTACTATATTATAAGGCCTCTGTACCGCATACATTCCAATAAAGAAAAATTATATATATATATATAATTTTAAGTCCCTTTTTAGTGTAATTAGTTTAAAAGTATTTACAAAAAAAGAATTTATAAAAATCACCAAAAGTGAAAAAAAATTCAATCTCAAGCAGATAAATCAGGACAAACATAATTACTCACCCCCTGTCCTATCAGGACAAACATAATTACTCACCCCCTTTTCTAAAACTGCGGCGCGCTCTGCGACTAGATGGAGGCAACTAATAAAACTTACAGAAACGGAATTAAATTCACTTCAGCAAAAGAAATGAAGTACAATAAAATCAAACGGCCACAAATCCATTTGTCAGCTCCTTGGAATCGTCGAAAAATTCAATGAAAATAGTTTTTAAATCAGTTACTGTTACTTTCACCCCCTTTTTATGTTTACGTAGACTACAATTTAGAAATAGAAAAAAAATTCACCAGAGAAAAAAAAACACCGTCCGTCTGGCCGCAAAATCTACACACTTAATGTAATAATTAGATTAACTCAACTAAACCGATGGCGCTCAAAAAGTACTTCCGACAGAATGCAAACAATGGCTTCCTTTAGCACTAAAACAACTGTTGATTGAATTTATTTTTTATCATTCAGTTAATACCAGAATTACCAGTTTATCATGTCACACTATTCTTTTTCCACTATATTCGCCTGAAATCGTCCTACATTATTCTTATTCCAATTTATTCGTCTATGCTTTAATTTGCATTAGCTTTCATCTTTTTCCTAAATTGAATTGTCTTCACACTTCTTTCCATCCCCTCATAAAACTATTTTTTCCCACCCGCTACTATCACTAACCACCACTTCCGTTACCACCAAAAATTGACCGAAATACAAAGTAAACTTCTACCACAAGCTCCAAAATCAAACGATTTTTTCCCGAAATGAATACTAACTTCCCGAATCTTAAATCAAGACTTATTCTCACGAATTCCATTTAAAAAAATTTCACTGAAACCGCAAAAGAACTACCTTGTCTCTGCAAGCTAAAACCAGACTCCCCTTCTAAATCAAAAATTTCACTCACCCTCACTCCCTTCATTCCCAATTTCCACTGCCGCATTGAGGTAACGTAATCGAAGTTCAATACACTTGGATTCCGTTACCCCTACATCTTTTCCATCTCGATAAACGCATTCATTTCCATTTTGTATATATGGCGATTTGCATAACCATGACAGCGTTTGGTTATATGCAAATCGTCATATACACGGAAATAATTGCTTTTGCCGATATCCCAAAAAGAGTGTTTTCCTGCGCTCGAGAGAACTGGAATCCAGGGTCTCAGCGGACCCCACGATCGAGAAACTACTGCGCTACCACCGCATTTATTGATCAACTTCAACTGTGAACCCTCCTTAATGGGCATGGAAATGAAATTTGTTAGTAGGGAAGCATGGATGAATTTTTGTTAGTACAGCAAATAAAATGTTGTTAGTGGGAGATAATGCATAATATAAGTTAGTATGAAGGAAGGAATTAGGTTTGTTAGTGACAAGGTATCGAATGAAATTTTGTCAATGGGAAGTAATGAATGGAGTGTTGTTAGTGGGAAAGTTAAGATTATTATATTTTTTTAATTTTTTTTTTTTTTGTAATTAAAAATCGAGATGATGGGGAAGTCAAAATTATAGGGAAATTGTTAAATGTTAAAAATAAATGTACAGATGAAAAGGTATATGTGCCCAAAAGAAGGTGAAGTTGTTACGGAGGCAATTTGAAATTGCGAATGGGGGAATGCCGGTACGCCGGAATTCGCAACATCATCTTTAAAGTTGATTTGCTCAAATATCCTTGAAAAGTACCAAAAATAGCTTTAAAGAAAGCTAATTGGTGATTAGTCCTACGCTTTCCGAAAATTTCATCAAAATCGATGACCCCCAAACGTTAGGTCTCTTTGTCAATATTTTTACGGGTTTGTTTTGTAGCCCCGTTGAAATCAAGACCTCCCTGTTCGTTTGACCAATTGTTTAGCCGTCTGTCACAGCAATTTTTCTCCAAAATCATAGCAGCTGCAGACATCAAGCTTTGTAGGTATATGCGGAAATGGTTGCGTCTTAAGAGATTGGGTTACGCGAGTATAAAAATATTTCTTGATAAGAACGTTCCAAAACAGGTTTTCCGTTTGTAATATCTCCCAGAGCTGCCAATAATTTTTTTCTCGCCCATCTTGCAGCTGGAAACCTTTGCTGCAAAAAAATTCAAACAAGTTGGGTAGACAGACCTATGATCATGTCAGAAGGGTTTTGTACTCAACTGCAGTAACCAGTAACGAATAAAATCCAGAAACATGTCATGTTCGAGGATCATACTATCATTAGCAAAGTTGAAAGAATTTTGACTTCTGAGCTATTTGTTATAGTTATACCCACAAATATCTCCCTTGATAATTATTTCAGATTTTTTAAGATCACGGGTGTCCATTCGTGAGGGAGGAAACACATTTTTCATGTATTCCCCCCCACTTTGCCCCCACTGAAGCAAAAACTGTCAGTTTAAGAACTGTTTTGAAAAGCTCTCATAGAGAACTTTCAGTTGATAATCATATCGGCTACCTTTCATGAAATTTTTTTTCAGGGGCCACTCCTCTGTACTGTAATCATCGATTCATGGCCTGTTTTTTAGAATCTTAGAATGGTTACAAAGCCCTTTTGCTAGGAGCTCTCTCCTGCCTCTTCGACTTGTTTCAATTGTATGTACTCATCTTCATGGTACCTATCATTCCTGAAATTTTCATGCAAATCCTAGCAAAGCTGTAGTGTCTAAGTCGGTAAAAAGCGCATATGGCTCCATAGCCATATGTTTCCATAGTAATACAGGGCATATTGTTCTATAGTAATGCAGGAAAATTCAAATCGCTATAACTTCGTTAAATACTATTCGATCTTTATGAAGCTTTCAGAATAGATCAATCTTATGTGTGCTAAATTTTATTGAATTTTAGGGTACCGTCTAGATTTTATTCAAGATAACATAAAATCAATAAATCCTACTATTACAAACAAAGTTGAGTGAATTTCGATTTCTCATGTATTTGTTGTTGTTGTACTCACAAAGGCCTACATCCATGATTTTTTTCAGATTTTTCGGATAGAAGGTGTCCAATCGCGAGGGGGGGGTACGCGAAAAGTTCGTACATTTCCCCTTCCCCTGCCCCTCTCGGTACTCATAAGGCAATTTTAAGACTTGTTTTGAAAAGATCTCGTTGAGACCTTTCCAATGACACTCTACTCGACTACCAATGGTGAAATTTTTTTTGGGGGGTCACCTCCCTATTTGGGGAGACCCCCCTTAAACCCCTTTGAAAAAATTTTCCACCCTTGAACTTTCAAGAAGTCAACACTTCTGACCTTTCCACAAAGTTTCATGGCTGTAGCTTCTATAGTTTCGGAGAAAAAATGCTGTGACATACAGACGGACGGACGGACGGACGGATGGACAGACGGACACAGGTCGTGATTGCAATAGGGTTTTGTATTTTAGTAAAAAACCCTAAAAAGGTCATCAAGATGGTTCTTTATAAATATAATAACAACAAATACCTAAGTGGTTAAAATTAAAAAAAAAACCATACTGGAGTAGCAATGGTTTTCCTTTTGAACCAAGTATTTTATGTATATTCAATTGCAGTTTTTACAGAGTTTATTCATTATTGCTGTCTATATAACAAGATTGAATGCAAGGTCTTTCTGTTAGGAGCACACTTCTATCATCCTAACTGATTTTTCAGTGACATTACAGGATATTTCTTCGTGCAAAATTTAAGATCAAAGTATAAATTATTCATACATACTGAATTTCTTATTATTTTGCCACGAATTTGAACTGCGATAAAAAATGTTTCGTAAAAAGAAAATGTCAAAGGAACACATCTTAATACGAGGAAATCTTCCCCTTGAAATCCTTTGAAATTTTTAATTTTTATTGGCTTTAAAATGGTCATTGCCACACAACTTTTGAGCTCTTCAAAAGGTTTGACAAATCTAGCTTTTCTAGTTCCTGAGAAAAATTGCTGTGACAAACGGGCGGACGGACAGGCAGGTACCGATTTTAACAGGGCATTGCAATTTTTTTTATAAAACCCTAAGAAAGCCACAAACCAAATAAATTGACAGGTGAAACTGATAACCCACCCTCCCATGGAAATCGGTTAAAATTGTGAGAATATTTTTTCACTGCAATTAATTCATTTATTTTTTTCATTCAATAAGAATTTGAAAATAAGGTCTGATTATCAAATTTTCTTATTTGTCCCTTAAACCAAATTCAAAATTTACTTCCTAATTAAATTTTCCCGAGGAAGAAGAAAACTCAAACATTGGGGGGATAATTTGTATCTTTATTCAAGTAAATTTAATAAAGGCAGATACCTAGAAATTTATGATTCACTTTAATCTCGACATAAAGTGGAAATAACATGAAGTTCTTCATGGTTTTGAGAATGTCTTCTTCCCTGAAATGATTCTGTTAACCTAAATTAATTTCATATTACAAACAAAATATTACAGCCAAGCTTACAAAATGTAATATTCATAATTAGATGTTATACGAGTAGAGTGATAAAGGTTGAATATCTTTTGGGTTAGAAGGAAAGTAAAGCCTACATTTTATGCTATATGGTTGAACTGTTCTTGCACTATAATACTCGTAGTTTGTGCAGAAAAAAATTAAGAAATTCTTCGTTGTTTCTTAATCCTTTTTCCCATTTATTCTCATCAAAAACATTTCTGTCATTCCTTGTGCTGGTATACCATAGTCCATAACAAAACACAAATTGCAATGTCACGATTTTAAAATCCTAGCTAACCGCCAAACCTCATTCATCTTTATACGTTACCGAGGCTACCTGATCCTAAAGCGAGAATAGACATTCTCTATAAGATTCCTGACAAAATCCTGACATAGAAACAATAACAGAATGTGGCTAACCGTTTATTGTGGTCTTTCAGGCGGACTAAACGGGCAAACAAAAGATACAAAGGAATTGAAGTAGACGTTTTGGGACGACATACTTCGCTGATAGAATGTTAAGTTTATAAAAGATGGAATGAATTGAATTTAGGATTACTTAAAAGAAATTGTTTTTTAAAGAAACCAAGTTAAGAGGAAAAATATTTGGATTACAGTTATGTACATATCTGTCTGCAACTATGGAAGCATGTGGAATTAGCGTAAATGCAATATAACTTTAAGTAGCTACAAGGAGTTTTTCCTTGAAAATAGAATAAATCATTTTGACTCGTTTCCTTAAGTTATTGCCATCCATCGTCCACGGTTTCGTGTTATTTATAGAAGCAAAATTCATAGTTGGCGTATAAAAAAAAATTTGCATCTATGTTGAATTCTGTGAAAATCTTGAAAAAAATGAAGTCTAATGTTTTGTAATTCGTTCATAGATCGTTCGATGCAACATAATTTTTTCCAAATAAACTTATAGCAGTGGTACTTACTCATATAAAACAGATATGCACTATTTCGGTTACAATTTATCTGCTCAACCTATGATTTTATTCTATGTCTGCATCAATTTCCAATTGCAAACACTTTCCGGATGATGGAAATTACCAACAAGGTTTCAATCAATACTTATGCCCTTGAGAGTAGTTGCATGATTTGATGCAATGCGACAATACTTCAAACTAAGCCCTAAGTCCAATACGTACCACCTTCATAACAACATAATCCTGAGCACTAGAGGAATCCTGATGGTATCGGGTATGATTTCATGTCACAGAAAACTATCCCTAGGTCTAGTCATGCATGATTGTATGTACCCTGCCTTCGTCAAGTCTACAAAATTGACTACTTCAATATGGTACAGAAGTTTAGAATTCTTTCCTCCCCCTCCCTGCATATCCTATCACGGAATAATATAAACTGCTCGAGGTTATATAGTGGATCGAATGCATTTTTTAATTCTATATTCGAACAGAATATGAATTTATTCCACTTCCTGCAATGAATTTTGATTGTAGATTTATAGAGGAGTAGTTGGAGATGAAAACTTTATTAATCGATTTTCAAAGGAAGGGAGGTTATCAATTCATCACATATATTTTTTTATTGTTGCTTTTTTAGGTCTTTGTAAAAAATTTTTACAAAGACCTACTAGTTTCGCGACCTGTCCGTCTGTCTGTCCGTCCGTCCGTCCGTCTGTCCGTGCGTCACAGCTGATTTCCTCAGAAACTATAGAAGCTAAAATGCTCAAACTTTGTGAACAGGTCAAAAGTGATGGTCTCTCAAAAGTTAAGGTCTTAACAAAAATAAAAATTTTTTTTTAAGGGGGTCCCCCCTAATAACGCATTGGCCGTTGAAAATTTTTTTTAATCAAGGGTAGTCAAGTGGGGCATCAAATGAAAGGTCTTGATTAGAGCTTTTAGAATCTGAAAAAAAAATCATGATATGAATTAGGGGGTCCAGGGGAAGGCAAAATGTACCAAAAATTGGTGTCCCCCCCCCTCGCGATTGGACACCTTTCTGCCGAAAAATCTGAAAACTATGACGAATATGGACCTTTATGAGTACAAGGTCAACAAATACCATAGAAATGGAAATTCGCTCAACTTTGTTAATAATAGTATGATTTGTAGATTTTACATTTCCGCCAGTTATATACACTGATATAAGATATATACGTCCACAAAATTTAATTGAGATCGAATCACAATCAAGTGAGTTATAGCCATTTCAATTGTGTGGAATTACAACAACAATAACACGTGTTTATGGTTGATATAGGGTTTTCCAATAAGAGGTGTTATTTTGATATTAAAAGAAAAATGCCATTTTTTAATACGAATGATCGGATGTTTATTTCATTATAAAGAAAAAGATATGCTGTTAATAGCGAAAAATATCTTAAGGCAAATAACCACCACGACATGCTTACAGGACCATATCCTTTTCATGAAATTTTCCATAACCAAATCGCAAAGTGGCTGCCCTATGCCCTCGATAGCCTCACGAATTTCATCTTTGAGGTCTTGAATTGACGCTGGGCTGTTGGCGTAGGCCTTCTTTTCCACGTGGCCCCAAGGGAAGAAGTCGCAAGGTATTAAATCACAAGATCTATTCAAAATAACACCTCTTATTGGAAAACCCTATATATATTTAAATTGACTTAGGCTGTTTTATTTTCTTTCAATTTTCATGAAAATTTAAGGAATAGTGTTTAACTTGAACACGTACAATCGGCCGAGCGTTCAGAAAAATCATTTAAGCTAGATCAAAACGGCGGCTCCACTGTGCTTATGAAAGAAACTGTACATCTTTTGCATAAATTTGAACGATTTCATATCCAAGTATTGGGCGAATAATTACGATTAATTGGACGAAATTATCGATTAACGCCATTAGAAAACTTGTTTCTAACCCTAGGATGTTTACAAAGACCTTCTGGTAGGAGCACCCTCCTGCTTACTCAACTTGTTTTATGTATGTTCACGCGTTTGAATGGAGATAGATAGAAGAGTCATGTGTTCAGCAAATGATACGTCTTTCTTCTATCATCCTCCTTTATCTATAGATCTTATAGCCGATGAAATTAGATATAGCAAACCTCATACTACTCCAAAATTTAATATTTTTAAAGTTAAGTATGCAGCTATAAAAATAGAACTACTTTTAGTCAACTGGCTAGATTTCTTTGGAGGCCTAAATTGTGCGGCTACTTTAGTTAAATTCACCTCTTCAAACATCCCGTAAATTAAATCAAAAAGCTTGGTTTACAAGGCGAGTGCTTAGTGCCCTACAAGCAAAAGATAACGCACATCGTATCTTCAAATCACTCGGCACCATTGAAGTTAGATCTAATTTTATTGCCAAGAAAGATGTCAAATATACTCTGAAGACTTCAGTAGTTTGGATAGTTCAAAGCCTTTTTGGTCTTATATTAGGTCGCTGAAATCCTCTTCTTCCAGTCGTAGTAAGGTCCATTCGCATGGTGCAGAAGTTTCATCTCCACAAGAAATTATTGACATCATAAGCTGTACTAAGATTACAAAGGAAAATCTGCCGGATCGAGTAGTATCCTCCTTTAAACTTACAGCTCTACCAAGCATTGATTCTGTATGCCGTCCTGAGTTCTGGCTTCCTGGTACACTAGTGAAACCATTCGTACCTGTTAAAAAGACAAATTTTTTCCGCAATCCTTCGGTTCACGAAAGAAAATAGTAAATAATAGCTTTAATAACATTAAAATTTATTATCTAAATGTTAGGGGACTAAATTAAATATTTTTAATACGTCTTGCTTTACCGCGTCGGATGATATCATCTGTGTTACAGAGACGTGGTTGAATGGAAGTATCCTTAATAATGAACTTTCGACTGAACACAATATCTTTAGACTGGATCGAGACATCACAGCTTCATCTAAAGTGGATGGCGGGGGTGTCTTGATAGCTACTAGGAAGACTTTGTCAGCTTCAGCCTGTTCGAATTTCTCTCCATCTTCTCCTATAGAATGTATTCTTGTAAAAGTCCAAACCTCGCACAATAAGTTTCTTCTTGTTGCCTCTACTTACGTTCCTTGTAACTCTTCAATTCCTACATATGAAACGTTCTTTGATGAGCTTTCATCTTGCATTGACTCCTTCTTCCCAGACTCCCCTTTATTAATTTGTGGAGATTTCAACTCGCCCTCGGTTTCTTGGTCATCTTTTCCTGCATCAGTTCCGTCTTCTACGAATAATCTATCCATCGTTTTTTCCTCTTTTTTAAATCACTGCTCCCTCTCTGAATTTAATTCTGTACATAATGTTAACGACAAACTGCTGGATCTAGTGCTTTCCAACGTTGCTGATCAACATCTTTCTGTATCTCGGTCGGCGGTTCCTTATGTAGAAACTGACTCATTCCACCCTCCCCTCTCTATGGTCCTTTCTTTGAAATATCTAACACGATGCAAAACTCGTACGTGGCCTAGGTTCAATTTTTACAAATCCGATTTCCATTCAATTTCCACGCATATTTCTGCCATTGACTGGCAAAGTTTCTTTGCTGACTTGGATTGTGAAAAAGCAATATCAAAATTCTATTCCTTTCTACTTATTAGTATCCATAACTTCACTCCACTTTATGCCTCCTCAGCAGGCGCTAATCCTCCCTGGTTTACGAGGCATGTTAAGGAAGCCATTAAAAATAAGGATAAAGCTCATAAATTGTGGAAATCTCATGGAACAATTGATTATCGTCAAGAGTTTGTTAGGTATCGGTCAATTGCCAATATGGAGGTTCTGAGAGCCAAAAGAGCATATTATGACAATATCGAAAAGTCTCTTCATTCCAACCAAACTAAGCCCTTTTGGTCTTTTGTTAAAGCTCAAAGATCTTCAAGTGCATTTCCAAATTTTTTTCAGTGGAATAGCAAGACTGCTTCTTCCCCTTCTGAAATTTCTAACTTATTCTCCACCTTTTTCTCCTCTACATTTTCTTCATATAACAAGACTTCTATACCTTCCTCTTTTTCCATATTGCCTTCGCCTATTATCACCTCGATAGTCACGAATCCTCTTCAAGTTGAACTTATTATCAACTCTATTGATCCTAACGTTGGACCTGGGCCGGATGGCATTCCTAATTTCTTTATTAAAGCATGAGCGTCTATCATTAGCTTTCCACTTTCATTGCTTTTCAATCTAAGTTTGACAACAGGTCACATACCAGATTACTGGAAGATTGCTAATGTTACTCCAATACACAAAAGTGGTGACCCAACCATGGTGGGGAATTACCGCCCTATCTCAAAACTTTCATCCTTTTCTAAAATTTTAGAACGAATTCTCTTTGTTCCCAAATAGCTCCTGAGCAGCATGGTTTTGTGCCAAATCGTTCTACCATAACCAATCTCTTGGAACTTACTGATACTGTGGCGGTAGCCTTAAATGACAGTCTTCAAGTGGACACTATCTACACTGATTTCTCTAAGGCATTTGAGACTGTCAACCATGACATTCTTATTTGCCAATTGCAGCATTATGGTGTGAGTGGCTCCGTTTTGTCATGGTTAACTTCATACCTAGCTTCTAGAACATGCCAAGTTGTCATTGATGACTCGGTTTCTAAGTCATTTCATCCCTGCTCTGGAGTTCCACAAGTTTCCATCTTAGGTCCGTTCCTTTTCACCATGTTTATCAATGATCTCCCATCGGTGTTTAACTCTTCCTGTCTCTTATTTGCGGATGATTTGAAGATCTACAGAGTAATCAACTCGCCTGCTGACTGTCATATTCTCCAAAACGATCTGTTATCTCTGTCTTCTTGGTGTAAGGCTAACCTTTTGAATTTAAATGTACCAAAATGCCACAAAATGTCGTTTTCGTTGAAAAGTTCATCAATATCCCATTCCTATTTACTGAATCAAACTGAATCAGGTGAAAGACTTAGGGGTTATATTCGACCCAAAGCTCAAATTTAACCTTCACATTATAAACTTAGTCACTAGAGCTTCCCGTGTTTCGGGTTTTGTTCTTAGGCAGACTTCTATTTTTTCTAACCCTAAGTCTGCTATCAAACTTTTTATCTGTATCGTACGTTTTCTTCTTGAATACTGTTCTCAAATTTGGTCACCTCACAATGATTATCTGATTGTTCTCCTTGAATCTGTCCAGAGGAAGTTCAGCCGTTTTCTATTTTTCAAATTCAAAATCCCTTATGCGACCTATGAAAATCGCCTGTCCTTCCTTCAGATTCCTTCTCTTGAAATTCGCAGATTGATACTTGATGAATGTCTTCTCTTTAAAATATGTAACCGCCTTACGGATACAAATCTTGATTCTCGAATTTATTATAGGCTAAATCTGCGCTCGGGTAGAAATGCTAGTATCTTTCTTGTACCTTTTGCTCGGATTACTTCCATTCTCCTCGCAATCATGATCGTCTACAAATTGGTCCTTTTCTTCGTTCTCTTTATTTACTTAAACAAAAACTTATTAGTTTACTAATTTGTTAATTTTTTGTGTTTCTTAGTATATACCTCACCATTTGTATTAATGGTAACTCTGTTAATGGCAACATAAATAAATAAATAAATATTCACCCAATTTTTCTCTTCGACTTTTTCTCCTCCCGTTCCAGCTGTGCATCCTGTTGTCTTACCTAATCGTCTTCCTTTCCCAATTTCCTATATTTATACTGATGTATCTGTAGTCGAATCTTTGATCAAACCTCTTGATCCTAATATCAACCCTGGGCTGGATGGTTTGCCAAGCATATTTGTGAAGCAGTTAGCCTCATTGTTAAGTTTTCATTGATCTCTCCTCTTCAATCTAAGTTTGAGTACTGGTACTTTCCCTAACTCTTGGAAAACAGCTAATATTGTGTCTATTTTTAAAAGTACAGATCCTACGTCAGTTTCCAATAATCGCCCTTTTCCCTTTATTTCCTGTTTTCCAAAGCTACTTGAACGACTGATTCATAATCGACCCTCAAACTCATTAGGTCCTATTATTGCTCCAGAGTAGCACGGCTTTCTCAAAGGATATTCTACTACCTTTAATTTCTTCTTCTTCTTTGTAGCACTAAAGCCCCTCTTGGGCCTTCGCTTAGAGATAGTTAGAGTATCTCATTTTCATGAGCGTATTGATTTTTTCGGAAGTTGGTTTGGTCAGTACCATGCTCCCGTGTGCCTGCTCAGCTATGGTATAATCTGATTAAATCAGTACATATCACCACTGAGTCAACACTCGTAAACTGTCCGATAAATCCCCTGAACTAAGTCACGTTGTTCCCAACGAGATTTGAACCTGGGACCTTTGGCTTGTGCGTTCATGCTCTAACCACTAGATCACGCAGACTACACCTTTAATTTAATTGAGTTCACAAATAGTATTGCAAGAGCCTTGGATAACCAACTGCAAGTTGATGTAATCTTCACAGATTTTCCCAAGGCTTTCGCCAGTATGAATCATTTTCTTTTTTGTCGTGAGCTTGAAGCTCTAGAGTGCCCTTCTATCTTGGATGTCATCTTATCTATCATGTCGTCCCTGACGAGTAAATCTCTCTGGTACTACGCCTAGTCCTTTTTATCCTTCATCTTGTGTTCCACAAGGTTCAACTCTTGGGCCTCTTCTCTTTCTAATGTTCATAAATCGTCTCCAATTTGTAATTAGTTCCTCTTGCCTCTTGTATGCTGATCACTTCAAAGTTTTTCGAGCAGTCGAATCCCACTTAGACTGTCAGCTCCTCCAAAATGATCTGAATCCTCTAAAGTAAATGGTGTACTTCAAACTATTTATGTCTTGACGTTAATAAATGCCATAAAATGAATTTTTTTCTCAAGAACTCTCCTTTTAATTTGAATAATATATAAAATAATGCTTTGCTCTCATAAAATACCTCGGAGTAACTTTTAATCCAAAATTCAAATTTGATGCACATATTTTAAATGTGATTACTAAGGAGTCTAGAGTTTCCGGGTTAATCTTTAGGCATGCACATAAATTTAATGGCATCTCTTCTTCTATCCGCCAACTTGTTTGTCTTGTTCGGCCTTTGTGGGAATACTGTTCTGTTATCTGGTCCCCCGATATTCCTATCTCGTGTCTTCTTTAGAAGCTGTCCAAAGAAAGTTACGCATTTTATTTTCCTTAAGTTTAATTTGCCGTATCAGCCCTATGAAACCGTTTATTCTTCCTTTCTCTTCTATTTTTAATATCCCAACGAACTTATTTAGACCAATGTTTATTGTATAAACTCTGCTACCATTAATTATTTTTTCTGAGCTGCGTCTCTGACAAACATTTCGTTAATCTCGAATGAGTTCTTATTTCGCTTTCCCAGATGCTAGAACTGATTTATATTTTTCATTTACCAATTTTAAGAATTATACGGGATCATAATAACCTCGATCTTGTTCCTTTCCCCTGTTCTTACATAGCATTGAAGAAAAAACTAAGAGATTTACTACTCATTTAACCTGGAATTATCGTCACTTTATAATTTTTTCATTTAATATTGCTGTATTCTTTGCATTCCATTTAGTTATTGGATTTTATTCAGTCTGTTGGACGGAATAAATAAATGTATATCTATAAAGAGTTTTCTATTAGGTTCAAAAAAATTTAGTATCTTTATGTTAACGCACCCTTAAATTAAATTGAGCATCACTCAAACGACACTGTTGCGTATTTTGTGAAAAGATCTTGGCCTGCATAGTTAAAACATCAAATTGACTCAAGAACTAAAGCCACTTGATCATTTGAGACGCCAAAACTTCTCCAATTGGGACTGGCAAAAAAAAACTCTAAGAAAATGAAGAATTTTATCGAAAAATCATTTTCAGCGATGAAGTTCATTTCTGGCTCAATGGCTTTGTTGATAAGCAAAATATGCGTTAATGATCAGCCAAAAACCCACATCTGCTTCTTGAGACACTGCTGCGTCCGCAAAAAATTACTGCTTGGTGCGGTTTTCATACCGGAGGTGTGATTGAGCCGTATTTTTTCGTGGATGAAGACGACCGTCATGTTACCGTCAATGGAGAACACTATCGTGGATTATTTGTGGCCAGAATTGCCATGAATTCAACAACAACAATATGTTATTTCAACAAGACAGTGCCACTAGCCACACACCACGCCTCACACTTGATTTATTGAAAGGCAAATTTGGTGACCCTGTTATCTCGAGAAATGGTCCGGTCGAATGGTTGCCTCGTTCATGCGATTTAAAGCCTTTGGATTTATTTTTATGGAGCTATATCATGTCACTAGTAAAAGACAACATCCAACGGGAAATTGCCAACGTTCCGGTCGAAATGTGTGCCAGAGTGGTGGAAAATTGGGTCCAAGGAATCGACCGCTGTAAACAGGCTCGTGGTGGTCATATGACCGAAATTGACTTTCATTCATAAAATCTAGTGCATGCACTACATCCAGAAATGATGTATATATATATATATATATATATATATATATATATATATATATATATATATATATATATATATATGTATATACAGGGTGGGCCATATCAGTGTTGGTTAACAGACTTTTTGGTGCCAGCTTTGCAAGAACTTCAAGGCAATACCTCGAGGATGTGGTTTCAACAGGATGGGGCCACATGTCATACGGCTAGGGTATCCATAGAGCTGCTGAAAAATGTTTTTCCCGGAAAACTGATCTCGAAAAGGGGGGATATTGAATGGCCCCCACGTAGCCCCGATCTCTCTCCATGCGATTATTTTCTATGGGGCTACCTCAAATCGGTAGTTTACGAGAATAATCCGACCAATTTAGAGCAGCTGAAGAGGAATATTATTCAGGAAAGTAACAAAATACCGAGAACAACTTTTCAACGAGTTTTCCAAAATTTGTGACTTCGGTTCCAAGAGTGCCAAGCAGCCGAGGGAAGCCATTTGGACAACATTATTTTTAAGTCTTAAAAATTCCTATGCTTCTACTTTTTATCAATACAAATATATTTGTGTTATGTTTCGTAGTCTTTTTTAAATGGAATATTTAAACCGCCAACACCCTTATGGCCCACCCTGTATACATAATCATCATCATCATATTCAGCTTGTTCAACCATAATTCTAAGTTATGGTGAAGCCTCCCTTACATATTGATTCCTCATTGCTTTCCATGTTATCCTGTTTTCAGCTATTCTCATCCAGGCTATGCCGGCTATTTTCTTTATCCGAGTATCATAATCCCATCGAATATTTCGGCGTCTTCTTGGTGGTTTGATTCCTCTTGTTTACCACTGCTTTATTCTTGCGGTCCATCTGCCGTCCGCCATTATCACCCAGCGACCGGCCCATTGCCATTACAAGGGTTTCGCACTTTGTATCACGTCTGTTACTTGGGTCCTTTCTCGTATTCACGGGAGTCTCTTGGGATCCCTTCGTGTAATGCCCAGCATGCATCTTTCCAAGGCTCTTTGGGCGACCTGAAGTGTCCTCGTTATCCCTGTTGTTAGCGCCCGTGTTTCACTACCATATACCAGGACTGGTACATTTGTCGAAGGTTTTCTTTTTCAAGTTCATCTTCATTTTAGACTTGAATATAATCGAGTTCTTCCCAAAAGCACTCCATGCCATCTTTATTCGTCGCTTGATTTCTGGTAGTAGTGAGCCGGATTTGTGTATTAGCTGACCAAGGTATACATATTCTTCGACTATTTCTAGCGTGGTGTTGTTCACATTATATGCCTTTGAGTGCTTATGTAGTCACTGAAATGGTTTTACTTAGGTTAATTTTCAAGCCCGCTTTTCCGCTAGCCGCGTTGAGTTCATTCAACTGTTCACCTTGGCTGTTGGCTAAAAGGACTATGCCATCTGCGAATCTCAAGTGATTGAGGTGTTTACCATTGATGCTCAATCCTTTATTTTCCCAATGAAGATCATTGTCGACATGGTGTCTCCCTGTCTTACCCCTTTTTTGTGAGAAACTCTGGAGTGTCTTCTAGTACTTTGACCTTTGCTCTGGCTGAGCGGTAGATGTTAGGTAGAACTTCCACGTATGGTTTGTCTATGCCTTCTGTTATTAATGCATTTATTATTGCATCAGAAAAGATTGAGTCAAAGGCTTTCTTAAAGTTTATGAAGGCTAGTGCTAGGGGTTGTTCATACTCTTTATATCTACTGAAGACTTCCCGTAGTGCGTGGATATGATCTATAGTGCTGTATCCGCTTCTGAAACCAGCCCGCTCCCGTGGTTGTTCGGCATCTAGGGCTGTTTGTATTCGGTTGCTAATGAGCTTAATGAACACTTTGTAGAAGACCGATAGTAGACTTATTGGTCTGCAGTTCATGATGTCTTCTTTGTCGCCTTTTTTGTGCATCAGTATTATATTAGCACTTTTCTATTGATCAGTTATGAATCTGGTGTAAATGTAATCAGTGTAGATTTCTGCCAGTAGTTTCCAGGTTTCTCTGTCTGCGTACTTAATCAGTTCAGCCGTGATACCGTCATTACCTGCCACTTTACCATTTTTTATGGAGTTGATAGCCATCTCGACCTCTTCCACTTGGATATTTAGGACATTATCGATGGTTGCAGAGAAAGCGGTTGTTGTTACTAAGTTGGGAGTCGAGTTATCTGGAGCCTTACACAGGTCTCAGTAGAAGTTAGTGGTTGCGTTAGTTATTTGCTGTCTATGTGTAAGTCGGGTGTTGTCATGATTTAGGGCTATCACCTGTTTTTTTGACAATAAGGAGTGATATTTTTGCCTTCTTGGGGCTTCTGTTATTTGTAATGGCATCTTCCACCAGTCTTTCGTCATACTTCTTGATATCTTCAGATATCATTTTCTTTATTGTCTTCCAGGTTTCTGAATATTCAATCCTTTTGATATTTGAGGATGCTTTCCTTTTCTTGTGCGTTTGAGCAGCGCCTTAGTCTCATTTGATTAATTTGATTTGATTGAACTGTAAGCAATCTTAATGAGAGCCGAGACCGGTCAACCCAACGAGATTTGCATTTAACGAAGGCAGAAGCTCCCACCAAAAGAAACGTCTGCAGAAGCAACGTGCCTGTCAAAGTTTAGTGACAGTTAAGTTTGACTTCATGCAGATTCTTCCCTGGTTCATCTCCAGACTAATGCTATATTCTATGCCCGCCAGCTTTGGTTTTAAAGGGTTTTCCAATAAGAGGTGATATTTTGAATAGCCCGCTATTTCGGTAGATATCACTTTTGAAGCTGTCATTTTTTGACAGAAACTACGCCATTACTGAAAATGGAACGATACACGCTTCTACAATGCATCGAAATCATCAAAATTCACTATAAAAATGATGAAAATTTGGCAGAGACGGTGCCTAAAACTCGAACATTTTTGGGTCTTCTTGAAGCACCTTGTCGGACCGCAATACAGAAATTGGTGGGAAAATTCAAGCTGTTAGTGATATGAAGAATAAAACCCGAGCACTTCACTCCAGAACAACCGAGAATATTGCTGCTGTAGCCGAAAGTGTTGAAGAAAACTCAGGTTTGTCCATTCCTCGTCATTCTTTGGAATTAGGCATTCCATAAACGTCATTACACCGTATTTTGCATAAAGATATGGGCCTTAAGGCTCATAAAGTTCAGTTTACACAAGAACTCAAGCCGGTCGATCATCATCAACGCTGTGTTTTTGCTGATTGGGTCCTAGAAATGCATGAAAATGATCCGGAATTCCATCAAAAAATCATCTTGAGTGATGAGGCCCATTTCCACCTCGGTGGCTTCGTCAACAAGCAAAATTGTCACATCTGAGGCTGGGAAAACCCAAGAGTTATTGTTGGAAAGCCTCTCTATCCTCAACATGTGACTGTTTGGTGCGGTTTATGGTCCGGCGGAGTCATTGGACCTTACTTTTTCGAAAATGAGGCTAGAGCAACAGTTACCGTGAATGGATTGCGCTATCGAGAGATGATTAATGATCTTTTATGGCCGAAATCGGATGGTATTGATCTGGACAACGTTTACTTTCAAAAAGACGGCACTACGTGCCACACAAGCAAGGAAACCATTGATCTTTTACGGCAAATGTTTCCGGACCTTGTTATCTCTCGAAGAGGTTACGGCAAATGTTTCCGGACCTTGTTATCTCTCGAAGAGGTTATTACAATTGGCCACCGAGATCTTGTGATTTAACACCTTGCGACTTCTTCCTTTAAGGCCACGTGAAAGAGAAGGTCTACGCCAATAGCCTAGCGTCGATTCAAGACCTTAAAGATGGAATTCGTGAGGCTACCGAGGACATTGGGCAACTACTTTGCGATTTGTTTATGGGAAATTTCATGAAAAGGATATGGTCCTGTAAGCGTGGGCGGGTGGTCATTTGCCTGATGTTATTTTCCACTAGTAACAGCATACCTTCCTGTTTATAATGAAATAAACAACCGATCATTTATATTAAAAAATGGCATTTTTCTTTTAATATCAAAAAACACCTCTTATTGGAAAACCCTGTAGTTAGTAATGCAATTTGTTTAGATCTCCAAATTCCAATCGGAACAAATAAATTCAGTTTTTAATCAATTTGAAAACTCCAAATGAATAAATTCAAAATAAAAAAATTAAAAGGCTCCACTTGAACTATCAATTCCATGCAAAAAATCGGTCGTACTCTAAAGAATCTCAAGTTACTATTTCTTATCTAATTGGATAGCAGCAGAGCAAATATAAAATAAAAACTAACAATTTGTGAATGAAATCTGCATGTTTTATTCGATTTCCCGAGAAACAAAATCCAATTTATTTCATTTATAGAAATTTATTTACTGTCACTTGCTCCTGCGCCCCGCTCCCAGCGTAAAGTCAATGTTTGCAACATACCGAACAACTTTTCAATCATGATGGAAATGGAAGCCAAACGAGAAGAAAATCAAATGGATGCTGTTCATTTTGTCCTTTTCGTCTTCAGATATAATATTTTCCTAATGGAATAAGATATTGGAAAATATACAGCTGACGGATGGAATTTTTCCTCAGAATGTACGAGTAGGAGTTTGCTTGCAGATGGAATGTGTGGCAAGTTTGCAGATAACGTAATATTCAAAGATTGACAGATTGAAAGGAAGTGAGATGCATTTCGGAGAATTCTGGTTGAATTCTTAGGTTGGTTTGTATTTCAGAGAACGACTATTTTATTTTTTGATTTTTGCTGTCTAGGAGGAGACATAGTCGGACAATACGCTTTGTATTTGAATTTTGTTGAGAAGACTCATGGAAGAACGGTTTCAGTTTTCTTTGATATTTGTTTTTTACTTGATGATCTGTTTTAAGAAAATTTTTCTATGGCAGAAAAATATGGGTATCCAAATTATATGCAACTTTATATTCTTTATTACACCATCAGCTTCTAACTGAAAACATGCTTTGAGCAAGCATTCGGGCGTAGTATATTTATATGTGGCACCCCTTGCAATGTATGCCTGAATTAAACTTCCAATAGAGGTATTTCCCAAAACACACCCTGCTTTAATTTGGTGTTAAATATTTTTTGCTGAGCGCCTTGTAGGCCGTATAAATATTTCATAGATTTTACAGGAAATACCATTGCTCAGTATGCATGTTTCCAGGATATACTATATAGTTTTCCGATCCCCTGCCTAAGTTACGCATGTTTATTTAGGTCATAGTTAAACGAGCCAAACTTCTGCAGAAGACTGGATCGCAACAAAACATAAATAAGAAAAAGCTGATAACTTCGGCAGAAAATACTCTCGCTGAGTTAGTTGTACCGAAAAAGAATTAAAAACTAACGGGTATCAAGTTCCATACCAGGCCCGTTATACATAACATAATGTTATGTATAACATTCTTCAGTTTATTTAAAAAAAAATTTTACTCACACCGATATCGAATTTCTAACTTGGTACGTTTTAGTTGTTAATAAATTACATTCTCAAAATTTGACTCCTTCATTTAGAACTTGACTACTGCATCTTGCCGTATGATTTTACTGGCAGCTGATTAAAAATTCCAATTGTAGTTAACAAATTTTTAGACCGTTATCTATTGAAAACTCAAACGTGCAAGTTAGGATGGCAATCTGACCACCACTTAGGGTTGGCTCTTATAGAAGCCCCAAATAGGCTGAAAATTCTTTATGGAACAGAAGGTACACCATCTCAGCGACCAGTCTTCCCAAGACCAGAACCAACGGACACTAGTTCTGATAATACACACCTCCGTTACAAACAACCTCAATTCCAACAATCTCCAAACAAAAATCTTTTCTGCTCCACAGGACCTCCAAGGTTTACTGTTAAAGACTTGCATATCATTAATGAAGCGCAAACACATCCAACAGGTTATCATAATAGCCCATATTTTCAGCCAGCCCCGAATGAAACTTACAGACAGGACTTAGACAGTTACTATTACTACGGACAACAAGGCATAGTTGACAACATTCAGAGCAGTGACACTAATCGCGGACAAAATCCAGAATACCAATAGGCCAAATGATTTCCATCCTGTGAGGAAACTGGTTCTGACGCACAAGACGAAATCTGTTATGAGATCGACGATGAAAATTTTCGATCAAAAGCCTCGACGTACCAGCAGGATACAAAGACAGTAATACCGATGGATCAAACCTTCAGTAGATAAAAATATCCTCGCCATTCGGTCGTGAATTGAAATTTTTAATAGATACTGGGGCCTCTAAGCCATTTATAAGCCCTGAATTTGTGCACCCTAATGACTTACAGCAAACTAAGCCTGTAGTCATCAGTACAGTTTTGAACCAACAAATATTGGATAAGCTAGTTACATTTGCCTGTTTTTTTAATTATGTTAATATTTTTTATTATAATAGAAGGATCTACGACAATTATGTGTGAAACAAAATATCGCCCAAATTTTCAATGACGCTCAGACATAATTCAGGTTCAATGTCGTTAATCTGCTGAAGTATCTCATCCTTTAGCTCTTGAATCGTTCGTGGCTTATTGACGTACACTTTTCCTTTTAAATATCCCCAGCGAAAGAAGCCCAACGGTGTCAAATCACATGATCGTGGCGGCCAATTAACATCGCCACAACGTGAGATGACACGGCCATTGAACTTCTTGCGCAAAAGAACCATTGTTTCGTTGGCTGTGTGGCAAGTGGCATCATCCGGTTGGAACCACATATCGTCCAGCTCCATAATCTCATTTTCTTGCCACAAGAAGTCCGTTTTCATCTCGCAATAGCGAACATCATTCACGGTAACTGCTTTGCCGTACTCGTTTTCGAAGAAGTACGGCCCGATAACGCCGCCAGCCCATAAACCACAACAAACAGTCACTCTTTGTGGATGTATCGGCTTTTCAACAATCACTCGTGGATTCTCATTTGCCCAAACGCGGCAATTCTGCTTGTTAACGAATCCACTGAGGTGTGCCTCGTCGGTGAAGATGATTTTCTTTGTAAAGCCACCCTTCCCTTCTGTGTGTTCAACCATCCATTCGGCGTATTGCCGGCGCTTGAAATGGTCAGTAGCTTCAGCTCTTGAGTCAGTTGAAACTTGTTAGCGTGTAAATTCAAATCTTTATTCAAAATTCGTATCAGTGATGTTCGTGAGATGTTCAATTGTTGGGCACGACGAGTCGTGGTTGACGGCTCTTCTGCCACACTATCTCGAACAACAGCAATGCTTTCCGCAGAACGAACTGGGCGAGCTTGCACAGGTGATTTCGCATTTTTTACAGACCCGGTTTGCTGAAATTTGCGCACAATTCTCCCGATTGTGGACACGTTTGGTCGATTATGCTGACCAAAAAAATCACGAAGTGCACGAAATGCATTATGATTTGAACGCCCATTTTCGTAAAAGGCTTCAACAACCTTAACGCGCTGCTCAATTGTGTACCTCTCCATGGTTGAATTTGTCAAACACTGAAACAAGGAATTGTTGGACCACCCAACCATAATGCACGATGCAGCAACACTTTCTTACTACCTTTATTTGTTTCCATTAAAAAAAAATTCTGAAAATTTTTCTGGTGATTTCTTTCGTGTAATAAAGGAAAGCTTACTCTGATCATTAAAAAAAATCTACGATAAACTTTTTTTTAAGTGAATCTGGTATATAATATTCTATAGTTCCTCCTGTTTCGGATAATATAAAGAAAATGTTGGTCATGCAACGCGAACACCAGGGATCTTGATGAAAATTTTCATGAAGATGGACGGGTTTGTAAGAACGGATGTTCCCATCGATCAACTGCGTGCAGCTTCATGGTGTTAATATACAATTCTACTGAACTTTGTCAGTTTTAGTTTCCGAACGCTAAGTGCGTGTAACAAATCAATTGACACAGCAGAGTTCCAGAGCGATTTCCATATTATGATTAGGTTTCTACGATTGCTTTTTTATATCCCTCACTGATTATACTCGTTTTCTCTGAGAATTTCCCTTATTGCTTATCTCTTAAAGGTTTTATTTTCGCCCAAATGAATAATTCAAGATCCCATATCGTTGCCCGACAGATCACTTTAACTAGATTTTCTGTTAATCCCTTTCTTGTTCAGTTTCCACCTAGGCGGTTGAACTGAGCAAAACCAATACATAAAGAAGACTAAATAATCCATGTCCAAGGGATGATAATGCCTGAAAAGTTTCACATAAACTTCATTTCCAAACTTTTAAGCTTGTCCGAAAATACTCGTCCTTTGTAACCTATACCTTTCTGAAAATTAGATTGCTTCAACATATTTGCAGAAAACTAAATAAACTTACCACCTCTACCCAAGTTTCCGCACTCTCCTTAAGATCATACAACTGGCATCCTTCAGTATAAACGTCTTTCGTACATTCACCTCCCTCTTGAATTCTGCCATTCTGTTTCAAAAGTCACTTCCTTTCAGCAATTTCTCGTTTTTTTACTCTCTCATCTTACTTTTCATTTCCTTTTAAAGTTTTATGATCACAGGGAGGTACTGGAAACCATAATGTATTCTTAATCCTTTAGTCGAGTTTAAAAGCCAATGGAAAGTTTGAGCAAGTTAAAAGACGACGAAGACGACCGACCAGCACACACACACAAAGAGCAGCGAAAAGGAAGAAATTGGGAAAGTCGAGCACTTGTAGTATTCGCAGGATTCCGAGTATGAACGCTTCTGGCATATCGAAAAACTTTCCACGTTCCCAACAAACGGATAGCATAAGAACCATCAACTGTTATCATTTTCCTAAGATGAGTAAGTTAGGGATGTTGGTCGTTCCACGGAGGTTGAGTGCAGGTTGACTGGGTTTTAGTGGTTGCGACAATAGCCGCAATGTGTGCATGGAAAATGTATTTGTCTTGTTCGGCCCCCAACCCGTTTTCGTCCCACAATATCTTTGCCTACTTTGTATCGGGAGCTGCGGAGAAGGAAGTTAAAAGGTATTTTTTGGGTCAGATTTTTGGCCTTTTTCAGGTCGCTTGTGGTAGCATCCAGGTTGTGGACGGAAATGATTTTGTTACCAGGGAGAAAACCTGTAATTTAGAAAGTAAGGTTACTTGGGAGCAATCCAGGTTAGATTAGTTCTTTCCAGTGAAATTCATGCGGTTAATTATGTATCCTTTGAAGTGGCTGACCCACATGCGTGGAGCTATGTCTCTTGGGAAATGTTTTAAATCTCAGTGGAAGGATTCGAGAAGATTATAATTTTACACATTCTTCCTGAAACGGAGCGATTTTAATTGTTACACTACACAATTTCCATTTGGGACGTTGGGCAATTATGATTTCAATCTTTAAGCAAGATCGAACAGCATTCTAAGATATAAAAAAGACCTAGTCTACTTCTTACCTACTTCCTTTATCCCAATGATAAATTTCTTGAGTAAAACGATACCTTACTCGCATTCGTGATCGATTTTTTCCGACGATTTCGAGTTCGTTGTTCTATTTGTAGACATCCTATGGAATCAAATGTCTTTCTTTAGTTGCTATTTGATTTACACAAAAGCTTAAGTAGTCGCAAATTCTTCTTCCACGTCAACCAAAAACAATTTATCCTATTTACATAAGAGTCACAAAAATATATTCTTGATGGTCAAATTCGTAGAAGTACATCCACGGTGAACATGATTTAGATTACGTGCAAATGACATTCATATGCAGACCTTGCCATAGAAAGAAATGAAAAAGTTCCTTTTATGGTTTCGTGCAAGCGAACAGGTCGCCAACTTTGGGCGCATAAATTCAGCTTGGAAACATTATTTTGGATATTTATTGCATTATTCGCTAGCTACCTACCAAACTTCCCTATCTCCGTGAACATACGCATCTAAAATCTGCAGATACTCATATGAACGTTGGTGGTAGTATAGGGTCCTGAAGTACAGCTAATGTACTTCCGGGTAAGAATATCAATTTACGATGGAGTCGACGGTAATGTGCAGAGACATAGTAAATTTTCCGACTGAGCTTATGAACGTTCGTTCGTTTTTCAAAATGAATGTTTGCGGTTCCGCAGAGATTAATGAACAGCATTATAATACGGAGAGTGTAGTCAAGTGCATTTAGGTAATTTCTGATTTATTTTGTGGGGTAGATAACGGGATTAAATACTAATGGAATACAGAATGTCGTTTTTGGTTGGGTAATTGATTTGATGTAGGTACAAAATACTATTTTGAATATCTTAGAAATCGTTTTGAGTACGAACTTCGTATACTGGAAAAATTAGATGTTACACTCTCGTCAAAGCATCGCGAGGTATGACTAGTGCTAGCAGCTCTCCGTTCCGAGTCGGTTTTTTGTGTGTGATTCAAAGGGTCTCGCTTATCCCGCGAACTCATGATGTACATTCTCGCGCGAGTTATGAGCTTGAATCCTTGGGAATCCAAAAAAAAACACAAACTTTTTCCCGACAGAATCTATTAACAATTCGAAAAACGTTCAGACAGACTAACAGTGTAAACTAACATGTACTCGTATCATCGAATAAAATTAATTTTATAGTATCGGGTGCTCCAACCATAATGCACAATATTAATCGTGAGTGAAACCTTAACGTCAAGTTTTTCACTTAATTTGACATTTCTTTATTTCAGTGTTTGGCAAATTCAACCATGGAGAGGTACACAATTGAGCAGTGCGTTAAGGTCGTTGAAGCCTTTTACGAAAATGGGCGTTCGAACCAAAATGCATTTCGTGCACTTCGTGATTTTTTTGATCAGCATAATCGACCAAATGTGTCCACAATCCCGAGAATCGTGCGCAAATTTCAGAAAACTGGGTCTGTAGGATATCCGAAATCACCTGTGCATGCTCGCCCAGTTCGTTCTGCGGAAAACATTACTGTTGTTCGCGATAGTGTGGCAGAAGAGCCGTCAACCTCGATCCGTCGTCGTGCCCAACAATTGAACATCTCACGAACATGACTGATGCAAATTTTGAATAAAGATTTGAATTTAAACGCTTACAAGGTTCAATTGACTCAAGAACTGAAGCCTACTGACCATTTCAAGCGTCGGCAATACGCCAAATGACTGGTTGAACAGAAAAAAAGGACTGGCAACTTTACAAAGAAAATCATCTTCAGCGACGAGGCACACTTTTACCTCAGTGGATTCATTAACAAGCAGAATTGCCGCATTAGGGCAAATGAGAATCCACGAGTCATTGTTAAAAAGCCGATGCATTTACAAAGAGTGACTGTTTGGTACGGTTTATGGGCTGGCAGCGTCATCGGGTCGTGCTTCTTCGAAAATGAGGACGGCCAAGCAGTTACCATGAATGGTGTTCGTTATTGCGAGATGAAAATGGACTTCTTGTGGCCAGAAATTGAGGCTATGGATCTGGACGATATGTGGTTCCAACAGGATGGTGCCACTTGCCACACAGCCAAAGAAACAATAGTTCTTTTGCGCGAGAAATTCAATGGCCGCGTTATCTCACGTTGTGGTGATGTAAATTGGCCGCCATGATCATGTGATTTGGCACCGTTGGACTTCTTTCTCTGGGGATATTTAAAAGAAAAGGTGTACGTCAATTAGCCCGTTGGACTTCTTACTCTTGGGATATTTAAAAGGAAAAGTGTACGTCAATAAGCCAAGAACAATTCAAGAGCTAAAGGATGAGATAATTCAGCACATTAACGACATTGAACCTCAATTATGTCTCTGAGATTGAAAATATGGACCATCAGATAGAAGTATGCCACCGTAGCCGTGGCGAGCATTTGGGCGATATAATTGTCATAGATCTTTATATTACAATAAAAAATACTAACATAATTCTCTGAAAACTTTTTATTTTATTCACAATTAACATAGAGCGTTTTCGTTGGACCACTCTTAAAAATTACTAGAAAGTGAAACGTCTGAATGTCAAAACTTGACTCATACATAAATTCCATAAATTGAGCTCGGAAAATTAACATATGGTTACTATGCATTTTGATTTGCTACCGTTTTATTTTCAAGGTGCTGACCTCGATGTTTGAGCTGTCATGATGACATATCAACGTTCGAAATTATTTCTAAAATATTCGACAAAATCCTTAAACATCTGTAGAGTTTGGGTCTTTTCCGAACGTGTAATGTGTAATTGAAGGTGCCAGTGCAATAACCAAACAACTCCATTTTTTCCAAAAATGAATTTTTGTCATAAAAAACAGAGAACGCTCTTCCGCTTCTTTTGGTGCAATAAGCAGACCTCTATTTTCATCAGATGATTATTTATTTCATTTCGGAGTTGTCGGCTCTATTGGTCCAGTGCAAAAATCTAGCAGATCCCAGAGTTGTCTGGTTCTAGCCCAAAATGCATGATCGATCATAATCGACCATATGCGGGTACGAGGGTAATTTGAAAAGTTTCAGGCCTTACCGGCCAAAAGTCATGGCACTTTCAACTTCTCTTGCTAACCAGTAGATAGCCTTTGTGTATGTACAATATGCTGTGTATATTCACAACACATTCATTTAAATTGCATTGAACTCGAGTTTAAGAATAAAATTTTATTAACAAAGCAAATAATGCCTATAAACATATTAAGATGCGTTCTCGATGACGGTCAAAAGGAGAGAGAGAGAGAGAGAGAGCGACACATAAAAAAATATTAAAAACACAGCAATTGTCGACCCGTACAGCGGCTACATTCAACGAACCATTATACACCACCTCAGCTGTCATGTCGCTACACTATTCCCTCCTGAGTAGTTTTGACGATTGATTTGAAAACTACGGAAACGTCACTTAAATAGCGAATTGAACCTTTTTCGCAATAGCTGTTTTCGATTTTGGTCCTGGATATATCCTCGGGATAGCGCTTGGTTGTGTTGGTGGTATTGACTCGGAGTTGCCAGTTGGTTCAGGTGAAAATTCGAAAAACGCTGGTTTAAGTCGGTCGATATTGACGTTCGTTGCTTTTCCACGGATGACCAGGTTAAAAAGGTTGTCGGAAATCAGTTGTAAAATTTTGTATGATGCTTCGTACGGGTGCTCCAATGGTTTCTTCACTCGGTCGACACGAATGAATACATGCAAACAAGTTGAGAGTTCTCTATGGACGAATATTTTTCTGTGGCCGTGGCGTGTTATTGGAGTTACACGGACTATTTTCATATGCTCACGATATTTCTCAACAAATAGTTTTGGATCCGGAGGCATATCTTCATTAACAGAAAATTCTCCGGAAATTCGAAGTGACGTGCCGTATACCAGTTCTGAGGAAGTTGCACCGATATCCTTTTTCAGGCTTGTACGAAGGCCGAGTAACACAGTTGGGAGGGTTTCGGCCCATTCCTGGTTATTGTGGCACATGATGGCAGCTTTGAGCGATCGATGCCACCACAATTCCGTTAGCCGCAGGGTGGTACGCCGTGGTTCGAGTCTTCTTGCAAATGGGATGGTGACTGGAAAATCGAAGACTCAAACTGAGGTCCTTGATCTGATGTCAGTAGATCAGAAGCTCCGAATCGCGCTATCCACTTCTTATAAAATTTAGTGGCTATTACGTCAGCTTATATTGCTCGTATTGGGTCTGCCTCGGGCCATCGCGTGAATCTATCGATCATGGTCAAGATATAAGAGAAGCCTTTGGATTGTGTTGCGGTCCAATGATGTCGATATGGATATGGCTAAATCTGGAGTCCGGCATCTCAATATGTCCATGTGGAGGTTTCCTATGTCTTCCAATTTTGCTACGTTAGCATGAAAGACATGTACGCCCCCATTCAAGAATATCTTTTCACATGCTAGGACAAAAATACTTTTGACATATCAATTTCTTCGTAACGCGTCCACTGGGATGTGATAATCGATGCGTTATTTCGAAGATCTTCTTCCTTAATACTTTGGGAATGTATGGTCGGATTTCGGATGTTGACATGTCGCAGTATAAAGTAGTACCGCAGTTGTCAACTCGCAGTTTTCTCCAAACTAGGGCCGTTTCTGAACGGAGAAGCTGTTGAAGTTCATCATCATTCGTCGGAGCCAGAGCTAGTTCCGCAGAAGTCACAGCAATAAGTAATGTGATTGCACACTACAAAGCATCTGCCGTTACATTTTCGTCACCAGCGTTGTAGAAAATATACGTTGAAAATTGTCCAATGGAACTGCCTCAGACTTGCTTTGTTAGCTTTCTGGTCGAAAGCGAATGTTATCAGTTTGTGGTCAGTATTAATAATTAGCGGACGTCTTTCGATCATGGGGAAAGAATTTGACTGCACTGTAGATCGCCTGCAGCTCCCGATCATATGTGCTATATCTCCATTGAACATTGACGAACTTTTTCGAGAAAAATCCAAGCGGTTCTCAAGTACTGCTGTTGATTTGTTCAAGGATTTAATGGCCAGTAGTGCGCTCTCGATAGGATGTCGTAATAACGTTGCAATTGCGTTTGCTCCTTAAATTCCCGAAGACCAGCTTCCGCCCGAGAATTCCACACGATTTGTCATTTGTACTTTTTCCTGGCACCAACATGGTATTCGTGAAGTGATGCTTGAATTTGCGCTGCGTTTTTCAATGATTTCCAATCGAAGTGCACGGCTCCTAGGAATCGTCGTAATTCCGCTATTGTTGTTTTCAAATCCAAAATAGTGTGCACTTGTTTAAAAACTAGCTGCAAATGCTTACGGTGCTCGCCATGCGATTTAGAGCCTACTAAAATGTCATAAATGTAGGCGTAGCAAAACTCCAATTCTCGGAGGACATGGTCGATATACCGCTGAAAAGTTTCTGCAGCGTTGCAAAGGCCGGTCTTTTTTCGCACCAGGTGTAATGGACTTGCCCACGGGCTGCTCAACGGTTGACATATGCCCTCTTGAAGCATGTATTGAAATTCTGTTTTCGCTACAAGAAGCTATTCGGGAGTTAAATGCCTCGCTCTTTCAGCAACTGGTAGGCCTTTCGTCAGTATATGATGGAAGACAGCGTGAGCCGTAACTTTCCTCGTATCTGCTGGGATCGTGATATCGACGAACTCCCTGAGTAGTTCGTGGTATGACTGGCTTGGTTTTAGCGTTATGCTAAAAATTCTAGGGTTATCGAGCTTTGGGATACCCGATACGTTCGTTTCTCCAACGATAATTTTCCTTCTGCGGATATCCACTATGAGGCCAAATGTTTGAACAGATCAACACCGATGATTGGCTGTCTAACATCTGCGATGACGAATTTCCATACGAATGAACGTCGTAAACCTAGGTCGAGAGTTAAGATTTCGTATCCATAGGTTTTAATTACTGTGTTGTTGGCGGCGTAGAACATAAATTGCATTGATGCAGTCTGCTCTTTGTTTTGGAAGAACTGAAACATCCGCACCGGTATCCACGAGAAAACGCAATTCATTTTTTGGAGCGAAAACTAGAAGTTGGCTAGTTTGTTGCTGTCCAAGTTGGTCGCCCTCGGTCGCTGAAATCCGGGACGACGTTCCTAGTTTTCCGAGTCCGATTCCGCTTTACTTTTATAGTGACATGGTGGTCAACAATTACGAGCACAACTCCCAAACGATTCTTAAAAAAGCATAACCCTCGATTTTTTGAACTGGAGCATCGTTTTCTATTCTCGGATAACGATCGTGATCGATCGCGCATCCCGACTTCTGGTCGATCAATGCGGTTCAATATTTCATCGAAGACTTGACTTGTGCTTCCTTGATTATGCGTCGATGCAATGACGGGTGGTTGTTTCAATTCAGTCATCAGGTGCGGCATTTTTGCTAGCTTGTCAATATCGGGCTCTCTAGAAGTTGCTAAAACTACCCGGATGTTTTCTGCAAGTTGCTCCAAAAGAAGTGAACGCAACATAGCAACCGTCACCTGTTCTCCACCAGTATTTCGCAAATGTTGCAAATAATGCGATGGCTTCCTTCCGGTCATATTTTGCCCTTAAAACAGGTGCCTCAGTTTCCATTCTCTTCAAATGCTGCTAATATCCGCTGTTTAACGGTGTCATATATATTTTCTGGTGGTGGATTCCTCGCGATCAAAATGACGTGCGGCAATATTTCCGCCCGGGGCGTACTGCATAACTTATTAATTTTTTCTTTCCTGTGATACATTGTGAGTGTGAAAAGTGACTTCCGCTTGTTCGAACAAAAATTCCGGGTCAACTTTATAAAACGTGGGAAATTTAGCGATGCGCGGCGCTTGCGCATACGGTTTCGCAGATGTCGATCGCCTCGGCGCGATCGGTGGCAAGTTGATTGGCATTTTCGACGTTTTTGGCGTGTTCGTTAAATCATCCATTTTCAAGTTTTTTAGCGACACTTCCCTACTTTCACGAAAACACAGTTTATCAGGTCACTTTTTATAAGGGGATCATGTCACGATTATCACCGTGCGTATTCACTACACACTCATATAAATTGTATTGAACTCGAGTTTAGTAATAAAGTTTTATTAACAAAACAAATAATGCGTATAAACATATTAAGATGCGCTCTCGATGGTGCTCAAAAGGAAGAGAGTGACATATAGAAAAAATGTTAACAACACTGCGATTATCGATCCTCACAGTGGCTACATTCAAGAACATTGCTATTGTCGATTCTTACAGCGGCTACATTCAACAAACCATTATACAGCAGCTACATTCAACGAACCATTATATAGCAGCTCAGCTGTCATGTCGCTACAATGCCATGAAAATTTCAAGGTATTCCGATCAGTACAAAACACATGGTACCCTTCCAAAGCTGAAAGGTGATGTTTGTTAAGAAGAATGGATAAAATCGAGTATCGCACGGTGGTAAAGTACCTCTATTTGAAAGGGAAAAAACTCAGGAAGTGAAAGAAGAGTTAGACTCCGTGTATGGTGAATCGTCGCCCTCATTTCCAACTGTGAAACATTTGGTGGCCGATTTCTAACGCGGTCGCACAAGCATTTTTCGCTATGAACGTTCTGGACGTCCAAAAACTGTTTCAACGGAAGATATCGTCAGTTTAGTACACACAACCGTGGTGGAAGCTCGCCGATTAACCATTAAGGAAATTGCTGAGTCTTGTTGGATATCAACTGAATGGGTGCATAAAATTTTACATGAAGATTTATGCATGAGAAAATTATCCGCGCGATGGGTGCCGCGTTTGTTGACGATCGACCAAAAGCGCGTACGTGACATGTCACGCGAGACTCTTCAGCTGGTTCAAAAGAATCCTACCGAGTTTATGCGCCGATTAATTACTGTCGACAAAACCTGAATCCGTCACCAGACTCTGCAGACCAAACAATAGTCAATGTAGTGGATTATAGTGACGGAACCTGCTCCGAAGAAGACGAAATACATTTTTTCTGCCGGAAAGGTGATGGCGACAGTTTTTTGGGACAGCCGTGGAGTAATTATAGTTACTTACCTTCAAAAAGGTATAACCATTAACGGACTCTATTACGCTGCGTTGCTGGACTAATTGAGGCGGAACTGAAGAAGAAGCGACCACGCTTGGTAAGGAAGAAGGTGCTGTTTCATCAAGACAACGCGCAAGTCTACATATGCATGGTCGCAATGGTAAATTGGACGAATTGAAGTTCGAATTACTTCAACACACTCACCAGACCTAGCTCCGAGTAACTTTTTTTTGTTCAACAATTTGAAAAAATTTCTGAATCGAAAAAAATATTGGAGGTTGGAGAGGCAGTAAACCTGCATTTTTCAGCTTTACTTAAAGAATTTTTTCTGAGGGCTTGAAGGGTTGGGAAAAGCGTTTGACCAAATGTATTGTGTTGTGTGGAGACTTGAATTATTTGTTTTTTTTTAAGAGGCCGGAAACTTTTCAAATGACCCTCGTATTGTCAGCTGCATGAAGGAGTTCTACAATAAGGTTCTGGAAAAGGATGATTCAGTCTCCGTTTGGTCTTTAAAAGTAGACAAACGGTGATAATGAGTTGTGAAAACAGCGGAAATCCAACTAACCAATCGATTTCGTGTTCAGAGTGCATAGGTCAAATTAGTGAGTATACTTCGAGTGATTCGTTGCCTACTCAAAAAGGTTAAAATATGATATGGGTGTCTTAGGGGTGTAACTTATATTTTGTTATTAGGTTTTAAAAAAAGAATACGCAATGTGCTAAAGTTAAAAACGGAACGTTTCAATAAAGGCGCAGAACTCATTTATTTATTTATTGTCAGACAATACCTTACAAGTGTATATAAAACAATAAGGTCAATAAACAGTGATAATACAAAGTGCATTATAATTTAGATTTAAGCATATTTTTGAATCTTATAACGAATTGCGGAATAGGACCAAGCTTCAAGGAATTGTGCCTTCTCGGTAAGCGAACCATGGCTGAATTGAATCTTACATCTGTACGCACAAATGGTACTCTAAAAATTTCCGACAATCGAGTTTGTCTAACTGCATTCCGAACCTGTATGCAATTAACCAGTTGCGAACCTACGTGATGATGGTAGAGTTTAAAAAGTAGACACTCATCTAGATATGTACGGCGAGAGTTTAACGTTAGTAATTGATCTTGAAGACCAGTTGCATACACAGGGAAACAAAGCTCCAAGTATACAAATCTGTGATAAGACCTGTGTTATGCTAAATGGACCCTAACCCAAGCATCCGCAAATATATTGAACGCCTTTGAGCGACGGGTTATGAGGCGAATAATCGGATCGAAGCTAGATGGGGACTAATGGCGAATTCGATACAAGCATGAGCTGTATGAAATGTTTGACGTTTCAGAGGTCTCAACGATTGTAAGACCGCGGAAGCTGCAATGGGCCGGCCACATGAAGCGTATGGACGAAGAACGGTTCCCAAAAAGATATTTGATGGGAGAACTGAAGGCCGGAGACCAGTGGGGAAATCGAGGATACGCTGGTCTGACTCGGTCGACAAAAACAGTTCAACGCTAATCGGATTTCGAAATTGGAGGACGCGGTCAATGGACCGAGACAGTTTGAGGCGCCATTTGCAGGAAGCGAAGGCCCGAGAGGGGCTGTAGTGCTACGAAGAAGAAGAATTGGAGTAAGGAAAGATGATCTTCATAGGAATGGTAAGGTAAATTGACATTATACAACATAATTCTGGTAAACTGCCCCTGGGTGCGGTGGCTATGCGGTGACCATACTTGTGACAATTATTCGACGATACAGCGGACCAATGTGACAAACAAGCGAACTGCTACTTAAATATTATGAAAGACTTTTACGTGACGCAGTATGAAACCAAACATTTTGAAAGCTTTGTCTGCCATTTGTTGGATATGAACATCAAACCTTAGGCTAGAGTCTAAGAAAACTCCGAGATCCTTTATTTGAGTAGCACGGGCTAGCACCTCAGATCATTTGAATATGTGAAAAATATGGAACATTTTTTAATTGTGAATGACACTATGTGGCACTTAGGAATGTTTAAATGATGGTGGTTTAAACGGCATGAATCACTTATAATATTAAGTTCTTCTTGTGAGTTATCAACACTTCTGTATAGTTTCAGATTGTCTGCATAAAGTAATGATGGTGAACTTTAACATGAAGGCAGCTCATTGATAAATATATTAAATAATAAAGTGCCAAGTATAGATGATTGTGGTACTCCTGATGATGGTGAGAAGTTGTAGGATCTCCTGCCATTTATACGAACACAACATTAACGGGAAGTGATATAGGAATGAAACCATGTAAGCCTGCCTTCAAACAATCCACAATGTTTCACCTTCGTTAGCAAGTCAAATGCTTTTCGAAAACCTGTATATATGGCATCAACCAGGGCGTTGGCATCTAAAGCTTGCAAAAAAAATTCTGTAAATTCCAGCAGATTGGTCAAGGTGAACATATGTATAATGAAGCCATGTTGTTGGTTAGATAGCATAGGTTGTTGACTAGATAGCATTAGGTAGCACAGGAAATGGCTTAGGATGTATTACCCGATCAAAAATTTTGGGAAATGTTGAGAGAGTAGAAATAGGACGGTAATTTGAAATATCAGACGGATTACTAGATTTGAAAATGGGAGTAATATATACCATTTTCCAAACATTAGGAAATACACCATTATAAATGCTAAGGTTAAACAAATAAGACAATGGGAAAGAAAGAGCTGACGAAAGAAATTTTACAAACAAACAAGAGATTCTATCTGGACCAGGGCCAACAGAGTCATTCAAATTGATAAATATATTTTCAATATCAAAGGGAAGTATGTTGTAATCAGCCAGAATATTCTGATACGAAAAGTCAGGACTGAAAATATGGTTAGCACGAGGATTACTAAAGGTAGAAGAGAAAAAACGTGCAAAGAGATTAAGAATCGAGTCAGGGTTATCAGCACTTGAATAGCACCAATACATGTTATTCGGTATACCCGGCAATAAGTCCCAAATGGTTTCGGTTGATTATTATAGAGTGATTCTTCAATACGACCAAAATAACTATTGATGGCGCATTTTATTAATAATTTTGCTAATGGTCGTAACCTTGAAAATTCACCTAATGCTTCCGAGGACTTTATGAGCTTTTATTTATTTCTAGTTTTCTCTTTATTTTTGATCGCCTGGCATACTTCTCTATTAAACCATGAAGCATCAGTACCACTTTTTCGGTGATAGATTGGAGTGTGTTCAGCAATGAGTTTGAACAACAGGGCGTAGAATTTTGACGTGGCTTCCTGACACGAGATACTAGCGAAAAAGTTATCCCACATTATGTTAGAAAGTGCATTCGATATAGCAGGGAAATTTGTCTTTCTGAAATTATAGATAGCTGGTTGAAAAGCACGGTCACAACTTAACACTGACATGGCCAGATCAACACATAATGGAGGATGATGTGGATCAGATCTAATATAAGGATTGCCAGAAGTGAGTGCTGCATTATTTGAGAGTGTTGAGCTTAACAGTACAAGATCCAGTAGCCTTCCATTAATATTCTGAACGAAGTTTGCTTATACTAATGAATTGAAGGAGATAAATGATGACAAGCAATTGGAAAGTCGATTGGAACTCTCCACAAATAAATAATAAGTCGTGCGGAAATTTAAATATGATGAACTGATTTATTAATTCATCAAAAGTCTTCACATACCCTTAAAGGAGAATTGCAAAGAACATAGATGCTAGCAATCAATAAAGAAGAGCCGGGGCTTATTAAAACTCTGACTAGTACATTTTCTGCTGCTGAAGAAGGAAGAAAATCATTGCAAGGAGTACATTAAAGATCGCGTTCGTCTCTAATGAAAACTTCTCCAGCATCAGAGTTAGATGCGATTACGACGAAATATTTTATGTGTAGAAGAGATATCAAAATCACTAATGCTATCATTCAGCTACGATTCTGTGATGCAGATAATATCATCATTAGCCACTGTGATTGAGATTAAAAAATCTTGGAGCTTAATTCTAGGTCCCCTGATATTCTGATAAAAAAATACTTAATTTATTAATTTTTCTGTTGAACGTTAATTGACGGATTCTTCGATCGTCGAAGATTTTTCCTTCTACCGGAGACGAATTCTTTTACCACAGCACCTTTCAGCCAAAATTCCTGCGATACAATCGCTCGGCACTCAGCATTCACGTTTATTTTGAAAAAAGCCAAGAAACGGCTATCATCAGTGAGCTTCTTGCAGGATAGATATGATAGAGCCATACCTGATTTTCGGATAACGTGGTCTTCAATTTGCTCGCATCAGGTATTTGATGCGCTCCCTTGCAGGCAGAACTGAAGGGAAGCGGTATGAAAACAAGGCTGAAAATATGTTTCCCGCAAGAAAATTAGGCGTAACGTGTGGATGCTGAAAAAGATGCTTTAGGCGTGATAATATAAACCTCTGCGAGCAAGTTTTCAAGGAATTCAATCAAATTGGAAATAAGGAAAAACAGGACGCTTATTCATGTGGCTAGTTCGTCAACATAATGTACTGCGCCAGTGATCCATTTCAGGGGGAGAAGCAAGACGATGCCAAAACAAGTATTTCGTAAGAGGCATGAAGCAGGAAATGGAGCTATGTAAAAAAAACGTTTTGCTCAGTTCATGGCATAAGCAAAAGTAGACTCAAAAGGCTTTCCAACCATAACAATAACATCTCGTCTGGACATGAGAGGTCGGCATGCAAATCAGCCAAATAAAATCCCGGATGTTGTATTAAAAAACATTGAAGCCCACATTCGAAGCTTTCCGTGGCGTTCGTCTCCTTATAGTCAATAAAAAGAATCAAGATGTTTGTCTTCGGATTTGAATATAAATAAACTGCATGACCTTTACCTAGAAAAATATGAAAGTAACAGAGTACCTGAATCTAAGTCTAAAGTGAACTTGTTGACCTGTTGTTCGACCATCTAGGTCGCACTGACATATTACTGGGAGCTGATGTAGGTGGAAAAATTCTATAGCGGAAATATAACAGCTCTCGGCTGCGCCAATAGCTCAAAATATAAGTCTGGATTGGGTAATACCTGTATTTGGGCAAATACAACCAGTGAAAACGTCCAGAATTTCGAAATCAAAGGTTTTATTGGATGAATAATTCCAACGATGTGAAGGACTGGTGTAGGAAATGTACGATCTGTGCTTCGAGTAATGGAACACATCGCAACAGGAAGACTCCAATGAAACAATATAATGTTTGAAGCCCCTTCGAAATGATTGCCTTTGATATTGCTGGGCGATTTCTGACCACAATAAATTCTGGTTATAATGGATCACTTCACAAAGTGGGTGGAAGTCGACACGATTACGAATTAAGAGGCTACAACTGTCGCAGAAGCATTGGTAAAGAATTTATCAGCCGATATGGAGTGCCCCTGGGGGTCCACAGCCATCAAGGATGAAATTTCGTGAGCCAGGTGTTCCAGGAAATTTCTGACAAGCTGGGAATGAAGAAAGCCAGGACGACTGCAACACATCTGCATTCAGATGGAATGGTCAAAAGAATGAACAGGGCCATTGCATATTGTCCCATAGCCATGTATGGTTGCTGCTTTAATACAGGAAAATTTAAACCCCCCTAACTCTGGTCAATACGAATCGATCTTTCTGAAGTTTTTAATAATGATTAAATTTGTAAATAGGCGTCTACCTATTGAATTTAAGGGGGCCCTTACAATTTTATTCAAGAAAATGTAAAATTGATAAATCATGCTATTTCTAATAAAGTTGACTGAATTTCGACTTCTGACGTATTTGTTGTTGTTGTGCTCATAATGATCTACACTCATGATTTTTCGGATGAAATGTTTCCAATCGTGAGGTGGGAGTACGCCTAAATTTCGTGTATTTCCCTTTCTCCTGCCTCCTTCGATAAAGATAAAGTAATTTTAAGACCTGTTTGAAAAGATCACACTGAGACCTTTTCATATGATACCCCACTTTACTACCTTTGACAAAAAATTTTTTTTCAGGGTCACTCCTCTATATGGAGGGACTCTCTTAAAACCCTTTGAAAACATTCGAGAAGTCATAACTTCCGACCTTCCCACAAAGCTGTAGCTTCTACAGTTTCTGAGAAAAACTGCTGTGACATACAAACGGATACGGGTGCCGATTTTAATAGTTTGTATTTTTTTTTAAATACCTCCATTCTCTACCACTCTCTCCATCACTCTTTCATTGTCGCACAAAGCACGTGCGATCTGCACTTCACACGCCGTCGATTCCTACATATTTTAGTACAGAACCCTAAAAACTGAAGAAAAAAAAATACAAAATCTTTTAAAGACGCCAGATTCCTTTAATGATTGCATGAAAGATGAGACTGTATATAATAAATGTTCATATAAAGCCATAAAAAATAATGATCTGCTCTGCACTGATATTATATCGTGCAATCCTTCGGTTTTGCTAAAGGACAACTCATGAAAATATATCGCTCACAAAATACTATAGTGGCGCATCGTATCTTTGCGTAATATCGAGAAAATTGCATTTGAAAATATAGTGAAAAATATATGTCGATGTTTCAACTGGTATTTGAACTAGTATCACCGCTACTTTTGCAACCATAATAGAGATTTTGGTGTAGTTTCTAAGTATATTTATAGGATTGAAAATTTTGGATGTTTTTCGAAAATTTTGCAAGATTTGCCATTTTAAACCAACCACTCAATCGATTGCATTGTTTTTAAGTCTTATTGTTTTTATAAATCGCTTTTTCTCTTAGACACAAAAAAACCAAATTTCCGTATGTAAAAATAAAAATTAAAAAAACACAAATACTCGTATGAGTTTTAACTTTTTTCAAATATACATAAAAACATAACAATCTTCAGTCTTTTATAAAATGAACGTATACATAAAGATAGTTTCATATTAACATTTTCAGTATGTTATTCACTCTAAACTTTTTTCCTTAAATACAAAATTACTTTCAGTCTTACGTGAAATTAATGAAATTAAACTTATAATTCTTTCCCACTCTCTCATTACTGATCCTCAAATCTTAAATTTCCATAAAAGACATTTTTTAATCACATTCGATTTTAAGAGATACTCGTACATCAAATCTTCGTACTTTTTCTTTGGTATTTGAATTGCATCTGCGTAAGCATTTTTGTGTTCGAAATTTTTGAAATCAACTGACCTTCTAGTTTGTTTCACTAAATTAACTTCTCTGAATTCGGATTCAGAATATGAAACTTTATAGAAAAATTTCTCAGGATACTGTCTTTCTACTTTGAATACCGCTGCATCACAAAATTTAACCACTTGGCCAGATGTGTCTTTCCCAAAATTAAAACTGATTTCAGAATACATTTTCTTTAACTCGAAGAAGTCATCATAGCTATTTCGACAACATTGTACGGCCGCCCTTATTTTTTGGCGGTTTTGACTATGCAGCCATAATCGTTGGGTGTTTAAATCGGGGCTGCCTTTAGGGATCGTTTAATGTTCTTTTCATTCGGAGAATGGACATTGTCGCCTTCGTTTTGACTGTTGCCAATTACCAAAAACTTATGGGTAATAGATTCAATACCTGCGTACTTAGCGATAGCATAGCATTTTTCACGCACTCTAATAAAGCTTTCTTCATGCGTTTTCCCCGCATGTCTTCAAATATGCCTTCTTCTCTTTTTGCTATAACGGTCCTTATGAACCGATAAGTGACTCCCAAGGTTGAAATAAAAAATAACTTGCAGACGCTGGATTTACTGGCATCTTTAAAAAGATAATATGTCCTATTTTTGGATCGGGCCGCTTCTCGTCGATATTTATGATTCACTTCATCCATAAGAGTGGCAACAAATATTCTCTACTTATTGACATCAGCCACGCTCCAGTATTTTTCAAAAATGCCCAATCGTTCATTAGGCGAAAATTTCGCGTAACATTTAAATTTACAACTGTCATTACACGGACCCTGCATTTCTCTAGGTGGTACCAATTTTTCAATGCTTATCGTTTTGTACGGTTTTCCACTGTTCCTTAATTGTTTGATGGCATTTCTTTTCCACTTTATTGGTTTGGCGTTATTTTTTCTAGTTTTCTTTTCAGTTTCATAAACCTAACAGTTTTCTTTGTCACTATGAGCATTATCCGAAGGTGCTGAAGAAATGGCTTCCGATACGTGATTGGGATCTGCTATAGAATCATCAGAAGAAAAATTTGAGCCAGTATCTTCATCATTAACAGCTGACAATACGTTTTCAGCATTCGATGGTCCTGAAGCTACAGTTTCAGCAACCTCCCAGGTTGAATCGGCTTTTCGAGTTCTCTTTCTCAGTTTAATTCCTAGCATTCCCAGCATTTTCTCGCTTCTCAACTCCATTTTTGTTTCTACTTGCAAAAAATATACATTCAATACGGCTAATCTTCGAACTTCCTATGTATTCTTTTGCATCAAAATGGCTTAACATGAAATATACCTACACTGCATAAAATATGCATTTCAAAATGCCTTTCATTTTAGGTATGCAAAAGTGTCATAATTCAAAATGTACCAAAATAACTTTATATAAAAAAGCAGCATTTGATTTTCTGCTAATCAATACAATACTAAGACAATATAAACTCAACTTACTGGTTTATCTCAAAATCTGACGTTATTACATTCACTTCTCACTAAACACGTGTCGAAATTCCGATGGCTTAGAATGCAGAATGCAAATGCACTGATAAGTTATGCCACTATAGACTTGTCTGACTAGAGAAAAGCATGTATACATAATAGTGGCACATGTGCCACCTGGCGGCTTATTATTGAAGTTTCTTAGTGCCGATTTTGTTCATACTATGGGGTATGCTACTAGGAATATAATTAACGATATAATTCAAATTTTGTGATTTTCGAAGATGTGCCACTATAACATTTCGTGAGCGATATATGTACATTGTTTTCATATCTCTCAGTAGGTCTAATTTCTTTTCCTACCGTAAGTATTGTCCCCTAATCGTTAAATTTTGCATCCTCAAAAATTTATTGTATACAATTTTTGTTTCATTATTTTTCTCATTAAAGTTTATTTCCTTAAAACGCACTGTTACCAGATACAAATTAGAATAGCCTCAAGCAAGGTTTTTGTAATTTGTCCAAGATATCGAAAATAAACACGTGTGCCCCGCCTCATTTCCAGCCACCTCGCCGGAGGGTTGAACAGTAAATTAATGGTCACGAATTATGAAAGAATCAGAGTGTGCTTTTAGTCTTAATTAAAAAAAGATATTACGAAACATGAACGATATACATTTTAGTTTAGATGAAACGAACAGCAAATAAGCTTGATCATATAATGCAAAGTTTATCATGTTTCATAATAAATTACATGGAAAAATTATTCATCAAAGAACACCCAAAACGAAACTTGCCTTCATTATTGTTCTCGACATATAAATTACTTCATTCTCCCTTCCATTGTGAATAACCTTCTGAAAAATACAAACGACCTTTTCCGATTACTTAACAAGTTGTTCTGGAAAATTTATTCTTAACCATTTTATCCTGGGCAGAGAAAAACTCTTTTTAGGGTTTTGTAAAATAATTTTACAAAACCCTTCTAAAATCGCGTCCTGTCTGTCCGTCTGTCCGTCTGTCTGTCCGTCCGTCCGTCCGTCCGTCCGTCCGTGTGTCACAGCAGTTTTTCTCGGAAACTACTTAAGCTAGAAACATCAAATTTTGTATGTAGGTGTAAAGTGGTGATCTCTTTAAAGTTCAACTACAACAAAATTTTTGTAAGGTATTTAAGGGGGGTCTCCCCATATAGGGGAGTGACCCCCCGAAAAAAAAATTTCTTTGAAGGTAGCCGATATGGGTATCAAATGAAAGGTCTTGATGAGAACTTTTCAAAACATGTCTTAATTTGGCAAAATTTGCTTCGAGGGGCGCACAGGGAGGGGAAATACACGAAAAATTTGTGTCCCCCCCCCCTCGCGATTGGACACCTGTGATCCGAAAAATCTGAAAAAAATCAGGAATGTAGGTCTTGGTGAGTACAACAACAACAAATACATGAGAAGTCACAATTCACTCAACTTTGTTAGTAATAGTATGATTTATCGATTTTATGTTTTCTTGAATAAAATCTTAACGGTACCCTTAAATTCTATGAAACTCAGTATACAGATTACTATTTATAAGATTGATCTATCCTGAAAGTTTCATAAAGATTGAATCATATTTAGCGAAGTTATAGCGGTTTGAAATTTCCTGTATTACTATGGAACAATATGCGCTGCATTTATTACTATGGCAACATATGGCTATGGAACAAAATGCGCTTTTTACCGACATAGACACTACAGTTTTGCTAAGATTGGCATGAAAATTTCAGGAATGATAGGTGTCATGTATGTCTTTGAGAATCGGTTCAGCTAGTGGTATCAGTAATCGTAAAACAAAATAGTGGCTGTTTTAAATGCGAAGATTGAATAACTTTGAGTTATTTTTTCCCAACTTCAACGTTTAAGGTGCATGCTTTGAACACTTGATTCAATTTAATGAATGACTAAAAATGAGTGCCGACAATTGATGCTCATGAGTGAAACAAGTCAAGAAGGCGGGAGAGAGCTCCTAGCAAAAGGGTTTTGTAACCATTCTAGGATTCGAACAAATTGTGTTTCCTCCCTCGCGGATGGACATCTGAAATAATTATCAAGGGAGATATTTATGAGTATAACAAAAACAAAAACCTCAGAAGTCGAAATTCGTTCAACTTTGTTAAAAATAGTATGATCTTCGTATTTCCTATTTCCTCCAATAAAATCGTCTTTGACATGTTTCTTGATTTGATTCGATCTGGTGACTGCATTTTGTAAATTGAATACAAAACCATTCTGACATGAGCGTAGGTCTGTTTACCCAACTTGTTTCTTCTTTTTTTGAGGAGTGCGCATCCCTTGAGAGGATGACACGTAATCCGTTGGTGTTTTTATACGTATGACGCAAACAATATAGGTAGGAGGATCTTATACACATGATGTGTGTTATGAATCAACATAACAGGTAGGAATGTAGGAATATGCAAGCTAAGACAGTTGTTATATCAATGCAGATATAGGATAATTGTAACCTCGAGTTACGTATTGTCAAAGCCTTCAAATCTTATCATGCGTAACAAAGATTATGTTTCGCCATTTATTGCCCGTCAGCTTGTTATTTTGAAAAAGTTTTTTGTCCGGATGACAACATAACAGAAGCATTTTGTGTGGCAGGGTGGTGAAGGCTATTTACGACTGGAGAGTACGAGCTTCATCAGCGCAAGGCTTTTGGACCACCCCCAAACAATTCCCTTGTCAATCTGAGCACATGGGAAAATTATTCAATCCACCCCAAAATAACAATATCAAAGCTACTGCTCCCAAATCCATGGCAGAATGAAGTTCATCTCACATCAATCAAAGATACTTCAGAATTTTCACGAGCACTTAATTCAGCCACATCGCCACCCGAGCACTGCATTTTCTTAACGACATCCTTAACGAATAAGGGAGGATAATTGTTGTCGTACGTTGTTATTTCTTCTTTATGCAATGAGATGCTGCTGTCATTCGCTCCTTTTATCCTTGCTAGCTGAAACAAAAAAAAAAGCAAAAACGAAAAAAATTCACACATCAGTGCTGATGTGAGCAAGTACTGCGAGAACTGAGAACATAACCAGGATTATGAGCGAACACACTTAGTGGTGTCTGTATCCACACTTTGGTGTATTGTCTTTCACTTCTTTAGTTCTCAGTTCAACTGAGTGTTCTTTTTTCTTTGTCTTTACGGTTGATGCCTTCGCGTTAATGGCTTTTGGCAAGAATTAATGATCCTTCCGTAACGAATTGGCTTTGTGCCAATGCCGATGACAGCACTCCATTTATCCGTTGCAATTGTAGCTGAAAGACAAGTTTCAAGTGACGAAAATTCACTTTTCTTCCTTCCCACGCTTAAGTTGATTGTTTTATTTGTTCTTTGAGAACAAGCGGAACAGCATGAGCGTTGGAACTTAGTTGAAAAGTTTGAAAGATTTTGGATTATTTGTTAATTCGTTAAGCGGCAAAGGTGGCGATGGTGGTGAATGTATTAAGATGAAAGTTTATAATGAAGAGAATAAGCAAGCAAACTTTATTTTGAATGCAATTCTTCGAGCATTCATAATGTTCAGTGGACTGGTAGGATCAGAAAGAATGTTTGGGGCAGGAGAAGGCTTAGATTGAACTGAACACCAGAGAAGTTCTAGATGAGAGGTGGGCTTGCAGAATTTCTAACCAATATTCTCCGCCATTAACCGACTTCTAAAGGAAACAAAGTTATCAGTCTTAAATGTATAATTATTTTTTAACCTTCATAAGGCCGACTGGGGTCCCTAATCTCTTTTTGGGGATTTTTCCTAAAATAAACTTTTTTACCTAATTTCCTTTCAGCTATGATTCTAAAATATATTCCTAATATGGTATTAAAAAAGTTTTAGTAAATTGTTACTTATTGCAATAAACTATACTGAATTTTGTTCCTTGGGGTTCAGCAGCACCCCGCTCGGTATGTAAAGACAGGTATATATTTCGCATACGTTGAAAACCAACTAAGGTATAAATTAACCCCAAATCGCTCAAACGATGGGGATTCCCTGTTTTTTGGCGTCAACGTCACGTGCTTATCTCATTCAAATTTTAGTGTGTTTAGTTACCTTTGCAGTGGTGTCGAACCACGGAAGTTTCAAAATGAAAATAAGCTAACTGACGAGGATCTATTGGCATTATTAGATCTGGCACCAGACGATGGTTCAATTGATATCGAAGGAACTGATATAGCGACTGAGACAGATGAGATCGATCATGATTTGCAAGGTTATGAGAGTGATAGTCAAAAACAGTTGACAGATTCTTCAGATATAGCAGGCCCAACAGTAAAACTTGATACTGATAATCCAACTTATACGTTTAAAGATAGCAGTGTGGGGGCAAAAGTTCCACATTCTACGAGGATAAAGAGAAGAAAATGCAATATTCCAAAAGTTTCAGCAATTTTGATTAAATATAGTTCCCAATTTCCCACAATAAAAGAAGCTTTCAAACTATTTTTTCAGAAGATATTATGGATATGATTTTATCAGAGATGAATAGAAAACCGATAAAAATCATCAGCTGCCACAAACTGACAAAGGATAACATTGAGGGAGGAGTTATAGCTTCCTTCAACCTTACTGTACCATCAAACAGCAGCATAGTTCTTTAACCAGAATACTGGCCTCCAGGAACATTAATTAAACCCTTCGAGGCGACCAAAAGCAGAAAAATTTATCGTGTGGTGAGCCCCCTTTCGAGACTTTAACAACTGGTCACCCTAAACCTTTTTCAAATAGTAATTTAGATATTAATATTCGAAACACTTCTCATAGCTTCATTCTTTACTATCAAAATGTACGTGGCATGCTGGAGGCTATTAAAATTGCCTCTTGAATTTCCGGCGATGATTTCATTTGTTTAACAGAAACCTGGCTGACTCCTAATATCGTCAGCAGCGACATTCTTCCACTGTACGATGTCTACCGCACTGATAGAGATCGTTTGGTTTCAGGTGAATCTGACGGTGGTGGTGAACTTATTGCTATTCATCAAGCTTACGGCAGCAAACTCTGCTCTGACTATTTCCCCTCTCTTCCAGTAGAATGCATCACTGTCTTCGTTAATATCTCTCAAGCCGTGAATTTAGAATGGCCTTGCGGGTACATCCCTTGCAATGCACCTTTCTGCGTTTACAACCATTTTTTTCTGAATTATCTTCGTATTTCTACAGCATCAACCTTTTTAATCTGTGGTGCCTTTAACATGCTTTGCCTAAGTTGGGACACAAGCCCTCATACCCTCTCATCCTTCAATGATCTTTCTGTCTTGTTTTCTTCTTTTTTATCGCTTTGCTCTCTATCGCAATTAAATATCATCCCGAACGTAAACAATCAACTTCTTGATTTCATCCTTACTACGAATCCTGCCTCCTTCTCCTGGATCCCAAGATCCCACTCCGAATATGCAAAACCTGATCCCCATCATCCTCCGCTTGAGGTTCGTTTGTCTTTTCTCGCACCCCTTTTTCCTCAAGATTTCATTTCCACAAAGCCAACGATGCAACCATTCAGCTTGAGCTGGATAATATTGACTGGAATTCAATGCTACAGAAGCTCGATGTCAATTCAACTCTGTCAACTTTCTATGAGAATCTCAGTAGCATAATTACAAATCATGTACCTAGCTGCCGTTCCTCTCGGAAAAAGAGCCTCAGCTGGTTTTCCACTGAAGTCTTAAGCGCTCTGTATTTGAAAGGCCAGGCGCGCAAAAAATTTCATTATTCCAACCCTGACACTGACCTCGCCAACTACCAATTGCTTCATAGGGAAGCCAAAAAAAGCGGTTAAGAACGCAATGCGATCTTATTATTATATGATTGAAACATCACTGCAATCTAATAGTCCTAATCCCTTTTGGACATACATACGTTCCTAACATCCTATAACCCAATATCTTCTCATGGCATAACTGCCAAGCGTCTGCTCGGCAAGCTATCTGTGACCATTTTGCTCAATTTTCTCGCTCCACATTTAAGGTTCCAAATCCCACTTTATACTCATCGTGTCCTTTACTTTTCCCTATTGTGCATTCTACCGTGACCTCTCCATCCGAAATTGAAAATGTATTGCTCACTTTTGACATTAATGGTAGTCCGGGGCCTGATGGAATACCAAAACTGTTCGTTAAGTCATTATGTTCTTCATTATCTACTCCACTATCATTTATTTTCAATACTAGCCTTTCTTCCTTCTGCTTTCGCGACGTCTGGGAGCATGCTAATATCTTTCCGATCCATAAGTCCGGAGATCGTAGTAAAATCTCCAACTATCGTCCGATTTCTTTGCTGTCTTGTTCTGGCAAGCGCCTTGAGTGAATTGCGCATAACAGAATGTATGATGCCGTCAGTATCCTGTTTGTAAATGAACAACATGGCTTCATTAAAGGTCGTTCGACGATAACCAATTTGTTAGAATTTACGAATACCATCTTTCTTGCTTTTGACAACAGCCAACAAGTTGATGTCATGTACACCGATTTTGTTAAAGCCTTTGACAGTGTTGATCATGGCCTTTTGGCTAACAAACTCCGATCGTTCGGCGTTTCCGACTGAATCCTCTCTTGAATCTTATCCTTCTTATCCCATCGATTTATTCCAAAATCTGGTGTTCCTCAAGGATCAATTTTAGGTTCTTTGCTATTCAACATTTTCATTAATGAGCTTCCCCAACGCCTGTCCTCTAATTGTCTTCTTTACGCTGATAATTTAAAAATTTATCGTTCTATTAACTCCAGCAAAGACAGCTCATACCTTCAAAATGATCTTGACAATCTCCGAAATTGGTGTCAAGGTAATTTACTTCCTCTTAACGTTTCAAAATGTTATCACATGAGATTCACCAACAAGACATTTCCTTTCAAAAACTCTTAGTTTTTCCATAGTACTAGCACTCTGGTTTTACCAGATCTGACATCCATATGTTATTACTGGTATAACTAGGTCTTGTAACAGATAATTTTGACCTTTTGATCAATGTATTCGGAATAAAAAGAGTCTTCGTAGGGCCATGAATACTTTTAGTGCCTTATTGAGCATGATTTCGACATATTCAGTATAGTACAGATACTGATCGAGATGAACACCGAGGTATCGAACACAGGATTTATTAGGAACCCGTTCTGAACTACCCTCCCAGCCATGATATGGAAATACTTCCAATTGCAGCGTTGTCTGAAACAAAATTGTTTCGCACTTCTGCGCATTGATTTTCATTCGCCAATTGTCAGTGTGCAGCTGCACATCATTGAACATTTTTTGAAGATTGCTCTGAACTATTGTAGCTTTTCGGTCCACCACATAGATAATCAGATCATCACCAAACGCTACCAATGATCACGTATGCGAGACGTTAAAATCAAAGCCGTTCAATAGCTTGCGAATGAATATTGAGAAGAGCAGAAGCGCAGTAACTGTTCCCTGCTATACACCATTCAAGACCTTGAATTCGAATTCACTGCAAACACCTTGCTGATGTTAGGCAGCAAGCTGATTGGGCGATAGCTTTTAAGGCATGAAGCTTCTTTTCCTTTCTTTAACATCGGAAATACCTTAGCCTTTCTCCACTCATTTGGGAGATAGGAATTGCTCAACATGTCAGGCAAATGTCGGAGAACTACATTTGGAATACCATCAGTACCACATGATTTCTTGTTGTTTATCCTGCAAAATATGAAACCCAACTCTTCATAGCTGACAAAATAATCAATAAGTTTCAAGCTCGGTATGAGGTCAGATGTTAATGTTTCATTGAAATGGAGAATTGATTGGCCGTTCAGGCTTGACTTGAAGTCGGAAACTTTTGCTTCAACGACCTCTGAAAATATTTCAGTCCCTCTCTCAGGGTTTGGTAGATGAACCAATTCAGAATGTGCTCCAACCAAGGCAAGTTTATGAAATCCATCCCATATAATCCTGTTTCCATTTCTATCTGGAGTCGTACTATCAATTTCGATACCAGCCCTATCGAGAAGATTTATCTCATCACTAGTGACTTCAAGATTCAATACCTTCACTCGAGACTTCTTACGGAATATGCTATACACTTTCGCGAAAACGCCATCTGGGTCCTGTGGACTAATACTAATAATAATTTTTCCGCCCATTGATTGCTGACCTCACTCCTGAAGTATGAACGGATTGAGTTCCGGACATTCTTCAGGTGTAATTTCAATAAAGCCAACGAGGGATGGATTTAGTCGAAAAATCGTCGATAAATATTGTTAACGCGTGTGAGAAGAAGGCTTTTCAATCTTTTCAACCTTGCGATGGTTTGTGTTTCATATCCTTCCATATTGTTTCGATGTTTAATCTAGGGAACTATTTTCGCAGTCGTTTCCAACGTCAGCTTCTCTAACTTCGACAAATAGATATCTATTTCATGGTTAGTTAGATTCCTGTTATTAGGAACCATTGAGCAAGAGTTGCCATCATCAGAATGGGGACATTGCTTCTGGTACTCCCGAGTAAACTCCTTTTGAAACTTTCCCCAGTCTGTTTTTTTGAAATTCAACCCATGATTTTCGTGTTGAACTGGAATGAGGAAGAAATCATCCCTGTGATGATCGATTTCCATTACGATTGCGTTATGGTCGCTATCATAAGGAAGCACCTGCAGTTTCCGTTGAGGATTATTAAAGTTGAATTCGAGTCTTGCGTCAGCAATGCAGAAGTCCAGATATGAATTCGTCCGAGGGTATGTTGGGAGCTCCGACCCACATAGATTGCACCTGTATTCAATTTGTTTCTCTGTTATCCACGATATCAGGAATACACCTATTGGATTATTGGTGGCGTTCAGTCATGATGTATGCTTGGCATTTAGGTCACCAGCAAAAATATAATAACTATGCAGCCTGTTCAATTGACATATTTCAAATAAGGAATTAAGTTCCTGCTTGAGCTTGAGAACATTTCCACCAGTTGCATAGGCAGAGCTAACGAGGAGGTTATCCCCACCTGGCAGTGAGATTTTGATAACGGACACTTCAAGAGATTCAAAGCATTTGAATTCGACTTTTTCAATATTTTGGAAACAATAGGGTCTTCGAACCAATATCCCGGTGCCACCCACCCCCCCCCATCACCTATTACCCTATCGTTTCTTACGAATTCAAAATCCTTGAATGTCATGGAGTGCCATGAATTGAGGTGGATTTCGGTGAGAAGCATGATGTCAGGCTTTTGCTTATCAATGAATTCAAGGAGATAATCACGTCGATGTATAGTAACAATGGAGTTGACGTTGATCGAGATGAGACGAATCCTACCCATGGGAATGACTAGATGACAAATTATTTGGAGGCATTTGAAACCCCTAAACGATGAAAAACAAGATTAATTTTCATTTCTTGCGTATCAATTCTTTCCGATAGAGAATTTAGTTGCTGGTAAATCTTGAAAAGCAGCTCATTATTGGCACTTACATTATTTTCTGCTGGCCTTCTAGCGGCTTGTGCAAATGATACTCTGGGCTTGACAAGTTCGGAGCTAAGACACTGCGGTGTAGTTGTGTTTGCTTTGGGACAAATTTTACTCTCGCATCTTGATATTGGGAGCATCCTCGATATGATGCCGCGTGACCAAAAACACCGCAGTTAACACAGTATAATTTCTCTTTTGGCTCCATCTGAGCCAATTTGCACTCACCGGGAGAATGCACGTCCTTGCATTTGACGCATCGGTAATGCATGGCGCAGTTGGCAGCCGAATGCCCGAATCGTTGACAGCGATAACACTGGTCGATTTCTCGTTTCTGGAGGCGTTCCCACCTCACCACTCGGAAATTCAAGTATCTGATTTGTTGAAGAGCACTTGGACTGCTCTTATTTGATATCTAAATAAAGTGGTACTTTTTTTTTTCTACCGTCGATCTTCTTGTCGCGAATGTTTTAACGGAGAAAAATTCGATTTCTGGCGCTGCTTCCTTGAGCACCTGAAGAAGATCGACGGTATCTTCTCCGCAGTCCAAGCCCTTCAACAAGGTCTGCTTCTTCTCGCTTTTCGGGGTATACGAGTATGTGAAGTGTGGAACCTCCCCAGAATTAAGAGCATTTTTTGCTGATTTGAAATCAACCAGTGATTTCGTTCTGATAGCTAACTTTTCGCAATTGATTCGTTTAATCTCGAAATTCGTTAATTTGTTTTCGGCTGCCAGTAGCCGAACCATGTCCTTTCCGCTTTGACCGAACACATTAATTGGCGGAACTTTCTCTGTATTCTTGGCTACTTTTTGAGGAGGACCAGCAGAAGTACGGGCTGGTTCCTTCTCATTATCTTGACTAACATTACCTTCTGTACATTCGTTAACGTCCATTTCTTGTTGGAGTCCGTCCAACGCTGCATAGTAATTCTGGCTGTCGTTAGCGCCTCCAGCACTTCTTCTGGGATGACTTGTTTGATAGTTTTACTCTGCTTAGTTTCCATATTTATCTGTCGTATTGGGTCTGCATCTTGAACTTTCTTCGCTCTCTTGTAAATATCTTCGAATGTTGTCAGTCTTAGTTCCAATTCCTGTATTTTAGCTTGAAGTCGACTCACTTGTTGCTTATCTTCGACTACTTGAGTCTTACGGCCGCCATCTGCGGAGTCCTGGGTACTCGTGTGTCTCCGCTTATTGACACTTGCCGCAAATTTTGCATTGTTATTCTCCCCGAGGCCCCCGAACGGAAAGAAGCCGTCGGGCTCCTCCATACAGCAGTCCCGAGTTAGTCTTCGGTTTATTTGCTTTTCTCGATTTATTGATTCCGTGAGTCGATGCCTTCGACAATAAATGGTCTCCCAAAAATATCAAAATTTGCTTTTGACTGGCTCGTAAATAATTAATTCAAATTTATGAAACTGACTTTTGTGAAAAATTAATTAATTTTTAAAATTAATGCCAGGAGCGATTAAAAACCGTCTACTCGCAACGAGTGCTAGACGTAGAATCGGTTGACGAGCCTTCCACTCATTCCGCTACACACTTGCCTTCGCCCATGCAATACGTGCATGTGCAGCGGGAAAAGATGTTGCCATATCCGAATTTCATTTGAAGATTTGATTTTATTTTAAATGTGAAAAATAACAATTAATAATAATAATTTAAGTAATAATAGAAAAAGGTGAAACTCTTAAATAATATAACTATCGCAAAGTCTAAATTGAATATAGCAAAACAAAATGATCTAAAATTTATACTTAATAAAAATAAAGAGAAATTAAAAATGTTTTATGATTTATAATTATAAATTGAAATAAAATTTTAAAAAATGTTCTTTTCGAATTTTCAATTGAAATTCCGGATAGGAGTTATGAAGGTTTTTTTTCGAGCAGTTTGCTAAGGTGACTGCTCGATTACTGCATTACTTTCTGCGATTTCAATATCGTCCATCAATTCTTCCAGCACCGCGAAATCGTTTCTACTCTCATTAGCGCCGCCAGCACTTAAGATACCTGTGGTCGTTTGCTTCACATTGTTCTTCTATATTTCTTCAGTTTTTTCACCTTTGTTTCTTGTTTGTCCTGTTTTAGATATTATAGTTTTTGATGCTTCATCTCTTTTTTGGTAATTTTTTCGAGGGGCAAGTTAGGCAATCCGAGCTCCTCATATTCTTTCTTGATTTTTAGGGTTTTGTAAAATGATTTTACAAAACCCTAGTAAAATCGCGCCTGTCGGTCCCTTCGTCCGTGTGTCATAGCACTTTTTCTCGCAAACCGTGTAAGCTACAAACATAAAATTTTGGATATAGATGTTAAGTGATGCCCTCTTGAAAGTTTCACTAGAAAAATAATTTCACAAGGTGCTTAAGGGGGATCTCCCCACATAGGGGAGTGGCCACTGAAAAAAAAAATTTCATCAATGGATATCAAATGAAAGGTCTTAATGAAAACTTTTCAAAACTAGGCTTAAACTGGTATATTTTGCTTCGGGGAGCGCGCAGGAAAGGGAAATACACGAGTGATTGTTATTGATCGTTCCTCCAGATTCTCTGAACGATGAGAAGCGATCAGGCTCCTCCATGCCACCGGCCCCTTTCTTTTTTAGGTAAATTTCTCGAGAGAGCATCATATATATATATATATAAATATATATATATATATATATATATATATATATATATATATATCATATATATATATATATATATATATATATATATATATATATATATATATATATATATATATATATATATATATATATATATGGGATATAACGAAATTTGTGACCACGCTAGAGGTTGCTATTTTACTCCGATTTTCATCAAATTTTCAGGAAAGGTGTACTCGTATTGGGTAAATATCTCAGTTAAGTTCGTGAATCAGCTATATCGGCCGGGCAAAAACAAAATGGCGGCCATTTTAGACGAAAATTCGTGATTTCTGTTCTGACCAAAGCATAGCTCCGATTTGCCTGAAATTTGGTGCGAAAGTTCACTGATGTATGTGATGAATCTCACAAAAAAAAATCTAAAGTCGGTACGGCAGAAACAAAATGGCGGCCGCTCAAAGGTCGAAAAACGTGCAAAATTTTGTTGTTGTAATAGTGGTCAAAGCTTTCAACAGATTTTCAAGACAGTCAGCAGTTAGATAGGAATTATAAGTATCTAAAGAATTGCCTGAAAAAACTGGAGGTCAGGTCACAAAAAACAAAATGGTGGGCAGTTGAAACCCAAAACTTCAAAGGCTTCTAAAAGTCGCAATTTTGATTCGACGTATATGAAACTTGGTTTCAAGATAGACATTTTTTAGATCTACAGACTAAGATATTTTTGTGATCATGCACGTGCAAATTTCAAAATGGCGGCGGTTTGTATATGCGTTTTTTTTCAGGTTTTTGTGGCGCTCTAGCGGTTACATTTTCCAGCGGATTTTGATGAAACTTGAGATTATGGATCTCTGTCATATGTTCTTGTATTGTGCAGAAACATATTAAAATTGAATGAAAAATAAAAAAGTCGAAAATTTAAAACCCAATATTTTTAGCTGCCATTTTCAATAAAAATTGAATTATTTTGCCCTGTCTAGCGTAAAACTCCGATTTGCACGAGATTTGGCACATTCATTGATGAGGTCCTAGCCCACAAAAATTTAAAATAGCCCAAAATCAAATGCATGCATTCAAAATGGCAGCTCCCAAAGGTCAGAAGGCAAGCGCAATTCGTTATTTTAGTAGCAACTGAAATAATGATTTTTTTTTATGGAAACGTTTTAAATGACTTATCTTGAAAGTATTTATAAATCAGACTATTTTTGAAATATTGTAAAATATTTTCAACAATCCCCTTAAAAATGATAAAATCGCAACTTGTCTGTCTGTCCGTTTGTTCGTGCGTCACAACTAGTTTTCTAGCAAACCACAGAAGCTAGAATGAGGAAATTTTCTACGTAGGTCAAAAGTGGTGCCTCTTGAAATTTGCAGTGTATGAAAATATTTTAATGTTTTTAAGGGGGGTTGCCCCAGACAGGGGGATGACTTAAATTTTTTTTTATTTCTGTAGCCCTCTAGCAGCCAAGTTTTTCAACAGATTCCGACAAAACTTGAAATTATAAGTTATCAAGGCAAGCTAATTTAAATCGGATGACAAATAAAAAATTCGTAAATTTACAGCTTAATATTTTTAGCAGCCGTTTTCAATTAAAATTCAGAATGACGGCTCCTGGTTGTTCAGAAAAGAATCGAAAATGTTTATATTAATGACAATGCAAGTGCTGATTAAACTTTCATAGAAATCTTTTGAAATTAACTATTTCAGCTATTTAAGCCGACAAGTTATCACCTTTGTGTGGTAACCACTGTGAAATGTATAAACAGCAAATGTGAGAAGGGCGAAACGAGTATAAATATGTTTATAACAATTTATTACCCGCCGATTTTCAATATTTGATCCAAACGTGTGTAACTCAATTTAATTAGCAAAATATTTGCGCCTCTATGAAGCGTCTCCAAATACGAACGGCGGCAGATTCTTTTTGTTAATAAAAACCATTGTAGTGCTACAGAAATTGCAGTAAGAAGTTAAGTAGTAGGCAATCCAAATTCTTTTCCGAAGCCTTACGCTACATACGAGAAATTTACCTTTCCGGCTGGTGCTGCGAATGGGGATTTTTTCAATTATCCTAGTCAAATTAAACTTTTCTTTATAAATTTTTCGAATAAATTGTTTTGACGATGTGATAATAATCTTTTTCTAGTATTAAAGTAACTAGTTTCTAGCTGAAGTTTAACAAATTATTTAATTTTCAGAAATAATAGTGAAAATATTCGGATAAGCAACTAGACCACTTTGTGCGTCAGACTTGTAGGAGGTCGACCTGTCATTACCACGCCGACCGACTTTTGCAAAAAGATTTCAGAATGAGATATGCTTCAACTCAACCAGGATTCAGTAAAGTAAATTATTAAGAGAGATTCTTCAGCTTAGATCTTAGATCCCTAACCAATTATCAAACATACCCGTAGTTGGAAAATAGTTTTGACATTGGAGGTAAATCAGTTATTAATCTGCATGAAATTGACTGTGCTCTGTATTAGCTTTTGACTCCAAAATGCTCCAGACGTCATTATATTAGCGATTCTATCAACGCGATTGTTATTAAAATTTTCATTTTAAAGACAAATGCGTTCATTCAACGTCTATTGTCGTGGTGGAATAGCAAAACTCCATTCCATCCATTCACTATGCTCCGTCATTTTCATTTACGACCTCTTGAGTCTTTCGTCGCGAACAACTATTGTTTGAAGGCAATATTTGAATACATTATTCATATCAATTTATCAAACTTTCCAAACTTTAACACAAAGTCAAACAAAGCATAACTTGTCAACTATCTGTCAAATAGTCTAAGGAGATACCGAGAACAATGCAACTAACAAAACTGTAGTAATCAATAACATTGTCACGATGTCACGCAGTCAAAAAAGGGATGTACTACCCTTGTTGTTTGTTACTGATATCCTCCCAACGAAGGAAATACTCTTCAACTTTATGACAATCTTACTCGTTGTATTGTTGTTGTTGTACTACATACCACGGCGCTGCATACTTAGTTGCCTTGTTTGTCTGACAAGAATAGCTATGACACCAAGGACATTGACAAATATTCAATTACGAGTAGCGACAAAACTTTGTTAATCACAAAAGATTCGTGTAACAGGAGCTGCTCATCAAGAGAGCGAAAGAGGCAGTTGGTAATAAATGTGTAGGATGATGAGGAGAAAGCAATTTGACAGTCTTTTATGTTTTTCCATGAATGCGTGTGTATAAGGAATTGAGAACAAGTGGAAAGAATCTACAGAAGAATATGTTATGTTGTAATATGAGGCTACAGCGTTGGATAAATATGTCTTGTTTGATGTGGAGTTAAAGAAAAGCTGTTAGTTAATTTGGATGAAATCAGATTTTTCGACTTTTCTATTCATGCTAGGGCCATTGTAAAGTTGTTCTTCAACTTCAAAGAAAAGAGATGAGTTCCGACTTCTTAGGAACATTTCCCAACAACTCTAAATTTAATCTAATAGAGAAAATAATTAGTCACCTTCTTCTCTTTATGTGTTTGAATTAGATTTAAAGATATGTAAAAAAAAACAATATTACGGAGGCATTATAATAAGATAAGGCATGGGTTGACATACATACTCTCTTCGCACCGGCCAAGCGATAAAAGCTGAATATGATTCGGCTCAAAGCTGGGTTCTCAAGTTGACATGTGAGGTGCTTAGGGCGAAGTCTAGAAACTTTGTGCGTTTGTTAGCCCCAAACTGTAGACGTAAATAGCTTCACCGACACCCCTCACGAAAAAAACAGATAAAAGTACTCAGAACAAAGGTTTCGTTATGTGGGATGAGGATATTCCTCAAGCTCGCAACTCACTAGAATGTTAGGATTGAACTAAGAATCTCCAGAAATAAATAAGATTCGCAAAACAAAACTAATGCGCAAATTAAGGCGAATACTAGGACAATTTACTCAATTTTCGTCATGCCTGACTTATATCTTATCCATTATCCCGAAAGCAACATCCATGCTCAAACTATCAATTGTAAACCAGCCATTCAATTATCTCATCCTTTTTATTCAAACACAATCCCATAGAAATTTACAAAGTATTTTCCCCACAAACTTCAATTTGATTGTAAATTGAACTCTATCGAGAATAAATGCCCTCTTTACTTTCAACTATGCATATTCAATCTATCAAATTCCAATTTCCCAAAAATGGATGGAATTTATCTTGGGAAAACTGTTGGAACGCTTTCATTTCAAATACACACAAAAACCACCATACTAACACCCCTTGTCGATGAATAATGCAAATAAATGATTCATTTCGGAATATTTTTCATCAAACTGATAAAGAGAAAGAGAGCTTTACATCTTGATTGATCTTCCCATCAAAATACAATCTAACCGTATGCCCTACACTGTGCCTCGTCGTTTGTACCGAAGCCTTTCCAAGTCATTTCTAGGATTCATGTCTATACGTTGGCGAACCGAAGCCTTCTCCTAGCATCAGGTTTTCCCGGTTCATTTCCGAAACGTAAAATTTTGTACGTGGCCAGAATGAGTTGAGCAAATCGATATCCCATTCACAACATGATTGTATCCTATCTTTATTGATCTGAAATTCGAATCTGTGAATTTTGTGTATTCCATTTGCGTTGTCGTACGTCAAAATAGAAGAAAGAACAGATAAGGAAGCTCAAAGAAAGATTGGCGCTTTCCTGTGCATACTGAACGAAAAATTGACCATTTTCGATGAAAGAGTTGAAGGGAATATTCTTTGGATCCTGAAAAGAAGAGGAAAATTGTGAAGCCAGCATGTTAGAGAATACGGAATCTTGTAGGAGCAATTACATAAATTCAACGAAGAATTTGCAGATTCTAAGAATTTACCGGTTTAAGAACAGACGCAATTTAAATTTAGGAACATTTAGTGGAAGTATACACGTGAAACTCTGAGCTTCTTATTAAATTTTCATTGCTCATTCCACCCGAAAATACTAAGAATGGAGGTTTAAACTATTCATTCACTACCTTTAGCATACTACAGGGGTCGAAGAGTCTTTTATTTGATTTGTAAAGTTCGTTAGAAGCTTTTCAACCCTCCTTATGTAAAGTCCCAGCAGTGGCAACGACAATTTGTTCGGATTATTTTTCTGATGAATTTCGGAATTCCTATTTCTGGTAGCTTTTTGTGAGAAATTGTTAGAAGTTAAATTGTCGTCCGTTTTATGAGAAATTAGATTTCTTGCTAAAGTTTCCCATTAGGACATGTTTTATTAAACCCACCGGTATCTGGCATAAAGTACATTCACTTCAGAGTGTGGTAACACTAGTCATCGTGTTTACCTTGGCGCAAGAACAATTATTTATAGAGCGGTTATCCCACCTCACTTTGATTTTCAGTTATTATAATGGAACTGAAGAGCCTGCAATTCAATATAGCATGACCGAAAATAAAATAGCAAAATTTCATCTCATACAAAAAAAGTAATAAAAAGAATCTGTAAATAGAGTAGGAAGTCCACACCATACCCTTCGTAGATTGGATAAATTTGATGTTTTGCACTTCAACCTATACAGAGTTATCGTACTGTGATTCCCATTGAAGTATCAAGAGCTCCTTGAACAAAATCTGCGACTCGGAGAAAGACAATGATTTTGACTGCCTTCAGGCGTCTAAGGTTCCAAGCAGCTAAGTTCCAAGACTGTCTTCTTTTTTCTGGATTAGACCTTGCGGTACGTCAGAAGATGTTCTGGTATTTCATATCTAAACCTGCAGAATCTACACTCACCATTCTACATGAGACTCATGTTCCTAAGCTGCCCTCTGCTTTTACAATACCCTCGAGAAATTCTGTAAAGATGCTAAGTTTCCTTAAATCGTTCTGCTAAATCGTAACTCGCCATTGGCATTGAGACCGCGTTCCCGCAATTCAGCAATACGGATCACACATAGCCGATCAGCAGTCATACCTAAGCTTTCTGATTGACTCCAGTTCTTCCATTCCAATATTGCTTCGCCGCTTTGCGAAGCGAAACTACAAATTTTAGCGCTATATGCCGCTAACCATTCCCAGTTTCAGATATCTGGAAAAATGTTTTAAAAGTAAACCTGCAGTTCAAACAAATGTTTGAATAGGAGTTCATCGTCGCAAACATCCAGACACCTATAATCGAAGCAGACTTCCTGACGCACTTCGGGTTTTCGGTTGACCTAAGACACACGGGAAATTAATCAGCCCCGACACTTCGCCATCCATGTCGAGACACCGGGAATCAATGAATATTGGAGATATCTAAAAAGCCTAGTGGAACTGTGCAACGGGCACAAACGCGTTCACTATCTATTCATCGATGTCCATTGGTGCAGCATCAATAGCTGAATGTCACACGCCATCTATATCAGCAAAAAAAAACAACCACACAACTTGTAATCAGCGCAATGGTACAGACCAATATAACGTCAATTGCTATAGGGCGAACCAATTCAGTAGCACACTTCATTGAGACCACAAAGCCTCCAGTTTTCCAATGCCATCGACATCTCACCGTTGAAATACTGGAGACAGCTCAAGCTGAGTTCGATACCATGCTGAAACGCGGTATTTTCCGGAGATCTTACAGCCCTTGGGCCAGCCCAATACATCTAGTAGCCGAAAAATCGGGAGGTTGGAAGGTTTGTGGCGACTGTTAGCAAGCTAAACGCGCAAACTGTTCCAGACCCATACCCCATATCAGCCACCCACGATGTCGCTGATAGTGGTTCGAGGAAAGTAGTGTTTTCAGTAGTGAACTTGGAGAGAGCCCTATCATCATATCAGATACGAATAGCTGAAAGGGATACAAAAAAACAGCTGTCACAACATGGTTTTGAATTTTCAAGTTTTTGGTCATGTCCTTCGGTCTGAGCAACGCCACGCAGATCTTTAAACGGCATATGGTTAAAATCCTCTAAGAATACAATTTTTTTTTTATATATTGATGACATTCTCATCATGTACAAAAAATGGAACAACACCAAAAACTTTTAAGTGTAATAACTCAGCGACTGCAACAAGACTGTTGCAAATAAATTCTGCAAAATCTGTATTCTTTCATTCAGAGGTTAACTATTTGGGATATACCATAAATAAAGACGGCTAGTGACTACCATAAAAATGGGTTGTAGCTCTACTGTCAAATTGCGGCTCTACTGTCAAATTACGGCTCTACTGTCGAATTACCGCTCTACTGTCGAATTACGTCGCATCGAATCCGTCTACGGCAGAGTTCCTGTTAACTACTACAGACGTTGCATTCAACATGCGTTCGATTATCAGGCATCGTTGAATAAATTCTATAAAAACAATAAAAGGAACAACACACGGAAGGTCCCATGGAGGTCTAGAACTAAAGCTGACTTTGAAATCGTTAAACAGGTTCTGGCTATGGCAGCTTTACTAGTATACCCAGGCTATATTGAGGCGTGCGACACAGCTATGGGAGCAACACTGGGCCAGTTCAATGGTTAGCATTAGCCTCCGCGGTATGTCAGAAGATGTTCTGGTATTTCATATGTAAACCTGCAGTATCTACACTCGCCATTCTACATGAAACTCATGTTACTAAGGCGCCCTCTGAGTTTACAATACCCTCGATACATTCTGTAAAGCTGTTAAGTTTCTTTAAATCGTTTTGCAAAATCGTAATTCGTCATTGGCATTGAGAAATGCTTTCGCTGTTTTAAGCCGCGGATAACTTCTCTACAATTCCTTAAATTTCCTCGCTTGTATTTCTTTCAGGTGTCTCTGAGCAAAGCGCTTTTCAACCACACTGAAGCGTGGCGAACTAGCAAATATCACCATTTATCCTTCCCTCACACAGAAGTCTGTTTGTTCGTTGCCCACCAGTCTTACTGAGTTTTCCACAACATTTTTGTACCACCTTCAATTTTATTGTTGACGATTGCAAGGATCTGACAGCTGCTTGGCTGTTAGACAGGATGAATACAATTTTTTCTTGCATCCGTTGTCCATGAAATGTCGCATCTAACAACTATTGCGTAGATCTCGGACCAGTCCCTACTAGCCTCGGAGCAATCATCTTTCAGTCTGTTGCGCACAGGCCTTTGTTTGCGGATTACAGCATGCATGTGAAAGGTATATATTCACCATCTGTTGTTTAGGAAAGTCATCTCTCTTTTTGACACATAGACTAGCGACCTTCCACAACCTAATTTTTTGTACCGGTTTCTCAAGCCAAGCTACAGAGCTGTCTTTCTAAAGTTTACGTTCAGCATCCGTGGCTTCAAATGGATAGATCAAATACTCCTTGAAAGCTAGGTAGATTCCTCTGGTAAATGCTTTAGTACAGGTTGTCTTCTGCGACGATTTTTTCGGTCTGCGTTTTTAAAACACTGCCCTTTTGGTTGCTTCCCTGTGGTCGCTTTTTCGCTGACCTTGAGATGTAATTGAGTTTCTGATTCGTTTCCTCGTTCGGCCAGTTGGGGCGGGTGCCTGTGCACCTGGCTCTTTTTTCGATTCAGGCATAGGTTTCCAGATGTTATTTCGTGGTTGAAGGAGTTCGGTGCTCAGTGTTTGAGCAGTTCCTGCAAGATATCGCATGTATTACTTTGTTTTTGCCACATTGAGTCTTTTCCTCAGTGAGTTATATTTCTGCAGGCGTTACCTTTCTTTGGGAAGCAACTTTCATTAAGAAGTGTTTCCACTTGCTCATCAATCCGGACCTGCTACTCTTTCCACTCATCGGAGACATTCTCCATAGTGGAGGAAGGAATGGTATCTCCTCTTTAGTTGGGTCAGGGGCAATCTTCGCCAGCGTCACCGCATTTGAAGAGAAATATTGTGAATGCTGGCGATTTTCCTCTTCGCAGTGGAATTTTTCTCCTTAAGAGGGTTCTTTCTGAATGAAAGGTACAAATCCAGCCGAAAAATTTTCTCTCAATATAATCTGCAAACTGTACTGTGGTTACGTGTCACTTAGCTTTTATTTCGTTTAAGCTTTTCATCCACGTTTCCAGGTTTATAGATCCCCCACTGTTGTATCCTATTTGACAGCAATAACACTCAGTTATTGTAGAGGTGCCTGACATCGGAGAGGGTCCGTTTTTGGCGGGCAATACTTTCGCACAGCTACCGATTATGCCACTCGGCACATGTCACTTTGGCTTAGGGGGAGAAGGGACTTTGGTACAAGGATTTATGAATCAAGAGGTCACGGCGAACCCTACGCGTTTTTCAAATGAGCTTGGGTACATTCACGATGATTATTAAAATGGCCAAAATCTACAGAAAAACTTTACCAAAGGGATCGATTTTGTGGAATTAGGTAGAAGCAAAGATATTGTAGTTTTTACACCAAAGCCAGCAAAAGTCCAGGCTACTCTCCTATCGGCTCAAAATCATCTATACTTAAAATCCTGAACCTTTTAGTAAATGGGTGCATCAAATCAGTGTGAATGTGAAAGAAAATTCGTAGCACCTGGGCTACAAGCTAGTCATGCAGAAGCTTTGTGCCCAAAAGGTGCCCTGCTGATACGACGCGAGAAACATATACGAAATTTTACAGGCTTTTTCTCTTGTTTATCTAATGAACGTTGAGGCCTTTCACAATGGAACAACAGTGGAATGTCCACTTTTCACAAAGGTGGAACCAGAGGAAACTGTCTTGTCTCTGAAAGCAAGAAAAGCATCAGGACGAGATGGGATCCCAGCTGAGGTGCTACAGATGGTCTGTCACTCCTGTCCTGACTTGCTGCTCAGTACGTCAAAAACTTGCCCGCGTGAAGAGGTATTCCCGGAGTGATGGATTGTAGGGGGGTCGTGCTGATCAACACGGGTAAGACAAATCTCGAGTCATCATCTGCATGACGCCCGCTATGTATGCTGAACACGGCTAAGAAAGGTCTAGAAAAACTATCAGAGAAAACTTGCTGGTGCAATTCATACTGCGGTGGACCCACCACCACGGTAGTATCGCATCAAAGCAGGACACTTTACTATCGATTCGATCAGAGAGTGATGAGCATGGTCCAGCACTCGCATACCGGACAGTCTCCGGGTCGACAGTGATGGTGACGCACGGGTGATACCCATCAGCCTCCTTCTTAGAGGATGAAGTTAACAGGGAGGTGGGTAGAGACGAGAAACAACGCTCTCAGCAACTGCCAACAGTACTGGAAGAGTGACACGAAGAGAGGGTGGAAAACGCAACTGATCCCTGACTTAAGGCCATGGCTTATCTAAAGACATGGAGCGACTGAACCAGCTGTCAAGCAGACATGGATGTTTTCGGTCTCACTTGCACAAGATTGATAGTTCACGGTCTCCCAACTGCGTGTTTTGACAGTTGAGGTAGACGATGCCTGCCACACATCTTTTGCCTGCACAAGATGGGAAGGGCAGCACGTTGACTTTTCCAGCAAAATTAGAGCTTTCCCTGGAAAATATTATCGGAGAGATGCTTACGAGTATATCGCATGGCATGTTACGCCCAGGCAGTCTTGACAGTTCTAATAAGCATACTGGACCTCCAGGAGGTATCGAAGGTGGAAGGTTTGTTTTCTAGAAATCCTTTCCTTTCCGATATTGAAGGGATTCCTGTAACTTAAAGACGTCTCTAGATGTAAGCGAGGCTTGAAATGAAGTAATGTGCCAAACGGTTTAACACTTGGCTCTCCGATTGACAGGGGATAGTTTAGACGTTAGTCCAGAAAAATTGCGCGCTTGGGAGTCCCACACTCAGGATGTAAATAGCCTTCACTTTCTTGCCACGCAAAAAAATCTGAACGTGATTGAGCTCTGCTTCAAGTAACAAATACAGTAGTAGTGAGATTGAGGGGATATAACGATAGACCTTGTCATCAAAAATACACCCCAGCGGCCTTTATCGGCATCGAAGGAGCTTTCAATAAAGTAAAAATGGAAGGTTTAATGTCATCCATTCAATATTATAGGATTCATCCATACTTAACCAAATCGATGGCGAAACTGTTGAGGCAGCCGTTGTCAGTGTCAGCTTAAAAAATGGAAATGTGTATACCACAGAATAGCATTTTATCATTATCTGTAGGTACTCGCATTCAACCGGCAAGATGTAAATTGAAATAGAGGGAGATAAAGTGTTTAAATACCCTAACGATATATGTACGAGTACATAGGAATAATACTAATTTTTGGAAAATACGCGGTGATAATGCTGACCTGATGCAGGTCGCGCTTCCCCTATTACATAAATATTTCAAGGGAAATACGCCGATTCATATTTTATGAGCAAAGTACCGAAAACCAGAAACATTTACACCCGCTTTATCAGAAAGAGGAAAAAAAAAAGCTAAAATATTTAGGAGTCACCTAAATATTTGTATTATTCATAATGGAGAAGTCATAAAATTAACGACAGTGGCACTATATACAATGCAGAGACTAGTAGGGTGGACATTGGTATTAAAAACCGCACGATACGAGTATATTACAGAAGTGAGGCCAAAAATACTTCACGAAGTGTTGCCTCCATAGAGCAGCTAGAAAAGATCCAGCGAATTGCATGCCTAGAAATTGCTGGTGCTCTGCGGGCTACGCCAACAACCGCGATGGAGACAGGCAAAGCCTTAGAGCAACATCAGTGGCGAGGATCAGATTAAAATACAAGAAGAGGCTAAGCAACTATCTTCAAATGGGCCTCCTCAAGATTTTTTAATTGATGGAAAAAATGGCTCGAGGAAAAAATATAGAACTCAATCAGTAATGGATGCAAAAATCCTTTGAAGGGTCATTTAACTCATTTGAGAAGTATTGGAAACGGTGCAAAATTTTACTTCTGTACTGAGGATTTTCCTCAATAGCTTTAAGACGCATGAAGAAACTAAAGCCGAAATCTATTTCTACAGCTTTCACGACTCAACCGCAGCCACACAACTCTCAGATAGCAGGTTGGCGCTGAGAGGCTTGCCTTGCATGGAGCTTCATAGCTAGCAAAGTTAAAGCAACGTGAGTATTTGCAAATAGAGGTATAGAGGGAGATTCAAAAGCGACTGATTCAGCAAGAGCTAGATAGGCCGGTGAAACTTCAGCAAGAGCAAATAATACTAAAAAGCCTCTGGAAACTTATCAATGTTGCTTAGTTAGTTGGTTAAAAAGCTCTGGAAAGAAATAGACACGGCTTAGATTAACAGGGATATATGCTGAGTATGCCGAGCTTTTTGGTGTCACCCTAACGAAATGAGGACCAAACAACTCCTAAGGAAGAATAGGAATGGCAGAATAACCCCAATGGCATTGTTAACGGGGCACAAACTGGTGGGTCAGTACGACAAACCTATCAAGCTTACGACTTTCCCGAGCCAACATCCACGAAACTAGGGCTATCCTTGGCTTCTCAAACATGACCGGATAGACTATCTGGCAAAGTCAACATATCCAGGGTGCTAAGGGTTTAAACTGGCCTGCGCTGTATACTATACAACAGAGGGCTCCTAAGATAATAATGATAAAAAACTCTAGAATGGTTCCAAAATAAATATGTAGTCTAACATCAAAACCCTTCATAAATACAATTTTAACAAATCATCATCATCAACTGGACATTTTCCTTGCGCTCTACCCTTCAACGCTCGTCTGGGGAGGCTGTGTTCTTCCATTCTCTCCACATGTCCCGCATATTGTAGTTTGTTTAGCTTTACGCTTACGGATACAGGTGGGTCGTCATAAAGATTGTACAACTCGTCATTGTAACGAAGTCTCCACTCCACTGGGCCATATATCCTACCTACTGAGCACTTTGCGTTCGATTACGTCAAGGAACTTTTCAGAAGCATTTGTAAAAGCCCTGGTTTCACATGCATACGGTAGCACAGGTTTTATTAGTGACTCGTATAAGCGAACCCTACTTTCGCTTTGAACATATTTGGATCTTAGGAAAGGAAGTACTGAGAAGGAGGCGTTGCTTGCTGCGTTTATTTTGTCCACATTTCATTCTTTTCTGTGTCTTTCCTTTCAAGATGGACTCCTAAGTATGGGAAGCTATCCACATTTTCCAGATTATAGTTTCCTAAGGTCACACTTTATTGCAAATGCATGTTTTTCCTTGTTTGGGTCAAATATTTAGTTTTAGTTTCAATTACCAGTACACCGAATTTTTAAGCTTTTGACTCCAGCCGTATGAATGCTTCCTTTACATCTAGAATTGCTTTGTACATAATGTTAACGTGGTTGGCACATGCTTGTAGCTGCGTGAACTCGTAGAGAAGCTTGCCGTGGTGTCTGCTGATATTTTCCTGAATACATGTTCCAGAGCAATATTGAACCGCATTGGGGTAAGCTCAACCCCTATTTTAGGCCCGAGCTCGTTGAAAAGATTTCAATCAAGTCTCCGTTAACTTTGACCTGAGATACAGGGCTTAGCATTATAAGTATGGTAATGCGGACGAGTTTAGTTGGGATGCCAAGTTAAGCATTGTTTTGTGCAGAACTTTTCTGTCAACCCTGTCGTATGCTTGCTTGAAGTCTGCCAAGAGCTGGTGTGCGTCAATATTATATTCCCAGCGCTTTGCGTACACCTGTTTCACTGAAAATATTTGGTCAATCGTAGGGCTTCAGTCTTCGTTCGATGACTTTAGATAGCTCAGCAGAGCGATGCCTCTGTAAATTTTATAGCGCAGCTTGTCTCTCTTTTGATGCAAGGTGCATACGATACGTTTCTGTTAATTATCTGGTAGCTATCCCCGATATTAGTCGGGGAAGGAGGTTGTATAGAGGAGTTCTTCCGGCTTGGAACAATCCTGTCAGTATTCCGATAATTCCAGGAACTTTTCTAAACCACAAACATCTCTTCTGTTGTTGGTAGCATCTGATTGGTTGGTTGGTAAATGTCTTCTTTAGCGCCTGGAATGCTTATAGTTTCGGTAGATGTTGCAGCCTAATTTTGTACCTTGTGCGTCTTTACAGATGCTCCGTGCGTGGTGTGTATCCACCTCGGAGCTCTCTAATTGAGACATACGCTAGTCTGGTTTTATCAAGGGTCATGTGTTCGTTAGTTTGCTCTATCTTCCGGATGATGGCCCGTCGGTTCCTCCGAGAGCACAAAATTTTTGCTTGTTTACGGAGGTTGATATATTGCTCCTTCTTTGACCGATGTGGTCGGGTCAGTTTTTGATCGGTTTCCTAAGACCTTTTCCATTGTATCTACGATCGTATCTTAGACTATTTTCCACATCGCTTGGATTTACTCCTGTCTGCGCGACCGTTTTCTTTGTGTCTTCTAATAGCGAATAGTCCGTACATATGTATGGACTTCACCGAGTGATTGTAGATTGTGTTTTGTTACCCCTGACATTGATTTTTTTTTTTTTGTTGTGTTTCAAGATACGGCACCGTTATTTAAATTTGAATAATTAATGGTCCGATCCATAGTGTGTACCAAGAGAGGAGCGTGTGTCGGGGATGCTGGTGGCAGCTCGTTTTTCTATGAAAATTTACTCAATTTGGTTGTGCGTGCAGCCATTGGGGGATGCCCACGTTCTTTTGTGAATGTCATGGAGTGGCAATCAGGTGAAGCTTATAATGAGGTTTCTGCCTGAAGCGAAGGCTATTAGGCGCAGTTCGGTTGAAATGCTCTCTGCGTGTAGGCTGTGCCATCTTATTGTTCCTCTGTGAGCCAACTCCCCGACAATTAGGGCGTTGAAGTCCCCTAGAAAAATGTTGATGCCGTGTGAGGGCTTCCTGTCCATGGTTTGTTCCTGGCCACTTTTTCGTCAATAAGTAATTATAGGATAAACTCTTATATTAATTTAATTTTTCCATGAGTGGCTACCCAAGGCAAACAAATCTTTTATAAGATCTAGGTAATGCTACGAATTCCAAAACATGGCTCCTCTCTCAAGTGCTAGCGAAAATTCTGAACGTCTTTGAAAGCCGCTCCTTAGGAAAATCGACAGAATGAAGCAAGTAGAGCAATGGTGAATGTGGTATAGGCAAGAGCTGTATGAAATATTTGGAGAGCTGAAGTTCTCAACAATGATAAGAATGCGCAAGCAGCAATCGACTGGCCACGTGATGCGCATGGGTGAACAACGCTGCTTGGTGTTCGGAAGCAGGAGCCCGGTTGACGAACCGGTAGAATTCAATGTACTTATGCAAAAAAATAAGCTCTAGGAGGGGCTGCGCTGACATAAGGAAGAAGAAGAACGCTTGTAGATATACGGAGCCTTCATTGGTAAATCGAAGGTTTTGCTAGCGTTTGTTTTGGGCACACTAATGTGAAGTTTTATTTGGGAAGCCCGATGTCATTCCTTCTGTTCTATGTCTAAGATTTTACACTCGCATTTTGGTATGTCAAAAAATTGTTAGAACAACACTTAAATCGGTGCCTTTTCTGTCTGTTCATCTGTCACAGCAAGTTTTCTCAGGAACTGTAGAAGCTAGAATCACGAAATTTTGTAAAAAGCTTGAAAGTGGTGGAGCCCAGGAAGTTTCAAAATGAAAAAAAAAATGTTCAAAGGATTTTAAGGGAAGCTCACCATATAAGGATGACCCTTTAAAATATTTTTTCACCTAGGATGTTTGAGTGGGACGTCAAATCAAAGGTCTTCGTGAGATGTTTTCATATCTAGCCTGACGACAAAAAGATGCACAGAACGGAAAGAACATAAAAAATTAAAACCCCTCTAACACCTGTGAACCTGAATAATTGAGAAAAATCAACCGGAGTACAACTTTCTACCCAAATTCACGCAGCTTTTTGATTAATAGTACAATTTGTCAATTTTACATTGTGCTCAATGCAATCGTAAGGTTACCTTTACTCCTTAACTGGTGAGGGTAGCGAAACATTACTCACTCCCCTACTCCGCGCTTTCCAATCTTGAGCGCCTTAGCAGCTTCGGGTCCAGTCAGAATCGTGAGTTATAAAAAGTGTTTCCTGCATGTGTACCATATATTGTATTATGTTAAGAGGATATAGAAGCGAGTGTCCAACATGATCTTTTGTGTAATAAGCACATGAGGCACTGATTACATGCATTCAAATTGAGATCAAAGAGAATTTAACGCAGAAGACGGAGTAAATTTTTTCGCAGTAATAATCACAAGCTTTCACCTTAACTTTTCAAAAATATTTGGTATTAACAACGCCCGCTTGAATTTCAAAAGACGTTTGATCACACGTAAAATGAAATTTTGCAGAAGGACAAACTTCTTTAAAATACTTCTTGAATTTCTTCAACTGATATATGACCTTGCGAAACTTCTGAACCTCTTCTTGAAACGAAAAAGCAATACGATCTCAGATAAAATATATGAAACCTAATAAAGCAACGAATATCTTCCATAACACCTTACAAAGATTGCTACTGCTGTTTTCGCTCCTTCTCAATTTCTCCTACACTTTTCACATACTTGCGATTTTATTTCAAAGTCCAATGAACGAAGACGGTAATTTATAGACAATAGGAAAATGATGTATTTTCCGCACAGCCATCGACCATAAATTGCCTTTATGACGGAGTAAAATGTGTTGAGAGCGAATATTGTGCATGGTGAGAGGGATTAGATGTTCCAGCTGTTACCAGCCAATATTTGCCGACATCGCATATGCCATTACATAAGTCATTGTCGAAATAAATTCTCCACGAAATGCCAAAGATTGCAATATCCATGTCACATACTAAGACAAGGACGTTGACTTGAGTGGAGAAAGAAAGGTTACACTTAACATCCTTCTCCTTTTTGACTACTGATTTTTGTGATTTTGTCAGAGGAAATAACTTTGACCGGATACAAGCATTTTTACTAGAAATTTCGGGACGTAAATATTTACTTACATTCTGTGAGATAGAATCTATCAGATACACCCTATTTTTTCCTGTTCTACACAATGAGTAAATGTATTTGATACCATCTCAAACTTCTCCCCCCCCAAAACAAACGTCGAAGACATTGCGAATGCAAAGTTCCTCCCAGCGAATTAAATAATGGTCAGAAATTAGTCACATGGAAGGAAAATATTAAGACTAGATGTGCTTTATGGTGTGTATACAATGGATAGCGTTACTATGTTACTTTCTTTGAATGGAAGACAAAAAAGCAAAAAAGAATGTCTAATAGGAATGGAGACTATTACATGGCAAGCTTGTATCGATTTTTCTCAAGAATCATTGAAACACGGTGAAGTGTGTTGAATGAAAAGAGCTTTCACCTTGCCCTATTGTGCCTATTTTTATCGTTCTAAGTACGGGTGAAATTAAAGTGGTCACGAAACAGGACGTTGCCAATAAAATTACGTATAATAAACGCTTAAATGGGAGGTAAATGAACTGACAGAATTCAATATATTTCTTCTTTTGGTACGCATGGGAGGAAATCGAATGCATTACAATGTAAAAATGTCCATCGGATACGGTTTTATCGAGGAATCATGGCAAGCGTAAAAGAATTATTATGTAATTGGAATAAATAGAATGCTTGGGGAAACTGAGAATAAAGACTGATCTCCTGACAATTAATCTTTGTGCCATAAATAGGTAGTTGAGAAGTTATAAAAAGTATCAAAAGATTTAAAATATCTGAGGCCAAATTTAGTGTAGGGTATACTGTTTGAATTCTTTGGCATTTAGTCATCTTGATTGAACCTTAAACTAAATAAAATTGGTTAAATAAAAATTTAACCAAAACAATTTTTACAGTACAAAACACCACTATGAGTCTCCAGGACTCACACTTGATCAAAATCCACCTTCGCACGAGACATACACAGACAGCTATTCATCCACGCATCACTGCAGAAAGCTACTGAAACGCCCGATGCCAAATATGTACTAAAAATTAATTTGATTTATGATGTTTAAAAGTAGTGTTATTTATTCCATCTCACATACATACATACAATCCAATAACAAAATGATACACAAAGAAAAGTGACAATAATTGTAGGTTAAATTAGTAGTAAATCCCTGTTTTTCTTAAATGCTATTTAAGAAGAGGGGTGTTATAACCACTCAGTTCGCACACGCGAACTGCTCGACATCCACACATGCACTAACAGATGGCTCCACGAAAGACATAATGTGGCGAAATAAGCTACTCAAACCATCGAATTCAAGCCTTTGTAAGGATCGGCAGACTATATATTTGAGATTTTTCTATTTTCTGGCTCTCTCGCAATCTAACCGCTATATTGTGTTGTGCTAATATTTTTGTGGATTAATATATTTGTAAATTATAATTATTCTTGTTGTTATTTTTGTGGACTTAATGGACTAAATCCCCATAGTGGTGACCCCGACGTGATCCCCTTATTAAAAGTGACTCTTAAAAGAAAACCTCATAAAAACTCTGTTTTCGTGAAAGTGCTAAAGTGACGCCAAAGTTTTTTTTTTCAAAATGGTCAACGCGTCAAATGATGAAACCCTGAAAACGCTTAAAAATGCACCGCCAGTCGCATCAAGACCTTCGTCATCCGTTAATTTATTTGCTGAAGCGTCACGAATCACAAAATTCCCTCCGCTTTATAGACCGGACCCGGAATTTTGGATTAATCAGGTCGAAGTTGCTTTCCACACATATCAAATCCATCAGGACGAGACGAAATCTCGGTACATCATCCAGTATGCTGAGCCCGAGATACTACCACACGTCATTTCCCCGGCAAGGAATCCACCAACGGAAAATAGGTATGAAGCAGTTTAGCAGCGAATTTTAACAGCATTTGCGGAACCCATGGAAACTGAGGCGCTTATTTCAAGACCAAAATCTGGGAAGCAAGAAACCCTCACATTATCTGCAGTAACTTCGTAATACAGGAAGAGAGCAGGTAACCGAAACCATGCTAAGGTCACTGTTTTTGGAGCAACTCTCGGAAAACATACGAGTGGTATTAGCCATATCAAGCGAGCTTGACGTCGAGAAATAAGCCAAGATGGCAGATTTAATGTTGGAACTACAAAACCCACCTGGAGTTATAACAGTGCAGCAGCCGCCGGACAACAGCCAATTATCACAAATTTTAGATCGACTTGAAAAATTGTAACTTCGAACGCGAAATCGATCAAATTCCAAACTACGCAGCAGATCAAATAAGCGGTCAAGATCGAAAGGAAAATTTTGCTTCTTCCACACACGTTTCGGAAAACAGGCAAGAAATTGCAAAGCACCCTGTCAATGGAGAAATACTGAGACGGCGGCGGAAAATTAAATTCGTCGTCCGGCATTTCGGCAGCTGAGGACGACTCACTCTACCAACGCCGACTTATGATAGTGGATAAAAAATCTGCCTTGCGGTTCTTAGTGGATACAGTGCTGATGTATCAGTACTGCCAAAACCAAAGCATCACACTGTTCCCTCGAAATTCAAATTGTAACGCTGCAAACAATACACCAATCGCAACATACGGTGAAAAGTTTTAAACGCTTGATTTGGGTTCGCGACGACAATTCCCTTGGAATTTCACCATCGCTGATGCTCGACAATCAATTATCGGAGCGGATTGGTTACGCCATTTTGGGCTATTAGTTGATCTCTGCAGAAATGTAATTGTGGACAGAAAAACAAATCTTCAATGCATCGCCAACATTCCCAGAATTTTCGATACTAAGCTGTGCACCATTTCATCAGTTGAGGCTTATTATGACCTGCTAGAAAAGTATCACGATATAACGCTGCCTAATAACCTCAAAACAGTCATGAACCACGGTTTTTACCATCATATTTTGACGAAAAGACCACCAGTCGCGAAAAAGCACGCAGTCTGACTCCCGTGAAATTGCGTGAAGCAAAAGCCGAATTCGAGTAAATGCTACAACGGGGAATCTGTTATCCTTCAAGTAGCCCATGGGCAAGTCCCTTGCATCTCGTACCTAAAAAAAAAAAGGCCAATGGAGACTTTGTGGTGACTGTCGGTGCTTAAATGCAATCACAAATTTTCAATGTTCCCTCATTGCTCATCACCCCATTGCTCATCTTAGCGACTTTTCTCACCAATTGAATGGATGTACCGTATTTACGACTCTGGATTTGATAACTAAATTTCCATGGCCCCCAAAGACGTCCAAAAAACAGCAGTCATAACACCTTTTGGATTGTTTGAATTCAATGTCATGACGTTTGGTCTTTGCAATGCGGCGCAAACCTTTCAACGATGCATCGAATATGCCTTATATGGACTAAAATTTTGCTATGCATACATCGATGATATCATCATCGCTTCGAAGACAAACGGAGAACACTGCGAACATCTGAAACTCGTATTTGAGCGACTACGGAATTTTGGACGACGATAGAGTATTTAGGCTACCACATTGAAAAAATTGAATCAGACCCCTTCCAGGAAGGGTTGAGACAATTCTCAAATTAAAAAAACTGACAGCTTTAATAGAATTACGCAGATATCTGGGTGCCGTTAATTTTTATCGAAAATCATTGGAAGATACGGCAGCTATTCAGGAGAAATTATCTGGAATGTACACGCAGAAAAAGCATTCGCAGGCTGCAAAAATCAAATCGCTAATGCAGCATTGCTGAGACATCTAAATGAGAACGCAAAACTTGCGATCAAAGCTGATGCATCGGATGCAGCAATGGGAGCAGTTCTTGAGCAGTTGAATAATAGCATTTGGGAACGCCTAGGATTCTTTTCCAAAAAATTCAACGAAACGAAGCGCAAATACAGCCTCTTCGATCATGAACTGCAAGCAATTTACAGCGCGATAAAATTTGTCCGGCATACGATTGAAGTACGCGTTCTTAACATCAAAACCCACGACAAGCCGCTCATATATGCGTTTAACCAAAAATGGGACAAAGCGTCTCCACGACAATTAAGACAATTGGACTTTATTGGCCAATTCACAACGAATATCGTCCATATTACTGGGAAAGAGAATGGAACAGCGAATGCTTTAATAATATCGCTATACCAGTTTCGGTTACATCGAAGGATTTGACGAAAGCTCAGGAGGAGGATGAAGAATTAAAACATTTACTTCGAGCTGACTCAAGCCTCCAATTGAGGAAACTTTGATTGGACGTCAACGACACTTTAATTTACTGTGGTGTCTTCGACACAGGAAATTCGACTATATGTTCCAAAAGTATTGCGGAGACAAATATTTGATTTAACCCACCGACTTTCACATCCTAGCGGACGTTTGACGAAGAAAATCATAGTGAAGAAGTGTATGTGGCCTAGCATGTCTAAAGACATATTGGAATGGGCTCGTACGTGCCTCACATGTCAGCGCAGCAAAATAGGAAGACATGATAGACTTCCAGTTGGACAAATAGAAATCCCGGACTCAAGATTTAGCCATGCCCACATTGGCATCGTTGATATACAAGGTGGCCGGTGGCGATTCCTATTAAAAGCATAACAGCGGACGCTAGATTTCACGGTTCGGAGCACCAAAAATTCAGCCTACAGACCAGGGTTGGCAGTTCGAATCCTTCTTTTTCCAATTGTTAGCACGCTTAGTACGTTGCAAGCAAATCAGAACAACTGCATATCATCCGGCAGCGAATGGAATGATTGAGCAATGGCACAGGTCTTTAAAAGCAGCTATAATGTGCGATAACACCCAGGAGTGGATTGATGTTCTCCCAACTGTTTTGCTTGGATTGCACACAAGTATTAAGGACGACATTGGCGCTACATCTGCGGAACTGGTATATGGAACAACCCTACGTATACCAGGAGAGTTTTTCTTCGAGGAAGAAATGCCACCCGATCCATGCAAAGGTTTCGTGAACACATAAGGGATATTCGAGCAACTCCAGCGTCATGCCACGACAAGCGAAAAGTATTTATCCACAAGGATATTGCAACTTGTTCGCACGTATTTCTACGCGTCGATCACGTTAAGAAACCCTTGTAACATCAATACGAAGACCCATACAGGATAGTTGAGCGTTTGCATACAGCATACGTTTAGAAACTGGAAATAAACGGGAAAGAAGTTAACATATCTGTAGATCATTTCAAACCAGCTTATTACGAGCATACTGCCGCGCTCACGCCGCAAATAACGATGCCGGATCAACGACGTCCTCGTACTTATTTGGGACCTAAAGCAAAAGCTACGACTTCGAATTCAATACAATTCAACATATCAATGTTTGACTGTCAATAAAATGTCAAACTCTCAAACGCACTTAGGAGGGAGTACTGTGGCGACATAAGCTACTCATACCAACGAATTCAGACCTTTGTAAGGATCGGCAGACTATATATTTGAGATTTTTCTTTGCTCTGACTCTCTCGCAATCCGACCGCCATATTGTGTTGTGTTGATATTTTTGTTGATTAATATATTTGGACTTAGTGGACTCAATCCTCATAATGTTCTAGCTAGACGGTTCCTATGATCTTTTTTGGGAAATCAATTTATCACGTTTCTTTGTTTTGCTTCAAATTTCCCTCGGTACAATATTTGTTTTTCCCTGGGAAAATAATTGGAACAAATAAAACTTACTGCAAAATAACAACTGTAAGATAATACATATTGTGAGCTGCGCTAATGATGGAACTTACAAGTCGCATGCATGAAAATTTTGATGCGACCTTATAACAGGGACAATTTTATGACGTTTCGGTAGATGACGACTGCGAGAAAAAGTAAACCTCATTTTTGTGGATTAAGGCGAACGAAGCGTGCCGCCGGCTGAAGAAATGAAACTTTTCATAGTGCCTTCCAAGTTTTACTTACGTCCGTAGTTAAAGTTATTTTTGATTAAGTTTAAAGTTTTATTAATTTATTAGAAATCAACTAGTTTCGATCGGGGAATCATTTAAACCTATTCGCCCGGTTGTGCCTGACGTAACTAAGAGTTCATATTATAATCAATTTTTTCTCACGGGATAAAATTTGATTAGGAGGGATAATTGTATTGGAATCATTATTAAAAATAATTAACATTACCCGAAAAACATTTTCGTTCTCGACGCATCACATAAAATCGTCAAAGATAAAAGGTATCAAAAATAATAAAAAAAAATTAATATTTTAACATTGGAATACACTAAACGAATTAAAAATCATCATGACCACGAATTATACTTACTAAAACAAATAAAAATAAGGCTCCCACATAAACGCCAAAAATCCAAAATATTATTGTAAAATATATTTCATTACAAAAATAATTTAAATAATCAAAGAAAATTAGAAGTCCTCTTAAAATACTAAAGTCTAATCTTACCAATATGGGTAATAAATGTTTTGATAAGAAACAAAATTTCGCAGCTTATAATAAATAAAATTAAAAGTATTATATAACTAATCCTTAACCTTACTAACGAAAAAGAAACAGAAAGGAATTTTCTCTCCACTGTCAAATTATCGCCACTCGGAAATAGTAACAGTAAGAATATCTACATATACCACTAAATTGACGTTTAAGGAGGAACAACATTTGTTAAAACATACCACTATCATTGTAAGCTATTTTGATTTGAGTTTGGACCTTCCAGCTGTTCATTTTCGTGTAGGATATAAAATTTATAACTTTGTCAAGTTAATACTATAGTGTTTCTTTAGTAACGAATAAAAAAATGAGGTTTTAAACGCTAAACCTTTGGTCTTCTCATTTTGGAGATTTCGAACGGGTACGGGCCCCGCCACGGTAGCTGGACCCTCCACTCCTGAGCTAGCCATCGGGCCGTAGCTCCTTCCTTTTTCGTAGTTACAGGGGCTCTCTCCAGGTAGAGTCGCCTTCCTCAACATTTTTTTATATTTACCGAAAAAATTCATATAAATAATTTTATATGAATTTTTCAGGTAAATTTAAAATACTATGGCTACGTCTACGTTGGACCCTTGATCCGGATGGGAAGGTGCGAGAGGGCTCCGCCTCCATCTGGACGCCCCAATCTTATTTGAGACTCGTAAAGCGATAAGGTTAAACAACAGAATGCACAGCTGCAACAGGAGGAGAAAAGGCCGAAGAGAAAAATTGGGCCAATGAGTCAGTAATTTCTTGAGGAGAAGAAACGTCTGCACTATTCCAATGGACCTTACTATGACTGGAAGAAGAGAATTTCAGCAAGACAATATAAGACCAAAAAGTTTTGGTATTATCGACCACAAGAGAACTATCCAGACTACTGAAATAAGTGTTCAGAGCATTTTTGATCTCTTTCTTGGCAATACCATGCAGCCTCCTAAAATTTGATCTAGCTTCCAGATGCCGAGTGTTTGGAAGACACAATGTATCTTACCCTTTACCTATTTGCCTTGTTATGCAAGATTTTTGATTTACTGTAGGGGACGTCTGAAGAGGTGTGAAACAGCGAATAAGGTTATAAATGTGAATGTGAAATTTATCTAAAGCAGCTTCACAATTTAGACCTTGTTGCGAATTCTTGCCGTACCTGCATTCTCCCATTCATATCTTCAATTGCCTAATTATCATCTCCATCTACTTTTAGGCTCACCTGCCTTTTTCTTTTAATTATTTTCTTTATAAAAAAGTCATCTACCCTTCCCAGTAAGAAAATTTCATCCATTACTTCCCCTTGACAAAATTTCATTTCATACCTTTTACTAACAAAATCTTATTCCTTCCTTCCTTTTAACAAAATTCCATTCTTAATTTCCCACTAACAAAATTTTATTCATTGTTATACAAAAACTCATTCTCGCTTCCCTAGTAACGAATTTCATAGCATTGTCTATTAAAAAACTTGCAGATTTGAAGTTGCTTATTTGATGAATGGGAGATTGTCAGAAGGTGGCTCCGGTGCTAGTGCCGCGGACTCTCAATTGGGGATTTGCTGGGACTCTGGGTTCAAGTTCCCCTGGCGTAGGAAAACTCTTTTTATTTGCGGTAAAAGCAATTGTTTCCGTATGTACTATATGACGATTTGAATATACCTAAACACTATCATGGTTATGCAAATCGCCATAGATGCAAATGGAAATTGTTACATTTGTCGAAAGTGAAAAGATGTGTGAGGAAGAGAATCGAAGTGTATTGAGCTTCGATTACGTTATCTCGGCACGCCAGCGGTAATTGGGAAGAAAGAATTGCGGGATTGGGGTTTCGGGCAGTCTTGATTTTTGGGCAATTGGATTGAGAAGCGGGAGTCTGATTGAGATGGAAGTTGAGTGAAAGAAAGGTTCGTACGAGGATGGAAAATCGAGGTTAGAAAAATTGTAAGTCTTAGAGGCCGGTCGCAACGGTAGAAAACAATCCCCTTAATATTATTATTGGAGTGTTGTAAAAAAAGAAGACAAATTCACTAGTTAAAAAAGAAAAATTACAATCGGAATATTAGTGCAGTGAACGGACTCCTTAGCAAAGAATTAACACTGAATTACTTTTGAATTCGAATACAGGAACGTTAAAATTCGACGCAAAGTGGGTGCACAGTGAGCAATTAATTAAAAACAAAAAAACATGAATAAATCAAATGTTTGGTGCAATGTCATAACAATAAAAGGACCGAGGGCCGGAATTCTTAAACTATAAAAACGTGAAAAGTAAAAGTGAATTAACATTAATTTTTCCAAAGACAATCGTCGTTACTATTACTATCGTATCATGGGGAAAAAGGAAGACAAAACAATACTAGCGCAGTGAGCAAAATCTTTAGCGGAGAGTATACGTTGAATTTTTTTTTCATTAGAGTGAGTTTGAACTGTTGGAAGTCGGATTAGTGGTCGTTTAGATTTTGAGTTAAAGTAAAGTTTTTTTATGATTTTGTGCTAAAGTAAAAAAAAGAAGAATCCATAAATTTTATTTTTCAGTTAAATTTTGGAGCAGCAGTTGAGGTTTTTTATATTTAATTTCATTGACGAATGGAATAGAGTCTTTAGTAAGCTGGTAGGAAATAAAGAGTTCCTCAAGCTTGTTCCTTAATCCTCGCACATTTTGGTAAAAAAATAGATACACATTTTATTAGGAGAAGAGAAGTTTTTGAACGGTATTAAGGCTTGAAAGAGGTTCATTGAGGTTAGAGAGGATACAGTGCGATAGACACTATGATTATAAGAATATTCATTAATATTACATGTGACTAAAGTTTTGGGATTTTGTTTGTTGTCCGACGAAAATTTCTTCAACTCACTGCAAACGTCTTAACAAGTACACCAGCAAACTAGAAATCCGAATCCAGGACAATATCAGCATTTGCAGAATTCACCAATTTAAATGAAGCGACTACTTTGTGGGTTAATTTTTCCTCAGTCAACTTATGACAACTAAAAGCTTTAACGGATAACCCTAAATTTTTGGGGACATAGCGCCTTAGGTTTTTAACATAAGTTTTGTGCGGCACTTTCGAGATGAACATATGTTTCAAAGTTATAGAAGAGCGAATGACAGGAGAATAGAATCTGTTAAAGGAACGTGGTCGCTTGATTTTTGGCGTTGAATTGGACGAGGTATTTTCTTTGAAATCGCTGCCCAACTGATGGACAAAGAACTAGGTGCGGTGACAAAAAGTAAATCAGATTCTGAGACAGTTAATTGCTAATAAATAGAAAGCAGCTTTAAAAGCGAATTGCTCCATGTGACCATTGATTGACAAGGTTCAACTATTTCTACATAATTGCAGCAATCCGGCTAGATTACGAACGCTGACTGTAGCTGCATATCTTGTTGAGCAGTTAGTGAGGTATCTGGCATATTTAAATTGTCAGCTTCCGAATCCGCTGGTTGTTGGTTAATAGATATCGGCTTCAACAACGACTGTAGCAAGCCTGAAAGTAGCAAAGCGTTATCTCTCCGTGAATTATGCAAAAGATGCCAAACGACTTTTTATATGTACAATATAAATGCATTATGTATATTTCAATTCTTTCTCATTCTTACGATACCTCTCGAACAGTTGAAACCTGTGACTGTGAGCTAAATAATATCATTTGCGTTTGTGCAAATTTGAGTGTTTCATTAGTGTAGGATACTACCAAAAACTATATCCTATAATTGGTGACCCCGACGTTTTATGCACATCAACAAACACGCAGTGAAAAGAAAAAACTTTAAAAAATGGCGAACAGTGACGATTCACCGACGATTCACCGAAAAAAGAAACATTAGTACGGAAACCCCAAAAGCTTCGCTAGATTGACAAGAAGCCGTTCGCGATGTAAAGTTACCGCCATTTTGAGAGTCGTAAGTCAAACTTTAATTTTCCCGAATTGAATCAACGTTTGGACACTATAAAATATATTCGATACGGCAAAATTCAGCGCGGTAGTGGCGTCCCTCGATATTACTATCCTCAAATAAGTTGCGGAGGTCATAAAGCATCCACCGATCGGAAGTAAATATGAGGAGTTAAAAACGCAGTTAATTGCACGATTTGCTACCTCTCCTGAGCAGCAGCTGACGCAAGTACTGACGAAGCTTGAACTGCATGACAAAAAAACCATCGCATTTATTCCGTCAAATACAAAACATGGCAGGTTTGCAACTGCCAGACGACGCCCTACGTGCCTTATGGTTACGAGTGTTACCAGTTCATATACAAGCAATTATGTCCATGTCTGCTGAAAAGGAAATAACAAAACTATTGGAGATGACCGACAAAATTGTCGAGGAACTCAACGCTGCTCCAGCTGTAATCACATCAACATCACAAACTCCTACTTAGAAGTCAGATCCAGTTCTCTTAGAAATCCTCAAACGGTTTCACGATATTCTTGTCACATTTCCCGAGTTAACGAGTTCTGCGATGATGCTACCAACGAAAAAGGTGGTATTTCAACATAAGACACTGACAAAAGGCCCGTCAATTGCGGAACAAGTTCGCTGATTAACGCAGGACAAGTAGTAATCCGCAAAGGCTGAGTTCAAGTAAATCGTGGAAAGGGGAATATGTCCTCCCTCAAGTGGCTCAGGGGCAAGTCCACTTCATTTAATCCAGAAAATGTCAGGACAATCGAGGCCCTGTGGCAACTACAGGAAACTTAATGCAGTAACGATACAAGATCGATATCCAGTGGCAGGAATGGTGGATATCAATCATAATCTACAGGGAAAAGCAATCCTTTCGACCACTGATTAAATCCGTGCCTACCATCAAGTCCCAATCGTAAATGAAATGCAGCTCCAGAGGTACAAAGACATTGCTCTCTCTGGATTGAGCTACTGTTTTGGATATCTGGATGACATACTCATCGCGTCTAGCTCGGAAGAGGAACATGAGGTGCATCTACATACTTGAGAGTTATTTAGGATTTTTGGTCAGTGGTGAATCAAGCCGCTTTCAGAAAAAGTTAATCCGATACGTGAATGCGAAAAGCAAGCCACTATCCAAAGTCTACGGAGATCTTTAGGCATGATAAATTTATGTCGGAAATTCTTTAAAAATGTCGCAGAAGTGCTTGCTCCGATAAATGAATTCTTAAGTGGTTCCCAAAAAACGATAAAAGGCTTGTAAACTGGACGCCAACCGCAATTAATACGTTTGAAGAGAGTAAAAAGATGTAAGCAGCAGCAGCTTGTATGAAGCATCCAGTTAAAAAACTCTCAGTTGGCCATAACAAAAGACGCTTCAGATTTTGCGATGGAAACGGTTTTGAAAAAATAAGCAGATGGATAATGGCTCTGAATGTATACATTATCAATCAAAAAGATTAAAATAAAAAAACAAGATCAAATTCAAATTAATTAAAATTATTAAATATTTCATGTATCAATTGGGAAAAACTGATCAGAAGCCACTGTGTTACGCTCTCACACAAAACTCTCGCCAAACTTGGCAAATATTTCACCGTTCACGACAGACATACTCCATGCTCAAGGCAAAATAAATATTGTGGCAGACACACTTTTTCGTCTTGATACAATTACCGTGTGTAAAGCACTCGATACGACAGGCGTAGCAGCTGAAAACAAAAGCATAGTAAGGTACAAAGCCTGTTGCACTCAGATACATCTTTGAATTTGTAAAGAGTACAGAAGAGTGGAATGCATTTGTAATGCGATTTATCAAGGGGTGTCACACGACCCTTTATTCCACAATCACTACGACGTCAAGCATTTGATTCTTTGTACCGCCTGGCGCATCCATGTGGAAATGTTACCAGCCGGTTACTACGTGAAAAATTTGTTGGACCAAAAATGCACAATGATATTGGGGATTGGGCAAAGCATGCATCTAGTGCCAACGCTGTACTAGGTGCGTTCCAAAATCAACGGAACTGGGCTAAAAAAGAAACAACAGGAGCTTCTTTCTGATAAATTTGAGTTTATTTATTAAACATTTTCTCCTCCGGCCTCGATATACTGTTTTGCGCGATCCAAAAGCTTTTCGAAAGAGTGTTTCAGGTCATTGACCGGGATGTCCTTCAGGATGTCGGTACAAGCCTTTTGGATGCCCTCTACGGACGAAAACCGTTTTCCTTTCATGGCCAATTGCAATTATTCGAATAGGTAGAAGTCACAGGGAGCCATATCAGGAGAATACGGTGAGTCATTGATGATTTAAATGCGATTTCTAGTCAAAAAAATCAGTCAAAAGAGTGGGTCGATGAGATGGTGCATTATCATGCAATAAGCGCCAGCTTCCTCCTTCGCGGTATTCAGGCCGAATTCGACGAATGCGATGCAACGAACGCTTCAAAACGCCAAAATAGAAAATTGCATTGACGGTTTGGCCCGTTGGCGCGAACTCCTTGTGGACAATTCCTTGGAATCGTAAAAACAAATGAGCATCGACTTGATTTTCGACAACTCCAAACGCGATTTTTCGGGTGGTGGCTCGCCTAGGGCCTTCCATTCAGCACTTTGACACGAGATAGACAATCATCACCGTAAACATTTTTCATCAATTCAAATGTTTAGCAAACATTTTACCGATTTTAAAACAAAATGTGATATTTGCTCTTTGTTTGAAACTCATTTTTGTACCAATGACGCAATAACTTCGCTTCCACTGAATCCAATGTCACCAAACATTCACTGGAAGGCAGGGAGGGATGTAACTTTCCAACGCACTTCTGACAAAAGTCTCGTTTATTTTGGAACGCTCCTTGTAAAACTAGCTGACACGTCACGACTTTTCCGTTACTGTTTGGAGAGCGCCCGATAAAAGATTCGACCATGTACATCTTGATTTAGTTAGTCCACCGCCAGTCGTAAACAATTATAAATATGTTCTTACGATGGTCGATCGTTTCTCGAGATGGACGGAAGTTGTACCAATCACCGAAATCACCACCGACACAGTCGCTACGAATTTCCAGCATCATTAGGTTCCACGTTTCGGTACACCAAGGATTGTAACAACAGATCGCGGCAGCCAATTCTAGTCAACGCTGTTTCGTTCACTAACATAAATTATTTGTTGCAAACATATCAGAACGACGGCATATCATCCTTCAGCAAATGGAATGGGGAAACGCTGGCGTCGAACTTTGAAGGCAGTTTTGGTTTCAAGCTCTGCCCACAGTTCTTCGCTGCCTTCGATCTGCCTACAAAGACGAAATTGAATGCACTGCAGCGGAAATGGTATACGGTGCCAAACGCCGTTTTCCAACTACGAAAGCCGAAGACCACCAATCACGAAAACTTACTCGGGGCCGAATCAAGACAAGTAGCGGAGAGTCACATTCGATATTTGACCCATCCAGAAGAGGAAGTATTGTACCGGACTAATGTAGCGGTAGTGAGATAAAAAATGTTTGATATTCTTCACAACGATTTATTTGAAGGAAAAAAATACCAAGAATACAACGATTTACAACAAGGAAAAATAATTTCAGACGTAATTAACGATCGTGTCGATGCAGCCCCGGTCGGTAATGCGACTTGCTAGGACGCATTTCAGAAGAAGAAAAAGTCCAAAACTTGCCCGATGTCATCACATGCATAAATACCCAGAAATTAGCAAAATGCCTACAAGTACTCCCCTCCAAGTGTTGACAATTGATGTGTCACTGATTTGTTTTGGCTTGCTTTTGCTTTTGGCCCAGCATATGTTTTGAGATTCCCACTAAATTGGCTGCTGCTGCTGGGTTCTGAGAATATTCAGGATCTATGCCGGTTTAAGCCTTTCAGTTGATACTGTGGTGATTTTGCTATCTAACTGTATTCGACACACTGCGTCATGGAATCTTTCAATGATTTGATGTGGACTTGAATACGTCTGTTGTAAAGACTTTTTTTTTAATTTTGTGTTAAGAACACGAGAGTGTATGCCAGCAGATCCTTGAAAATGAATGACGCGTCCTTGTTGTGATGCTGAGCCGGACCAGGTCTCAATTGTTGCAAGTCTCGCCTGAGGTTAGCTACACATTCGTAACCATCGATCGAATTTGAATCAGGCATGCGGAATTCCCCAGGTAAACGCAGTGAAGTACCAAATAACATCTCAGCTGCCGAGTATCCCAAATCTTCCTTGATTGCTGTCCGCAATCCCAAGAGAACAATCGGTAACTTTCCCGTCCAACGTTGCGTCTCATGGCACATGAGTGCTACTTTTAGGGTCCGATGGTATCTCTGGACCATCCGACTTGATGCAGGGTAGTATGCTGCAGTTCGAGTTCGCTTACATCCGATGAACTTAGTTAAGGATTGAAAAAGTGCAGAATCGAATTGAGAACCGCGATCTGCGGTAATTTTTTCTGGAGTGCCGAATTTCGCAAACTAATAGTTGTAAACTGCGAATGCAACCGTTTCAGCTTGCATCCCGGTTATTGGTATGGCTTCTGACAATGGTGAAAATCGATCGACCATAGTAACCAAATTCCTGTTTCATCCCACGATGTCAGTGTGGATCAGTTGAAAATGGTGATCGGTAGCCGGAAATTGCTGCGGTGAATTTTTGATGTGGCGATGCACCTTAGAACGCTGGCATGGAATACACACTTTAGTCCAACTGGTGATATCTTTTCGAGTACTCAGCCAATTATACTTCTTGCACATTTTCTGGTGGCCTGAACGCGTGGATGAGACATCCCGCGAACCTGCAAGAACAGTTGACGGCGGAGAGAGTTCAGAATAAAAGGCCAAATGTTCCCTGCAAACACAGTGTGGGCAAAAAGTAACTTTCCGATGTAAAAAATTAATAACTGTTACATTTGTGAGTAATTTGTTAAATTTTTATTTTTTTTGTAGACATTCAACTTGGGAGATTCCAATATGGAAAGGTACACCATCGCACACCGAACCAAACTAGTGTCATTATTTTTGGAAAACAGCCGTTCAGTAACTACCACTCAACGTGCATACTGCCAATTTTATGGAGTTCGCAAACCTCCAGCAGCTCCAACTATACGTGCTATGGTGGCCAAATTTGAGCGATATGGGAACGTTGCAGATGAGAAACGTACGGGCAAACCTCGTTCTGGACGATCGGCTGAAAACATACAGCTTGTTAGGCAAAGTGTTGGAGAGAACGATGAAACATCAAAACGACGACGTTCAGCACAGTTGGCTATAAAGCGAGGCACATTGCGCACGATTTTAAAAACGGACTTACACCTATACCCCTACAAAACACAATTAGTCCAGCATCTCCATCCTGGGGACCTGGTACTGCGTTTGGAATCCTGCAGGAATATCCTAAATCTTGTCGAGAATGAGGAACGATTTTTGGAAAATTTAATGATGACTGACGAGGCGCACTTTCACCTAAGCGGATTTGTGAACAGGCAAAACACTAGATTCTGGGGCACACATAATCCCCAAAATGTCCAACAGCTTTCGTTACACCCACTTCGTGTAACTGTTTGGTGTGGCGTGACTTCGCGGAAAATTTATGGACCATATTTCTTTGAAAATGATCAAGGTGCCAGTTTTACGATCAATGGAGCTCGTTACAGAAGTATGCTTCAGGACTTCCTTTTTCCACTTGTGCGAGCACATAACAACAATGAGAATATATGGTTTCAACAGGATGGTGCAACAACACACACCGCTCGTGAGACAATGATCTTGTTGCAACATCACTTTCCAAATCGTGTTATCTCGTAAAAGGGTAACATAAAATGGCCACCGCGATCGAGATCGAGAAGGTCTACGTCAACAAACCACAAAGCTTACCGGAGTTGAAAGAAAACATTCGAGCGGAAATTGCGCAGATCACACCCGTCACACTCCAAAACGTTATGAAAAATTTAGTGAAAAGAGCCCAAGCTTGCGTGAATTCTAATGGCGCACACTTATCGGATATAATTTTCCACACCTAATGTAAAAAAAAATACATGTTAATCCTAATTTGGCGATATTTGTTTTTTATTTTAATCACTTTATTTAAAAGTTATTACACTTTTTGCCCACCCTGTATATCACAAAACAACGTTGAGTTGTCAACAGAGATAGATCGCAACTTAAGCTTTCCTTCAGCATGAAGTAAATTCTGCAGCTCAGTATCGTTCTTCTGTGCTTCCGCTATATCCGTTGTCGATATTACGCTTAAAACAGCATCTAAAAAGTCTGTGGGTGACAATGCATCTGCAATTATATTGTCTGGCCCTTGCATATATACGATTTTTGTTGAGAATTGCACGATGAATTCCAAATATAATCGAGGTCTGCTGGAGAGCATAGGTGAATGGCTTGTGGTCGTCATAATTGTGAATTCACTTCTTTTAATCATACGTTCATAAATATGGTGGGAGTAGTGTTCAGAAAGCTATTCACAAAGTCATCCAGCACATTTGGCAAAGAAAGAGTGAAGCCAATCAATTATATTCCATATCCACAAAAAAGGTGACAAGCCACAGTGCGCAAATTATAGAGGCATATCACTACTTTGAACGGCGTGTAAAATATTTTCAAAGATCTTAGAAAATTAAATCGGATCTTACGCCAACAGTATTATTGGGGAGTGTCAAGGTGGTTTTAGAGCAGGTAGATCGACAATAGACCAATTGTTCACAGTCAAGTAGGTACTTGAAAAATGCTGGGAGTTCAACATAAACGCACACCAAATTTTCGTTGAGTTTAAGCAAGCATACGACAGTATTGATCGTAACGTAATGTACCAAATAATGCTTGGCTTTGGCACCCCAGCCAAACTAGTCCGCCTTGCCAAAATGACAATGACGTCGACGACCTTCCAAGCTTATCACAGATTTGTATTTGTATGGACGAACAACGGATGCCCAAAAAGGTATTCATTGGGAGAACTGAAGGCTGGAGGCCAGTGGTAAAACAGAGGAAACGCTGGTCTGACTTGGTCGACGAAGACAGTTCATCGCTGCTCGGATTTCGAGGTCGATCGAGACAGTTGGAGGTACTTTTTGCAGAAAGCGAAGGCCCGAGAGGTGCTGGAGTGCTAAGAAAAATCATGTGACGGAAATATTTCGCGCCTTCATACACCACTAAGAGCTCCTTATCAAAGACACTGTAGTTTGCTTGGCTTCGACTCAGCTTTCTAGAAAAGAAACTAAGCGGCGTTCATGCCATTTAATCAAATTGCTCTAAAACGGCTTATCAAACGATATTCGATGCATCCATGCAGAATCTGAATGGTGCGTCATGTTTTGGATGAGACAGCAATGACGTTTTATTAGCATTTCGCAAATGGAAATTCGGTCGCTCAAATTGTTTTGTGTTAACTCATGCGGCACCCAAACGTCGAGCTTCTTTGTGTATCCAGCCTTACGCAAATGGTTCAAAACTATTTGGTGATGGAGATTCAGTTCTTTAGCAATGTCATGGCGGCTTATATGTCGGTCTTCTTCAATTTTTTTGTAAACTTTCATCGACTTTTTCAGTGATTGGTCGACCTGTGAAAGGTGCATCTTTGACATCAAAATTTCCAGAACAAAAGCGAGGGAACCATCTCTTGGCTGTAGCTTTTGATAAACTATCTTGACAAGAGGCACCACAAATTTCCCCACGAGCCTGCAATGCATTTTCACCTTGATCGTTGTGATATTGTAAAATATAACGAATTTTTTCAGAAATTTCACTCATTTTTAAATGAATACCACTTTTGACACGAATTACGAAATACAAAACTGTCCATAAGAAACTTGTAAACTGATATGTCACCTTTCGAACGCATGTCAGTTTGACTCAATCTGATTAGCATTTCGCGATATATGACAACGAACATCATCTAGAGACAAAAAGGCTTAACACTTTTTAGAATATCCAGTATTTATCTGGCGGTAGACGTCGTACATGCCCCGCAATTGGTAGTTCTGTTGTGCGAATCTGATGGCAAACTTGGTGTGAACGTCCGAAAATGAAATTGGATGACGACGTCAAATCCGAAAAATTTTTGAATAATTTCCTGGTCATTATCTTCGACTATTGCAATTTTCACGCCATTTTTGATCTGCGTACCTTCAGCAATGCTTGAGATCTTCATTTTTTCATCGTCTGTTTTTTTACATCAGCCAACATTTTGAAATGTTTCAGGAAGTCAGCACCGAAGATAGCACGAGGTACATCTGCGATGCAACAGTCTCCGCAGGTCAGGAACTAATCTGAGTAATTTATTATTTGCAGCGAAAAGCTTAAACTTTGTAGGTTTAGATCGCTGATTCCAGTAGCCGCGAGGAATCACGGGTACCGCAGCGCACGTATCTATTAAGAACAATAAGCCATTTTCTCTGTCTCCAAAGATCAACCGATACTTTTCACTGCAACCGACGTCCATGACACTTGTGGACGACGGCAATCCTAGTTTTACGTAGGCCAAGAATTACATGGTTGTCGGCACTTACGAGCTTATTCTTTAAAGGTTGATAGAAGCATATCTTTTTGCTGCGGGATATTGATCTGCTTTGTTGCGGACAAAATCGTAACGTTTTTAATTGCTCTTCTATTTTTTCAAGGCGATCCATTGCTTTTCCCTTTTGCGACGACAGCTGCGTTGCATTCCACCACTATCCTGTCCATTATTTCCGCTAGAACATCCATTTTAACTTCCGTTGTTACTTTGAGGATCACACGAACGGGTGCTTGTAAACGCTATGGCCACAAGGATTTTACGGCATCGTTTGACAGTTGCTCACTGACCAACATTTTCATCTTACAGAGTAGCTGCTATGGTTTCCTATCCCCGAGTTCCAGTTCCGTGAGGACTTTTGCCAATTGATTTTCCTTTGATTCTCCAAATCGCGCGACAAGATTCTGTTTCAATTCTTCATATTTACTGTCATTTTCCAGTAGGTTTTCGACAACATAGGCGATGTGCTCCAAAATGGAAGAGTCTAACGTGGCTACCACGACACTAAAATTGTTAATGTCCGAAATCACTTTATGAATTTTGAACTGCGCTTCCACTTGCCGAAACCAAAGCGTCGGTCGGCGACACCAAAATGTCGGCAGTTTGAACCTACCCTTGACTTCTAAGTGATTTTTGTCCATTAAGTCTTGCTGCGTACATGAATTTATGGAATTTTCAAAAGCGATGTTGTCCATATCACTCGCTTTATCTTTTGTCGCCATTTTCACGACGAAAGTCCTTATTAAGTCTTGGGAAGCACTTGAAAATTCAATCGTAGAAACGCTTAATCTTTACGCGTCAGGGTCGCCACTATGTAGAGGTAGCGGGACTTGTCTTTAATCTTTAAAAATAGTTTGATATTTTTGATAAAGCTTATTTAAAAGATGTTGATTGAATTTTATACAACTGAATTTTCAAATCAATCAATTTAATCTCTCAGAATACTATCCCTTATTTGTTAGTCCTGTATTTTTGAATTGATGGCAGGCGCCCAAACTTTCTTTCTGAATATAAATCTCACAAACGATAAGTGCTAGCGGTACTTGTACACTTCCAAGAATTCAGGCACTTCTGCCATTTCAAATTTCTGCGAACGCATTGAATACTGTCACCGCAACAGGAATTTGAAAGTCACAATTGTCGCTTTGACCTTAGGAAATTGATTGATAGGCAGGAAAAGAGTTTTAGGGAAGCTAAGGGAGCCGATATACTTAAATCCGAATGAGGCAGATCGTATGCATGGAAGCGAACTTGGCTTCTTATTACACACTTTCAGGCGTAAGCGATAAAACATTTATTCCTATACGTTGAGTTCAGTTAGAATTTATAAATAATATAATTTGAAATTCATTTTATTTTTGAATATTTTTGAAAGTATAGTTCACACCTATTAAAATTATTCTTTCTTCATGCGAAAAGTTTTGTATTTTCGCGTGTTATGGTTCCCGGCCAATAATTTCACTGTTCCGGGAAAGTGAAAACGCACTGTCTTTTAAATTAAGTTAAAAGACAGTTTATTTAATTAGAAATGCACAATCATTAATTTAACTATTTCACCAATTTTACTTTTAATTCAACTGTCTTAACTATCGCCTCTAATTCGCACTCCACACTTATCGCAGTTCTTACTATCGCGATTTAACCATCCCCCCATTCATTCAGCTCGGCTTTATATAGGGTCTCTAGTCATTCAATCCATTGGCGAATGTTCTGACGAGAACTGCCTGGAAGATTCGAGCAATTCTGAATACCCCGCAGTGACGTCACTTTCAGATATTGATCATGCTTGATGGGTTCTTGTGCTTTCGAGTACATTCGCTTATTGATCATGATGTTCTTCGACAGTAGCTTGCAGAATTATTTGCACATGTAACAGTATTTTCTATACTTACACATATACATTTGTGATATGAGTCAATTCATCGATGAGTCAAAACTTACCTGCAAAAAGAAGAAAATATGCATTTAGTTGGGAAAAACGATGAATTTCATTTAATAGTAAGTTTAAGCTTCTATAATAAGTTTTGCCGACAGGATAATGAACCCCAAAATACAACAAAAGAACAATGTTTTCTTAGTATACATCTCACATATCCTTAAGCGAGAACAAACAAACCATTTTTACACAATGAGCTACAAAAGCAAAAGCGTGTAAAGTTTTAAGATATTCCAGAAACAAACAAAGTTACTTCTTCCTTCATTATGCCTGCCCAACGGCACTTTGCTTCCACATATTTGACTTTACCAAAGATTCGCATGAAGACACAATGACTATGCCTGCTACTATGTTAGACTACTCAATATCCCTTCAAATATTTGTTCATTTCTCAAATTATTGACAATTAGAAGCATCAATCTCCCAACATCTAGTTCAGATCAAATCTAAGCTAAACTCTCCATAGCATCTATATCCCCCAACTCATTTGTTGTATCCATCAGCTTCATATACTCATATCCAAGGAGTATGAACATTACGCGTCATGAGCACATATGAAGAGAGTACACAATACCAAAGTACCTTCAAGTGCTTTTCGATTAGATGAATGTTTACTGATCATCTTGGGCGCTCCTTCAGTTTCTTCTCCACCGAACATCCTAGTAGATGTCCTTCAGGCACGATGATAAACCCCCCATTCCTAGAGATTCGCTGCTCCGGCTGCTGCCAACCGAATAAAGGCGAAATTATCTAATGGGTTATTGTTACAGTTGGCTGTTATTTTTTTTCTTTTCGGGAATTTCTCCCGCCACAATTCCGGAAAGAAGGAAATTGAACAACATCTACACTTTGCATACAAAGTTGCCAGCGTTGCCGTTGAAAGGAAACAAAAGAAACCAAAAAGAATAAAATAAGAAAGCAAAACGGAAAGAATGGTAATATCGCTTCGGGGTCATAAATCCTTTTACAATAAAAGCACGTGTTTGCTGAATTCAATGATGGAAATATTCGCAATTCGGTGTGTTCAATGTAACATCACATGTTTTCTGTTGCCAAAGAAGGAAGGGAATTGTTTTAGGACGGGGGAACATGTACAGCCCAAACATACATGCTTTTTTAGCGAATGGAACCATGTAGTAGGAATGTTAAGCTTTCTCTGTAAAGAAAAATAAAATTCTTAAAGGAAAGCATTAGCGTCTTACAGACGAAAAATGAAAGAAAACAGTTCCATGAAAAGGATAATATTCTTTGAAAAAAAATATCTACCTTTGCATTTCTAAATATGGAGGCAATTTTGTCCTGCTGTGCAGAGAATAACGACTTGTTGGGATTTCTCCGAATTCAACAGCCGCTTTAAAGCGATACTTAAATCGAAGTAAAGATGGTTATTCGAAATTTTTTCTAAAAGTGAATATTCAAAGAGAGGTTCATCGTATGTATTACGAAGTTTATTGTTAAGTATGTACGAGTATATAATTACACATGGGTATTTCTCTGTAAACTGGGCAAATCGTACCAAGAATGCTGTCTAGGTAACTTTTTTGCTTTTATATTAAATCATTCTTATTCGGGGGATATATATCCACGTATTAACAATGATAGGCGGATGAATTCAAAATATTTCCACGGATTTAGAAAATATTGCGTATTTTCTGAAAATTTGTTACAGGGGACTGTTGCCTATGCCAGGGGACTGCATTCATACGAGTATAACGAAAATACCATATCAGTAGCAAAATTAAATCTTTATTATTTCTGTAAAACTTTAAGCTTAGAAATAAAGAAATTGGCCACTAAAGAAACGAAAAATTAACAAAATTATAATTTTGCTTGTCATATGAAGTTTGTAGTGAATATAAAGTACGTTCCAAAGTCCGTTCAGCACTGCAGCGATGGACTGCTGCCTCAATGAGCGAAGATTTTGGTGCTCATCGGAATTGGCCTTCTCTGAGGGCGCGTGAATGCGCTTGTAGGCTAGCGTTGCGGTGTCGTGGGGCGGATTCTTTTCCCCTAGCACGAGGGCGAAATACAAAAACATTTCGCATTCATGAATTAGACGTTACAACTATCTCGGTTCGACGATGTCGAGGCCGAGGTAACCTATCAAAGAGATCGCCTAAAACAACGGAACTGACGAAGCTTGATTAACGAGCGGGAGACGCGAGAGGATTGCGTCTTTACAATTAATATTAACGACCCACAAATAAATGTGGGGCATCCAGGTGGAAGCAGTGTCCCTTCGAAACAGAGCCAATACTCCCGAAGCAGCCTGCTCAGCCGTTGCTCTGATTTGCTCAGAGAAACTCATCTTTGAGTCTACCAGCAGCGCCAGGTACAACACCGCTGGCTTCGTTTCGATTAGTATGTCTCCAATATTAATCATCCTTACTCGAGAAAATCTCTTTTTTGTCAAGATGACCACTTCAGTTTTCTCCAGTGCTAAACTGAGCCCGCCAGCAGTCATTTAGTCTCTCACTCGGCGCATAAGCCGACCTAGCCTAAATTGCGCTTTTTCAGCGGTGCGTCCAGCGACCAGAGCAGCAACATCATCCGCATAGCCGACAAAGCGCGACCCATCTGGCATTTCCAGTATCCACAGTTCTAGACCAAGGATAGATCCCTAGGCAACACCCGATGTAACTTCCATTCTTCGTTGGACCTGTGTCGTATCGTAAAGCAGGCTTCGGCCATTCAGGTAGTCCCTCAAAAAGCCGCATTCTTCTTCTTAGCACTAAACCCCCTTTCGGGCCTTCGCTTCCTGCAAACATCGCCTCCAACTGTCTCGGTCCGTTGACCGCGTCTTCCAATCCCAAAATCCGAGCAGCGATAAACTGTCTTCGTCGACCGAGTCAGACCAGTGTTTCCTCGGTTTCCCCACTGACTGCCGGTCTTCAGTTCTCCCAACGAATACCTTCTTGGGTATCCGTTGATCGTCCATACGATTCATGGGTCCAGCCCATTGCAGCTTCCGCAGTCTTACAATCCTTGAGACCTCCGGATCGTCAAAAATTTCATACAGCTCATGGTTGTATCGAATTTGCCATTGGTCCCCGTCTAGTTTCACTCCGATTATTCGCCTCAGGACCCATCGCTCAAATGCGTTCAATATGTTTGCGGATGCTTGGGTTAGGGTCCATGTTTCACATCTATAGCATAACACAGGTCTTATCACAGATTTGTAAACTTGGAGCTTTGTTTTCCTGTGTATGCAACTGGTCTTCAAGATCGTCAATACTGAATAGAATATTTTACTTGCGAGCTGTATTCTTTGGTGTATTTCGTCTCTTTCATTGTCCGTTTTCGTTATTTCGGCGCCGAAAAACACAAACTCGCTAACATTCTCGGTAGTGTATTCGCCAAGTGTAATATTTTGTGTATTTGAGGTAGTTTTCCTCGACTGCGTCATAAGCATTGTTTTATTTTCGTTGATTTGTAGCCCTACTAGTTTTGCTGTTGAGTTTCAGGAAGAGTTCTTTGGCAATTGTTAAGGACCGTGACAGAATATTAATGTCGTCCGCATAGGCCACTACTTGGCTCGACTTGCATAGTAATGTACCTCGCGTATCGACAGGTAACTTCCATATGACGTACTCCAGAGCCAAATTGAATAGCAATGGGGCCAGCCTATCTCCCTGCTTTAGTCCGATATTTGTGTCAAAGGCATCGATGCGTTGGTTATTGATGCGGACTTGGGAGGTTGTCGACATCATTGTCATTTTGGTAAGACGGACTAATTTCGCTGCGGTGCCAAAACCAAGCATTGTTTGGTACAGTACGTTACGATCAATACTGTCGTATGCTTGCTTGAAGTCAACGAAAATTTAGTGTACATCTATGTTGAACCGCCAGCATTTTTCAAGTACTTGCTTGACTGTGAACAATTGGTCTGTTGGTGATCTACCTTCCCTAAAACCACCTTGATACTCCCCAATAATACTATTGGCGAATGATCCAATTTTATTTTGTACGCCGTACAAAGTAGTGATATGCCTCTATAATTTTCGCACTGTAACTTGTCACCTTTTTTTGTGGTTAGGGAATATAACTGATTGGCTCCAATCTTTCGGCATACGTTTTTGTTGCCAAATGTACTGGATGATTTGTGAATAGCTTGATGAACACTGTTGCCACCATACTTGATGAGTTTCACTGGAATCTCATCGATGCACGGCGCTTTATTGTTGGCTTTGATGATGGAATAAAAAAGCCACATTAGGTATTCTGAAATTTGAAAAGTTTTTTCTACCGTATCCAGATATCCTCAAATTTAGCGGAGTTGCAGGCATTTCTAACGTCGAATGTCACCAACAGAACGATTCGACGCTTGGTGCGGCTATATGCCTCTGCCTTTTGGACCACGCTCACTACCTCTGCAATTGCATCAATGGAGAATGTCCTGCTCTAAAGCTGTATTGCCGAGGAGATAGATCCGCAGCAGTACGTATCGCGTCAGTGAGTCTTCCCTTGATGATTTTCTCTAGCACTTTCCCAGCAGTGTCTAGCATGCCTAACGGGCCGTAGGTAGACGGCGATCAGGACTTTCTCTTCCCCGTGCTGATCAGCACAAGCCTCGCCATCTTCCATCGTACCGCGAAAGCCCCGTCCCGCAGGCAAGCGTTGAATGTGCTGACAATGTTGATAGACAAGTTGTAACACCTCAGCTGGACAATCGACTTCTGTTTCACCATGCACAGCGTCAACATAGACGGGATGGGCGGGGAAGGGTGCCCGCACTTTCTCGTCCATGTTTTCCGCATTATGTATGCAAAGTTTCCGAAGGGCACCAAGCTTCCGCATAACTAGCTTGTACCCAAGGCCCCATATCTTCTTGTTCAGCAGCGAGCCTTGCTGTTGTTAATCAATTTGCGAAGGCATTTTCTCGCCGACTTATATGCTGCTGCCCGGTTGCATGCCACGTCAAGATTCCGTGCCCGTTGAGCCTTCACTTTCCAGCTATCCCTGTCGGCCACCAGTACACTGGGGGCTTGCCATGCCGGGGTTTTCAACGGGGCATAGAAGCGTTGCAAGCCGTCGTGATGATGCTCATAGTTAAGTTCTCCGCATCTGGAGCTGCCAGTTATTCCGTCCCCTGCGAATCTCCCTATAGTGGGGCACCTGGGTGAGCACCTCGAAGAACCTCGTGACATCCATCCTTCCCATGTTCCACCCAATTGTAGAAAGCCGATGATCACTGGCTGAGTAGTCCTCTAGTACTCCCCAACTATGTATCCTTCGTGCTAAGGCCTCCGAGGCGAATGTCAGGTCCCGTATAGTTCGTTCACAGCCAATGCGGCGGAAAGTCAGCGTTCTTCCGGTGTTTGGTACGACAAGCGCCGTCCTGGCCACCATTTCCAGGATTCGTTTTCCCCCGCAGATCTGTTAGAGGCATGACCCAGTCGATTGTTTTAGCGTTGAATTTTCCCCAACCAGCATGTTGTTGTCTGCGTTCGAAACAGCGCCCTTCAAAGCATTAAGCTTGGCTTGGACAGATGATATCGATTCGTTCGGCGTTAGGTACACACTTGAGAAGGTGACCCCTGAGCACCGAACCCACACGAAACCATCCCGCCGTCCACAGCTATCCACCTGGAAATTAATGTTCGAGCCCAGATGTCGGCAGTACCCGTTTCATCAGGATACCATGATGCAGAACTTTTATCATGGTGTAGCTCACTCAGCAGCAAGGAGCCGGCTTTCAAGTCCCTCGCAAACTACTCAAGCAGATTTTCGGCGGTTGAACTCCGGTGTAAGCTTAGCTGCAGGATACGGGTCATAGAAGTTCTGATTTTGCCTTGGCTAGGGCTTCCTAGAAGACCCGTTTTTCTAATCCCAAGACGTGTCCAAAATCAGGTCTCGGATCAGCATCTTGCAAGGATACAGTGTGCCTCCTTTGTACACACTTTTCTTTTACGTCCCATTTCACCGCATTTGCAACATGTGGAACTCCTATATCAGGTCCTTTACATACTTGTGCAGTGTTATCATAGCCGAGGCGTTTGAAACATTGAAGAGGCATTGCTCTTCGTCATATCCTGCAGACAACCCATCCTATTCTTATTTTGCCCTTATTCAGAAATTGTTCGGCGTCCTTTCCGGTCAAGTCAATGATGGCCATGCGTTGTCTTCTATGGTTTTCTGATGTCAGCCTCGCTTTGATCTTGCCCAAGCTAGGGAACTCCTTTTTGATGTCCTCTTTTACCTCGGCCATATCAGTCACGCAGTCAACGTCTCTTATTTCGATCGTTGCTATTAGCTCGAGCGAAGCCATAGTTGCGCTTCTGCCGAGGACTTTCTTTACTGCGACGCAGAATGCTTCTTTATTGTCGGCCTCTGCCCCGAATGTGACCAGTATGTGAAGGATGTATGTTAATGGCAATATTGGTGTCTTCGGGCCTTATATTTCCCATGATATCCCAGAACCTGTAGTAATCGAGGACTATGGCTCTAAAAGCCAGCGCTGCCACAGGCACACAGCACAAACTCAATTTAGCAATGAGTGGCCATTCGGTCGCCTTCCCCATCGCAACACTCGTTTTTTTTTTAAGTTTTCATTTTTCGTATTAATAATTATGATGTCATGTGTTAATTCTTTACAGTGCAGAGTATAAATGCGAATTTCGAAATAAAAATTTAAAGAAACAATAACTTTGACTTATAGAGCATTTTCAAATATAAATTCATTTAAATCGTTTCTCTGCATTTCTCCCACTTAATTACGCCTAATCATCATAAACGAAAATTGCTTTCAATTGATAACTTAAGCGAATCTACAAAAGACGACGTAGATTTTAAAAACAACCGAAACGAGTGTGCATTATCACCATCGCGGATCCACCCATAGATGTCACTATTAAACGAAACTTTTCGCGATTTTCCATTGCTGTTTCGTTGCTCGATGGTTCGGCCCCGCCATTTTTTGGGGAACTTGAGAAAAACACGAGGGAGTTTGCCGGCGGTCTGGATAGAACGTTATTCGGTGTTGTAGGCAAGAAGTCCTGACTGAATTGTTTTAAGTTTGTTTAGTTATTTATTATTGCAGTTGAGTTTAAATAGAAAATAGTGGTGACTCAATGATGTCGAAGGTCTTGTGAAGATTTCGAGAAAATTCGTGTTCGTTACTTCTCTAGACTTGAGGCCAACGTTTGTCAAGTCTTTCGCGCCTAAATATTGCTTCCATCGGAATTTTTGGGAAATTGTGCTATTTTGTTTGGGAAAATATCTGTTCTGAGGTATAGATATTTTCGAATTCTCGATTCAATTTTACGAAGCAGGGCAAAACAACCAAATGGAAAACGGAACTCTAAATGCCGCAATAGACAGTTTTATTGTGAAACATTATAACAGGTTAGTGAAATAGCATGGAATAATACAAGTGATTTATTTTTCCTTATCAAGGGCCAAGGATGTGTTCATATTCTAAGCTACCCCTCATTGGAGCTCCTTCATGTATTAAAAGCACATCCGGAATCAAGATACGTCGGGATAGGGAGTGTGTGTGCAATGCGAAATGTGAACTCTACTGTTATTTGTATGGCAACTTTTTGTGAGTATTGATTTCCTTTATTGTCGCATCGTTGCGAACAAATGAAAACTCAATTAGTAACTTCGAAATTTGATGGAAATTCCGGTTGCGTTTGTAGTGCGGTCAATATTTTGGTTGATAAATAATTCGAGTAGAAATTACGTTATCATTACTCAAGCACACTGCCACAGTCACCTTACCCAAACGGCATATAAAAAAGGGGTACCCTGGATATTGGAACTAGTGTTGTTCACATCGATCAACTCCCTTCTCCCCCACAATTTTCGGTATAATCAAAACATTAAATAGGACAAGGACAGGAAAAATTCGCTTCAGGGGCATGATTAGTGACATAGAGTGGACGGTTAAGTGTCGTCTATGGCCGAACCCGTTAACAATCAATTGCTCTCGGCAGTGACGGAGGGGCATCGTAGCAACACGACCACGGCGCCAGGTTCACAAGCTTCCAGTAGCCATTCACATTAGCCACCAAAATAGTAGCAAAAACACAAATCGGGAAAAACTCGCGAAGTCTACGAACAAAATCGACACATAACGAAGCCAACACCGACTCCTTGTGTAACGTTGGCAACACAGCGACGTCGACAACAACGCCTGTTAGAAAATAGTACCAACACGAGTGGATCTATTAGATCGTATAAATCTCAATCACCAAATCCTGCACCCCAAAAGATTTGAACGAAAACGGATATCGGACCGAAACTCGTTGCCAAGTTGTGAAGATTTATCGACACATTCAAGTCACAAGAGACGTCGCCAGAACCCAACCGATAATAACACTAATCGAGAACACGATAAATCTCACCAGAAGGATTCAAGTGAGAAGAAAAACAACTCGTCCAAACGTGATTGTGTAGCTTCTAGAACACGATCGCGAACCTCAGACGACTTCAGTACCCCAGCCCACAACTTACGGCAGACATCGATCAAAGCAAGTAAATAACGCTCGTGTTGGAAAGGAACATAGTGCTGCAACAGTCGTTGGAAATCCATCAATATCTCAAAACGAGGAGCCTCCAAACCAAATCTTCGGTAAAGCAACCGAACAGCAACAATCAAATCATTTAGCTGTACATTTGTCTACTACGCAAAATAAGCCTAACCTGCTTAGTTACTATTGCAAAACGCGCGGTAATCGTACTTCGGGAAAGAAATCTGTAGATAGCACGGTGCTGGACCACGATTACCAATCAACCAGCAGTTGTGATACTCCTAGAGAATCACAAAATACAGAAACATCTTCACTTCCAATTATTTCCGATAGCAAAGGATCAAGCCATCACGAGGCTAAAACCTCTTATCAGGCAACTAGCAAGAACAAATCTAGCGGGAAGACGTGAAGGATTCCGGAACCTTGCGGGAGTAAGTGAATATTCCTTGGAATCAGATTCCCTGAACGAAAGTCAAATGCCAGCTTTTAGTGATTCAGTGGTGAATCCTGAGGAGGAGATAAGCATTCTATACAAGTTATACAATGTCGTATCTGTTTATTTTGCGGGACATAACAAGTTCATTAAGTTCTTGACCAATTATTAATATATTAAACTTTTAATGGCTCAAACGCAACCCTACCTAAAATTAAACTAAAATTATCATTCAAAATTAAAATATTGCACACTAGTATTTAAAACAAGGCATGTGTATTAAATCATTTTCATAACGTGCAAACACTTCAAATGACGATTCAACATAAACTTAATCTAAAACTATTTGTAACTATAAAATAAAAATATCCGTGATGTGCGAAGAACAAATATCTGTTATCTGCGCGCGTGATAGATTTTAAAATAAGAAAGTGTGTTTACGAACTTATTGGTGAGTCGAAACAGCCAACAATTGAAATTTGCGGGGAATACTCTGGTGATGTGAATTTTTTTTATTAATTATTACCAGTCGCCGTGCACCTAGAGCTGACCAAAACTTTCTCAATGCAATCACGGTGTTGATAGTGCAAGGATAAATACGGGTACCCAACGCCATTTGAATTGAGGACAAGCCGCCATTACTCCATGGCCTGCCGTGATTACAGTGATTGATAACTACTCGTACACATACAATACCCAAGCCCCATTTCGATGACGATTTCAATCCGTCCGAAGAACCAGCACTGGAGCAGTACTAATTAGCTGATGCCGCGTTTGGTTCGTTTTCAAGGTTTCGGCAACCCCCCCGCTCTACTGATCATTGTCTGGGATGAGCTGGTTAACGGAAACACGTTCGCCATTCCTGACATTCAAAGCGCATCGGATCGACAGTTCCTCGTGTTGCAGCGTATTCAACTGGCCCCACAATCATCGAAATGATTTTGTGTTCTGCATCCACCGCTAGCGAGTGAATTATATTCTCCTGTGTCAGGAACTGTGGTAGAGAAGAACACATCAGTTGAGGATACCCCAGGGTTAAGAAATACATCGTGTTATGAAAAGGCTGGTTATTCAAAGTGAAGCTCAGTGAAACTTCAGAAATTGATAAACTTATGGATGAGAAGAGTTACGAACAATTCTTGAAAACGGATTCACACTAGCACCCGTTTCAAGTGATTTGATTATTAAATTTTGTATGGCATTCGGCCAAAGAACTTTTATAGTGATAGGTGAATTATTCGGCCTTAGATCATTATCGACTTACATTGTAGCGTTTAAGTTAACCAAAAGCGAAGATTTACAGGACGTATCCAGCACCCATCGAGCGCTCGACGGAACATGCGGTGAGTCCCTTTTTGATCTAATAAAATTATATAATAATTAATTTTAATATATACAAGTATATTAACTCTAATTTCCTACATGATCCGTTTGGTTAATTAAGCACACACAAGATGTATCTCTGTAGGACAAGAAAATATTTAGATACATATATTAGATTTTAGAACAAAAAAAAAAAGGGAAAACTAATCGAGTTATTATATTCTTTGAAGAAGTAAGAAAAATATCTTATATAAAGAAATAAAGAAGAAAAGTAACGAATAAACACACTCCCTCAGATTCGAAGTCCCTTTCTGTTGAAAAAGGAAATGTCTTTAGTAAATTAGCTTTTGGCTCAGCGTAGATCCACATCTTGTCACCCCTAGTTGTTTTTTTTTTTTGAGCGCGTTCGACAGTTGAGTTTTGATTTCAAATTAATTGGAAGCCTAGAAATTTAGTGGACGCGTTTTCGTTAGCTGAACTTGCTTAAAATAAATTTTTCTTACTTTGTCTGTTGAAAAGCAACTCGGTTATTTCAAAAACTTGCTAAATAATTAAGAGAAACTGGAGGAAGTCTTAAGATAGGAAAAAAAAAAAAAATTTAAACTGAAAAGCATAGTATAAACATGCAGCATTTGGTGTTTTTGTACTGTAAATAATAGGAGCTCTCACCTTTTTTTTTGCTCGGAACATGAATGCTTAACGATGTGTTAAACAATCGATTTTTGGCGGTCCTTTGCTTTGATGTATGTCCTATCGCAAATTTTGAAAGCTTTACATTTTGAAGCGAATCATTTTACAGTAAGTGACAGGTTAACATTCTTGAAAAACATGCGGATTGTAAATAAAATGCTGAATTAAACAAAAAAATGGTCTTTTCCCTTCCGGTCTTTTCCAATCGGGTATAGGACCCGGTACGGTGGCAGGCTTCCACCCCAAAAAAATGAGCCAGCCGCCGGGTACAGATTAATTCCTTCTTTTGTTTCAGGTGACTTTATGGGTTGAGTGGCCCAAGCCAAGTGCCTTTTTATGGCATAGAGTTATGCAATTCAATTGTATAATTCTATGACATAAATTGGACACCGGGGTACTCCCTTTCTGATGGGAAAGTTCATATAATTCAAGTTGTATGAGTTTTCCACTCAGAAGAGGAATACCTGGCCACTTCAACAATTTAACATTGGATTTATTCCGGTTGGGTGGGCATGAAGGGGCTCCACCACCACCCGGTTGCCCCTCTTTCATTTGTGGGCCCTGAATTTATTTGGGTAAAGACGAGGTCACCCCAACTTAGCCTTTCTTGTCAGGTTGCACTTGTTCTCGTAACAAGTCATAATTCCTTCGTGGAGGTTATCTACAAATTTGCGGCTTCGGTCGTCCTCTTCTGATCTCTGCAGGCGATTCGTGAATGCGAAATGTTTTGTAGTGAGTCCTCGTGCCGGGGAAACGAACCCGCCCCACGACACCGCAATGCTAGCCTGCCAGCGCATTCACGCGTCTCCGGACGAGGGCATTCTCGGCAGGAACCAACACCTTCCTCTGCCGAGGCAGCAGAACATCGCTGCAGTCCTTCACGGACTATATTGAAAACTCTTTATTCACTACAAACCTCCGCGTTGGATCAGCCATTTTGGGGTTTTACTAGCAGTGCAGTGCCGGGGTCCTCGTTGGGGCTTCTTTTCCTCTTGTTTCGAATCAGTTATTTTTTCTTGTTGGGCGTCCGTGCGAACTTTATTTTCTGGCACTTTTTAAAGAAGTCTCTTTGGGGATTCCTTCGCTTCTTTTTTCGGGTACTATTTGCAACCCCTGAGCTGGCGTTCTGCGCCCAAAAGTGCCTATTTCTTCCTTCATTTACCCCGAGCTCCTTCGATTACGTTAGACGTAATCTTTTCTTGATGTTTTATGGTGGAGGTATCTGCACGTGCCCTTCAGACTTAGCCTTCAGCGCTTCTTTAGCCTTCTGCTCTTCTTTGGCCTTCTAGTCCATTTCGGTCTGTAACCGGTTCCTCCGATAATGCTCAATGCGGTCTTTTTGTTCAAGGAACCCAATTTTTACTGCTTTGTTGATTTGTGGCGAGTCTTATGAAGACTATATTCTTTTGAGAACATCTCACGCTTTTCGGAATAGCTTTTCTTTTTGATGTCGCTGGACGGCAATTGTACCACCTTTCTTGAGAGAAGTTATCGGCCTCCGTTTCCGAGTCTTATAATTCCGCCACATTTTCGACAGTAGCGATGAAATCACACAACGGCGCTTTATTTGTCTGGTCACTACTGTCTCCTCCTGCCGTAATCTCTTTGTGGACTTCAGGATGGTTCAGTATTATTTCGGGATTTACGACCCTTGCTTCAGTCGCTTCGGTAGCGATTGCAGCAGTAACCATCGAATTCTCGATGTTTAAGTTATGATCTTTTGAAATTTTCTACGAGATATATACTAATCCGCGCTTTTTTCTATAGCATTGGCCTTAGACAATGAGTTGCCCAGATTACAGAGAAACGCCCATATCATAGGTTCTTACGTTTTATTTTATAGCAGTTTTGATTACAGGAGAAAGTTAAAGTCAACATTTGGAAACAAAAACATTTTGGGTACACAGAAATATGCGCATATCAGAAGAGTTTTGTATGCCATTTACGAGATTTCGTGCATTTCCCCTTCTCCAGCCCCCTCAGCTCTGATAAGGAGATTTTAAGACCTGTTTTAAAAAGATCTTGTTAAAGTCTTTCATATGGCACCCCACTTGACTAACAACGTTGAAAAAAATTTGTTAAGGGTTTACTCCTATATGGGGAGACCCCTTAAAACCCTTTGAAAAAATTTATTACGACAAAACTTTCAAGAAATCGTCACTTTTGACCTTTCCTAAAGTGTGATGGCCTCAGCTTCTATAGTTTCGGAGAAAAACTGCTGTGACATACAGAACAACGGATGAACAGACAGACGGACACAGGTCGGGATGTCAATAGGGTTTTGTATTTTAGTACAAAACACTAAAAATTTAGACGAGTAAGGATTTAGGGGATGAATTTCTCGTAGGACAATTCCAGAAGAAGAGAAAAATTGATAAAAAAGGGTTGAAAGATGTACAATAATTTGACCAATACATCAATTTAATTTTTTTTAAATTTCCATCGAAAAATATTCAAATGGACCGAAAGAAAAACGTGTTTGTCAAGAAATATCAGCGTACTATATTTTCAATATAGTGATAGCCGCATTCCACATCAATTTAATGGAGCACAAAAATTAAAATACATTTTCCCCAACTAAAATTAATCTACTTACAGACAATCGGAAGCACACTAACCGAAAGGTCACATGAAAATTTATGATCAAACTATATCCTTACAATATGCAACTTGTGCCTACTCATTTCCTACCATTTCTTGTAATTTATGAGGTATTTTCAGGCAATTAGTTAAATTTTCACACTACACTGTCAACAAAAAGAGGCGTTCCACTGGTATTTATTACACTATTGCTCATACAGATTCCAAATTTAAACAGAGTAGATATAATGTCCTTGCATACAATTGGTGCATTTTAACGGTGGAATTGCAGGAAATAGAGACAACTAAAGTAATTTACATATTTATATCAATTGCATTATGTTAATTCATCGAAAATTAATTTCAAGAGAGACTTTAAATATTTAGTTAATATATTGGTGGCCAGCATTCTCCGATAGTTCAATAAAACTTTAATTTATGCTTGTTTTCTGAAAACGAGCAGTAATAAAATAATATTCTTAAATCTACTTCGATGGGGTTACGTTTAATATGATAAAGGAACCTCATAAAATAAAGCTTTAAACTGCTGTTAAAAAATAACTTTTTATTTTGTCATAAGCTATAAAAACTTGATATTTTTCCAATCTTTATATCCTTTCTGACGCTGTCAGTTTTAGTGCAGATTTCAATCATGAATTTCAATTTTTTTCCTGGAAAACTTTTGTAAAACCAGAATGCTATGATGATTTATATTTCTACGGGAAAAATTGATAGTTTTTTGTAACACGTTCATGCGGGAAATTCGCAAAGCATGAAAAGTAATTTATTTCATTCAATAAAATCTATTCAAACATGAGAAATCTATCAAACATTCATGTGAGTGTTGTTCGAAATTCTCCGAATTGGTATTCAATTTTTATGTTCATTTGTAAAAGAGGAAAAATATTATTGTAATTATGCTAAAAGAATTACAAGTATGAATTTGATGATTAAAAAAATGAAGCCTTTTGGTTGCTAATTTAAACTCAATTGAGTTTGGGAAATTATCAAGGAAAGAATGGGAGGTGGTAGCTCCGATGTTTGCTATAATTCTCATAAGGGCAACATACTATAGGCACACCGATGAAGCCGACCACCGAAGAAGCGGAAGAATGGTATCTAATCAATTCTATCTAGAAATTCTCCTTGGCAAATAAAGAAAGAAAGAAAGATTGATGACGGTTAACCGGCTGAATCAATTAATCGAGGAAAGACTTTCACGACAATCGGTTAAATGCTTTGGTTAACCGCAAGGAAAATTTGCTCGGGGCTTCAACGAGAAATTGAGAAAGAAATGTTCGCCATACTGTCGCCATGTACTCCGGTTCTGCGTATCGCCATTCTATCTTCGCTGTCTAACTCCCTTATGGTGCCGTTAAAGGGTCCCTAGACATCCAACCACCGACACAACACGCGAACGAAATCCGGTTTTTGGTTGGTTGGCAACCGAGTTGTAAACACGTCTATAGCGATGTTTGAGTTGGAAATTAGGTTGGTGGTTGAGTTGGACCGAAATCAAAATTTTTTGATTTTTGTGGGCGGAGTCAACAAGTTGTTGGCTATGTTTTCCTGGCTGGGTGAGAGTTGGCAATCATTCATTTATTCTGAATAGTTGATACTGGACGGACATATAGTGAAAATGTCGACGATTCCAAATAATAGTAAATGGCAGGAGTTTTTTGATTTATTTAAAGAATTGCCGGAATTCTGGCAAGTTAAAAGTAATTGTTTCAAAAATACGACAATGAAATATACCGCGTGGAAAAATTTACCTCAAAGTATCAGGAAATTAAAAAAGACGCGAATATTTATACTTTGAAAATGCGTGTGATGAACATTCGTACGTGTTTTCGACACGAATTAAAAAAAGTTTTGAATTCCGAAAAGTCTGGAGCTGGCACTGACGACATTTATACTCCGAACTTATGGTATTTTGATACCCTGGAATTTTTGCGAGATCAGGAACAGGGTCCCAGTGTATCCACTTTAGATTTGGGGAATGATCCTGAAATCGAGGTAGCCGAAGTAAGTATTAGTATATTTGCTATACATAAGATATATTATTTGAGCATTAAGCGGATTTTACTGATTTTTTTCGATCCTTTACAGGAGGCCGTGGAAATGGAGGTATCAAATCGCTGCAAAAAAAGGAAGTCAGAAAGCCAGTATCTAGCCGAGAAAAATGCAATCCTGAAGGAAACATTGGCTCATTTAAAGAAGAAGGACGAAGCAGGCGTATATGCTGATTCTTGGGCGACATCGTTCCGGCAGCTATCCTCTACGCAAAAAATTTATGCCAAGCGTGCCATAAAAGAAGTTCTTATTATGGGGCAACTTGAGCAATTGACAATCAACACCGTTAACATGTCGTCTATATCCTCGTTGCATAGATCTTTGACACCGCTGATGGCGTATTCGTCCTCACCTAGTGAAAGTGGTATTTTCATTACGTAGAATGTGCGTAGACGGGAGTCGCCATTAGTGGTAACAACAGTTCTGGAAATTCCAAGTGAAAACGCTACCTGATCAAGAAATCCTGCGCCAGTTTACGAAAATATTCAGTAGCTGCTTGCGGATAATGAGTTTATTTAATATAGACAAAATATGTATTCTTTTAGTATTATTCTATTTTTTAATAAATATTTTTGCTTAAATTTTGAAAAATAACACGACATTTTATTTTGATTTTTGCAAAGGAACAGATCCAATTCCATTGAAAAAGATTTTGAGGTCATTTCTGATTTTCTTCGCAGCATCTTTTGAATTCCTTGCTCGCGTTGGTTCCAAAGGTAACATTTGCCTTTGTTCTGATCTCCAAGCTCCATATTGAATTGTACCAATCTCAGTATTTTCAATGTCTACACTTCCACGCAAATAAACATCTGATTTTTTTCTTCGAAGGTAGTTGTGGAGATAGCACGTTGCTAACGTTATAATTGTTGCTTTCTCTGGCCGCAAATTTATTTTGTTCAGTAGAATCCTAAAACGGGAAGACAGAATCCCAAAAGCATTTTTGACTATCCTTCTTGCTCTAGAAAGACGATAATTGAATATTATTTCACTATCATCGAAATTTTCTTTTCCAAAAGGCTTCATTAAATGCATTCCAAGAGAAAGAGCATCATCACCAACAAACACATACGGCACTTTATTGTAGTGTTCGGCAGCAGACAAGAGTCTGGAATTCCCAGCATATTTTTGGAAAGTTTTTCGTGAAATTTACAACTTGAAAAAACCCCTGCATCAGATACGCGTCCATTTGTACCTGCCTCTACCATAATGAATTCGTAGTTTGCGTTCACTATCGCTAACAAAACGATGCTGAAGGTTTTTTTATAAATGAAATAATATGATCCTGAGTTAGGTGGTTTCTTTATTTCAATGTGTTTGCCATCGATTGCTCGGATACAGTTTGAGAAATTCCATCTTCTTCCGAATTCTTCTGCTGTTTCCCTCCAATCATTTTCTGTTTTTGGTGTCTGGAAAAGAGCACAATATATGTTTGAATACTTAATATCACTATTTTTAAAATTACCTTGATATATGCTTTTAAAGCTTTTATAATCGCAGAGCACGTCTCCATAATAATTATTCCAAGGCTTTGAGGAGATATTGCAGTCAGAAATTTCAAATCTTCAAAGGTTTGTCCACTGGCAAGAAAACGGAGAGCGGCAGAAAGTCTTTCATTGGTCGTTATCGCGTCCCCCATTAATGTGTCTTTTTTTTCTATAAACGGTTTCACTGCCTTTAGTAGGTCTTCATAAGTTTTATGATCCATTCTTAAAAAGTTTCGTAAGTCATCCGGAGCACTTACGCATAGTTCACTCAATAAATTGGTATGTGAAAACTTTTGCCGGTTTTTATACCACTCTTTACACCATAATCTTTTCTTTTTTACTTTAATATCATCATCCAAGCATTCACTTATCAGAATATATGATAACACCATGTCTTCACTCATGTTCACACTAAATCTGAATATATCTCACTGCTGAACGTTCTTCTTCAAGAAGCTTCCTAATACTGATGTTTATTTCCTGGTTGAAGAAAATATTTGCGTGTCTGTGGCCATTGTGTTGGCAACCTGGTTGTCAACACGTGTTGTCTTTCTGTACTATGCTTAAAGCATAGTTAGGATATACAGATTCGGTACAGAAATTTATCGAATCTTGGGTACCTCTGCACACACTCGGATATCATGACATGATATCTTTTCCCGAAGATATCATAAACGACATCAATCAGAAAAAAACTCATTCACAGGTTTCTCTTCCACCATCGGTACGACGATCGATACTGGTATTTACGAGATGAAATTAACTATCTTAGCTTGAAAAAACGAAAAAATATCGATGTGCTGTAAAGCGTGCACCAGAAAGCCAAGCTTGACAACTCCGCAAACATCAGGTACGCCTTCAGAGAGCTGCGGAAGAAGCCCCCTAAAGCTACCCCCAAATCCCATCCGAATGCCAACCCCCCCCCCCCCCCCCCCACCCGAATACCTTCCTCAAAACCAATCACCACACGAGAGCATACAGCGCTGTTCGTTGGCGAATCACTTTGCAAAAGCGCATAACCTATCCCAACACCTACACAATCTAGAAACTGACCTTTGTGTCCAAGCTTCCATCTCAATGCTCCTTCCTGAATCTAAATTCCACATACGAAGCCAATCCCCTGTTTTTCCAACGTCTTCAAACACCAAACACATGACCATCCAATTTACCCGGTATCTAATTCGTCACTCCAAAGATCGTTCGATCGATAGTTTCGAAATTAAAAGGTTAAAAGTTCTGTGGACACGACTCTTGTTTCCTGAACTCGCGACACACACATTACCTCCGACAAATGAAATGATTTGGTAAATTTTTATGAATATTTTTTATTTGCTTTCACGGACAGGCACCCATAATGATTTTTTATATTTCCACTACCGAGGAACGCTAAAATGTTTAGGAAATTTAGTTGTCTGACTTAGCAACTAGTTTGCGTGAAAAGTAAAGCATCGTCACTACTAAACATATTAACACGTGAAATGAGAATCTGTCGTTAGTGAAGCTGAGGCATAAAAAATTCGAATCTATACACTTTCAACTCATGCAGAAATTCTTCTTTTCACACCCTCGACAGGGAACAAACTCACACACAATATTGTTAATAGATAATAGTCAGAACATTAAGCCAACTACAGCTGAAGCACGGCCAAGGTGTTCCCATGACCTTTCGAAACTCTGCATTCAATCACTGAATCAGAAGCAGCACCCGAGGGTTTTTATTAAACTCAGGCCGTCTTCCCGTTAGATAATCAACGGAATCTTGTTAGTGAATCATTAGACAACTCGTGAACATTAGACTACTCGTCTTCCAAAGGCGATCGGAGGTTTCTGAATTCAGATAGATTTAAAAATATGTGGTGTAAGGCAACTCTAGCGCGTTACACACAACTTCCCGCGCAAACTAGTTAAAATCTAGCACTTAGTTAAATCACTATAAACGTGCAAAGTGTCTTCAGTCTTTGAAGATATGTAGTGAGTGGAAGGAATATAAAGGGCTGCAGCGATGGTCTGCTGCCCCGGCGAGCGAAGATGTTGGTGCTCGCTGGAATCGGCCTTGTCTGAGGACGCATGAATGCGCTAGTAGGCTAGCAATGCGATGTCGTGAGGCGGATTCTTTTCCCAGCATAAGCGCCCGTTCCGAAAAATTTCGCATTCACGAATTAAATGATCAGACGACTCGGTTCAACGGTATCGAAGTCGAGGTAACCTACTGAAGGGATGGACTGCCAAAGCAAAACGACAAACTGGGCCTGGTGAACGCGTGCGAGACTCAAGGGGATCTCGTTTTTACTATTTATACTTACGACCCCCAGATAAGTGAGCAACTATAATATTAAATTAATGGGTTCATACACCAAACTACCAAAATAACCAAGATTTTTAAAATTGGAAGCACAAGAGCGGATACTTACCCAGTCCTCTTTCGACGAGCGCTCGTTGATGGGACGGGTAGGGCCTGTAACTTTATGAGATCAACATGCATAATGTGGTCTAAGAAATCTCGCTTTCTTAAATAAACTGTAATTTTCCCGTTCGATGAGCTCTCTTTAAAAACTCAGGTTTTTTAATAATGTTTGAAAAGTTTGCAGCCATCGAAATATTCGTTCTAAATCATAAAAATCATTCCAAGCGTATTAATAAATTTGAATTCCTTTTTCGGCGTAAATATTCTCTTTGCATATATCGCACTAATAAAATGATTCCCAAACATTCATTTATGTAAAACGTATTTAAACTTAGATTTCGTTCCCAAGTGATTAAAAGTATATTGATTTACAGCTAGCGATTTGAATTATTTAATTAATGTTAATTCGTAACAGACGCTGTTGACATTTTGATCCATTTTCTAATACTTCCACGTTTTTCATATATTTATCAATATTCAAAGTAATCAGCGTAGCAATCCCACATCCTCCATGCAATCCCAATTGCTCTCTGCCAGTAGATGACTCCCGGGAGTCCGATAAGATCCAGCACTTTTAACAGAAGCATTCAGTTTAATGACTTTTCCACTTGACTTTTCACTTTGGTCCGACGTTAATTTTCCATTCGATTTTTTACGTTACATAAAAAGCACAAACATTTCGTTTGTTATCACGAACTGAACAAATAATTTAATCACCAACAGTGCGCGTCGGCGTGAAAGAATTACGAGTAAATCTTGCAGATCGCGGTAGAAAGAATAGTACGAGCACAAATTATTCCATCTTTTGCAGACTCTTATTATGATATCTGTTATCACTGTCGTTCGAGTACACTACACCGGACGGAGGGTGATTTTGTTAGGCTGTTCCAGAGAGACCGTGGGCGCACGAATGTCTTGGCGATGAATCTTTTGAAGATTTCAGCTAAACGAAACTGCCGCTCGAGGAGGAATTTTACACCATCGACCGACTGGCTCTGGGCGCACAACCGCACGCTTGCATCTCTTCCTATTCGATCCACGAAGATACTTTTCGTTTTCCTATATGCTGCCACGCAACAGTTTTTCATGCGCGCGGAAAAAAAACCTTCCACCACTCGCCAGATTTCCTCACGAACCTCGTCATTCGAGTCCCGCTTGACAATCTCCCCACATCTTATCGAGCCTCTTCATGGCGGTAACGGAGGTTTTTCTCTTCGAAACAATATAGCAATTGCTATACTAAATTACTGAGGTTGCCATTATCAATCTTTTTCGATTCTGGGGACTTATTTGCATGGAATGATGTCTTTTTATGAGTTTTGAAAAGCCTTGGCCGCTGTATGCGTCTAAAATATAGACAAAAACCCTTAGCAAAGAGTTGTGCCATAAGGGATGCTGTGAAAACGAGCTTTGCTAGTTACAGTGTATAAAGCGGTTTTCGAATCATAAAAAGGTCAACAAAAAAAACCTTCACTAAATCTTTTCAGCGCTCGATTTAGCCCTTATTAGAAACAACTTAAGTGAAACAGAAGACAATGCAATTAATGTTAACAATGAACAATAATGGAGAATCAACGTCACACTGTACTTACAAGCAATTACAATAATGAGAAAAACGTTGTTAGTAAAAACTTTATATATCTACAATGAGACAATTTCCCTCACATTTTGCAAAGAATCGAAGAAGTCATTATTAAAACAACGCATCCTTACAGTACATTCTTTTCATTGTAACAAGGGGACTTCTAAATTATGGTCATGGATACCATAATTATAATAGATATTTGAGAATGTCTTCAAACTGCGAGAACCAAATACTTGCTCTGAAAAAAAATGTTTAATCGTTTTTCTAACCTTTCACTTTTCAACTTTTCTAACCAACCGCTATAAATTTTTTAACTTTTTTCATTTGACCATCTAACACCCACCAACTTTGATTTATATTCTCTCATCATTAGTTTCAAGAATTTGGTACTCTCGTTTCCAACAAAATCAAAAACAAAAGAAGACACGACCATCACGGTTTTAATAGGATCTCATAAATATTTTATTGCATCTTCAAATTTCAAGAGATGCGCGAATACATTCGCCAAAACAAAAGAGCGTTTGTATTGCCTCCCATTAAAACTCTCCACGTTCATTTGAAATTGGAAAACTGCTCTCCGACTGCCTGCTACGAGTATAAACATAATGTGCACTTGAACTCTTCTTCGAATTAAATTGAGGGGGTTATTGCATGGGGTGCTGGTGGTAACGGCTGAAAGCAATAAAGCATGGCCCATCAAATAAATTTCGTTGCTAATTGTCTGTAATGAAAGCCATTTATAGCATTTGTGAAATTTGTTTGCAAAAACTTTTCCACTTTGCCTTATCTATCCAAAACACACTCACACACATCGAGAAAGAGAATTTGGTTTTATCAGAAGCGGAAAAGTTGGATAAGGTGTACGGAAGTTTATCTCGTAAAAGTTCCTCGCATATGGTTTAAGTGCTAAATAGATTAGTCGAGTGTTGGTACTTAACTCCGGAGGAGATGCTTGGAAGGTAGAGAATAAAACTAAATTAATGTTGGGAAGACTAATCCTTTGTAGGTGGTCTGCATTTGGAAGTGGGTAATACGTTAGAATTGCAGCTCCTTTATGTTGAGCAATTACGCCATCAGCAGGTGCAAGAAGCTTTAATTTCATTCCATCATAGTCGCTGCAGGACTTTAATGCAAAAAAGTAATCTCAAGGAAATATGCTCCACTTAAACGAAAGATTCCCCAGTGAACGCTGAGTATCAGTTTTACGACATTATTGAGCTATAACCTAACCTTCATAACCCAAACGAAAATCTTCTCACATTGCGTAAAGGGTCGGAACCTGTTTGAACTCCTTACACTCACCAGAAAGGTCTTCCATCCTGACCGGACAAGCTTCTGGCCCGCCTACTCGAAACCACCACAAAAGGCTAACCTCAAGCCGTAAATCAATAATTATAAATACACCAGTGCATCTTCTCTGGCTTGCATGCATGGTTATCTCCCTATTGACCCATATCCCTGCACTATGGAGAATTTAATCAGAGCTTAATCAAGGTAATAAGGTGGTAGGAAATCGGTGATGATAATCTTAACCACAATATGGATGCTATTCCATCCAAAGCCAATTTGTTGTGAGCTTACGTCAATGTTAATCGAAAATTGTGAATGGCTACGAGAACGGACGTCGATTGTGATGTGATCGAGGGTGGATGGATAGTGGTAAGGCTTCGGCAAAGGAAATATCCACAATTCGAACAACTCAATCAGTCAAACTCCTTTCCATCGACCAAGACCACCCAAAGGATGGGGTGCGTGCACCCATTTCGTACCGTCGCACAAGCATGTGTAGACGCAACCCTTTCAGTCCATTGTTCGTTGCTCATTTGTATGTGGGGTTTCACGTTGGATTGCGGAAATTCGGATAGCAGTTGACTGTCCAAGGTGTGTAAATTGTGTGGTCGTTTGTCGTTATGTTTCACCAGAAGATTCATGTGAACGACCAGGTTAATAGAGTTTATTTACCCCGGATATCGTTACGGACAAAAATCTTATAGGCTGAAATGTTAGGGGTGGTTTTTTTGGCATACTCGTATATAGCGGTTTGTGTGGGATCAATGCGCGGAAGTTGGTTAAATTGATATTGGTTGCATATTAAGGCGGTTAGCGGAGTGATTGCAAGAAATCATTTGAGCTCTATAATATCCAGATGCAGAGGTTGAAACTATTTGTTAGTCGTCGAGGCAGCACGGATCCCGCAGCATACGATTTTCGAAGGTTTTTTATGAAATTTGGAGGAAATCGGAAACTAGGAATTTTGGAGGAAAAAGGACTTTTTTGAAATTGTGGAAAAAAAGGAGTTAAAGCGGCTGGGCAAGGCACGTAGAGCGAGCACGAGTCGGAAAACGAGTGGAATGATAGGAGTAGACAGAAGGGGTTGCATTGGAGTATTTGGAAAAAGACAAATAAAAGAAAAGATAATTTTTAAGGCTTTTTTAGATGTTTTTATTATTTCTCCTTACAATGCAATTATTTTGCTTTTTGGTCTTTCAATCATTAGGCAATATGGGTTTCCGTTTTTTTGCTTTCTTTTATTTTCCCGCGACATTATTCCAAATTCTCTCTTGGAATCTGTGGATATGGGGGAAAATAATGAGTATGGGGAGCTTCCCGCCGCTAAACCAAGCTTCACGCGGAAAGTGAGGAAAAATTTGCAGCGTTTCTGTGAGAAGTTTGCGGGGGACATAAAACAAGAATTTATTCTGGACTTGCTTGCTAGTTTCAAGATGCAAGGGCCAGAAGTTTCTAGTGACATGGGGATGGACGAAGGCGGAAGTTCCACGGACAGTGGGTGCGAGGAGGAGGCTATCGTAAAACCAGAAAGAGGCCGGTAGAGTCTCCAACGCAGGACTCTACTTCAAAGGTATCGAAGGTCCTGGAAGTGAGCGGACGGGACTTTTCCCAGCTCAAAAAGGTAGCGAAAATAGGTTCCGCCAGTTTCTTGGGGACCATACCCAAGCTGGCTGGAAGTTCAGGCCTTGAGGGTAATAAAGGGAAATTGAAGCCCCAGCAGTCAAGCGTGGCTGCTACCAAAATAGAGAGGGTGCATCTTATAGTGTGCTATAGGCTTGACATGAAGACTTTCAGGGATAGCATCAAAAGGGCATGCGCACGAAACTCTGAAAACGACCCAGAGCTCAACGTAATGGTGAAACTTGCTCAAGAAACTTGCTTCGCCATAAAAAAGCTGAGGATCATACCGGCCTTTTTATTTTTTGAAGTGTGAAAAGGTGGCTTGCTACACATACACTCTTCCAGGAGAGAGAAAATTGACTCTCCTTCTTAAAGACGTGCACAGCTTATGCGACGAGAACGATGTCGTGGCTGAGCTGAAGGAAAATTTCGGAGAAGATATCCTATCAGCAAAAAGGTTCTCCACTATAACCTCTAGGAGGGAAAAAAGGACGCTTTCATCTTTCATAGTCCAGTTCAAACCGGACTTTGAAGTGAAGGAAGCGATGGACATAAAGTTCCTATTGTATCAAAAGATACAGTTGGAACGCACTCCCCAGTGGTTCAATTGCCAAGCGTTTGGCTACGTCACCTCTAACTGCGGACTTGAAGTTAGATGCGTCAAATGAGACAAGCAACATAAGTCCGTTGAATGTCCAATCTCGGAGCAAGACAAAAAAGACGAGATCTTCTGTGTGTACTGCAATGCTAAGAGACGCCCTGCGAGTTTCAGAGGTTGTCCGAAAGCAAAAGAAGTTGAAGAGAGGAGAAAGAATCTCCAAGAGAAAAAAGAAGAAAGGAGGGATTTCATCACTGCCTCTATGAAAAATACTCTACGTGAAGGGGTCTCGTACTCTAGCCCTTTGCAAGGTGCAAAGAAGCAGCATGCATCTCAGCCTGTACGGTAACCCAAGCAGCAACCACAGCACGCGCAAAATGACCGAAACACGGTTTTGAGCGCTGACTGGCAACAAATTTTCGAGTGTGACTTGTTCACACTCATTCGAAAAGTGGACTCATTCATCACCCACTATAAAAAACTCACTAGCCCTAGTGAGAAAAAAGGCAGCGTACTTAAAATTCGCCTTCAAAGTATGTTGTCGTGATAAGTTCCATTAAACTCTCCATCCTCAACATATGTTCACTAGCTCCATGCTATAAAAGGAATTTCGTTCAAGAATACTTGAACGCCCATTTTGACCAGACTTCTTGTTTATATCGGAAACAAGAAAGACAGAGTACATCTGGGAAAATACAAGATCATCAGCCGTGATGATCCAGAGGGAGTTCTTGGAGTTGCTATGGCACACAAAGATCACCTGAAAGTCCAAGGGCACTGCCTTCCAAGTCTGAATTGTATTGGAGCAGAGAAAATAAACTTCGTACTGGGAGAGTCCACATTTCTGTTCGTGGGGATCTATGTTTGACATGGATATCCAAAAAGGGAACTTATTGACGACTTGGAAACAGTGCTTACACTGTGCAAAAAAAAACTATTTCCATGCCATGGGAGGTAATTTGCATGCGAAACATCCTTCATGGGGAAATATTGCATCGAATAGCTATGGAACAGGTATCTCTCACTGGGTTCAATCAAATATGATCTCATACTGATTGCCCTGAAAAGGCCTACTTTCCGCCGAAGCTCGTCTATTATAGACTTCTTCACAGTGTCTGCCAATCTGGTAAATCTCTCCTACAGTTGGAGGAGTTTCAAGTGCAGAGTTCTTGACGCCGAGTTTGACCATCTTTTGTTTGAGCAGACTTTAAGAATGAAAAAGAGTGTGAAACTTGAGGTTGCAGATCCTCAACTTTTTATTCTATACAAGCGAATCGATTGGGCAGCAGTAAGTGCTGATCTTGACGGAAAATTGAAGGGAATTTAGATCAATAGATCGAAAAACCTTTCTATTCCTGAAATCGATGAGGGAGTCGCACGTATAAATTCAACCCTGGATACGGTCATTTCAAAGATCTCCATTAAGAAATCCTTGACGAATTACCTTCATCTAGATTTACCAGAAGACATCTTGGAGCTTCATCGTAGACTAGTCGGCTTAGAAAGCTACTCGTAAGAATCTACCACCACAATTTAAATATGGTCAACTGGGAATATGAACGTATTCAGCTAGTGATTAGGTCACTAAACCGAATGATCTCGAGGAGAACCACAGCTTTTACTAACGAGCGATTTTAACAGGCCGTCGAAAGTATCAAACTAGGTCTTTGTATGTTTCCTGACATCAATAGGATAACTGACAGAAAAAGGCTGCCCAGGGTCCCCACTTATGACGGATTCTTGCTCATGGATGACAAAGTTATCGTTGACTCTATTGCAAAACATTTTGCGAACGTTCTTCAAGGAGAGAAAGCAAGTGAGGACTCTTCCGTAACTTTGTTAGTGAGCAGGACCACAACGAATTTCGACAAGGACCATGAATAATTGTGCTTGACCAGGTTCTCTGATTCAAGTCCCCCTGACGCACCTACTGGCCACGGTATGTTTGTCAGTTCTTGGAGACTCACTTTTTTGGCACTGGAGCGACATTCCAAAAATCAGCAGGGGCTGATGGAATCTCTAGTTATATGCTTAAAAGGCTTCTTCATGTTTTCTTTGTTCTCCTCGCGATCATACTGAATAATTGCATTAATATTTGCTACTTCGCACAGCAATGGAAATGCACAAAAATATTTCCAATACCGAAGAAGTCGGGCGTACTGACGTAGTCGATACTTGTCCGATTTCGCTGCTTTCAAATATTGTTAAGCTGTTTGAAAGGCTAATACTTGACAGTTCTCTGCGGGGGCAAGAATTGTGCCGGAAAGACAATTTGGCTTGAAAAGAGTCCACTCCACGGTGAATGCTATGGCCGTGTTCCAAGCCGATATAACGAGAGGTTCCCGCAACAATAAGCTTGTTGTAGCAGCTTCATGAGGAGACGAACTAGGTCAGACCCATTTTGTATTGACTCGGCGGTCCCACAGGGGTCTATACTAGGCAATCCATATCACCCTATTATTCAATTACTGCCCCCAACGGGGTATTTGACCCGTCCTTGTACAATGCCAACTGTGCTCTTGGTGCAGGATGCATTAATAGTTAATAGTTTGGGATAAGGTTTTTGCTTCTATTGAACGTTTTGGTGGATTAATCATTCCATACCATTGGTCTCCTATCGTTCTTCTCACTGCCCGAGAAAAGATCGTTGAGTAGTGCTAACACTTCCGCCGCCTTTCGTATAAATCTTCTGTCGAAATTTACTACTCCTAGACATTCCTGGTGATTATCACGTGACTAAGTCTGGATGGTGCGGACAAATCTTAAAAAAAATATTTTAATGGCGATTCATTAATTTCGCTGGTGTGGAAGTAGTTGATCGATTTAAAAATTATTTCTTTTAATAAAACGGACTGCTTACCAATATTCTTTATTATTATTTACGTTCATTATAATAATTTTTGAATTCAAAATAAATTATTAATGCTGTTATTTGAATTTAAAAAGCATTATCAAGATAGCCAAAAAGGAATCGAGAAAAAAACAAAAAAAAATAGTCGGTGAGTTGGAACACAGAAGCGAAAAAGCCGAGAATATTTTTAATTGGAGCTAAAGATTTGATTCCTTTCATTGAAAGCGGAAAGTTTCCGCTATTAGCAACCAACATAGATCTCTCAAAAACAACAGAGTAGAGCAATTCACTTCAACTACGTAATTCAACAGTTTTGACAGTTGCTAGGATGAAAGCTGATATCATCGGTCATTTGGCTCTGACAACAAAATATTTAAACAGAAAGAACGATATTGAGTACTTAGATGAAATTGAAGCTATAAATAAGGAAGCTGAAACGCTAAAAGGAAAAGGTGTCAACATTATCATAACACTTGGCCATTCTGGATACGACATAGAACAGTAAATTCACTGTTCTGAAGTCGATTGTGTTATTGGTGGTCACCTCAATACTTTCCTTTATACTGGAGCTGCATCTGATATTGGAAAACCTGAAGGACCCTATCCAACTATTGAACAAGGCAATGGAAAGCGTGTTCCAGTGATAATTTTAAGAGTGGGAAGGTAATCGAATTCTGCTGGATTCTACAGTACCTCAGGAACAAGATGTTTTGAATCTTTTCAATGTATTTCGGCCTAATGTCACAGCAGCTGAAATTGAAGTCGTATTAGTATTAAAAGTTGAATTGGAGATGCGAGCATTTGCTATCTGCCTGTCCTTTTTGAGTATCGATGTGCGGTTGGAAAACATTGAAATCGTAGAGTTTCTGGTCAACAGAAATGTTTCAGTCAAAATAGTCAAAGCAAAGAACACCGCAATCAACGTTTTAAGGGGGCCCCCAAAGGTATTGTAGGAATAAGTTATGAATTCTTGTTCATGTTTAAACGATAATTATAACGTTAAATTCATTACCGATAATCCTTATTTCTTTGATTATATCTTCATTAATTTTTCAGAGACAGGAGAATTTTAAAAGGTAAGTGATCCGTTGAAGGCTATTCCTTTTTTTCATTTTATAAATATCAAGTCTCAAAAATTTTGATACTGGGAAATATTAGGCTTATTTTTTAAACAGATTGAATAAAAGGCGCGCACTCACCGAAAACAAAAAAAAAATGTTAAGCTATACGGAGCGAGGTGAGTGAAGTGTTCTCTCTTGGATTATTAGTCGCCGTAAGTTACGCCTCGCCCCGATTGTTTTCTCACTAAGTACACCGGACTCGCCCATGGGCTGTCAAATGGACGACAAATTCCGTCGCACATCATATATTCAAACTCTTTTTTTGCAGCTGCATATTTTTCGGCCGATAAATGTCTCGGTGGTTCCGACACGGGTGGTCCAAACGCAATTGTACGTTAGACGATAATGTGCGATCAGCTCTTAGTGTAATTTGGTGATGTGGTTAGCTCCGGGGATTCTGCCAACAAACTGTGAAACGCATTAACCCGTCAAAAGGCTGATAGTGCATTGGAATGTGTTCCTACTTACAACTCTGCGCTTGAGAAATGTTGCAACTGCCCATCCACGAGTCGCTTCCGTTTCACGTCGACGAGGAGATGTAACTGCCGAAGAAAGGCCACACCTATTATTGGCCTATTGGCATCCGCCGCATGGATATACCATCTTATTGGTTCTTGCAAACCTGAGTCCAGCTCAAATGCACATTGGCCGTACGTATGGATGATTGAGTTATTCGCCGCGTATAATTTAAACGTTGAAATGTGGTCACTCTTTCTTGGAGGGATGACTGATACAATGGCCACTGTATCTATCAAAACCGCATACCGCTTCGTCTATCTCGCATTACTAAACGGTGTGATTCACAAGTGCCATCATTAGTCACAGCGCTATTTGATGACGCTTTGTTTTCCGACCCCGGTAATTACATGGCTCGCGACATTTGGGAGCTCTGTCTCCGAAACGCATGTGGTTGAAACAAATGTCATTGTCTTGAGTGGTTTGATATTTTGGTTTAGCTCTGCTACGTGTATTTCTAGGGCTCTCCTTTTTCTGCAAACTCCTTAAACTTGTCTCCATTTAAGCCAATCTATCAGAAAGGCTATTGATTTCTAGTGCGTCGTTAACATCCAATTTATCCTAAACCTCATTTACTATTGCTGTCGTAGCATCGGCGATACGTTTATTTCTGCGATAATTCTGTCAGCTGCCTTCATTTACTCCACCATATCTAGCTCTGCGTTAACAATAAGTATCGGCCGTACTTGTACTGGCAAACGGCATAACCAATAGTGTTCTAACTGCGTCTTCTGACAGTTAACTCCCGGCTAATGTTGACATCTCACAGAACAATTGTGATACCTTCCTATCTCCCAACTCAAGTTCCGTTAGCACGCTTGACTTTTGGTGTGTCGTCGAAGCGAAAAATCAGACGTTGCTTGATTGCGTCGTGTTGATTTGCATTTGGGGGATTTTCCACTAAATCTGCAATTTGTTCCAAACTGGCGCAATCGACAGAAGCTATGATTGCATTAAACTTGCTTGCGTCCGAAGTAATTCTAAGCATTACAAATCGTGCCTCAATTCGTGCAAACTAGAAATTCAGTCTAGCACTGGAGAAAAACAAATTGGTAGTCCTGACGAAGAAGAGTGTTCCCAGAGTAAAGACGATCAGTATTGGGGAAGTACTGGTTGAATCGAAACCATCACTCAAATACCTGGTCTTGCTGACCAACTCGAAGATGATTTTCACTGAGCAAATCAGGACAACGGCTGATAAAGCTGCTTCAAGCGTATCGGCTCTGAGTCGACTTATGGCCAACGTATGGGGACCCAACCTAACATGAAGGCGATTTTTTGTGAGGTTGGTACAGTCGGTGCTACTGTATGGAGCAGAAATATGGGGCGACGCTATCAGCAAGGAGCTGTACCAAAAACACTTGGCACAAGTACAGATGAGAGGAGCATTGAGGATTGCATCTTCATATCCGACAGTCTCTGAATCGGCAGTGCTAGTCATCGCAGGCGTGATAGCTAGCGTCCTCCTTGCAAGAGAGCGCCGTACTTTCCACCTGCGTCGAAATGAGGAGATACAGTGCTCAGTGCAAAGAGAGACAATGCTCACTCAATTATTGGCAATTGTCCTGGGTGAATAGCAAGAAGAGAAGACGGACTGCGCACCTCATCCCTGATATGACACTGTGGCTCTATCGAACGCACAGTGACACTGACTTCTACCTGACCTAGCTCCGGGCCCCGGTGTTTTGAATCTTAATTGCACAAGATTGGTAACTCGCGGTCCTCCGACCGTAGGTTTTGGGTAGTAAACGAAAAATATGCCTTTCACACATTCGTTGCATGCAAAAAATGGGGCAGGCTACACCAGAACCTCTACAAGGAAACATGAGAGCTCGTCTGATCGGAGAGATGCTATGGTTTACAAATGTACCAAGTGGCACATTAGGTTCGGGCAGTCATAAAGATTAAAAGGATTCGCAGTGGATGAAAGGGAGAAACTGGCTGGTTAAAAGAAAGATGACGTAAGATCTGATAAACAAGTGCAAACGAAGAGTAGGCCTGGTGAGAACTTGCCTAAACTAACACATTTCAAGGTGGTTACACTCTATAGTCAGAAGATGTCGGAAAATCAGAGGGAAACATCAAGCCCAAAACATTTAGAAATGTCACATGGTCATCAAAAACCAGGAATTGAGGTTTCGTGGTTCTGGATGCGAGGTGCTTTTAAATGCCACAACAGTGACTTTGCAACAGCTTCTGCAGTAGCTACGCAGAAGCTGTTGCAAAGTCACTGATTCTTAGATTTCGAGGGAGCAATATAAGAGAGAGAGAGAGAAAGAGTAAATGCACTTATTTTAAATCCCAGAGAATATCACTGTTCCATACCGTATAGTTGAATTGCTCATCCGCAGACGTAGCCTACATGTTAAATGCTCAGATCAATGGTCCAAGGGATGTGTCACAAAATTTGTGAGCTCCAAAGCTGAAAGAACCCCCACTATGCTGATCAAGACTCTCCTTTGGATCCCAACAGTAGTTAAGGATTCAATAGACATGATGGTTCATCTGAAGATGCAAAGCTCATAAGTATCTTCATAAAGTTGGAAGATTTTTTCGTATAAGCTTGAAAAGTGTCCTCGTGGCCGAGATAGATTAAGCTAGTTTTAGATTTGATGAGGCCTACTCTGAGATCCCGTCGTTATTTGCTCCCTTTCGGGCTCAAGGTCAACTTCCCCATATAAAATTCATACTTTACATATTTTCAACCAACATTTCGTACCATAAGGTCGCACCATCTCAAGAAGTCACTTATTTACTAAGTCGAGCGTTCGACACTGCAAGATATCTCCATTAAAAGAATGCTGAAAAAAGCACTGAAGATGAACTCAGCTGCTTACTAAGGAGCTACGGGGCCTTCCTTGCAAGGCGAATATTAGAAGAAAGTGAGAGACTCAAAAAAGATATCTTATAGAAAGTTTTGTGAAGAGAATGTGGAGATGCAAGTAGCTTCGAAACAGAAACAGTCTTCAATATAAATCGTATGGTTAAACCTGACTCAACTCAGAAAATTGATGTGAACTTTTCGGACCTGAAGTAAGATTCATAGGAAATTGTAATGAAGAACCACTTTAAAAATCATACACTTTGTAGGTGAATGTCCAGCCTCTGTCCGCGGTTCGTTCCGAACATTTGGCGTCACAGCAATGAGCTAGAGAGCACTCACAGACAAAAACCTGCAGAATCCACATCTTTACTCTAAAATGGCGAGTCGGGTCTGAAGGACGGGGCATTCGAGTGCATGCAATGACCCTAAAGAGCGGGCGGAACATGCATCTAGGCGGAATATAAAACCAACAAACCCAAGTAACATAGTTAAAAGCGATGCAAAATCTACAATTATCATAGGCTAATACCCTACGAACGTAAAATTAAAAGGATCGATGGTTTGGTGAACTAGCACTGATTAGTCTAGACTCTACGTAACGATTGTAAACGATACCAATTAGATAGTATACCCTGTAATCAATGTTGGATTTGACAGAAACTTTTTCGTTGTTGGATTTGACAGAAACTACTTTTCTCATTGTCTAATGGGACACGAGTATTTTCGTGAATGTTCCCATCGAATGGAAAGGGTAGCATCTCCTACTGTTGCCATGTTAGGGCCGATAGAGGACTCTATCGTGGTAGCTATATTGCGATCGGAGGATGAATGGAATGTGATGACTTATTTTGTTGAACCAGGCTCGAGACAGAAACGGGACGATTTGTGTCTGTCAGATCGACTACTGCACTCATAAAATGGTGTCTGAACGTAGATTGATTGACATTGTCTACAATGCCATAATGCAGGATCTACCCTGAAGTGATAATATAGACTCCACCCTCAAGTAATAATACAGATCAATGGATGCAGTTCCTACATATTACGTCTATGATGAAAGGCCTGAGACGCACGAGGGGTCCCAATAAGAAGATCTTAAAGCCACCATAGAAGTCACTTTATTGGGACGAAGTCAAACCTTAAAAGATTTGATAGTCAAGAGTCTGAAAGGGGCGTTTACTACAATGAATATCTAGAAACTACTACCAGATGTGTTCCCACCTCCATCACCAGTAGATCGGTATTACAACTTTATATAATAGTGTGAGGAAAAGGAAATTTATGATTTTTCGGTAGATAGCTGTAGTGATCGATATCCCGTAAAGCATCAAACAATCAATTTTAGATTTATACTTGTTGGAAAGGTTAAAGTCTTGCACTTAAAAAAATCATATGCTATTTTTTATTTGGTCCATTTAGTTTTTAGTTACCGGGTGTTAAAAATGGAAGTCAAAAAAGAGCGAATTTGGTACCTTTTGCAATTTTTCTTTGATAAAGGCGAAGGTGGCTGAAATAGTGAATGGAATTTATGGTCCCGGTACAATAAAAACCCATTTCGTGCTATTTTGGCTTCGTTAATTTTTTTCGGGTGATTATGATGTTAAAGATGCACCTGGCGCAAGCAGGCCTATCGTCGAAAATGTCCATAAAACTAAAGAAATGATCGAGGTTGACCGGCATGTTAGCAGTCGTAGCATCGCCGAGGCGCTATAGATTGACCAAAAAACAGTTTAAACCGTGCACAAAGCTGGATCCAAAAAGAATCTCAATGGTTGGGTGCCAAACCAATTGACACAAAAAAAACCTGTGGATCGAATTCACATCTGCAAAGCCTTGTGCAAACGGAATGAAAACAACCCATTTTTTAAACAGATATTGGCTGGGGATGAGGATTGGGTCACATATGAGAGAATTGGTCTAAGTAAGGTGAAGCAGCTCAAACGTTGACCAAACGAGGACTAACGGCCAACAAGGTTCTGCTGTCTATTTATTTCTTTCAAAAAATCAACTTACCGACTAGTAGTCCAATTATAAGTCAATTAATAAAATATTTAAATACAAACATACGAATTCAAAACATGGAAGAAATTAAAGAAAAAAGATCACAATACGATATCAAAAATTAAGATTTATAGGAGTATTTATAAATTTGATTTTTCATTGAAGTTTTCAATACGCTAAGAGACCGTAGTAGAGGACCAAGACTTCGCTGATTGTGCATACGAGGTAAGCGTAGTAAGGGTGGGTGTAAGAAGGTGTTAGTAGATGCATACGGAACCTGAAATTGAAGCGAGGATCAGTTAGGGCGAGCAGCGTCGAATGTATTTATTTACCTGCATACATTTTGAGGTAAAAGGCTATGATGAAGCTTGAACAAAAGACATTCGTCAAGGAAAGATCGTTTGGACTCGAGGGTAGGAAGGTTCAAAGTATGTAGTCGGTCATCATAAGGGGAGTAAGGATAAGAAAGGAATCACTTATCATGAGGTTTCCATATGGCCAAAGAATAAATTCGGACCTCTACTATCAACAACTGGGCCGTTTGAAGCTAGCGATTGACAATGAACGGCCAGAGTTGGCCAACAGGAAAGGTGTTGTGTTCGATCAGAACAATGACAGGCTATACACACCTATAGTGCTTCGTCAGAAACTCCCGGAGCTTGGTTGGGAAGTTTTGATGTATTCAAAACCGTTCTTGGCACCAAGAGATTATCCTGTGTATCTTGCATTAAAAAACTTCATTAGTGATAAAAAATTGGGGCATCAAGAGGAGATTGCGAAAATCGATTGGTTGTTCGCCAATAGGGACCAAGACTTCAATGAGACAGGCATTCTGAAGCTGCATTTGGAATGGCAACAAATGATAGAATAAAACGATGTATATTTGACCAAAAATTTGTAATCCGAAACATGTTAAATAAACTCTTGAAGTTCACGTTAAAATAATGCATTTCATTTTCCTCAACCAATATTTTTCAGAACCTCTCTTAGAAGTTTAGATCTTGGCCAGCTAGGGTAGCTTGAGTAATAAATTTGAATTTAATCAATTTTTTTGCATTTTCCACAGGGCGAGCAATGTACCGCTACAATAGCTGAGGAGGAATTTACGCGTAATCTCTAAGAATTATTGCATTCCTCGCGTACGCCTTCGATAATCCTGCGAAGTACCTAATTATATAAGTTGAATCCAGAAAATAAACTGAAGTTGCCGAAGAAAAAGCTCAAGGATAATGGAAATAGCTTGTCAACAAGAGTATTAATTTTACCAGTTTATTCATAATTGATAACGTAAGTTACATATTCCTAAATTCCTAGCTCTTCAATAATTGATATTTTGGTTCCGTTAATAGATTTTTGTCAACCCATGAGAAAATATTGAACATGGAAGAAACCAATTACCTATGAAGCGAACACATATGCGGTCTACCAAAAAATTACACATTGCCTTAAGAAGCCACAAGGGGTAAAAGTATATTATCCTTGTCCACTTTCGGGTCACGATATACTTACATTGTTATTATTTCCCCATAGACATGTACAGGTTCAATTCATTTCTATCAGGTTCCACTTTCCCTCAGCCCATTCTGACTGATATTTTCTAGAACTTCTACCCCCGAAAAAATAATCAATTTCGTGCAACCCTAAAGGCTGACCACCAACCGACATTGACCGGATGCGATAGTAATGACATTCTTTCGATACCCAATTTTCTATTTTTTCACATTTTCTCTTAGGCGTTCTCCAAATATTTTCTACCCTTACCGACTTGTAATTAAATGTCGATTTCGCATTTGCTAGCGATATTCTATTCTTTATTTTTATTTCTATCCAATTTTCATCGGTGTGTGCCGTTGATAAAACAAAAAGGATCAACGACGAGTTAGGAAGAAAAAAATTTATAGCATAAGATAGAAATTATGTTTCATGGTTCAGTGATACATGCCATGAGTGAAGAAAGTGCTTGCAACATGTTTTAATACTCATACGAGCGTACTCCGACATAAAAGAGGTGGCTGTGTTCGCAGTAGCAACACGATTTTCATCGTATTCCCTACACATTCGCATTGACTTGTCAGTTGCTGGGAGGAATCGAAAGGTGAAAGGATAAAATCGTATTCACTTTATGATTGGGTTGTCCGTTGACGTACATGCGTATCAAAGGTTTGCCATTTTGTCATCGTCGTCGACGTTGTCCTTGATATCATCCTTTTTGTGAGTTTCTTTATCAGCAACGGGTTCGTTGTACTTAAATCCTTTTTCCACTTTAGTATTTTAATTCAGGCCCAATTGGATTTGGGTCCATGTAAGCATCTTTGTGCCATTTAATCGTAGCATTATTGTGAGTAACGAGGGATAAATTCAAAAATGGATATAATAGCTACCACGTGTATTTTATTTCTAAAGAACTTATGATCATTCTTACAAATTTTATTTTTAAATAACAAATTCATAGAGGAATTTTTATCATATGCATTTTGGAGGTAAACTCTTTGGCTGTTTTTCCACATAATCGCCATTTAAATTAAGGAATCTATCATAAAGTGGTACAAGTTTTTCAATACTCTCTCTGTAGAAATCTGCCGCCTGCGAGTTCAACCATTGTTTTACAGCGGCATGCAGTTCAGCGTCAGTTTCAAAGCATTGCTTAGCGAGCCAGGTCTTTATCGCTGGGAACGCCAAATCCGGGTTGTACACGTGGATGATTATGTGATTTTTGGATCGCACCTGGCGCAAAATTTGTCACAACCAAGTTTACAAGCCACAATTTCATGAGCTAAACTCAATGAAATTTTGGGGAAAATGTGCTGGGAGTAATCGTGAAACAACAATTTTCACGGATTTTTTCGTTGTTTTCGACGCCACTTCATCACTCACAAGACTAGGTCTACCACTGCGAGCTTCACTGAGAACATTGGTTCGGCTATTTTTTAAATCAATGCACCGCTGTCTCACTTAGCTTTCATCCATTATTCCTTGGCCGTACATATCACAAATCTGGCGATAAGTTTCGATTGGTTTGTGATGTTTCGCAAAAAATATCTTACCACAGTTCACATTTCACAACTGGCAGGATTTTCGATTGCAGTGCTCATTTTAACATTCGAATGTATACAAAGTATGATGGCCACGATGGCAAGCTTCCTCGGCTGGTTGCTTACTGAGTGTAGGAATACTCTAACGACAAGATAGCGTCGCTAACTCCTCCTACTACCGCGCCAGGCCAAGACGTCTGTTACTTTCTGGACAACCCTCATATACATAGTATGTTTGAGTGGTCACAAATGGATATGTTATCCACATTACAAACCTTTGAAGAGAGAACCACTTGTGATCTACTTACAAATTTTCATGTTTTTTGCTTATCTGTTTTGCAAGAAACTTGCTGGGATGCACGAACAGAAGGACAGATAGACCTTCTCTAAAATCGATTTAAAAGTTTCACTAGAGGATTGGTGAAATTTATATAAGATAAGAAATTGGTGAAAATTTCACTAAATTTTTAGTGCAAGATTAACTGATCAAATCAGTGATTCATGTCAAATATTTACTAGTCTCTTGACAGCTTCAAAACTCAAAAATTACTTTAAGTCCAGCCCCATGTCCTTCCTTGATCGAGTAACAAATTCACGCATTGGCACCTGCGTGTAGTACTAAGATGGGGAACCAGATGGCATACGAACGTAATGATCTTTATAAGATATCCCTTACAAATCCCGGTCTCATAAGGGAATTTATGAGGATAAAAGTTCGACCCCACCTACGTTCTAGTTGCTTTTTCTATAAGCAGCCTATTTCATCAATTAAAATAGTGACCAGTCACTTATTCTTAGTTACATACTGTTGTGATCAGCGAATGTCGCATGTTGGAAATTTATTTTCATCTGACTTTATTTTTCATCATTAGCAATCAAGGGCTAAAAAAATTCAAACACCCAAAACTTGCATATGAATGAATATCTAGCCTGGGGTAATTCCTTTCCAATATGTGACAATAACAACACCAAACATTTGTTCGCGTCATTCAATAGCAGATTTTACATTACTATTGACTGGTGCAAATATCTGCGCGTTGTTTGCAACAATAATTTGCATCAGCTGGCTGCTAGCGCTGCGAAAGCATGGAATCTCGCTAAGCGCACAGCTGAGAAGAACCAGCCAAACAAGTGCATGGTGCATCAGCTGTGCGGTTTTCGAACGGGATGCGTCGACAACGGCAGTTGCCGGCTGATGAACTCTTAACCGGGAGGACAAGAGAAGTTTGGCGGGATTGATGGGACGGTGAGTTGGCTAATGACGAGTTTGAAAGGCGATAATAAAAGAAGATCTGCGAATTGATAAATAGATGAATTTTAGCTTGTGGTATCCGTGAATAAAAGTTGAGGACGAGTTAAACGGGAAAAAGTTCTGGTGGAGACTGTAAAGCCATGTGAAGAAAGTATTTTAATATAACTAGAGAATAGTGAATTCAAATTTCGGAGCACTGCAAATCTGTGAGGATGAAATCCGTGGCCTTCTGCAAAAATTGTGAGAAGCAAAGCTCAAACATAAGTAGTGCAGTGTACTAAAAACTTAACATCAAATTAATGGCCGATATATTCATTATTAAGTAGAATAAAACCACAACGGACTACAATTTACACTTTAAAAGAATTAAAAAAGTTTGAAAGTGTAAATCGTACTCTACTGTGGTTTTATTTTAATTAATAGTGATGGATTTACATCAAGTGAAGGCCTCTTCAATTAACGATATATTCATTATTTTCATTGAATTTCCCTTTCAATATACAACAAAGAAAAAACTTTAATAGCAGTTTTTCCTAACCGTGGCCTAATTTAAGATGCATTTAGCCAAATAGGGCCGAAGACGAAGGAGAATAAATGTGGCCCAATTTCAGATAAACTGAACCTAGTTAGAGTCCCAAAGCGAATAAGCAAAGCCCGAAAAAGACATGAGTGGCGATTACTATGATTGGCATTTTCACACTTGATTTCAGTTTGAAGCAGTCTTCAAGCCTAACTGTTAACTGGTCCACAATCTCATGTGTTGTGTGTTTAAAAAAGTGGATCTTCAACCTCAGGAATTGGCTTTTCAATTTTGAATTTCATTACCCTCACGGTAGGTATCACGACTTCATAATAAACTCTATACCCTCCTTGTGAAAAATCAATTGCTTTCGAAATTGGCTTCATAACGCTGGCATAATCTTTCAAATAATTTGTATAAACTTGCCGAACATTTTAAATAATCAAAATCAATGGCAATATCAAGATTAGTCTCAGCTTTCATTCTAAATTGTAATGGGTGAAGCAAAAAACAATTGAATACATCACCAATTATCAATTACTTTCATCCCATTATTTTTCGATTCCTCAAAGTAATTGGGAGACAATTCATTACTCATTGCAGCTACTGTAATTGAAATCGGCATCATTTCAATTACTCAGGAAGTGAATTTTTTAGTTGTAACTGGCATTGAACGGTTTATCAATTACAAAAGCAATCAGTTATCCTCAGCTCTGCTGGTAGTTGGGATTGATCAGACCAGTGCGGATTATTTGAAGCCTGCTCTCGGGTTGCACCTCCATCTGCTCCCATAGAGGCTTTAGGTCACCTTTCCGAAATGAAAACGGATGAAGAGAAAACGCCTGGTAGGATTTTGAATTCATCTTTTATCAAGATTAATTTGAAGCGCGTCATTGCCGCCTCATCTTTAATATGCAAGTGGCACGCTACGCTAAAGACAAAAACATCACAACACATGAAAATTGTTCAGAAGCTATAGGTGAGGAACAAACAAATCTACGGGTTGAACATGCATGGCACAAGAACCTTTTGTTATGAAAGCCTGGGTGATAATCTCTACAAATGTGGAAGCACCTCTTTTGAGACAATCCACTAACTAAACACTGTCGCGGAAAAGATATCGCATGAAGAAGACATAGATTGGCACGATATCATTGGTGTATCACAGCTTCGATAAAGGGAGAAGAGGTAGATTACCCTGAATCTATTAACTATGACTTGCTACTGGGTTGTGATGCCCATACACACCAACATATGTGGGATAGTAGCAACCGCAATCGTCCAGGTTAACAACTGTTGGACTTTATAACGACGGTTTCAAACAATGGGTCCGAACTTACTTTTGTCACGTCCAATATACAGGAAGTGATTGACATCACTCTGGCCACGACGAGGATAGCAGAAGCGATTCAAGGCTAGAAGATCTGAAGAGATACTCAACTTTCTGTTGACAGATATCTTGAATTTCGTGTCAACACACACACAAAGGTGGAGTAACCATTCAGGAGCTTTAGAAAAGCAAACTGGAAAGTGTATAAGTTGAGAGTGGAAGCAAAATTATCTGTCCCAGCTAAACTCAAAACTACATAAATGATCGAAAGAAGTGCTGATAAATTCAACGTAATTTTAAACCACTATTGAAAGACCACCAGTCCGCTGAATCGAGGCTTGAACAAAGCAAGAGTTAAGTAGCGGAACCACGAACTACAAGGGCTTCAGAAATCTACAGGAACGTTACTGAAGTGAACACTACAGACGAACTCAGAGGCTGACTGGCGGAATTACAGGACCTGTCAAGGTGAATATCAGCGAAAAGTGAGAGACCCTAAGTGGCTCTCATATATGAAGCTTTGTGAGGAGATCATGGGGATTTAAGAGACTGAAAAACTATACAAAATTCTCAGTAAGAATCGTTTTGTAAAGCAAGACTCAATCAAGAAACCCGAGGGCAACTTTTCGGAGTCGAATCTGGATTCATTGAAGTTCTGATGGACTTTGGGTGTAATCATTTTATTTTTCGGAAATCCTCAACGGACTTACTCATACCACCACGAGGAGGAAGACCATGAAGGAGAAGCTGGAACTAAACAAAGCAAGCAGTAACATTGTAAGGAGCCCAACATAAGATAGACTTCTTCGATAAATTTGAATGATTGGATTTTGATTTTATTATAATCAAAATGAAATCCAACAAGTTGATGCTGTGGCTGATGAAGATCCGAACATCGTAGCACTAGCATACATATCTATACCTTTGCAGATAGTCAGAGTTATTTTTATTGTAATATTTTTACTCTGAGCTTTAAAGCTTCCATCTTTCCTTCTTAGTTTTCGCTCATGGTACTGGAAAAGTTTGTAGCAACTCATAAAATGTACGAAGCTGAGAAGGAGTTTTCTCTGCATTACATACAACTATCCTGACCTAAGTGAAACAATTAATCTGTCCTTAGTGGCGAAAATATAACAGGTGGTGAAAGTGAAGGGATATGCGCTAGGGGTGTTTATTGATATTGAGAGTTAAAACAAAGATTAGAAACTGGATTAGCAACATGCTTAAGCACAGGCTGCTCTTTGCAGCGAAAGAAAGTGGAGAATATGTTTTAGCCAAGGCGGAGAAAGGATACCTTCAAAGTGGTGGTCTTTCATCGCTGGTATGAAGTATATTGATCAACACTCTCTTACTTGGACTGGAAGAGCATGACGCCCATTCGCAAGCATATACGGATGATATAGTCTTACTTGCCAATTGTTGCCACATGAATATGCAAAGTGCTCTGGACACGCTGCAAAAGTGGTGCCAAGAAAAAGGCTACCTGTTAGTCAGCATAAAACTATTGTGGTTCTCGTCGCAAAGAAAAGGAAAACTGATGATCGAATTCTATCCCTATAGTCCGCGTGGTGTAGTAGTTAGAGTGCTATCTGTGTAAGCCAAAGGTCCCTGATTCGAATCCCGTCAGTGGAAAGTTTTGTTTTGACTGATTTTTCGGGCAGACTATAAGTCCATACAGTTATTATAAATTCTGATTTAAAATCAGAACTTATATTACTTTCTCGAGTGCCATTACATTTGATCAAGATAATAAGATACTCTAACTATCTCTAAGCGAACCTCCGAAAGGGATTGTAAGTTAAAGCAAAAGCAAAGCAAAAAAATTTCACCCCAACTGAATGGTGTGACTATCCAGCTTCAATCAGAAGTCGAATATCTTAGTGTCACCATGGATAGAAAGCTTTTTTCGTAGGAGCATATTCTTGCAAAGACCGAGCGGACTTGCAGACTGTTTGAACAATACAGGAATGTTTTCGCAAGTCGTGGGGCTTGATGCCCTAACAGGCCCTATAACTGTATACAGCAGTTGTCAGGCCACTGGATTGCTACACATTTATACTCTAGTGGCACAAAGTAGACTGCTTTTGGACCTCGTCTTGCTTGGCCAGGCTGCAAAAAATGGCCTGTGTGGGAATTACCGGGGCGTTTACGACAACATCACGTAGAGCCTTGAGCTCCATATCAAACTTGCCTCCCCTTGAATTGTTCCGTAAGGGAGAGGCCCTGTAATCGACCCTAAGACTTTCGCTAGTAGGATACACAGGAAGATTTTCAGGATGTTATAACAACAACTTCGAGTTGTTGGTGAAATATGTTCCTGAGGTAGTTTTGCCAACTGACAGGATGAGTGCTGTTCCAAACTTTTACAGACGGTTTCATGTCAGAATCCCAAATTTTATCGAGTGACTACATTCGAAGTCACTATTCGGCAAGTTTGGTATAACCTTGTAAACGCTCTGGAGCAGGATGGTTCTTAAGCCGAGATATCCAGAAATTTACACCACTAGGAATGCTAACTTATGTGTTTTGAACAGAAGTATTTGCTACACTAGACGGGGTGTCATATATCAAGGACAATAGATTAGGAGGGGGTAAGTAAAAGTCTACAGTGATAGCTAGGCGGCAATATTTGCCCTCTTAGGGCGAAAAATATCGTCAAAAAATGTGCATGAATGCATGAACTAAGCTCTGTTGCGAGACACAAGTTGCTTGGGCTTCCAAATGGCCTAAAAAATGGGGTTGTCGAGTGCAATAGACCAAAGTCGGACCACTCAAGACTGGCCAAAACAGCCATCTTGCCCCAAACATAAACTAAACAATCAAGTTAAAAATTAATATTAAGAGCACTTCCTAGCGTAGATTTAAAAATTGGCAGCAAACGCAGGGGAGGACCAAACTTAAGATCATTGGAGCTTCTTACAGATTGCCTAAGGTCTACTCTTGCATACGGAATAATGTATTGATCGTATGACCGGGTATTTAATAGGGCCCGTATGTATAGAACCTTGCGTAGGCGAGAAAAGAGCCCACTGGAAATTTTAATAATGAAACATAAATCTAGGAACTATCGTCTAAGATCGAGAGGACGTATATGAAGAAAATTAAGATGATCACTGTAAGTTATATTTATACAAACATGTCAAGCAGGTAGACGTATATACCTTCTAGAAGAGCTTTTTACTCAATCTATGATATGCAGACACTTTCGCTAGGCAGATAATGAAAAAGTGCAAAAAACGCATCTAAGATGTGCATATAAAGTGATGGGTTTAGAGCATGTCGTAGCAGCAGGAGAGTACTTCCGCCAGATAGATAGTGTAAGCCAAGAAGTAACTCAAACAACGGCTTCGTAATATCAAAACTTGACTCATATAGATGCGATAAATTGAGTTCGAAAAACTAAAATATGTTCAATTCAATCAATTCACTACCAGTATTTCCCATTGTATTGACCTCTTTTTTATTAGTCTAACATTTCAAAAATGTTGACTTAAATTCTAAATAACTGTGGTAATTAGGTCATTTGCAAACGTGTATTTTTACTGTAGCACGTATTACTGTTGTTGTAATTATAAAATTTTCAATCGACAGGAATTTCAGATGTTTATAGCTCGATTGTTGTGGCAGGGCACATACACCTATTACTAAGAAATCCAGACGCAAAATTTGGCAAATGTCAGAGTACACTTTTGATTTTATAGGCAAAAAGGGATAGTTCATAAAATGAAATGAAATGATTAACAATGTTGATTGACTTTTGAATTCTCAGGCATTTGCCGTTGTTGCACAATTAAAGACCTACTTCGATGAATTTGTTCAGACTTTTAGGATCAAAGGTGTATAATCGCGAGGCGAGGCGAAATTATATTTGCATACACTTCCCTTCCGTGCACCTCTTGATGCAAACAATGCAAGATCACGACCTGATGGGCAAGTTCTCATCAATACCTTTCGTTTGATACCCATATGTGCTACTTACATACCCAAAATTTTAAAATTTTTAATTAATTTGATTTAGCCTACATGAGCAGACCCCCCTTAAAACATAAGATGTTCATTGTATTGACCACTGCATTGTATGTACCACTATTGTATGTACCACTTTGACCTAACGACAAAATTTAATGTTTCTGCGATGGAGTTCAGAACGTTTCTCTATCGTCCGTTGTCACAATTATACCTTGGACAGACCGGTTTTGACAATGTGCCATCCACCGTGTTTTTTTTTTCGTTTGGTTCGAATGAAAAAATACACTGAGGATGGCACACTGCCGAAACCCGTCTGTCGCACAAACAATTGTGACAAAGGACGACCGAAAACTCTTCCGAAATTCACTATTATCAAGGCCTGTCGGAAAACTAGGCAAATATCAAGAATCATGTTTCTACCTTATGTGGTTCGCAAGAAAAACTATAGTGACGTACGAATGGACGAACAGAGAGGTACGGATTTTAGAAGAGTTTTATAAAATTATCTTACACAAACCTAAAAAAGCTTGCTTTGCTCTAACTTAAGTAGCTGTAATTTCATTAGTGAAGAGAATACCAAAGATATTTAAGTTAACCATATTTCCTGAAATTGTCACGGAAACACGATAAATATGTACCGTCTGGTATAAGCAAAAGTCAATATAGTAGAAAAGCCGGGCATTATCGTTAATGTAATGAATAAATGAAATATTGTTTGGAGTACATCTACTGCTTCATTTTTTATTTTTAGATTTTATGGAGTACAGGTTTCAAACGCAAGGGGGAGACACAAATTCCGCTTACACCTCTTGCTGTTGATAGCACTGTTTTAAAACCTGTTTTGAAAAGTCCTCCTCAAGACCTTGAAATACGGAACCTAATTAGAAAACCCACCACCATATCTAGACTACTAACAATGACCTATATCTAAAGATTCTTTCCTTTGCTGGCTTTTACTAATTTTGACTCAATTTAAGTTCCTTATAAATTAAAAACTCATCGCAATTTTTCTTCTTTTTTTGTTTGTTTTATATTTTCTTTTTTAAAATTTTCTAACGCTATTCAAGCTAGAAAACACCCACCATATCTGAAGAAACATAAAAATTCTCCATAGCTAAATGCATTGAGGAAAAAGAGAGAAAAAAGAAAAGAAAAATAAAATGGAAAGAAAGATAAAACGAAACATTCGCTAACCCTCCAGCACTCTATCTTTAAATTACAGCATAGAATCTGGCGTACTTGTAGAAGCTAAAGTCAATTTTTGTCCTCTTTTACCTCCCATCCCAAATAAAACCCAATATGACAGGAGGGTGCTGGTACAACCAGATATGCTAAAATTGTGATCAAAAGGAAAGACATGTTCAAGAACGGTTCGCACTTGGGACAACTATCGACGATATACGAGTATTCAAAAGTTTATTGTTCCAGTATAGTTATCCCTCGACTTCCTTTTAGCTCATTGATTAAGTGCGAGAAATTTACCAAAGAATGATGAAAAAAGTGGCGAAAAACGGACCACAAACATGCTGGGGATGGATCCCCCTATATTAAGAGCCGACGTGAGTTTCATTAACTGTTTGTGATCGTACAGCACTTATGTTAAGTTCTGCCATATATATTATGTTTTATCACTTTACAATGTTGAATTGGCCTGAGCTCTCAGTATCTACTACTTAACGAGAAAAACAACTACCCTGAAATCCATTCATCCCTCACGTCATTTCGTACCGCCCACCTATTGTATACAAGGCTTCAGGTCCTTGGCGTGCCAGGTGCCAGCATTTTCGCCACTCATATCGAGCAACTTAAAGAGGAACGAGGGATCGCTCTTCTCTATTCTAAATGGGCCCAGGTACTCTGGAGCTAGTTTAGCCGAGTTGTATTATGCCGCATCCGACAGGCCAAAGTTTCACCATACCAGATCATTCGTACTAAATGGGGGTACTCGCCTCCGGAGATTGGATGGTTCCGTTTTTCTCCCTGCAGCTTCCTTCAAGCGTTCTATCACCTCCCCTTGTACCTCACTTAACTTCCGTGCTCTTAACACGGGATCTGTGACCTGGTCCCCGTCGGTTGATGGGCTCGGCGCCTTCCGCAAAATCATCATCTCTCGACATAAATTCATTAAGTGAGGATATCCACCCGGAAACTGATGCGTATACGTACGCAGGGCGCAGCCATTCTTGGGTAGACGTACGTCCCACTTCCTGTGACCATTCCCCGCAAAAGCCCTCAGTATCCGCTTAATGTTCTGGTTAATCCGTTCCGCAGGATTTACTAGCGGATAGTAAAATGGCATAAAGTTGATACAGCCCCCGTACCTGGTCACCAAGCTCTATAATTATTTTGAACTGAACTGAACGCGATTGCCACATACAACCAAAGCAGGAGCCCCAAAGAACATGAACACTCTTTCCTCTAAAAGCTTAGCTACATCAGACTCAGAGGAAAGCTAAGAGGCATCTTTGTAAGCATTTTATTGTCCATGCTTTCCTAGCCAACGCAATTCTTTTTCTTGAGAAGCCAGCTTTTTTGATTGAGCAGATGTGTTTCGATGCCTTTGCAAAGGATTCGAAACGCGTCTGATCACTCAAATAAGAAAGGCCCGATGGCTTTTTCAGTACAAGTTGGAGTAGCAGGAGAGTGCTCGTGGCAGAAGAGTTTTGTAAACCAATTAGTAACTCAAACAATATCTTCTAAATATCAAAACTTGACTCATATACAGATTCTATATATTGAGTTTGAAAAACTAGATCCTGGTTAGTAAGTAAGCAAGTTTGAATTCGCCGCCATTTTATTTCAAGTGTTTTGACCTCCTTGCTTGAATATTAATGATAGCACATCAATATTACACACCATTTCTAAATTTTTTATCAAAATTCCTGCATATTTGTAGTGTCTGCTATAAGAAAACTTAAATAGGGAAATTCAAGGGTTCCATTTTGATTTTATAGACAAAAACGTAAAATTTATAAAAGGTACGATTATTAACAAAGGATTGAATTTTGACTTCAGAGGTATTTGTTGGCCTAGTACTCCTTAAGACTCACCTTCATGATTTTTTTCAGATTTTTCAGGTCAAAGGTGTAGAATCGCGAGGGAGGGGACACCACATTTTCGTACATTTCCACGGCATGGACACCCTTGAAGAAAAATTTGTCAGTTTAAGACCTGCTTGCAAAAGTTCTCATCAAGACCTTGCATTTGATACCCATATTGCCAACATTTGGTGATTTTTTCAGGGACCATATGAAGAGACCCCCTTAAACACCTTATAAAATTTTTTGTAATGAAATATTCAAGAGGACACCATGTTGCACCTACTGATAAAATTTCATGTTTTTAGGTTATTTGGTTTGCGAGAAAAATTGCTGTGATATACGGAAAGACAGAGGTCGCGATTTTAGTAGAGTTTTGTAAAATTATTTTACAAAACCCTAAAAAGTGAATTAGTTTCATTTGAATTTTCTTATTTAGAATTAGTAAATATTTTTATTTTTATGCAAGTATGCATGTCGAGACAATTATATTTTTTTACGAGCACAAATAATAAAAAAAAATGTATATTTAGAAATTATCTGCATAGGCATAAAATCACTTGGTACGTTGTTAATTTTTATATTGTAGTTAATACTTCCATGGACTTCTAAAACCATCCTATTTGCATTTCTCTTATTATTAGCCTCTTCCTTTCCCTCTCTATTAATATTTATTAATTTATGTAGCCAAGCCGGCACGGGCATAATAGTCTTCTCCAAAGAACACGGTTAGATTAGCTAACCTGCCTAGGATGCCACCTGAAGAATAAAGATTAAATTTTAGTATCAAATAGAATATCCTGAAGAAAGCTTTCAGAAGCACGGATTTTCCAGCATTGAGACTGTCAGCAGAGAAAAAATATGAAAATATTTTCTGATTTTTCAGATGGCTTTTGAAAGAATTTCTAGACGACACTTTATGCAATCTGTCCAAATCATGCTTAACCCTAGATACATAACGTTCTTTGATACTCCTGACAGCATAACGTGAGGTCGATATGACTCACACATGATTTCTACCCAATAGCGCTATTGTTATTTCGTATTTTAATTTAGTTTATGAATTCATATTTTAAGACTTGTCCAAGAAATGAAATAAATAAATTTATGGGTTTATATTATTTTTATTTCTCTTGAAAATAAACAAAAACTAAAATCCTGTGGTAAAATCACATATAACAAAACTATATCTATTTCTCTGAATTAAATGTACTTATCTAATAACGCATTTAAATTTCAAACAAAATATAAAAAATATTAAAACAACAGTCTCAAAATAAACTACGAGTACATACAGTCCAAACAAGTAAATACTTTATGCTCTCCACGAACAGGCTTTCTACATTTATTGCACTCTGCTTGAGTCTTTCTTCTTAGCTTCCATGGACAGAAGGCGCAATATTTCCTTTTCTTTTCAGCTGGTTCATCTTTGTCTTGTAATGAGGTTACGGCAGAAGTACTTGGTAGAACATTTTGTATATTTTCGCGTAATCTGCGACTCAGATTGGGAACTTGAAGCCTTTTCTCCATCCATGGCTTTGCTAAGTCAGTACTCAATTCTTTCATAAACGCACGCCTATTTAGGGGTTTTTGTTATTTGAAATAACATTGTGGCAATAAATGACGTGGCTGTTGACAAAAACCATATTCAACATGCCATAGGCTATCTATTTGTCTTTCTACTGCATGACATCAGCGAGCACATTTGGTCGAACGAATCGACTCCCCTCTTTGTCTGATTGTAGAATTCGATCATATCGGGTTTCCCGGAGCTTGATGTTACGACATCGTCCTCGCCACAGGATGAGAGCACATACACCATCTTTGCAGGTTTTGGTTTGTATGACAATAAAGCTAGTGGACTGTCGTAGCAAAACATGGAAGTTCCGACAGCTCTGGACCTTGTATTTTTTAGCTCTTCCGGTATTTCCTTTTTTTTTTTGAGCGCATTGTTCCGACAAAAGTTAATTTGTATGGCTCCTGAAGCAAAGATTTTGCCATAGGTACGGATGTAAACCAATTATCACAGGTTATATTCCTACAGGACCCATGGATGGTTCTGGATAGCTCCTTCATGTAATATTCTCCAAGTGGAAGTCCATTTGTTTCTGTTCCCTTACCTAAATAGGGAATGGCATCGAGCATGTATTTTGTCGAGCTATCGCAGCTCATTGGAATTTTCAGGCCATTTTTGTTGGGTTTATTCGGTATATACATACGAAAGGGACATCGACCCTTAAATCACAATAATTGTTCATCGACGGTCACATGAGATCCTGGAGTATAGTTTGTTCTACACTGGGTAATAAACAAATTCCATATTTTTTTATGGGAGCAAACACATCTTGACGGCGATTACTAGGACGTAGGGATTTGTCATCAGATCGCAGCAATGCTAGGAGAAACACGAACCTATCTCTACTCATAATTGATACGTAGCGTGTGCCAGAAAACGAAATGACAAACAATTCAGCAGTCGTGAGATGATTGTCCTTCATTGCAGCTGTCAACGCTAAAATTCCAATAAAAGCTCTAATTTCATCAAAATTAGTATCTCTGAAGGTAGCAGATAAATCATTGTTTCGTTTTTGACGAATCTCAACATTGCTCCACGTTACAATTTCTTTTATTATTTCCGATGTAAAAAACGCATCAAAACAGGACAGTGGTTCCGATAGATTTCTACAAATTCTTGTTGGCCCTCTTGATGTTCGTACAATGTTTATAACGGAAGTTCTTGATCGCACGCCCTTTACTGTAGACCAGCAGTGATTGGTTTTTCCTTTTATGGATCTTTGTGGTAAAATTATTATTCTATCTGACATCGAAGTTGAAAGACGATGTGTTGCTATATTCGGAGAACTTTCGCTCATCTCTGCATCTTCTTCGGAAGTTACGTCATCCTCTAAATCATCCGCGAACTCACTTTGCACATCATCTACACTCAAATTATCCTCTTCCTCACTACAGACATCGACAGTTTCTGGTTCTCCCTCCAAAAATTCTTTCATCTGAAAGTCTTGCAACGCCCGAGATGAAGTCATTGTGTTTTGGGAGAATAATCAACTTTCAAACCTAGAACAAATACATATTTTCAAAACATGTTCAAAATTGACAAATGTTACAAATCTCATAACGTGGGGTCATTTTGACTCACTATGGTATCATATCTTCGTATAAACAGCGCTTACCTACAACAAACGTGCACCATTCGAAACCTCTTGCTGCGTACTGAATTGGCTAGGAAAGACGGCGCGATGCATAAAGTGTTAGAAAAGAGAAAGACAAAAACGTGTCGCGTGTGAGTCGTTTTGACTCACGTTATGTATGTACATAGGGTTAATATAATTATGAAATTCTAAAATCCATTTAGCTTATAACATTTAAAATCACTCCTTTAATTTATGTGTTACCAGAATAACCCGAGTTTGCTTTCACTTGAAATAAAAAATAGGCTAATAACTTAAACAAACTCACTTTAGTATGCCACACGCGTGGAAGTTGGTTGGCTATCCTTAATTTAATGAATCAACCCATTATGCGCCCACATGAGCTCAATTCTTCTAGTTTTCATAAATATTTTATTATACTTACGAACCCAAAAAGTAAAATGTATACGAACTTATTCCTGGAAGGAAAATGAGAGAGGGAGAAGGATAACGAAGCAAAATGAAAAATGTAATGCTGCTAAAGAGGAAGTTTCGTACAAAACATTATGTAAAACTGGGAGGGTAAACTGTTTTATTTATAGGACAATCATGCCTGGAATTAATAGTTTTCACTTTTCATTCAGCTTTAAATTGGGCAAGCCCTCCACACCTTCGAATGAAAGATTACTTAACATTTCTTGCATGTTCGCTTCGTCCCAACGGATTGCCTGCCATTTCCTTTTTTCTGCAATGGATTTCGTGCTACGTGCCATGTAACTAGCAACACGACAGCAATGTCATTGAGCAGCTTAGATAACAAAGTAACCGTGTGACACATCTTAGCAATAATGCACTACCTTTGCATGAATTTCTCACCCTCTCAGCCACTCGACAATGATGAGTTAGACGTCCTACATGATTCAGTGTATCCGAGCTTCATACTTTCTCCCACTCGACGCCAATCTAAGCCACAAGGGCCCTATCCACATCATCTCAAGGAGCCCTCCAAGAGCCTACTCTCCTTCCTGCATCCGCCATTTCGTCTACACAAACGAAACGAGAATAGAAAGAAACGTCGGAAGAAAAAACAGAAGCAACAACAACAGCAGCAGCGACTAGGAAAAAAATCGATTCTACCAGCAGCTCCTTGCAAGGATAAGAAATCCTCTGTGGAGCAGTTTTTGGGGCAAGCATGATGACTATGTGTTTCAAGTGGCAATCGCCAAAAAAGCACATCACGCTTCTATCGCATCATTTCGTACTGTCTAATATTCATTAGAATTCTCGGTAATGGTCTTCGATGGTCCTCTCTATATTACCGGAGGGTTGCCTACTTGGCAAATCATCATATTTTGGATGGATTATAAACGAACCATAGATGATTTCGTGATTAATTGCCAGCAGATGTTGATGAAGATTATTTTGTATTTGGAGAGAAATGAACAAATGTATCGGCGAGGCTACCCGGCAGGACCTTCCAACGGTCAAGTGTAGGTGGAAAGTATCGCTTGTTAATGGTGTCAAGTTAGTTAGGTCCTGCTGAAGGTTTCCTAGTGTAAATGGATGAATTTGTTTTGTGCTCTCAAAATGACTTGCATTTTGGGGTGTTTTATCGGATTTGGGTTAATCCATGGAAAATCCTGCGGGGGAAGGCAATTAGTTGGTTTATTGCATTGAAGTTTCGAGTGTTAGTTGTCAGATCATGGTAATCAAATTGCAGATGAAGGTTATTCCAACAATGAGTCAGGACAGTTGATGAGAATATTAACTGTTAGTTGGTTGATTAGGCGTGAGAAGTGTGCAAATGAAATTTGGTGAAATTTGCTATTATTTTACTCATTAGTTGAAAGGAATTTGAAGAGAGCAAGTTTGTATTTTCTGCTCTTAAGCCTGGAACGGGGCAAACGATAATAGTGTTAGTTGGTTTTTTTCCTTTTTCGAATTGAATCATAAAATATACAATAATTTAAATTGGATTTAATGTTTTTTATTAGTAATATATAAATTTATATCACGGACTGCTTCATACGCCAACACTTCAGCCTTCGTAGTCGATTTAACTGCGTATAACCAAGTAAATTTTGAAAAGCTATCTATAACGACAAAGATATGTCGCCAACTTTTCCTTGTCGTCGCTGAAGGTCCCAAATGATCGAGGTGATAGATATCCAAAGGGACTTCACCCTTGCCGATGAGATTTAGATATCCCTCTTCTCATCTTTGCTTCTTTTCTGCCACTATGTAACTAACACAGTTGCGAATCACTATCTCGACATAAACGCGAAGACTTGGTACCCAATAGTCTTTCCTCACGAGAGCCTTCGTTTTTTTCACCGGGAAATTACCTCTCTCGTCGTCGTCTCGGAACAGCACGCCTCCACGAACGAAGTAACCTCGAGCTTCGCCCATGTCTGACAGCTCGAGTATTCTTCGGATTTCCGCATCTTCCTGCTGAGCTTTTTTCAATCACGGCAACAATCTTTCGTCGATCTCCTAGATTAGCATGCGCGTCGGCAGTGGGTTGCGGCTGAACGCGTCAACATGTGCGATACTTTTGCCTGGACGGTGTTCTTTGCTATACACGAATTCCTCTAGCTGAAGCGCCCACTTCACAGCACGTGCATCACGAACTTCTTTACAATCGCAAGTACCTCTAGTTAATAGCTCGGGTAATTCTCTACCGCCAGCGTCGTCTTACCGCTAGCAGAATATACTGGGTGCAATGCCTCAACTTCACTGTTCCTCTGAAGCAATATCTCTCCATAGCCGCAACACAGATTCAAAACTGTCCGACTCGTCAAAATAATCTTAAGACGCATATAAGCGTCATTCTGGGCGTCACCAAATTCGATTTTTTCATTCGACTTCAACAAGTTCGACAACGGTCAAGCTATAAGAGAATATCAGGATACGAATTTTCGGAAATATCCAGTTAACCCGAGAAAGCCCTGAATCTGTCGAACATTTTTCAGCTTCGGAAACTTCGCAACAGCTCGATTTTTCTTTCGCTCGAGAGGACACATCAATTTTCAACGATGTGATCCAAAAATTCAATTTTCGTCTGAAAGAATGCACATTTTTTCCAATTCACGATAAGGCTAGTCTCACTCACAGCTTTCAATACACGCTTTACTTTCTCTAGTTAACTCTCATAATCTTCTGACGGCACGATCGAGTCGTCTATGTACGTCAACACGACACCTTCGCAAATAAGCTCCCGAAATGCGGCGTTCACGAGTTTTTGAAAAACAGCTGGCGAGTGACATAGATCGAATGGTACTCTCATTAATTCGAAATGACCATCAGGTACTATGAAAGCCGTATACTTCTGGCTCGACTCGCGCCTGGCACCTGGAAAACCCCATTTTTAAAATCAAGAATGCTGAACCCTCGCGCACCTTGCAGCCTGTCCAGCCGATCTTCAATCATCGGCAGCGGATAACTGTCTTTGATAATTTTTGTTTTCAGGAGTCGATAGTCAGCACAAAGTCTTTTTGAGCCATCTTGGACAACCGGATTCGCATCATCCGAGACGGACTGTCGAACAATCCCGTTGGCTATCCAATTACTAATCTGAGCATTGCTCAGCTCTTACACCAGCAACATCATTCGTCTCACTCGTTGGTATACAAGTTTGTCGTCTTTCAATATAAGAGTCATTTTGACAGCCACACCCAAGTCTTTACCGGCTTGTAATCATCGATAAGGGCTTGAATAGATTCTCTGTACTTTTTGTCCTGAATATTTGATAAATCTGTCGTATTCGCATCACAGCGTTCTACTACATTGACTCGAAATATCGCTGGCTCTTCGTGACCGCGGAAGAACTTTCGGCCGAAGGGCTGACTGTAGCATTACCGCGCTTTATCGTCAAATCGCGACCAATTAACAATTTATGCCTTAGCAAATCATCGGAAATTATACGAATTAAAATCGGGTACAAGTTTCCATCAACCGTCAGCGTTGCTCGAGATTCTCCCAACGTCGCGTTATTCTCCTTTCCAACCACCTGAAATAAAATTGACTTATTCTCAAAACTCAGAGAGCCTAATTTCACAATGCCGTCTGCTCGCATAATCGTCGACACTTCCGTTATCGAGTAAAGCTTCGATCGGGGCACCATCAATCAAAACTTGCTTATCGTATTCGTTCAATTTCACCTGGGTTACTGCGCAGCTACTCTTCGTCGCATATTTCTTTCTGTTCTCACATTTCGGTGCAATATGCCCGTACTCGCCGGACGCGAAACATTTCGTTCCTTTATTTTTCGTCATATTAGTATGATATAATTGCGTTGACCGCAATTATAACAATTTTCCTTTACACCCCGTTCTTTAGTGTCGCTCAACGGGCCTCTTTCGTCGATAATGTAGCCGAGCGCTTTGTCATTGTCCATGATGAGATGATTCGCAAGAACTGCCTTCTCATGCACATAATCATGAACAGTTTTTTTTTCATGTTCGCTCTTCGAATTTTCGTCGCATTGCAATCTTATTCGGACGATGATGCAACATTCTCCTCAATTTACCCAGAAGATTTCCAGGGTCCAGCGCGATATATTCGGGCCTGGAATGAAACCATTCCATGGCTTTGCCCTTGAGTCGCATCCAGATAAGAATTGTCATTGTTGAACCGTCGAGTTTATATGCTTCTTTCAAAAACATAACCCGTCCCTCCCATGTTCCGTATGTCTCGGATTGACTGGAGAAGACACTAAGCAGCTCTGCCAGCATAGTTTTTTTATATATTCGTTGTCGTAGATACTGCTTGAACTGGTCGTCGCTTGGTTAAGGTTCCTTTATTATCGGCAGCATGACCGTGACCGTCGTTTACAATCACCTCGTTGTTTCAATTCTGCACTCCACGCAGTCAACTAGCTTCGCGACGATGTTCATCGACTTCTCTATCGACCAACTCATTCTCGCGCCTGTACAACTCGATTTTACGACCGCGAGACAATGGACTCGTTATAACCCCCGTACTCCTGTTTATATTCTCGGTTTCTTTTCTTCTTTCCCTTCGTTCCAATTTGCTAATTCTGTTATCCATTCTCTACAGGGATTGGGAGTTGTGAGTATGTCTATTTGCTCGGCTTTCTTTCCCGACAAACTGAACCCTTTATCCTTCAATATGTCTTTTAGCTGCGCAACCGTGAAGTTATACACATCACACGTTACAACACTCATCGTTAAATCGAACACTACGTCGTCCTCTGTTTTTGCACGAGAAAAGTCACCCACGGGTGGGTCTTGCCGCCTTTGTGTCTATGACGGCCGCCTTTTTCTCGCCTTCAGCACGATTCGTGTTTGCTTACACTCACTGTCTTTCCATATCCCAGTTGAGCCCTCAATTTATAGAATCAGCTTATCCCTTCGACTGAAGAAAACCCCGAGCGTTTAGACCAAATTTAAAATCATTTAATTTGCGAATTATTAATTAGACATACAAAAGTCAACTGGCATTGAAGAGTAATCAATCTTTACTTTTAGCTCTACTGTATGGTCGCTTTGTTACTTGTTCCCTACAATAATAATAATACTAAATAAATTAATCGTCTTCTAGTCCAGTCAAATAAGACTTTGAAGGTTACAAAAATTCTCATAGAGCTAAAAATTGGTATGAATGTTCAGAATACTATTATAAATAAATTGTGAAAAGTCCCCATTAATCCCCCTTGTGCATAAAATTTTATTGATGGTGAAAGTTTGCCAAAATAATTTCAGCTAAACGGTGAGTTTTACAGCAAAAATAGTTCAGACAAAAGTTGAAGATCATCCGATTTTCTACAAAAAATGTTTCCACACTTTTTTTCATAAGTATTGCCATTTCCGTGATATAGCGGTTGAAAGAATTGAAAAAAATATTTCATACGTAATATGCACGTTAATGTACTTTTATATACATTTTTGAACCGTTATACGAGTAAACATATGAGTCCCTATGTCTTATATGTATATACAAATTACAAAATTCTTAGAATATAAATGAACGTCAAAAATTCCGCCCCTATTTTCATTTAGTCGCATTGGCCTTGAGTAACATCTGTCTTCCATTCAATTGTCAGCGTGGCGATGCTTGTATACCTGCTCCGTTTCAAAGGTCTCATACTCAACAAAATACTGTTAGTCGTAAGCATTCCTTCGTAGTGACAACTCATGGCTATCGCTTATATTTTGTAACAAAGTTTGTGGATTTTACTGTTTCTAAAAAAATGTGCAATTCTGCTTTATTTGTAGTCAACCCTTGACTGAAAGTGGAGTTGTGAGTACTGATCGCGGCGTGAAAGCATTAATTGGTGCAAGTATTGAAAGAGGTGATGAGTTTTCGAAGTACCTGAAAGACCAGACATCTTAAAAAATTGATGTGCAGTGTCGAAAAAATTATACTCGAAAAAGTAGCATCGATGCCGTGAAAAGACGGCGCCAAGAAGAAGAAGCTGGTTCATCAAAAATAAGTTTTCCTCATACTAGAGTACGAGTAAGTGAAACTGCATTTTGCTTCAATCAGTGTTGCAATAACTGGCTGAGATACAACATCAGCATTTTTTAAGAGGGGCAAAAGAACGGTTTTGAAATTGTTCGAGAAACAAAATTTAATTAATTGTGTTGAAGTTTTTAAAGATAGTAACTCTACTCCAGAAGTTATAATCACTAATGGAATTCGCTTTCTTCTTTCTATGTACGGAGCTCCAAAAAAAGTTACCTGCTTGGATAAACTCCGATACTTATCTTTTGCAAAAAAAAACATAATAAAAAACAAGTGCAATTAGCTTGTCTTCCCCCAACCTCTGCTGCTGCTCAACAACATCTATTCCGGGTATATTATCAAGTTCAAGTGTGGCTTGGTAATAAAATGGATCCAGAAGACTGGGGTTGGAAGTTAGTTGACAATGCATTGGAACCAATTCATACCTTACTCCCACCTGCACCAGAAAAACTCCTTAACACCATCTTTTGCAATTGCAAAAAAGGTTGCAATGCTAAATGCGGCTGTAAAAAGGTTGGACTGTTTTGTTCTTTAGCATGTACCAATTGTCAAGGACAGTCGTGCTCCAATGTTGAATCGATAATTAATGAGGATAATTACGATATCAGTGATGAGACATATGATGCATCACTTTTAAACATATTTGTATCCAGCAGGAAGATGAAGAAAAAGAAGAAGAAAAAAACGAAGACCGTACACTAGAAGTTCCATTGGATTGTTATGAATCCGACGAATAACTTCTCCAAATTATTTTTTCATTTATATATTACATGATTTACACAGCTTTCATCATTTTCAATACTCAATTTGAATTCAATAGGATCACAATAGATAGTGGAATAGGCCTACCGGGAAAACCGCGATAAAAAAAAGCGCCAAGCACACTACCTCATAGGTGGTGTTTTTTCAATTCTTTCAACCGCTATATCACGGAAATGGCAATACTTATGAAAAAAAGTGTGGAAACATTTTTAATAGAAAATCGGATGATCTACAATTTTTGTCTGAACTATTTTTGCTGTAAACCTCATCATTTAGCTGAAAAACGCGAGAAACCTATTTTTGCAAACTTTCACCATCAATAAAATTTTTTGCACAAGGGAGATTGATGGGGACTTTTCACAATTCATTTATAATAATATTCCGAAGATTCATACCAATTTTTAGCCCTATGGGAATTTTTGTAACCTTACTTCTATTTTAAGGACTAATTTGATTGGACTATTCATAAAAGCCTTGAGTTGAGAAGCTGAAATTTTACTAAATTTTATACAAACTTTAATCGAGACATTGAGTACTTGCGCTTACCTGCGTATTGAGATTTTCATCGTGAAACCTTGGCTTGAATATGCTGGACCTAGTGAGCGAAGAAAGAAGATCCTCTCCGTGCAGCGGAAATCGAGCTTAATATGGCTCCAAAGCGTGTTATTTTTTTTTGCTTTAACACTACAGCCCCTTCCAGACATTCGTATTAAAGATAGTTAGGATATCGGCACTCAAAAAGGTGATATGGTCTTCCTGCTTCCTGCAAAAGCGCCTCCAACTATCTTGGTCCATTGATCGCGTCCTGCAATTTTGAAATCCGAGCAGCGATGAAATGTCTTTGTCGACCGAGTCAGACCAGCGTTTCCTCGGTTTCCCCACTGGTCTTCGGGCTTCAGTTCTCCCAGCGAATACCTTTTTGGGTATCCGTTGTTCGTCCATACGATTCATGTGTCCAGCCCATTGCAGCTTCCGCAGTGTTACAATCATTGAGAACTGCGGGTCGTCAAAAATTTCATACAGGTCATGGTTGTATCGAATTCGCCATTGGTCCCCGTCTAGCTTCAGTTCGGTTATTCATCTCAGGACCCGTCGCTCAAAGGTGTTCAATATACTTGCGGATGCTTGGACAAGGGTCCGTGTTTCAAAAAATTTTATACTTTCAGCTTTTTTTTCCTGTGTATGCAGCAGGTCATCAAGATTGTCAAAACTAAATGAGATATTTTATTTGTGAGCTGTATTCTGAGGCGTATTTCGTATCTTCCATTAGCGGTTCTCGTTATTCAAACATTTCTTCTCCCCCTCCACTCCGCGAAGACGGTAACACGGTTAGAAAGCTCTTATCATGACTATTTGACACCCCACACGACAATGCTCCGTATGCTCCTCTTCCGATACGGAGGGACCTCGCTTAAAAAAATTGTAAAATGAATTGTTTGATATTCGAACTTTCAACAAGTCATCACATTTAACGTACCAACTAAATTTCGTCGGTGTGGCTGCTATTTTTTGGAGAAACAGACAGACGAACAGCCAAAACCGACTTCAATAGATAAAACCTTTAAAAGTAGTATAAAACCCTTAAAAGACGCAGACTAGGGTCAAACTAGTATGAGCAATTTGAAGTAGCAGGAGGTTTTGTTAACCAATAAGTAACTCAAAAAAACGACTTATAAATATCAAAACATGCACTATGTATAGTCCAAAAAAATTAAAATCTGTTTTTTTCTGTACTTCAATTCGCCGCCATTTCATTTTCAATACGTCGATAATCAAAATCCCTATCTGTTGTGTCTAGATCCTTTGCAAGCGCATCTTCGCAGTGTTGCTGTTATTGTGGTTGTTACATTTTCAATCGGCTGTAAGTTAGTTGCTTAATTTCCAGGACACGTGCATCTGTTACTAAAAAATATAAATACATGTTTTTGGCATAGTTGAGGTCGCCTTTTTGACTATATGGGCGCAAATGTGAAATTTATAAAATATACGAGTACTATTAGAAAAGTTGACCAAATTTTGACTTCTGAGCTATTTGTTGCCCTTATACTCATGAAGACCCTCCATGATTTTTTTCAGATTTTCCAGATCAGGGGTGTCCAATCTTGAGGGCTTGGGACACATACTTTTCGTACATTTCCTCTCCCCTCACCAAAACCTTTTATTTGATACCCATATTGACAGTTTTCGGTAAAAATAATATATTAAGGGTCACCCCCTATATGTGCAAAAACCCCTGAAAAACCAAGCAAAAAATTGTCTTGTACTGAAACTTTGAAGAGATCATCATTTTCAGCCTACTCAAAAAATTTCATATTTCTAGCTTATGTGGTTTGCGAGAAAACTTGCTGGGACGCACGGACAGTCGAACGGACAGATTTTATTAAAGATTTGCAAAATTATTTTATAAAGCCCTAAAAAGTGAAGAACAAGAAAATATTTAACTACCAAATTATACATCGGTCGATTTTAAATCATCTGTTTTCTTGGTTTCATTTTTTAGAGCTCTGTAAAATATCACAAAACCCTGGACAACAGGTCGTGATTTTAGTGGAGTTATGTAAAATTACTATTCACATAACCCTACTAAAATCGCCATAGCAAGTTTTCACGCAAACTAGAAAGCTAAAAAATGAAAGTCGGTGTGTAGATCAAAAGTGGTGCCCCTTTCAAAGTTTCAAAAGAGTTGCATACGTTGTTAAAGGGGGGTCACTCTATATATGGAGGATCCTTCAAAAAAAGCATTTTCACCAAAGGTAGCCAAAATGGGTATCAGATGAAAGGTTTTGATAAGAACTTTTCAAAACAGGTCTTAAACTGACACTTTCTGCATCCGGGCCCGCAGGATGAGGGGAAATGAACGAAAAATTTAGCAATTACAACAACAACAGGTGATACGAGGAAGATACGCATTTGCAATTCACCTAGACACTTAAAATATGTAGGAGTACGATGAAAATTTTAGAAATGGTTTATACTATTGATATGTTATGATAACTGCCCAAATAATGAAGTCAACACGTTGAATATAAAATGGTGACGAATTTGAATCTAAAATAACCATGATTTAATTGTTCGAACTCAGTTTATTGAATCTTATATTAATCAAGTTTTGATATCCAGGGGATGTTCGTTGATATAATTATTGATTTACAAAACCCTTCTGGCAGGAATACTCTCCTGCTACTTTGATTTGTTATTTGATAAAAGTATACAACGGCTAGTATCCATGACCTCAATATTTTTCAATTTGCTCAACTACCACCAACAATGATAAATATACCACTTTGAAAATGACCTTGTGTGGTAATTATTGCTTTGTCATGAAAATCGATTTTTCGTGTCCTGTATGCGATAATCGTTTTAGTAGGACAAATATGGTTTGCATATAAGAGTACATCGATTTTAATTGCATTCTACCTTGCGGACAAGAGTGTTCAATATTTTGTCATTTTTATTTTTTGTTTCCAATTCAATTATTATATCATTTCAAGAGTCGAATCCTTAATACTGACATTTTCATCGAAATCCTTAAATTGATCACTTTCATTTCAATAGAGGACTAAATCAAGAAGCGAGAGGAAATGTGCCAAAAGAACGATTGTATCAAGACTTTGAGCACTGCAACCTTCAAACAAGGATAACTCAAACCTACCTATGTTGGCCTTTATCTTCATTCTTATTTTAACATCCACTTCTCGGCGCGTGTTGTCTATCTTAATCGTATATTTGCATATCGGAGTAGCTGTCAATAAAATGTCGAATAGCTTTTTCGATTGTTGAATAGATAGTTTGTTTCTTTTAAAATCTCCGTTTTTGTAATTCCTTGTTTTCTTTTCGGCGCCTAACCATAGCAAATAAATGTCTCCGGTTACAAGGCTCCCGACGACGTTGAACATTTTTTTCCATTCTTAGATATTTGAAATGTAAGTTTAGATTTTTGTTAAGATATGAGAACAAATTTATGTTTTAAAAATTTTCTTATCGGCTTTTAAACGATATTTGTCAGCGGTTGATGTTAGAAGAAAGGTTATCGAAAGAACTGTACTTAGTTGTGAATAATAGGTCTTCTTATCCATTAAAAATTGCAGTTATCTGTCGACAATATTCATATAACCTATCGGATTAGTTCTGCTAATCAAACACTATCGATTATATAAAAAAAAAAATTCAAAATTTTATCCACATTTACAATATTTCATCCATATACTCGTAGTCAATTACCTTCTCCATAGGGTGACGGAATTCAGAGTATTTAAGTAGCTGATAAATTGTCTGCCTTCTTTAAGCTCTCTCTCTCTGCTACTTTTTATTCAGGTCCTTATACCTTCTTAAAAAATTGTCCAAAATCAATGATTTTAAAAATAATTAGAGAATAATTAGATTATAATTATAATAATTAGGGACATAACAGTTCGTATATTTATATGAACGCACCCTTAAACTTTTCTAATGAACTGTCAATGTCAAAACGCTAGTTAAAGTCAACATTTTTACCATGGTAAAGTTGACGAACCAGCAACATTTGGAAATTATTAAAAATAACTATTAATTACTCTAATCGAAAAATCATCTTCAGCGATGAAGCTCATTTCTAGCTCAACGACTTTGTGAAAACTCGTAAGCAAAATATGCATTTTTGGTCGACACAAACCCACATGGCTTCTTGAGACACTGTTGCATCCGCAAAAAATTTTTTTTCGTTGATGAAAACGGCCGTCATGTTACCGTCAATGGAGAGCGCTATCAAGTTATGTTGGAAGATTATTTGTGGCCAAAATTGGATTAACTTGACATCAATGATATTTGGTTTCAACAAGAGGGTGCCACTAGCCACACAGCACGACTCACAATCGATTTATTGAAATTTATTTATTTATTGTTATGTCAATAAAAAAAACCCTATACATCGCAATAACATACCCAAAAGGAATCTTATAAGGTAAGGTATTCGGGTCAGTGTAATTGATTTTTGTGTCTGTTTCAATTTTTCAATTCGATAAGAATTTTGAGTCTCTAGTAACAGAGAAAATGTGAATCGAAAAAAAAACAATAGGATGATTCAGAAGAAATATGAGTAATTCAAACGAGAAGGTAAATAAAATGAACAAGGTACTGTAATGAACTCTCCACCATGTCAAGCTTAAAAGAAAAACTTTCATATGAATAACCAAATGAAACCACGTGACTAAACAAAAATGCCAAACAAAGGCTTCCACAAGCCTAACCACATTAAAAAATGAAGCAAATCGTTTGACTAAATAAAAAAATTAAGTAAACAAAAGCGTCCAGCAGCAACCCAACATACAAAAACATAAATAAAGCAAAGTAATACAAGTACCGAATGAACGTACAAGTACCACATGGACAAATAAATATATAAATAACACGAACAGAATTATGTTAATCAGCTATGGGAATCACCCGATCAAGTTTCATAATAACACATGTGGGGATCGCCAGTCAGAGTAATTAGCGGAACTGCTGATATGTACATTGTGACCGATTTACGAGTTGGAATAAAGAAAGCAATAAAGATGCAGATCTGACGTAAATTATGCATAAATCAAACAATAGAGGTATAACGTTATGAAATTATGGACTATAAAATGCGGATTCAACGGAAAGTTACACTAGAAATTGGGTTTTTGATCAGCAGAGCTGTTGAACCCTATGGAATAATAGACTGAGATTTGTGCAACCATTGATCGTGGTAGAAGAGTGGTCAGTCGTTTTATCTTTACGTGTTGCTGTTGTCCCTGAATACAGTGTCACTAGGCGTAAGCCGAGGACACGGGCCTATTCACCATTTTATCTACGAGTTCCCAGATAGTGTCACTAGGTGTAAGCCGAGGACACGGGCCAATTCACCGTTTTGTCTACGTATTCCTGGATACAGGGTCACTAGGCGTAACCCCTGATTGGACGAGGTTCCTAGGCAGGTAACAAACAGGTTACGAAGCGTACTCCTATCCCGGCGTACAGGGCGCCATCTCCGGTAAAGTTTCAGGTATTGCGACTACTAGCGTGGCTCCGCCCCGGCTGCCACCTTCCCCTGGAACAGGCACTGGCCGGTAACCGCCGTGCAGGACCCCGATCGATTACGCTAGACGAGTACAGGACGAGGCAGAAGAAGCCCCTGAACGAATCAGCCCGACCAGTGAAATTCCTCCCATACGCAGCAGTGGAGGTAAGCGGACTCTCGCCAGGCAGAAGTTGGGGAGCCTCCGCCGCCTCGCACGCTTGCCTTTTACTACGGATGAGCGCAAGCGGCCCGTGAAATCTAATGACACTTCCAGAGGGAAATCAAAGAGAAGGCCCGTAGGAGGCGCAGAGAGCAGGACTCGGATGCGAGTATTGTACACAAATAAATTGTATTACCCAAGTTCTTTTCAAATACATTGTGAATTCGGTAGATACAAAGAGTGTTTGATTTAGAAAAGTGAGAGGAGGTCTTGATTGTGTGGAGTAAGTTGGAACTCAGGATACTACTGGAAGTGGCCAGCGGCACACTGGGGGAAAAAAGTAATAACAGTTAGCTTTTCTAAGGTATAACAAGGGGAATAGCGGGTAATATCCGACAGCACCTAGGAAGATAGTGTATTTGCAGTCCATCGCGTTATTCGTAGCAAGCAAACTTAATGGTATTAGAATCATGAGAATAGCCTTTTCGTGGACAGTTTCAGCAGTTTTCAGCGAAAGATAAATCAAATGCGTAACGCATTTCATAATACATTCGAAAATCCTCTTGTTGCTTTCTACAAAACCGGACGTATTTGCAATAACTCTTGAGCTTCCGATACATCATTTGTAAGTAAATTGAATACAGCCAAAACATCTTCAAAAAGCGACACATTATAATCACCTAAATCGCTTTCATTATATCTATCTGATGATTCCAACATAAGTCGTGCTATTGCTTGTGCAATATTGAATGCCGACTAACACGGATTTGTAACGAAAGACGTCACAAATCAATGCAACGTAGAAATCGTAATCAGTCAGCGTAAGACGCTCCTCTAAACATTAAGCGAAACACTATATCTCTGTGATGAATACCTAGAACATGTTCACATATAAGCAGGCTTTGTATTTTTATTGCAATACGTCTGTGTTGACATTGTCAAATGCCACTGTTTTAAATTCAACAGCGCTCCTGTAAGCAGGTCGAGGTGGTACTTGCAGTCATTTTAGTTCTTCTTATCTTCGTAGCACAACAGCCCCTCTCGGGCCTTTGCTTCCTATAAATAGCACATCCAACTGTCTCGGTCTATTGATCGCGTCGAAATCCGAGAAGCAATGAACTGTCTTCGTCGACTGGGTCAGATCAGCGTTGCACTTACAAAACTTGAAATTTTAGCGCTATTAGTTTTAATGTCCGATATTGTAGCGGCTCCGATGCCAAATCTCGCTGCCAGTTGTTTTCCAGGCACACCTTTATTTAACTAATTGATAATTTTCACTTTATTACTCAGTGAAAGCACAACACGTTTACATTTTGTACTCATTTCGGACACTTGATCAGCAGTAGACGCTAAACGCAATGTCAACATGAACTACAGCAGTAGACGCTAAACGCAATGCCAACACGAGCGAAACCGAATTGGAATGAAAGAATAGTGCAGCGTTCGAGTGCTCGGATACGGATAGATACTTTGTTGCGCAGGCGTGGATGAACTTAACCAACCAGGATGAAAGCAGCAAAGCAGACAAGGCAGACTAGTGGGAATGCAGAGAACGCATGCTCAAGGAACGGTGGATAGTGAACGCGTCGTTGCTATAGTAACGACACGTAGGCATTGCCTGTACACTAACCGCCCGCGCTCGCGCTGTATTTTTAAATATTTGTTATTGATTGGGGATTCGGATGGTTAAAGTTCTGCTGTAGTTAGTTCAATTTTGTATTGAACTGCCTCTATACAAAATTTTATTGAATTTTGGGACACCTATCTGGTTTTATCGGCGAAAATATGATATTCATAAACCCTACTAGTTTTAACAAAGTTGAGTGAATTTCGACATTTAAGGTAATTGTCGCTGTTCTACTCACCTTTGCAAATTTTTCCGTCTACTGGTGTCAAATCGCGAGGAGGGACACAGTTCTTTCATGTTCTTCTACTTCCCCTGCCTACTTCGTTATTGATATTGAGATTTTAATACATATTGATACTAAAAGACGTTTCATTTGATAACCTACTCGACCTCGGTGAAAAAAATTGTTGAGGGTTCATATCTTTTTATGAGGAGCCTTCCTTAAAATCCTTTGAAATTTTTTTGGACTGTCAAACTTTGAACCAGCAAATTCTGAGTTGTGCACAAGATTTGATGACTCTAGCTTTTCCAATTGTGGAAAAAAATTTGCTGCGACCCACTGACGGATGGGCAATTTTAATAGAGTGTGACAACGATTTTTACAAAAGACTAGTTATTATTACTAACGCAGACTTGATCAGTATCACGTTTAACCTTATGAAAATGGTATGCCTAACTGAAACTATTGCAAAAATCTTGCAAACTTTGACTGAAAATTGTTTTGTTGAACAAACGAAAAAGATTATACAAACTTTATAGTTTTGTAACAAACCGCAGGAAAAGATATCAGCTCAGCTTTACTTTGTATTTATAATTAAGGATAAAATTATTATTTTCGTCAGAATTAGCGTGGCATATATGTATTCTGTTTTGACTTTGATTCATCGATGCTAACGCTTGATATTTTAATTTTCAGTAAAATACCAAGCGTTAGCATCTAAATTCTTCTGATCATCTACTATATTTAAGGATTAAGCTTAGAATAAGCGAAAATTAATTACTGTTTCAAGACTAGAACAAAGTTTTCATTTTACAGACTAACTAGAAATATCTTTCTCAAAATTTCATCTTGCAGATTTCATAAATCTCAGTTCACAGCTAAGAAAGAATGTTAAACCTGCAATGCCCATTTGCGTGCATTCATAATTTTTGATATCTTGGTTATATCGTTATAAGTTCTATTCACAGTTTTATTGCGATTGAAATATGCCCCAAATTGTCGCCACTTTCACAATGCTAAAAGTTCAGGGGGATCCATCACGACATTGAATTGAATACGTCAGAGCAAACCTAATTTTAGAATCAACCTCTTTTGTCAAGAATCAACGCTTTATAGTGAAAAACTCATAAATTCGGTAATACACTGGCACCGTAGTCGCAACTTTTACCCTCTGCGTGAGAGTTCCTCCGGCGAAGGACCTCGGGCCCGGCTTGCCATTGGAGACGGTCGTAGGAGGCGCTACTCGCTGATTCCCTGCTCCCAAATAGCCGCCACGCGAGAAACGCGGCCGCCGAACACCCCTCACACAGCTAGAAATAAAACCCATTATTTTCATCTAACAGGGGAGGATTAGTCTCAGCCGGGGCGACCACTTTGTATCAGATTACCTGAGGCAACTTGCACCGAGCGAAAACCTAAGTACACCCGCGCTAAAAACCAAATCACACCCGAACTATATTCTCCAGACACGCCCGAGCCAGGTGTACAATTTACTTCCGAAACAATATTTTTTTCTTGCTACTGAAACCACGATTTGGTAAATGACAGAGCACTATTCATAATGTTAAAAATGAATTTTAGTTAAACAAAATCTCAATTCAAATACAAATCTTAACTCACGTCTACCTATTTGAGGGCCCTGAAGTAATTTGCGTCGCGAAGTTCTTCTGCCAGCGCACTTCTTGTTAATCTTCTATCGCCAATCTTCCTTATCTCGGTCATTAATTCTTCCACTATCTCTGTTGTAATTTTCTTCACTCTATGAATTCCAGGAAAAATTTCTTGTTGCTCACACTCTATCCTTGTCCGTCAGAAAAGAGAAGAGACCCGTTCTTTGATTCCAGGGTTTTCAACCGGCGAGCGTTAATTTTACTTCTTGGCCATTCAACGTTCAATTACGATCCCCAAACTGGTGTTCATCGGGCAATTGAAGTCCAAATTTCCCTTCATCTGGGAAATTCGCCCATCAGGTGGAAATGTCAAAGTGACTGATATTCTGTCGGTCTTGTGTTGTGCGATTGTTTATTTATTTATTTATCGGAAAACAATCGCTCTCGTACAGAGAACCTAGTTTAGCTCGTAAGTATTCAAGCACCGGATAAGTGATTGTAAAATTTTAAAAGTAGTATTTTTGAAATATTCGAAGAATGAGATCTGAAGCGAGCACCTAAGGAGCACACAATCTAGCCGAAATGCAAATGATTTTTGTCGCTAAGCGCGCTGAATTTCGGGCTGTAATTGGCTCCTGATTGTATAATAGGTGGGTAACACATATCTAACTGCGATGCATCGACTCCGGTGACATATTATTTTGTTAGTTAACGAGCCTTCGACTCCTTCGGCAAGTCTGGAATACTTCACTTTCTTATCCGAATCAACCATATCCAGTATTTAATCTATCAAATACTTAGTGAAAAGATCCACAGACATCATCGACGCCTTTTTGATACTTGAAAGTTCAGATTCCTCTTTGGGACATAGTATGTAGGCACTTGCAACTCCAATATCAACGTTGTCAAAACTCTGTGACTTCAACGCCGCCTTCCACGCTCCAAAAAACTTGCCCGGGAAACCGTCCTGGAGAAAACTTCCACGCAATTCCTTTCTTTGATGATTTCATTGCGCTGGTCAGTTTATGAAAGTTCGCTTTGTCTTTGTCGTTCCTATCTCTGACCAGCAACTTAACTGCGGCAACGCCATCTTCTTTACTGTTTTCTATTTGCCTCAGAAACTCAATTTTCTTTTTACTTGCCACTTGTAAAAAGACTAATTGTGTCCGTGAGTTCATATCCAAGCAGCCAAGTCTGTAGCGTAGTTGACTCGCTGTACGCAGTCTCCTCGTCAACGCCAACTGCTGACATGATGCAGTCAACTTTTGACAAAGCATCATCGTGCTGGAACTTCGGCTCCTTCCATTCAGCGTATAATTTCTTCACGCGTCGAAAAACGTGTCTCTTTACCCAGCACGATGTTCGACATCACGTTGCCGAGAACTTGCAAAACTCTATGCAATCCACCTGAAAAACAAAGCTCCAGAAGCCTGTAAAAACTTAGACACACCAATTTCTCGATAATGCTTTCACTTATTCTTTTCGATCTTGGAGTATTTGGAGGTGCCTTGGCTAGATCGCCCTTATTTGTTGTAAAAACTTTCAATTCCTTCTACTTATCTTCATTGCTGATCTTAAATACCTTGGATTGCAAATTAAACTTTCTTTTCTGTTCTTTGTTTTCCAAACAATTCAAATCTTCCAAAGGTCGAACCACTTTTAATTATAGATAACATTTTTGTAATAATACTTTTCAATATATAGTGTGGTCCAACCATAATGCACGATGTTAATTGTGAGTCACACCTTAACGTCAAGTTTTTCGCCCAACTTAATTTGACATTTCTTTGTTTCAGTATTTGACAAACAGAATTGAGCAGCACGTTAAGGTTGTTGAAGCCTTTTAAGAAAATGGGCGTTCAAATCAAAATGCATTTCGTGCACTTCGTGATAGGTTTGGCCTGCATGATCGACCAAATCTGTCCACAATCGGGAGGATTGCGCGCAAATTTCAGCAAACTGGGTCTGTAGGAAATGTGAAATCACCTGTGCATGCTCGCCCAGTTCGTTCTGCGGAAAACATAACTGTTGATCGCGAAAGTATGGCAGAAAGCCGTCTACCTCGACTCGTCGTCGTGCCCAACAATTGAACATCTCACGAACATCACTGATGCGAATTTTGAAAAAAAAAGATTTGAATTTACACACTTGCAGGGTTCAATTAACTCAAGAGCTGAAGCCTACTGACCATTTCAAGCGTCGGAAATACGCCGGTAGGTTGGTTAAACAGACAGAAGGGAATGGTGACTTTACAAAGAAAATCATCTTCAGCGACGAGGCACAAACAGAATTGCCGTATTTGGGCAAATGAGAACCCACGAGTGATCGTTCAAAAGCCAATACATCCACAAAGAGTGACTGTTTGGTGCGGTTTATTGGCTGGCTGCGCTATCGGGCCATACTTCTTCGAAAATGAGGACGGCCAAGCAGCTACCGTGAATGGTGCTCGCTATTGCGAGATGATGTAACCAGAAATTCAGGTTATTGACCTGTACAATATGTGGTTCCAACAGAATGGTGCCACTTGCCACACAGCCACCGAAACAATGGCTCTTTTGCGCGAGAAATTCAATGCCCGTGTTATCTCACGTTGTGGCGATGTTAATTGGCCACCACGATCATGTAATTTGACATCGTCGGACTTCTTTCTCTGAGGATATTTAGAAGAGAAAGTGTACGTTAATAAACCAAGAACAATTCAAGAGCTAAGGGATGAGATAATTCAGCACATTAAAGACATTGAGCCTCAATTATGTCTTAGAGTCATTGAAAATTTTCAGAAGTATGCCATCGTAGCTGTGGCGTGCATTTGGGCAATATTTTGTTTCACACATAATTGTCATAGGTCTTTCTATTATAACAAAAAATATTAACATAATTCTCCGAAGACTTTTTGTTTTATTTACAATTAGCATGGTGCGTTTTAGTTGGACCACCCTTTATTTCCCAATGCGTGAAAGATAAATTTCGGAGTTAGTTGGAAATTTTGAAATAATATCATTTCTTATCTGGGATTCGATACTTGTATTCCTAATCAGGTCTTCGAAATTTATTTCACATGATGGAATTGTGATTCATAAAGACAAACTTTTCTTCTTATTTGGGAGATTGCTATTTACCGTAGTCCGAGTAGATATCGAATTATTTTTTCTCTCATCACAATCAACTTTTATTGGCGGGAGCAAAGGTGGACTTTTTGTACGTTTGCCAACGTTGGCAAAAAAGGTCCTGCTTCGGCTTGGTAAACCTTGAACTCCAGTGACCGCTTATTATTTTGCACTTTATCTGAATTGATGTTGCAAAGGAAGTTTAAGGTGAGTTCATAAGGTTTATTTCAGCTACAAATGTCCCCTTGAACAGCATGCTATTTTCTGGGAATTTATAAACGACATCTTGCATTCAAAATTTATCGTTACATACAGCAAACCGGACATCGTATATTCACAGGTTTACCATTATTTCTTTCGGCTGAGTGAAACGCTAATTGAGATTTTTCGATATGAAAATTCATCTGCGACAAAAGACAAGGAAATGTGGTCACGATGAATGTCAATTTACAATGTTGTATGGATGGCAATCGTATCCTTTAGTCCGTATGAGAACACTAATATGTAGAGAAATTCAATTAAGTATTATCAAATCCATTTTCATCTGAGTTGCTTTAAGAATCTTCCCGTGTATCCGTGACTTCGAGCTGTTGTTGGATAGTGATGAGGCGTTAGATTGGACATTGGAAGATGTATTCATTTATTCTTCAACCAATCTCCGACTTCTCGAAGAACATATTGCATTCAACTAACTATTCTATTTTAGTTTTATGTAATCATTTTTTTCCTTTTCGTTTTTGTTTACTTTTATTTGAACATTTTTATTTTAATCCTTTTAACCTTGGCTCGGGCGGTATTTTAACGGTCGCATGAAAAGAGTGCAAAGGGTTTCCGTGACACAACATCAAATATTTTTCAATCGAATAATATCAGTCTTATTTACATTTGTACGCCAATGATGTCAAAACAATATTGATTGGTTTAAAAAAAATTAAAGACATTCCAAATTTATTCCAGAAAAGCTATTGTTTAGCAATGCAAAAATTTTAATCCTCAAGTTTATAAAGAATTAACGCAAATCAACCTCAGCTTGAAAATTACACAAGAGAAGCAACACTTTTTGAACCGCCGTAAAAAGAATTTTTTTTTTTTTTGGAGTTCATTTACGCCTTCAATATATCTTTTTCATAACATAAAGAAGCTCTTTCTCATAATCAAAAGGATATAATCCTGAATTCACGCTAAAATAAACATGAAACTCAAATTAACGAGGGAATACTCATATGCCCATGGAAGATTAAAATACTTAATCTTGTTAGCTCCATTATAAATCGCCTGTGTAGTCTGTCATAAAGCTCATATGAGAATTACGCAGTAAAAAATCTCAACACAATTACAATTAACAGCTTTTTCATCAAAAAAGAAGCATTTACGTGTTTTTGCTAAATTTTCATTGTGTTGTGGGAGTTTGATTTCGACCGACGAAAATTTACTTTTTATTTTATACTTTAAGAGCCTCAACTTTGCAAGGAATAAACAAACTTTATCTTAGTAGCATGCTTTCAATATAAGAAATAAATTCATCAATAAATTTCGCAAACAGAAACTTAATTGTTCAGGAAGCCTTTTCAAATTAAAATAATTGCCTCCGCGTTTCGTGATGGTAAATCAACAGTCTATGAAATTTGCTTAGAGATTTTACCTTAATGAAAATTAAATATTGACACTGAAGTAATCAATGAAAAATGTACAAGGTTGTAACTTTCCATGGTGCTTATTCGTTAGAAATAAATCACCAGAGAGATTATTATCATACTGACATAATCGTTTTAACATCACTTATCGATGCGAATCTACAACTCTTCAAATCAACAACTGAACGTTCATGGAAAATTCGCGCATTGCCATTACAGCAATCAAATCCGCATACTTATCTCGCATCGCTACATCACTTTTCGGTTAATTGACGCTTATTGCTTACCACTTGCCCTTCAAACGCGTCTTCATCTAAGAATTTCCTCTCTTTCTCTCTCTTCATACTTTTTTCATATAGAAAGCGCTCCGTACTTACTGATATCCTTTTTCCCTCCAAGTTCCACATCGGCACAGTTCTCACCATTACCTTCATCAGCATCAACAACAGCAATATCAAGAGGAAATCCATGAACTAGCTTCTCATGGAATTCCCGCTTGATTGGAATCTCATCATCTTGTGCCACCACCATCGCCACCGATAGATGATATTGACTTTCATCCCCCTTTGCTTTAGGGCACTCACGAAAAGAAGTTGTAGTGAACTTACCTGAAAATAAAAGAAGCAAAAAGAAAGAAAAAACAATTAATAACGTCTGACATTTTAAATCACCATGAAAAAGTATGCTTAGCTTGTCAACTATGCTGTTGTAGATATTGCATGAGGAAAATGGAAAATTGAGGAAACGGAAGATGTGTAGAGGAACATGAACCGAGACCGAAAGGAAAATAGAAACGACGACGACACGGGCAAGTTTGACCAAGAAGAGCTTTTACGGAAGAGAAAAAACGTTCGAGCCAAAATACATAGAAATATCGGGTCGAAGAAAAAGGACATAGGGGAGACTAGAAGGTGAAAAAATTAGATATCTAGGAAAACATCATCTAGACTAAAGTGGATTTTAGTGTTGGAAAAGTTCTTCTGACATCCTTATAAATGATGCATGAACATGTGTGTCTGTTTGTACATTCTGAATTTTTCTAGGTTGAAATAATTATTATCTGTGCGGATAAAAAGTTGACATAGCCGAGGATCAACAATGACAGGCTGAGAGGAATATTATATTGGATGTGGATTAGTCTAGAATATACCGAATATCACTTTGATGTTCATTGCAAGGACCTTAAGTGATTACGTGATTTCAAGCTACACATAAATATTATTAGGTGGATTTTGATATGAATTGTAGTACCAAATTCATTGAGGCACATATTTTGATCTCTTTCATTCTGCTTCATGCAAGTATAACAGCTCTTAGACTAGATGCTCAAAACTCCTATCAAGGTATTTAACTTGATGCCCCACTTGTCTATCTGTCGAGTGATTGATTGGTTGGCTAGTTACAGGGTGTACTCTAATCTTGAGCCCAAATCAGGATAAAATTGATGCCGTTTTGATGCCTCACCTCTACCGACTCGATAAACCTTGCTGAAGTCGCTGGTGCTTCAAGTCCAACGTGATACGTTCAGGGAAGATAGTGATAATTGTTTTGTAACACCCCAGATATTCACAGAAGGTACTATGCCGGCCAATTATAGAATTCACGTGCCGACGACTATGTTAACATGTGTTATAATTAATAACCGTTTTGGTTGCATGGATTGCAATCGGTCAACTGCCTGACTCACAGCTATGAATATTAATTTCCGAAATTCTGATGCTGCAGAAAGTCGACCATGTCTTCCTGGATGCAATGCAGATGGTTAAGTTCACACTATCTGGGATGGTATACTAACCGCTACTGTGAAAAGAGCATCAAGAGCTGAGCCTCGTTTGGTCAGTTGGTATGATACTTTATTTTCCTCTATGTTCCTATGTTCGGGAGCCTAGAAAAGTCACTCGCAAACCGACTACTTACGGAAGCCAACTCCCCTCCGACACTGTCTTAAGAGCTTGGAGGGTTGGATATTCAAGCTAAAAGCCTTGATACCAGCCTGGCTATCCGAATAAATGGAAGCATATTCAGAACCTCCGATATTTTTCGAACGCTAAGACTTTCATTAGGCAACTTTTCTAGAAATGTTGATTATCGTTTTTGAGGAAATTCAAGAAAGAAAAATATGGTGATGAAGTGCTAATAGGACCAAAGGTTACTTTCAAGAATTGGGAATGTGCTATACGAAGCATTATAAAATTATCTATGTGTATAGCAATCTGTTATCGACAGTTTCTTCGCCACTATCAAAGAATCGGCCCAAGATGAAAATATCTATCTAAGAAGTTACGTCACCGAAAAATTCGAAGGCAACTCTCCTCGTATGCAGACCCTTGAAAATTATTTTTCACCAGAGGTAATCAACATTGATATAAAACCAGATTTTGAGTGATAAGTCATGTTGACATCTTGTTCCAAATTAATTTTTATTTTAACAGTAAATTTATACAATTCACAATTGTTACTTAACTATACTAAAGTATGGTATTAATGCTGTTGCCAATTGTTATACCATTAATTTTCATTTTAACAATATTAGGTATTATGCAACATCTCCCTTTCTAATTTCATAATACATCTTCGAACATGTTACATAATGTACTTTATTTTATTTCAATTAGTTGCTTCTTACTAAATGAATGTTTATAATCGCAAATAGTAACTGAATTCATAATTGATCTGTATTATAATCTCAAAGCTAATATATATATATATATATATATATATATATATATATATATATATATATATATATATATATATATATATATATATATATATATATATATATATATATATATATATATAATAGAAAATATTAACATAATTCTCTGAAAACTTTTTGTTTTATTTACAATTAACATCGTGCGTTTTGGTTGGACCACCCATTATTTAATTGTTAGGAAACCTGGACAATAACCTAGGACCGGATTGGATAAACGGCAATGACTATTGCAACGTATGAAGGACTTTTCTTCTGGAGCTTGGAATACTAAATCATTGACAGGACCCGGTACAAGCGACAACTTCTAGTTGAAATAAATAAATACAGGATCAATATCCTCGCAATACAAGAAACCAGATGGCATGATGAAAACACATTTGACATGTGACCGCACATCCTGTTCAAAAGAGGAAAGTCGCAAGGAAGCCGTGAGTTCGGAGTGGCTTTCATTGTTGACAGCATATTTAAACAAATTATCGATGACTTCAAGCTCGTTAACGAAAGGCTCAGTGCGATTCGTATCAAGACCCCATCTAAATAGCCTTCTCCATCACCTTTGGTGCAGAATAAAGTATGGTCAGAACAACAGTTGCTAGAAGACTACGCTGTACGAAATCATGCTTAACTTTGGCGTCCCAACATAGTCCACATCGTCAAAGGTAAGATGCTAAACACAGAGCCCTAAGTCAATGTTTTTTAATATTGCACTCTAACATCTCATACGAAATACTATAGCTGAAACCTCTGGTACACTAAGGTTCAAGTTCACACATTTGATTACATATGCTGATGACATCAATATCAAGACATGTTCAATCTCAGATGCTAAAGGAGCATTTTTGAGCCTAAAATCCGAAGCAAACCAAATTGGCCTACGAGTCAATAAAAACAAAACTAAATTCATGAATCAAATGAGGAAGAAAACTCCAGTCCAACAAAACCTAACCGAAGGAGACTATAACCTTGACAGTATGAGTACTCTTCGGTCACATGTCAAATGTGTTTTCATCATGCCATCTGGTTTCTTGTATTGCGAGGATATTGGTCCTGTATTTATTTATTTCAACTAGAAGTTGTCGCTTGCACCGGGTCCTGTCAAGGATTTAGCATTCCAAGTTCGAGAAGAAAAGTCCTTCATACGTGGCAATAGTCATTGCCGTTTATCCAATCCAGTCCTAGGTTATTGTCCAGATTTCATAGCAAGTCAATAATGGGTGTTCCAACCAAAACGCACGAAGTTAATTGTAAATAAAACAAAAAGTTTTCAGAGAATTATGTTAATATTTTTTATTATACATAATAAATGTATCTATGACAATTATGCGTGAAACAAAATATTGTCCAAATGCTCGCCACGGCTTGTGGTATACTTCGATACGATGGTCCATATTTTCAATGACTCTGAGACATACACGTCGCGTTCCAAAATAAAAGAGACTTTTGTCAAAAAGACTTTTTGGTGGCGCCATCTGTGAATGAGATGCGTTGGAAAGTTACATCCCTCCCTGACTTCCAGTGAAAGTTTGGTGACATTCGGTTCAGTGGAAGCGAAGTTATTGCGTCTAAAGTTACAGTATGTTTGTATCATCTGTACAAAAATGAGTTTTGAACAAAGAGCTAATATTAAATATTGTTTTAAAATCGGTAAAACGTTTACCGAAACATTTTAATTGATGAAAAAAGTTTATGGCGATGATTGTCGATCTCGTGCCAGAGTTCATGAGTGGTTTACACGTTTTGGAGATGGTTGTGCGGACATAAATGCCGATGAATATATGGGCCGCCCTAAATAAGTGATCATCGAAAAATCCATCGTAATTGTGCGTAAATTTATCAAAAATGTGCCGAAATCATCGTTGAAATTCATGGAATCGGAGTTGAATATCTCCAAAACATCGATTTATTGCATTTTAACCGATCATTTGGGCTTACGAAAGGTCTGTGCACGTTTTGTTTTGCACAAGTTAACTGATGACCAAAAATTGCTCAGAATTCAACATTCGAAAGACATCATTAAAGAGGCGAGAAACCATTTTAACCATCAGTCACTTACCGTATTCGCCTGATATGGCCCCCTGTGACTTCTACCTATTAGGAAAATTGCATTTGGTCATGAAAGGAAAACGCTTTGCGTCCGTAGAGGGCATCTACAAGGATTATTCCGACATCATGAAGGACATTCCGCTCAATGACCTGAAACACTCTTTCGAAAAGCTTTTGGATCACGCAAAACAGTGTATCGGGGCCGGAGAAGACTATTTTGAATAAATAAACTCGAATTTATCAGAACAAAGTTCCCGTCGTTTCTATTTCAGCTCAGTCTCGTTTATTTTGGAACGCACCTTGTAACTGAGGTTCAATATCGTTAATGTGCTGAATTATCTGAATTATCTTGAATTGTTCTGGGCTTACTGATGTACAGTTTTTCTTTTAAATATCTCCAGAGAAAGAAGTCCAACGGTGTTAAATCACATAATCGTGGCGGCCAATTAACATCGCCACAACCTGAGATAACATGGCCATTGAACTTCTCGCGCAGAAGAGCCATTGTTTCGTTGGTTTTATGGCAAGTGGCACTATCCTGTTGGAATCACATATCTTCCAGGTCCATAACTTCAATTACTGGCCAAAAGAAGTCCGTTATCATCTCGAAATAGCGAAGATTATTCACGGTAACTGCTTGGCCATCCTAATTTTCGAAGAAGTACGGCCCGATGACGCCGCCAGCATATAAACCATACGAAACTGTCACTCTTTGTGGATGCATCGGCTTTTCAATTATCACTCATGGATTCTCATTTGCCCAAATGCGGCAATTCTGCTTGTTAACGAATCCACTGAAGTGAAAGTCTGCCTCGTCGCTGAAGATGATTTTTTTTGTAAAGCAACCATTCCCTTCTGTCTGTTCAACCAACCATTCGGCGTATTGCCGACGCTTAAAATGGTCAGGAGGCTTCAGCTCTTGAGTCAATTGAACCTTGTAAGCGTTTAAATTCAAATCTTTATTCAAAATTCACATCAGTGATGTTCGTGAGATGTTCAATTATTGGGCATGACGACGAGTCAAGGTTGACGGCTCTTCGGCCACACTATCGCGAACAACAACAATGCTTTCTGCAGAACTAACTGCGCGAGCATGCACAGTTGATTTCGCATTTCCTACAGACCCGGTTTGCTGAAATTTGCGCACAATTCTCCCGATTGTGGACACATTTGGTCGATTATGCCGCACAAAAAAATCACGAAGCGCACGAAATGCATTTTGATTTGAACGCCCATTTTCTTAAAAGGCTTCAACAACCTTAACGCGCTGCTCAATTGTGTATCAGGTTGGGCGAAAAACTTGACGTTAAGGTGGGACATACAATTAACGTCATGCATTATGGTTGGACAACCCTTTACTAAATGGAGCGTTGTGAGCACTTTGACTGAATCGGTTTTTGGTCTGCGAATGGTATTTTATTTCCCACAAACCTGCCGGCTTGCGTTGACTCCGTAACCCCACACTCACTTTAAGTTAACGTACTGGTGACAGAACTCAGCCAGCTGTCGTCTGCCAAATGTGGAACAATAAATAAGCCTCGCGGAAAAAAGCAACTAAGCAGCCAACATGCCCAAAAACAACATAACTGCGAATGAGGAAGAACAATTCAACACTGCCATTTCCAAAATAAACAATGAATGAAACACTGCAACTCCAGAACACATGATCGCCGTTAACCTAAATCTAGCAACGGATGCACCAGAAATGTGGTTCACGATCGCTGAAGCGGATTTCGCCGCAAACAACATAAATTGCGATAATCCAAAATACAGCCAAGCTGCCATTCGACATCGCTTAACAACTTTGGGACATAATCGCAAAACCACCAGACAGCAACAAGTATCCAACTTAAGAAGCAGCCATTCTCATCAACTCCTCAAGGAAATGATCGAGAAATGCGCGGCCTCACTAAAAATGCGCTGACCAACATAGTGTTACATCAACTTCAGATCTTGAGGCTACCGGCATCGCTACGCCCTTACCTGCTGTTGTCAGCTAATCTCAACGGTATTGTAGAGCTTATGACCAACACATCTGGAGGCTCCTTTTTTGCTGGGAACAATTGGGACACAGCACGGACACTGAACGTCAACTGCAAGAACTACAGGCTATTCTCAAAACATGCCGACAGGAAATTAGCACCTTGCAATCCACCCAGCATCGAGTTCAGAGATAGCTGTATGAGATTCGGCAGTTACTAAAAATCATATTGAAAATAATGCAACAACGTGCTCTGAATGACCCAAGTAACTATGGACATCGTCTGAGTGGCAGGTCGGTAGCACTAAGCCATAATGGTTACCGCTTCTACCATAACACGAGGGAACGATGCTCGTCAATGCATCCTTCCATGCAAATTTTCACTCTTTCCATCTACCAACAATGGAAACTAGACCTGCTGTCACCACAGTAACAGCAAATGCAAGATGCCCTCGCAAGAGCTCCACCTTCCCGTCATCGACTCCGCAACAAAAAAAAATTTCCTAGCCGACTCCGAGTCAGTAGTGTCATAAATACTAGTAAAACACATCAAAATCGAAAAAGGCTCGCCACTCTTTATGCAGCGAATGCAATAAGGATCAGCACATACGGCCGCAAAACGATTAAAATTGACCTCAACCTACGCAGAAGCTTTCCCTGGGCCTTCATTATGGCCGATGTCCAAACAGCGATAATTAGTGCAGACATCCTTACGCACTTCAATCTACTTATCGATCCTAAAAACCCACGCCTCATTGATCCATTTACGTCCTTCCAACTTCAGAAGAAACCGGTAAAAAAAGAACGACCAATATCTCAACCATTTACTTCATCCTACCTCCCCTATATGCGGAGCTACGTAGCAAGTACATCGAGATCACAAAGCCCATCTACAATACAAATCTCGCAAACACACAAAGTGCCCATCGCATAATAAAGACCGGACTTCCGATTTCAGTACGTCCTCGCAAACTCGCTGGAGATAAAATGGTAGCGGTTGAAACTCAAATTATGAACATGCTTCAAAATATCATAATCAGGCCATCCAGCAGTCCTTACGCTAGTCTCACACATACGAGGGCGGTCCGATGAGTACTTATCCTAAAAAGAAAAACGAAAATTTTTCAAAAGCGGCGAATTATTTCTCAACATAATCTCCTCTTAGTTCGATACGCTTGCCGATGACCTCCTCAATGGACTCAAATTTCTGTCGGCAAATAACTTTTTCAAGTTTGGAAACAAAAAGAAGTCGCACTGAGCCAAATCTGGAGAAAACGGTTCGTAGCCCAGTTGGTCCAATTTGGTCGTGGCAACGGCGGAGGTGTGAGCCGGTGTGTTGTCATGGTGGAAAAGCACTTTAATCTTCGCCAAATGGGGACTTTTTTTCTGCAATTCGGGGTCCAATCGGCTCGCTAATTCGGCATAGTAGAGCCCTGTGACCGTTTTGCCCTTCTTAAGGTAGTCGATGCAAATCACACCTTGTGAATCCCAGAAAACGGCGGCCATAACATTTTCGGCCGATAGGAGAGTCTCCATCTTCTTTTGAGCATGTTCGCCGAGTGAAGTCTACTGTTTCCACTGCTCTTTGGTTTCTGGTGTGTACCAGTGGGGCCATGTTTTATCAATGGTCACGAAATGACGCAGAAACTCCTTCGGGTTCCGCCTAAACAGCGTCAAACACTGTTCTGAAGTGGTCTCACGTTTGCGTTTGGTGTCCGGAGTGAGCAAACGCGGCACCCATCGCACCCACAGCTTTCTCATGCCCAAAATTTCATGCAGGATTTAACCCACGCGGTCTTTGGAGGTGCCTACTGTCTCAGCTATCTTTCGCACCTTCAGTCGGCGGTCTGTCAATGCGAGCTCGTGGATTATTGTCCCGTTATCCTTCGTGGTAGCAGTTTTCGGGGCACTTGAGCGTGGCTCATCAAAAACCGACGGGCGACCACGTTGAAACTCGATAAACCAATTTTTCACAGTTGCAGGAGCAGAGTCGCCGTCATCCAAGCGCTCTTTGATTTCGCTGAGCGATTTCCCTTCCAAAAACAAGAATCGAATCACCGACCGCTATTGCTTTTCTCCATTTTCCTAAAATCTGCGGACACGAGTCCGATTCGGCTGAAATGTTGAAAGTAGCCATCTACGGGATTGTACTACACGATAGAGAATCTTTTTTGCGATAGTGGCGCTATCGGGCGATAAGGCTAAGTATTTATCGGACTGCCCTCGTATATTCGACGCGAGTAAGTGTTCAGTTGTGTAGGTTTAGTACTTTTGGTGGACTAGTTAATAGAGAGAGCCACGGACTAGCCAATTAGGGCAACCTTTATCCGCCACCTGAATACGCGTCGGATGGGGACCGAAAGCCCCACACCGGAACACAATTTCATACAGCGTCCAAATGCCGCAAGTAACATATGTTGGATCAGTAATAGTATTCTGATTTGATCCGTTCATCGTCATCTTTGATACTATGATCATTGTTGTAAGTTTCTGGAAAAGCATGTTACCTACCGCATCAGAGCCAGTATCTACTCGAGCGATATGCATTACAGATTACGATACGCATTAATATGTTACAAAAGGTTGCTTACCAAGTTTGGGGTAGTATGAAAGAGATTTTCTGTCCACACAAAAAAAAAATACCGAAACAGGATTCAAACGATTTTAATATCCGATCACTTCACTTCCAATAATTTATCAAGCCAATCTGATATAAGTATCTTCGCTTTGCGCTATTTAACTGTCGAATTAAGCTTCCTGCATTCAATTCATGATTTAATACTTTCAATCTCCGCTACACCACCAACAACAAACTTGCCACCCTCCTTTCAATGATTTTGTCGAATTTTATTTTTCTTTCTCGTTGCTAAATATCAAACACCCTACCGAGTACAGTAGCCAAATTCCATTGACAACGAAGTGTAGCAACGACCAGCGAAGCTTTCAATATAAGAAAAATGGATGTTCTTAGACTTGATTACGATTGAAGACGAGAAGAGAAAAAAAGCAAGAAAAAGAAAAGCGGAAAGTCAAAATCGAAGTCACATTGATGTATGGCTGTAAATATGCTATAGGACTTACTGTAGGACTTAGAAGACGGAAGTTGGGAAAGTATGTAAGGAAATTTGTTAAATTCACATCAATTTTCAGTTGGATAGATATTCATGGAACCAGGGCAATCACTATCATGCCGGGTATTAAGGATCTTAAGTAGAGAGTTTTACGAAGGGTATGTTCAAGAGTGGAGGAAAATGAAAAGGAGATTAGTAATTCCATTTAAATTCCTCATCGCATTTGAAAATGAATTAGTAACGAAAGGAATTATTTTCTTCTTAAATTTTCAAAGAAAACATATCGCACACCAAGATCTCTGTTTAGATCTAGAACTAAGTTTTCTCTGTTTAGATCTTGAATTTTTCAACGCAAGCCTGAAAAGTAAAGGAATTAAAAGTTGCTTGAAAAATTAAATGTCCTTCCTAAAGCATTTTTAACTTATTTTAAATCGGCAAGGAAATATGATTGCACTACGCAAATTTATGCATCATATTATTATTTAAAAGGACTCACAATCAAATAAATATTCGTTTTTTCTCTTAATAGATATTTCATGCCAAGCTCTTGATGTCTCGATGTGAACGCAAAGTTACTGAACTTCTTTGAAGTTCTCTCAGATGAAATTCAAATTTAGCAGGATGGATGGTTCATTGCACGTACAAATTGACCGTTGACATTCCTCATCCTTCGGCAATTTTACCAAGACTCCAATGCATATAACTAGGAAAATGAAAGAACTCAAAAAACTTGTGCAGTTGAAGCAGAAAAATCCAGAGATATTGCTATCTTCTGAGAAGCCCCATAACGAATTGCCCTCCCCCAGTCTTGGTTTGAGCAATCATCTCATCGATTTCCTCTCGTCCTTCTTGTCGCTGCCGTCACACAATCGTTTATCGTTGGAAAAATTATTTCATCCACTTGACTGGATAATACCGTCATCATATATAGATATTTATAGCAATAAGACGACTTGCTTAACAGACTGCACTAATGGATGGAGCGAATACAAACGATCCAGACATGCTGCAGCACAAGGAGAACGGTTTCAAAGTTGTTGAAACAAGGAGTAGGAATGTGTAGCGCTGCCAGGATGCATACCTGCCGGAGCACCCCAGGTAGAGTGTAGTCAAGACCACTACAGCATTTTCTTCAATTTATCCATACATAAAACTCTACTCGTGCCAAACGGAGAAAAGTGAGGTGGAATTAAAAAGAAAATTGCTCTCTTTGCATATAATAATAGAATTTATACTGAAAAGTTGAGATTGCATGCACCAGTATGAAGACTCGTTAAATTTAATTTAAAATCTTCAAGACCTCGAACATGCTAAGGACAAAACGATGTCGCACAGTGCGAAGAAACGAATAAGAACAAGAAGGTAAGGATGAAGCAAATGAAGAAATAAGATTGCCGCAACACATGAATTTAATGGATGAAAGCCGATGAAACTTAAGGATTAAAAGAACGACACAAAAGCATCCCCGACAAGAAGTGTGCAAAGCTCATTGTCGAAAAATATGAATGAAAACTGCAAAGCGCTTGGGAATTTTCACTAAGCTTCAAAGACTTTCTTCGTCTTATAACAAACAAAATTTCTCTCAAGGAATATATCTTGTTGAATCGAAAAAGTTGGCGAAAGTTAAATGATTTTGAAAGTTTTTATTAAAATTCTCTCGCTCTCCATGGGTTGAGTAGAATGACTGGGACATAAGCGAATAAGTGAAAATGAAGAGTGGAAATTTTTGGATATAATTAGGGAAAAAAATTGTCGAGACGTTAATAAATAGTTGGCTCACTTTAAGCAGATATTGACTCTTTAAAATTACAAATGCAAAGTTAATGATTGTGATATAGTACTATCAATAAAGGACGTTGTAAGCCTAGAATTTATCCACAAGGCAGTGAGCCCGATACTATATACCCACGAAAATACTGAGGTATTCCTAAGAAGCTGAAAAAGCTGTGATTTGTCAAAGATAAAACCTAAGAAGCGCAGACCAGGCAAATCACATACAAATGTTTAGCACGGAAAAGATGTAGCAAGGCGAGCAACGAGCATACTGCAAACAAATAAATTGAGAATGCTATGCACGAACGCATTTAAATTCGCCTCAATTTATCCTGCATCAAAAATATGAATGGAAAGCAACACGCTGCACATATTTCACCATATAGGAATCAAATCAACATCATCGCCATTATCCAAGCATAATAATAGTAGGCACTTTTTTTTAGTAATCCTCAAACAGTCTAAGTAATAACTAATAATTAAACTCGGATGGTGGTTGCAATCAGACTAAATTAGACAATAAGAGGTGTTATTTTGAATAGCCCGCAATTTCGGTAGATGTCACTTTTGAAGCTGTCATTTTTTGACATTTGACAAGTAGAAACTACGCCATTAATGAAAATGGAAAGATACACGCTTCAACAACGCATTGAAATTATTGAAATTCACTATAAAAATGGTGGGAATTTGGCAGAGACGGTTCGTAAAACACGAACATTCTTGGGACGTCGTGAAGCACCTTGTCGGACCGCAATACAGAAATTGGTGGAAAAATTCGAGCTGTTGGGACAACTTAGTGATGTGAAGAATGAAACCCGTGCACGTCACTCAAGAGCACTCGAGAATATTGCTGCTGTAGCCGAAAGTGTTGAAGAAAACCCAGGTTTGTCTATTCCTCGTCGTTCTTTGGAATTAGGCATTCCACAAACGTCATTACACCATACTTTGCATAAAGATTTGGGTCTCAAGGCTTATAAAGTTCAGTTAACACAAGAACTCAAGCCGGTCGATCATCAACTACATTGTGTTTTGCTGATTGGGCCCTTGAAATGCATGAAAATTATCCGGAATTCCATCGAAAAATCATCGTGAGTGATGAGGCCCATTTCCACCTCGGTGGCTTCGTCAACAAGCAAAATTGTCGAATCTGGGGCTCGGGAAACCCAAGAGTTATTGTTGAAAACCATCTCTACCCTCAACGTGTGACTGTTTGATGTGGTTTATGGTCCGGCGGAGTCATTGGATCTTACTTTTTCGAAAGTGAGGCTGGAGCAACAGTTACGGTGAATGGATTGCGCCATCGAGAGACGATTAATGATATTTTATGGCCCGAATGGGATGGTATTGACCTGGACAACGTTTACTTTCAACAAGACGGCGCTACGTGCCACACAAGCAACGAAACCATTGAACTTTTACGAGAAAAGTTTCCGGACCGTGTTATCTCTCGAAGAGGTGATCACAATTGGCCACCGAGATCTTGTGATTTAACACCTTGCGACTTCTTCCTTTGGGGCCACGTGAAAGAGAAGGTCTACACCAACAGCCCAGCGTCGATTCAAGACCCCAAAGATGGAGTTCGTGAGGCTATCGAGGACATAGAGCAGCCACTTTGCGATTTGGTTGTGGAAAATTTCATGAAAAGGATATGATCTTGTAAGCGTGGTCGTCATTTGCCAGATATTATTTTTCGCTATTAACGGCATACCTTCCTCTTTATAATAAAATAAACATCCGATCAATTATATTGAAAAATGGCATTTTTCTTTTAATATCAAAATAACACCACTTATTGGAAAACCCTGTATTTATAAAGATGAAGGGAATGCACTGTAAAGAACCCTACAATGTTAATTGTTTTATTGAAATGGAATGTTTTCTATCATGAAACCAAACTTCATTAATGTTTGATTTCATTTATAGTGTTCAAAACTTTATAAACTCGCGGGCAATTAAAAAAACCCGTCTAGTTGGTTGTATTTCGAACCCTCCCATCAGTTTTTCTCCGTCTCTTCCCCTTTCTGTTTCTTCTGCACAATTCAATTCGGATTACAACAGTAGAATGGTTCATGCACTGAATAAAAGTTCTTATACAAGCATTAACTAGTGGTTTTCATACAAACTAAATTTTCATTACAGCTCGGCTAACCTGACTAGTTAGTCGACCTCGACTAATTGTCAAAATACGAAAAGCAAATCTGAAGTGACAATTCGAGTTTTCTTTCCCTTTTCTAAGGTTACAATATGAAAAGCAAATTTAAAGCGACGATTCGGTTTCAAAAGGCTATGTTGCTTTGTACTTCTGTGGTTTGTAGTACAGATCCCTGCTAAAGCCACTTACATATTCGGGAGGATTCTAGAATTCCGTCATAAGGCAACTGAGTCAGTTGGCAATTTTCGATGTCTTTAATAACGTATTGGTCATTTGCTAATATTTTGTGTATAAGCTACGGTCCGTGGTACTTGGGGACTAGTTTCTTATTCGTGCCACTGGTGGTGTCCACGTTACGAATGACGACACATTCTCCTACACGATAAGTTTGAGGCGGATTGCAGTGTGTCTGGAAGTACTGGAGGTTGCATTCCTGTGACTTCTGAATGGCGAAGGCAGCGCATGCCCTGAGATCATCTAGGTTGCGATCTGAGACTTCATCTGTTTTCCGGCTTAAGTATTCAGTCAATTCGTCCACAAATTCACCTCTCTGCTCCATCCCGAACAGAAGTTTACTATGAGACTTAAGTGGTACTGTTGATGGTATTGTTAATGCCAAACTCAATCTGGGACAAAAGGTTAGACCAATCGGCATGATTAATGGGCTCAGTAAGTTTGGTAACCATAGGTTTTAAAACTCTATTTACCCTTTCCACTTGCCCGTCGGCTTGTGGAGAGGCGACGGCAACTTTCACATGATCGATGTTCTGTTTAGCCTAGTATGTTCTAAAATCCAAAGAGGTGAAACAAGTTCACCGGTCAGTTATTATGCGTCTGGGGCGACTGTAATAACTAAAATATTTATCAAGGCTACTGATAACTTCCCGTGTACTTGTCGAATTAACTAGATACAGTTTAACATATTTAGTGAATCCATCTATAACTAACAATATGAGTTTCTTCTTTGAGTTGATAGTAGGTAAAGGCGCGAAGTGGTTCAAGTGTACAGTATCAAATGGTATAGGTTCCTTCGGTATATTATAGAGATTTGTTCACTGGAACGATGCGGTGGCAAGTACATCAAACATTTTACACAGTTTCTTATGAATTTTGCGACTTTTCCATTCAGGTTCGGAAATCAATAGTGTTTTTTCAGTTGCCCGTACGTTTTTTCTATTCCTAGGTGACCAATCTTTTCATGCGTCAAACAAACCACATTATCCTCCATTTTTAATGGTACGAACATTTGCGTTTGTCCGGATTAATTTCTTTTAAAGACAAGACCGTCCAATAACTGGTAACCTGGGATTGTTGTTCGCGTCCCGGTTTTGCGTGCCTTTGATCAAAAAGTCTAAGTCGTCACTGTCAACAGTGGCTAATACTTGATCAGTTACATCAGTTGTGCTTCCGGGTGATGCGCCTGCAGAGATGCTAGCATTCTCATTAGAGTCTTGCACGTTATTATTGATTCTCACAGCAGGATACATGAAAGGGTCGTCAGTGCTAGCATAAGGGACAGCGAACATTAGGACAGGACAGCGAGGGGCATTAGTACTGGCTTAGGTAGATTCGGGTTAATGGTCTTTAAGGATGAGTGTGATGAAGAGCGCAAGTCAGTATCAGTTGTTGATTCGTCATTTGAAGAAGGGCACGAAGTGTAGCACCGGCTCAATGCGTCTACATGACCCATGGATGCTCCGCTTTGGTGCTGTATTGTGTAATTATAATTCTCAAGCTCGAGGGTCCATATCTTTTATTAAGAATGAGCGTCAGAGAGTTACAATCTGTTAGTACTATCTTAAAAGCTTTGCCTTCTAAATAAACTTGCAAGCACCTCAGTGCATAAATAATGGTCAACGTCTTCAGTTCGAAACTGTGATAACGAGATTCAGCACGTGTGGTAGCTTTCGAAAAAATAGTACAGGGTGAAACTTATTATCGACTTGCCTTTGTAACTAGCATCAGTTTCTTTTTTCGGATCATAAATTGCTAATCATGGGGCAGCGGCAAACCTAGTGTGCAGTTCAATGAAGGCCGCGTTACATTTGTCAGTGAATTCGAAGGCTACACTCTCGCGGGTGAGCTATTGCAGCAGTTTGGCTATTTTTGACGATGGTGGGATGAACTTGCAAAAATAGGAGAACAATTCTAAGCAGATCTTAAGTTCCTTCTGATTCCTCGGTATAAGATATTGCGAGATGACTTTGATATGGGCCTCACTTGGACGCACTCCAGAAATAATAACAGGGTACCCTAAATGCTCAATCTCTTCAAATGCAAATCTACATATTCCCAATTTTAGCTCAAGGTTCTTTTCGGTAAAACGTTTCAAGACTTGACCTAGCAGCTCAATATGGTCTTCAAGGGATGCAGTTGCGATCAGTGTATCGTCCATGTAGACGACAATAGATCCAGACACGAGCATATTTCTAAATTTTTTGCATATAAAGCATTGGAATGCAGCAGGAGCATTTTTCAGTCCAAAGGACATCTACAGGTATTCATAGTGACCGTTTGGAGTAACGAATGCTGTGTATTTTACAGATTCAGGTGTATTCTAACTTGATGGAATCCATTAAGCAGGTCCAAAATTGAAAAGAACTTCTTTCCTGCCAAATAATCGATGCAGTCTTCTATAAGTGGCAGCGGAAAATTCTCTCGTATGGTCTGTTTGTTTAGGGCTCTGTAGTCCACACACATTCTCAATTCACCGATTTCTTTCTAGCTAAGACTATGGTAGAAGCGTATGGGGAATTACTGGGTCTAATTATCTCTCTTCTGTGATCTTCTGCACTTCGGTTCGCTCGTGGTAAGATAATCTTCGTGGCGTGCAATGAAACGGAGTATCATTTAGGTGAACTTCTATCTGATAGTGATGGAGCGCTACAATGAGATTCATCGGGTTCAAATAGTTTTCGTAAATGGTCTTTCTAAGTGCGTCAGTGTGGTTTTTGCTCAGGGACATAGTAAGGTCTGACCAGGTTATTGTCGATCTGATCAATAACGGGAGCACCAGTGTTGGCCGAATTTTTATCAGTAGATCTAATGTTGTGAAGTTCATAGGTGGCTTCCTCAGGAGGTTTGTATTCAACATATGAACCGGTCAATCCTTTTTTTATTTGTCGGTTTAAAGACACAGAAATAACTTTTGTCTTTTTCAAACGCTTTCTTCTTATGACTATACATCTGAGTATTACTATCTTTGAATTCATTAAGGTAAATATTAAATTCCTTTAGGAAATGCCGGTCTAAGATTATGGGTAGTGAGTCTGTTTCATGTGGAATCACTAAAATAGGAATCTTTCTACATTGTCAACGAAATTTAATACAGGCGTCGACCTTACTATACGTTTTTATCGTTGCATTTCCTAGGCCACGGAGTCTCGTGTATTCTCCCCGTTTATAAGTAAAATTAGTACTTACCAGATCAATTGCGCTGATGGCACTGTTAGTTTCATCGTCAGTTATATCGCTATCGCTCTTCGGTTCGTTAACGTAGGCAGCGATGTTCGTGTTGCGAATAACATAACTCTCATGACTTTCTTTGGATTCGGGCAATCTCGGTGTTGATGTCCAATCTCCCAACATTTCAAGCACGAACCTGGTGCATGCTTCTCTCTGGTGCAGTTAAAATAGCGTGGTGTTTCTTTCACAACGCGGGAACGACAAATTTCGCAGCAGTTGATCTGGGTATCGTTGCAGCAGGTTCACGGGAAGTTGCAGCAAATTGGCGGGAAGTTGCGGTGACTTCACGTGTGTTAACAACACACTTTAAAGCAGATGACACGTGCCTTTCGTGTCACTCAAGTAACTCTTTCAGCTGTCGGACAGTGCGTACTTCTAGAAGTAAGTATGCTTCAGTATTGCGGACCTTTACACCATCCACGATGAGGTTAACTAATTCGATTTCGGTGAGTCGTGCGGGTTTTGCAATTCCTTGCATTTTGAGAACAGATCTCTGTCACGTCTCGTTTTTCTGATTCCAACTACAGGCTTCCAGTTGGCGGTAGACGTCTTGTAGAGTGAACATGTGACCGGATTCCACCATCAGTTCCGTTCGGAGGCTTGCATAGTCTGCGGCACGAGTGGTTATGAGAAAGCCTTTCGCAGTTCCCGTGAGGCGACGTAAAAGGCATAACAGATTAAAGTGATCATCTGTATTGGCGGTTACCAAAAAGTCATCTAGATCGAATACGAAGCTCCGAACATCATAGTGGTGAATATGTCGAGTGCTCGCAGTCTGGGTCGGTTGACTACCTGGTTCGCGTAGACTAATCGCATCTTGTAATGCCAGTAGTTCTTTCCTTTTCTTCAAAATCGCAATTTCTCGTTCAATGGCCTCTTCTTCGGTGACTTCGTTAGCCAAGGGGGTCGTTGAGACAAAACAACGGCTTTAAGGACACATGCGGCGGTTATAACATCGTGGAAAGCAGTTGTTTTTGTAGGTGCAGCGTTTTCATCGGCAATAATAGCATCTGTGGCGGAGGGCGTTATAGGAAAAATCGGGACATTGGTGTGGTCATCGGTTGTAACAGTGCAATCAGTAACTGTAGTTGCTGGAGTAGTCTTCAGGGTGGAAAAAGATCAGAAGTGGCTGTTGTGGCAACATCTGTCGTGATCAGGGCCGCAGACGGGACATCAGTGGTGCTAGCGGTTTTTGCAGCCGTAACAGCGAGGTTAGGTCTACGTGTTGTAACCTCAAATACGGTTTCGGGTAAATGATTATCGGCAAATGTGTCAGCTGGTTCGAACGAATCGTCGCTTTTAGGGAAACTTACACCCTCGCCTTGCTCTAGTGTATCGTAGAGGAGCCTCAGTTGCGCCTCTGTGGCCATCGGGGGCGTATCCACACCGGCCGTGGCGAGTGCCTCCAACCATTGGTTCTTTGTTAACCGAACCATCACGTTATCAAAACTGATTTTTTATGTACCACTTTCCGTGGTTACCCCATACCTGAGTTATAATCGCTCTTTTTTTAAAACTTTACAAACTCGCGGCCAAAAAAAACCCGTCTAGTTGACACAGCAGTTGTATTTCGAAATCCCGCTGTCAGTTTTTCTGTGTCTCTTCTTCTTTCCCTATCACTGTGCAATTCAATTCGGATTACATCAATAGAATGGTTCATGCACTGACTAATAGTTCTTATACAAGCATTGACTAGTGTTTTCATACAAACTAAATTTTCATTACACTTTCTTTGCACAGCAGACATGGCTAAACATTTTTTCAACTATCTCCTGTTTATTATACAGATATCAATTAATATTGTCTCCAGTGAAGCGGAAAAGCTTCCATCTAGTACTAAATAACACCAAGAAATACTATTGCTAAATTATCAGTATTTAGCTTACAAAAGAAAAACGAAAATTTTGGAAAAGTGGCGATTTATTTCACAATATAATCACTTCTCAGCTCAATACACTTGACCCATCGATGCTCTAACTTCTTCAACTCGTCTGAAAAATACGTTTTCTCGAGGTCTGCAAAGAAGGCCTCAGTGACGGCGATGACCTCTTCATCTGACTTTAATTTCTGCCCACCGAGTGATTTTTTCAAGTTTGGAAACAAAAAGAAGTCGCACGGGGCCAAATCTGGAGAATACGGTGGATGGGGTTGCAGTTCGTCACCCAATTCAGCCAATTTGGCCGTGGCGACGAAGGAGGTGTGAGCCGGTGCGTTGTCATGGTGGCAGAGTACATTTTTCGATAAATGGGCCCTTTTATCTGTAATTCGGCATCCAATCGGCATAGTAGAGCCCTGTGACCGTTTTGCCCTTCTCCAGGTAGTCGATGCGGATCACATCTTGTGAATCTCAAAAAACGGTGGCCATCACCATTCCGGCCGAAAGGACAGTCTTCGCCTTCTTATGAGCACGTTCGCCAGTTGAAGTCCACTGTTTTGACTGCTCCTTGGTCTCTGGTGTGTACCAGTAGAGCCATGTTTCGTCGACGGTCAAGACAAGATGCAGAAACTCTTTCGGATTGCACTTAAACAGCGTCGAACGCTGCTCTGAAGTGGTTTAACAGCGTTCTCATGCCCCAAATTTCAGCAGCATGCGACCCACCCGGTCTTTTGAGATGCCTACTGTCTCAGCCGTCCCGCAAACCTTCAATCGGCCGTCTGCCAAACTAGCTCATGGATTTTCGTCACGTTATCCTCTGTGGTAGCCGTTTTCAGGGCACCTGGGCGTGGCTCACCAAAAACCCTTTTTTACGGTCGCCATCGCAGGAGCAGAGTCACCGTTCACAGCATCCAGCATTCCTTGCTTTAACTACGCGATTTCCCTTCATTAAACAAGAACCGAATCACCGGTCAAAACAAAACTACGGGTCCGATTCGGCTGAAATTTTGACAGTAGCCATCTACGAGAATGTACTACACGATAGTGAATCTATCTCTCGATAGTGGCATCATCGGACGGCAAGGCAAAGTACTTATCGGACCGCCCTCCTTAATATACGTGTTGCGTGTGAAGAAACCTTTTTAAAGACTCGTATTTTAAAGGCACTCTAGAATAATATTCTAGCATTTCGGAAGCAAAGAGTCGGGACCTTTGTTTTAAAATAAGAAGAAACTGTTTTAATCTTAATATACTCGTATTGGAAATTTTTCACAATTTTGTATCTTTTTGCCAACAAATGATAAAATTAACTCTACTTAGCTCATGCAGACGTCACGAAAAATAGAGGCAGGAACCCTAAGGCGGCTCTCTCTGCATAGACACTTTATGCTAAAGAAAACATTGATGAGATCATCCCTGTTTCTAAGTAATTTAACAAGGAAAAATGTTTTGCCCTGAATATGTACAAAAATCTTAAGATTAGACCGTTGCTAAGTTATCGTAGGATATTTAGAAAGCTTGAGATCCTGCTACATCAAAACAGAATAGTTCAAAAGAAAATTACACTACGCATCCGGTTACTATCTATTACAATCCAGTTCTGTGCTCACATCAATGCTAACAGTGCTTGTCATAACAAAAACATATTGAAGAGAATTTTCTTTCAAAACAGGATACTTTGTTTCAATTGTACTCGTATGAATACTGACTCCCATTTATAAGAAACCCTACTATTCCTTCTATTTATACTTGTACAACTTTTAAAACATCCACGGGAGACAAGAAAATATCTTTTCAATTTGAGCTTATCCTCCTGCCTGTAACTTAGGTAAAAACATTTTTCTTTTCTTGACCAGACTACCAAAGAGAAAGATTTTATTGAAATCTTCAAGTTTCCTTCCTAAGATTAAGACCTCTGCCTGCGCCGTCTGACCATATTGTATGAGTAAAGGATGCCTACACACATTCTCCACCAATAGAAATTCTACTGGTAGTATCTTTTCCCAGGATATATAAAGTCTGATTTATGTGGGTATGGTGTACATACTCGTATTTCTGTACTTACACACATGTGAAAGTTTTAGTTTTGTTTATCGTTTAGCTCTGAGAAATATAGCATGTGTATGTACAATGAAATACAAAGCTTACGTATCTCCCTTTAACGGCTATTACACAAAGGATAAGATATATTTTACTACATACAAAAATTTAGTTTTACGATTCTTAGTAAAGAGATGTTTGTTTTGCTTTGATGCTAGAGAATTTCCAAGATGATGAAATTGTTTTGGTTTCATTTCAAATAAATGAAAATTGTTTTGCAATTCATACAAGCATAAGAAAGAATTTAATTTCTTTATGTTGTTGTGTTTTGAGATGGCGGAGTGGGTGAAATTCTTTAGTAAGTTGATTTGAAAGTTTTCGTGTGGGAAAAAGCATGAATGGTGAGTAGGCTGAAGAGAATAAAATAAGGAATCAACCTTTGAAAGCTTTTGTAACGTGAATTAAGAAAAGAAGGCAGTCACCATGACAATAGCAGTTGATTCTAATAGAATCTCTTTGATTGTTCAGTTACAGGAAATAAGCTAAAATCATTACGCAGAATAAACAAGTTGGATGGACAGAAAACTACGTTCATGTTAGAAGGGTTTTGTATTTAACATATAATATGCAGATACATAGAATTATTAAACTAAAGAAAAACTTTAATGACATGAGGGGGGTGCGCGAAAATGTTGTACATTCTAATCTAAAGACCTGTTTTGAAAAGATATCATGTGGACCTTTCATATGACATAATATTCGATTGCACTATAAAAGAAAAAAAAATTTGAATTCTCTGAAAATTTTTTCACCCCAAAACATTCACGAAATCATCACCTTTGACCTTTCCACAAAGTTTGATGGCTGTAGCTTCTATAGTTTTAGACAAAAAATGCTGTGACATACAGGCGCATGTCGTGATTTCAATAAGGTTTTAACTTTAGTAGAAATCTCTAAAAAGGACCAAATTAAGGGATTCATGATGCATATTGAAATTACTTTTTTTGTCTATTGCTTAAAATAGATGAAGTTCATATTACAAATTGAGTAGGCAAATTTTGGCTCCTACGAGAAGGGTGATGTCATCAATTTTAGACATTTGTCATAATTTTTTCATTCTCTCCTTATCAGAAGCAAGCACGATTAAATAATTAAACTTACTTCGACTAATAAGCTTTACGACAATTTTCAGAGCTATCCACGTAAACCAATGGTCCATGATAGTTTCCATGTTTTGTCTACATTTTTGCCTCAAATTTCAAAAAACAGGGCAATCGAATTTATAAATTAATCGATTTCTATATGCATTATATCAAAGGCCTTCATAAAATCAACACATACTGAATTATAGACACAATGCTAGCTAGTGAATGGGAAAGATATGCACGATTGAGTTGGTTCAAACTGAGCCGATTCCCTTCCATTCGACGCCCCATTACTGAAGTAATAAATCGACTCTTATAATTAAGTTTACTGACCCATGTAAATCGAGAATAGGACAAAATACAATATCGCATCACCGGATTCTGTACACTATTCTGTTGTACTATATTCTTCACTACTCGTACACTTACGTGTACTCGTGGATACGTAGTGTAGAGTTGAGAGACTATTCAATGGATGAGTGCATTTTCGTTGAACATTTTTGTTGCCTGCAGCCAGCTTCCTATAACAAAGCCATTACAACGATCGAATTGAGCACAACTAGCTTCGAAACATACATGTTACTCTTACATACGACTATGACTACATTGCGAAATTCGTATATGAAAGGTTGTCGGACTAGTGACTGTCCAAGCATATAAAATTTAGACCAGAAAGTTAGGGTAGCTTAGTTGCCTCCATATGCATACAGTAAGGATAATTGGATTAATGTTTCTAAACTATATTCTGCAACGGTACGAAGGAAATTTCATCCCCCAAGGGATTAAGAAGGAAAAATAAATGCGAAATGTGATGAGTGTGGGTGAGGTATAAAAACAAGTGAAAGCAGGCACTGTAAAAGCTTCGTGCTAATTATGAATAAATCAATTAGCAATTCACCTTCAAAATCATGTTAATGGAGCTGAAGTTTATAATGAAGATGAAAAAGGAGAAGAAATTGATCTTCTTGTCATCAAAAGTTAAGAAAACGAAGCAGGAAGTTTACTCCATCCTTAGAGCTTTTCACAAACAAGAAATTTGGGTAATTTCGTTAGACATATCAGTTGCAACAAAAAAGTTACGGAATATAATTTTTTTGCTTTAGCACTACAGCTCCTTTCGGGCCTTCACTCAGAGATAGCTAGCGTATCTCATTATCTTGATCATATATATTGGCACTCGAAAAGATGATATGATCAGTACCACGCTTTGGCCGTGCATCCGTCCTCCCAGCTGCGATACGTTTTAATTTCAAATCATCACGTATCATAACAAAATGGGCTTAAAGTCCCTCCGAAGAGTTACTGGAAACAATTTAACGACAAACATAAACGAGTATTGTAGTATTCTTTTGCTGTGTCTTATTTTTGCTTTTTACTGAGTTTTGCCGCATAAATTCATGCCTTAAAACCGTCGTTTTGAGACCTTGAGTGATCTGGTTTACGATTGTGTTGAAGTTGTGGGTATCACACAATACAATACAAGCGTTGTCACTGTATATCACTTTATTTAACTTAATAACTAACAATAATCACGTAACGGCATGTAATCGGTCGGAATTGCGTGTTGCTTGCACCGAATGGCGTCATCGACTGACTGTTGCTTCTCAACTCATGCGTTGTTATCTAATTCTCTTTTTAGCGTCGCATCATTTCTGGCGGTGAGTCCATTACATCGAAACCTTGTAGCGGCGAGCTGCTGCGTCCCCACAGTACTCCCTCCTGAGTCATGTCGTTCACGATATGCCGTTTAGCTGGTGGATATGTGCGCGTGATGCTTGGTGGCGGTGGATTAATTGGTATCCAGGGCTTGGGCGATTGGGGCACGGTGGACCAGAATTCACGTTCGGATGCTGTGATGTGGTCGCTGCAGCAGTGGGTTGGCTAATTTCGGGGTAGCTGTTCGAATTTTGGACTTCTTCAGGGAACGCGGGCTTCAATCGCTCGGTGGAGACGTTTATTGAGCGCATGTTTGCGTCAATTTTGTATAGTACTTCTGATAATCATACTTTATGAGGGCCGGTAAATAGTTGCGCCCACTCGAAGGAAGACGTGTGAGCAATTGCTTGAGTTTTTGTGGGGGAAGTTTGATAAATTGCTGTGGTTGGATGTTGGCGTGGGTCGAAGGTCACTTAAAAACGTGTGAGGACTTATTGTTTGGTTGCTGGGTATGAAAAATTCACCTGGAAGCGTAAGCGTTGCCCCTCGTACCATTTCTGTCGAGGATGTACCAATGTCCTCTTTCACTGTGTTTCTAAGGCCCAACAACACTGTCGAGAGTACGTCAACCCAGGCTGTTCTTTTCATGGCACATGGTAGCTTGTTTCCATCGTTCAATCGCCCCATTAGAAGAGGGGTGGTATGATGATGTTCTGGTGCGTTCGGAGGCGATGAGGTTAGCTAAAGCTGTGAAAAAGACGACTCAAGCTGTGTGCCATAGTCCATAGTTCGGTCTGTAAGGCTCCAAACCGTGCCACCCAATCGTTGAAAAACGCTGCGGTGACTGATTCGGCCGTTTGATCGCTAAGCGGAACTGTTTCGGGCCAACGTGAAAATCTATCCATAATAGTGAGGATGTACTATATTTGAATCCTTGGCAAGGAGTAAGTGGTCCTACTATGTCAAGGTGGACGTGTTGAAACCTTTCAGCTGGAACTGCAAAATGCTGAGGTGAATTTCTTTGCTGTCGGCCTACTTTGGAGCGCTGGCACGGGATGCAGTCTCGTTCCCATTGGTGTATATCTCTTCGCATGCAGGGCCAGACGAAACTTCGGGAAACAGCTCTGTATGTGGCGCGGCCGCTAGGGTGTGATGGCTGATGGAACGCATTAAATATTTTTTTCGCAGGGAAACTGGTACGAAAGGACGAGTTCTTCCTGTCGATGTATCGCAGTATAGCTCAGATCCACCATTGAAGGTGATGAGTTTTAATTGAAGAGATAACGTGTTGTTCCTTAATGGGGCGTGGAGCTCTTTGTCTGAGTTTCGATGATGTATTAATTCGTCGACTCCAACGGACACAGGCATTGATATAGTCTCGAGGCGTGACAAGGCGTCTGCAACACAGTTTTTACTACCAGCGATGTGCCTAATGTCCGTTGAGAACTGAAATATGAAGCTTTAATAGCGGAGTTGTCGAGGTGAGGTCTTGTCGGGTTTTTGTGAGAACGCATGGACGAGCGGTTTGTGATCCGTATATATCATAAAGTCGGTGCCTTCTAGCGTGTGGCGAAAATGACAAATACTGTTGTGAATGGCTAACAGTTCGCGGTCATACGCGCTGTATCTCTTTTCTGGGGGGTGATAGTTTTCTTTGATAGAAAGCCATAGGGAGCTATTGGTAATTTTGGCGTTGTTCCAGGACGGCCCCAATAGCGCTGTCAGATGCGTCTTATACCAGCCTCGTAGGTTTTCCTTGCTGATAGTCTACGCGTAAAACTGCATCTGTCAAACAGTTCTTGCAATCCACGAATGCTTTGTCGATTTCTGGGGTCAACTGAATCAGTCGCTTATCATTGTTTTTAGTCTGCGACAAAATTTTATGTAGAGGGGCTTGAATTTGCGCTGCGTTTTTTACGAAACGTCGATAGAAGTTGAATGTTCCCAAAAACCTTCGAAGTTGCAATACGTTTACGGGTTTCAGGTATGTGCGGATCACCGTTACTCGCGCCGCGGGTGGTGAAATTTCTTTCTCGTTTATTATAGATATGTCCTAGATACTCGATGCTTGGTACGCCAAAAATTCACTTTTCAGGATTTAAAACGATTCCGTACTTGCTTAATCTTTCGAAAATTAAGCGAAGGTGTTGTAAGTTTTGCTCTTGCGAATTATAATTATGATCTTATAATATCACTTCAACCAAATACGGAACAAAAGAATAATAATTACCAATGAACACACAAATTACTTTGAACCCCCTTTTTGGTGGAATTAGTTCAAAATAAAGTATTTACAAGAAAAAATTATAAAAATCGCCAAAAGACAAAAAAAAATCAACTTCAAGCAGCTAAATCACAAAAAAGTAATTACACATCCTTTCTTTTGAAGCTGCGGAGCGCTGTGCAACAGGAAGGGGGAGGCAACTAACAAAACTTATAAAAAACCAAATAAAATTTACTTCAGCAAAAACAAATGAAATACAAAAAAAAAATCAAACGGCCACCAATCCATGTGTCAGCTCCTTGAAATCGTCGAATAATTCAATGAAAACAGTTTTTAAATCAATTACTATTACTTTCACCCTTTTTTATGTTTTCATAGATTTTGGTTTTGAAATAGAAAACAAATTCACCAGAAAAAAAGAAACCGTTCGTCTGGCCGCAGAATTTACACAGTTAATTTAAATAATTAGATTAACTCAATTAAACACATTGTCGAAAGCAAACAACGGCTTCCTTTAGCACGAACACAATTGTTGATGGACTCTATATTTTATCATTCAATTTATACCAGAATCACCAGTTTATCATATCACACTATTCTTTTTCCACTCTATTCGTCTAAAATCGTCCGCTTTATTCGTCTAAAATTCAATTTTCATTTTTTCCTATATTTCCTTATCTTCACACTTTTCTCCATCTCCTCATAAAACTATTTGTTTCCTACCTCTACTATCCCTAACCACCGCTTCCATCACCGCCAAAAATTGACCGAAAATAAAGGAAACTCCTATCCCAAACCCCAAAATCAAAAACTTTTCTTCCCGAATTGAAAATTCACTTCGCGATTCTTAAATCAAGACTTTGTCTTACGAGTTCCACTTAAAAACTTTCACCGAAACCACAAAAGAACTCTCTTTTCTCTGCCAACTAAAATCAGACTCACCTTTCAAATCAAGAATTTCTTTCACTCGATCCCGCAATCCTTTCATTCCCAATTACTGCTGCCGCACCAGGGTATCATAATCAACGTTCAATACACTTCGAATCCGTTACCCACACATCTTTTCCATATCGACAAACGTAACAATTTCCATTTTGCATTTATGGCAATTTACATAACCATGATAGCGTTTAGTTATATGCAAATCTTCATGTATATGGAATTAATTGCTTTTGCCGTTATCCCGAAAAGAGTGTTTTCCTGCGCTCGGGAGAATTTGAACCCAGGAGATCCAGCGGATCCACCATTCCCGGCGGACCCACCAGTCCCAGCGTACCCACCGGTTGAGAATCTGCGACGCTACTACCGAAGCCACCTTCTGTTGATTTCCCATTCATCCAATTAGCAACTTCAATTGGGAACCTTTCTTAATGGGCATAGAGATGAAATTTGTTAGTAGGGAAGCGTGAATGAATTTTTGTTAGTATGACAAATAAAATTTGTTAGTGGGAGCTCATGAATATAATTAGTTAGTTTGAAGGAAGAAATTATGTTTTGTTAGGGAAAAGGTATCGAATGAAATTATGTTAATGGGAAGGAATGAATTGAGTGTTGTTAGTGGGAAAGCTAAGATTATTATTATATTATTTTTTGCTTTTTTGTAATTTAAAATAGGGTAAGAGAGTAGAACTGAAATGATGGAGAAATAAAAACTGTAGCGAAATTGTTAAATGTTAATAAAAGTAAATAAATATACCGAGGAAAAGGTATATGTACTCAAAATAAAGTGGAGATGTCACGGCGGTAATTTGAAGTTTCGAGTGGGAGAATGCCGGCACGCCGGAATTCGCAACAATGTACCTCAAGGTGATCATCTGAGCCCCCTCTATACATTGCAGATCTTGAGGAGTATCTAAGACAAAAAATACAAAGGTTTCGATATTATAAGTAACAAAGACGTTGATGTTTCCCTGTAACGTGTCGTGCAGCAGAGCTAGTGCACGGGCGGCTACATCAGACATGCCAAATCTATAAAAATTGTACTTACCGATTAAACAGCGTAGCTTCTTGGCTGAGATCGGCTTCGGAAAATCGACTATGTCTTTGACCTTTTCCACTGGTGGTATGATGCCTTCACTGGTGATGGTGTAACCAAAAAATTTCACCTCCTGGACTTCGAACTCGCATTTTCAGCGGTTGAAGACGACGCCGTTTTCGTTGAGTAGTTCGAAAATCTGTCAGAGATGCTCTCGATTTGGCTATTCGTTTTCGGAGGCTACGAGAATGTGGTGCTCGGTCGTATGGCACGCCACTGGTGCTCTTCCGTCGAGTCGCATGATGCCCGGAAACTCTGCGAGAAGCTGATGGTACGCTGAGTTTCCGGAGATCACCTTGACGCTGTGTGCGCTGCCTTCGACAACCCGTCCACGGGACATGAGTTTTGTCGGTTTTTCGATGAGTCGGCAGTTTTTGAAGTCGACTAATAATCCAAAGTGTGTTAAAAAATTGGCTCCAATGATCGGTTCGGCCACACCGACAATCACGAAACTCCAAACGAAACTGCGCCGAAGCCTGAGCGTGAGTGCTGAAAATCCATGTTGCGATGGGTATTCCATTTGTGGCCGCCAGTTCGTACAAGGGCCACTTGAGCGGCCACGCACGAACGAACGCGGAATTACGTACGAATCGGCTCCAGTATTGATGAGAAACATTTTCTTCAAGCTTCGATCGAGGACGAGTCAACGGCAAGACTTTTGGCTGTTATCGCTGGCCAACATCAGCGATTGCTGTTCACGTTCCCGGAGAACGAACACGGTTCTTTACACTTTTTGGCGCTAGCACCGAATCATTGATGGTACCAATAGTGCTCGCTATTTCGCGATCCGGAGTTCGAGCGTGGGCGGCTGCACTGCGAGAACGGTGTGAGACTTGCAAGGCGTTAATCTCGTGCTTAATGATTTTCGTCATCTTCTCACGAAAAATGAGCACCATTTGCGCCATTTTTAAAGTGAGTGTGCTTTCAAACGTGGATTTGCGCATTGTTCCTTAGCTTTGACGCGACTGTATCCGCGGGATCGGCTACTTGACTGAGAATTTGAGACTGTTGCGTCGCCAGTATGGGTTGGATGTTCACCGGCAACCAGCTGGTCCAAATCGTGCGTATCACTTCGTCGATGAATGGTGTGTGTCGCCGAGGCCACGTAACTCGCATGAAAACTATGATTGTTTTACAGTCGCCCATTACAGCTTTCTTGAGTAGTTCACGCGTTTTATACGCTCACGAGGCATTGAGCCGCTTCACTAATGTGTTCTTTAGAGGTCCAACTGGTGTTATGTTTTACACTCCTCGGTCGTGATTCTCACCGTTTCGAAATAAAATTCTACAAGTGTGAGCGCGAACGACAGCGCAGGAGTTCCAGGTGTCAACTTCGGTAATTTCACCATCACTGCACTCTGTTGGGCACTGACTGCGGCTGCGTTTCCGTGTACATTAGCCCCCTAAGCTTCGTTTTCGTTCGCCATTGGTAGTGGCACTCAACTGTTATTTAATATGCCTCGTTTTTGCGCATTGCGTGTTCAGATTACGTTGTTCTCACCAATTTGTGGGTTAAGACGAATGCTGTGGCAAGCAAAATTAACAAGTACGGGTTATTTAGTATAACCTTTTATTCGAGAGTAAATCCGACCGGGCGTGCTGCCGCGCGTCGAGTTTAATCGAAAACTGTCAGAATCTCTCTCGTGTATGTCGGGAATTATTCTATTTATCGAATTGTAGGGATGTGAATTTTGGATTTTCCGGTTATTTAAACGTAGTTTCATTTGAAATTTTCTTTTTTAGTGTAGTGAGCACTACAGATATAAGCAACTCATGGCACACTAAACCTTCCACGTCCCACCAAATATAGGGTATAACATTTCGACCGTGAATGCAGTCATGGAATTTGATCAATTGGTTTCACCCTATTGAGTTTAGTTTAGGATTGTGGTAAATAAATCCCTTTTTCGTCGATAGAGAGAATATGATCTAAACGATTTTTTGTCCTTTAACTCGTATGGTACTCAATTAAATGGCTTTTAAATGTTTCCTGTATCAGGCAGACTTTTTTTTGACGACGAATCAATCGACATTCAACACGGGAGATAATTTAACAAGGCCCTGACTTCAATCCCTTCCTGAATCGTTATCGTCGTTATCACTTTTAAAGCATTTGAATCAGTATATGCAAGCTAGGTTCAATGGAGAATGATCCCCGTAAATGTTCACAGAACTTTTTATCAAAAGATAATAGTAAAAAAACACAAATGCTGCTCTTAGGTTCGAATCCAAACAATCCCATCAGATGAACAATTAACAGCTCTTATACTCTTTAGAAAAAAAGTCCCAAGTATGCACCTTTAAGTTAGTAACTGATCTTTTTTGAACTATTGAAGCATGCTCCTATCCAAAAGAGTGCCTTCAGTGAATGTATTTTTCTTCTGATATTAGCTCCTTAGATTGAAGTCTTGCATTTAAACAAACAAGTGCTTTTTGTGACACCGTGCGAAAAGAAACACAGATTATCCACGCACTATCATATGGTCCTCCATTGATGTACTACCCAAGACCTCAACTGCTTGACTTCAGTCACCTCACGAAAACGAAATAACCGCTTGACTAAAACAGGGTCCTCGGATTTTAATCCTGTCAGGGGACTACTACATTCTAATGAGAAATAAAGTATATTACTGATTGATTAGTTACTGATAACACAACAGTTTTAATTATTTCAACTTACATACAGGTTTAGTCTGAGAAGGGTAAGATTGGTTTAAATTTTACTCACTGAAACTTTCGGCTCATGCATCAAATTTCATACGGTTTACTCACCTGAAAAGAAAAAAAAATCACAATTAGTTATTTTTGATTATTCATTTACCAATTCAAAGGAAAATGGCATCAGGAAGGAATTAATAGAGGGTATCCGTACACATTCATTATTGTTGTGAGTAATAATAGCGTAAAATTTTTCGATATTAATAGACTCCAAAATTGGAGCCGTCAATTTTTCCGTTCAATGCTTTCAAAAAAAAGTTTAGAAATCATTAAAAATTTACGCCTTTATATATTATATATTACCGACAACATTTGAGGAGTTGGTCACAAAGACTATCAGAGTCTTGATGAGAACTTATCATGCATAAAAGGCTCGTCACATTTTGGCATCCATACCAGTTCTATACAAAACGCAATCCATGCTCAATGAGAACTGCAAGAAAGCAGAACTCTTTCATTATCCACTTCTTTCTTTATCACTATCAAAAAAGAGTAATCGTTTATATATTATTCTCTACATCTCAACCCGACTTCATAAGTGGGGTAAGGTTTCATTAGGATTCCAAAAATTAGCTTATTCACTCTCCCCTTACTTCTTTTTATTGTTTCCAAAGTGAATCAATTTTAATATCCCTGTATATTTCTTTTGTTTTGACGTCTTAACCTTTTCATTTTTGGTGGCCAATCTTTTGCATTTTTCAAACCACTTTTGTCCAATTATCTTAGACAAGCTTTCCAACTTTTTTTCATGTGATCAGGATTTTTTTACTATGTTTTAATTCTATGAGGAGCCTCCGACTCATGGCCATTTGAATTTAAACTGCGCGCGTCGAAGGATTTGGAGAATTATTTTTTTTAAGGTTGGTAGTACTGTCAGTGACATCTATGTCAAATTTACATGTCGAAATATTCATTAGTGTTTGAGATACGCGTCGTTTTGTGAGCTACTAAAAGTGAGTTTTCGTTTTTTGCGATGTCGAAATTTGTTGAATTTGCATTAAATTTTGTTTTCGGAATCAATTTTCTGCTGCGGATACGTTGAGGATGGTGCTGAAAGCCTTTGGTGATGAGGCTATGTCTAAAAAAATGTTTACAAGTGGTATAGTGAGTTCTAAGCCGGCCTTGAACGTGTCGAAGACGAAGAGCGTCCTGGGCGACCATCAACCTCAACCGACGAAGCTCACGTCCAACAAATCAAATATTTAGTGTTGGGAAACCGTCGATTAACGATTAGAAACCTTGCGGATGAGGTTGGCATATCGAAAGGCTCGGTCAATACCATTTTAAAGGATGTTTTGGGCGTCAAGCGCGTCAAATCTCGACTGGTACCGAAAACATTGAATTTTTTGCAAAAAAAAGTATCGCGTTGAAGTGTGTGAAACGATGCTTTCTGACTATGAGGACAAGATGAAACGCATTATCACTAGAGACGAGATCTATGCTTACGACTCCGAAACAACCGATTAATCGAGCCAAAAAATGTTGACTGTTTTCTTCGATTATAGTGGTGTTGTGCATTATGAACTCCTTCCGCCGGGCCAAACAGTCAACAAGGAATATTATTTGAACGTTATGCGTCGTTTGCGTAACGCTATCCACCAAAAGAGGCCGGAATTGTGGAAAGATAATTTCGTAATTCGTGATCATTTCGCCAAAAACTCAACCCATATCGTTCCGCAACCACCGTATTCACCTGATCTGGCACCGTGCGACTTTTGGCTGTTCAGCAAGCTCAAAAGACCGCTCCGGGGACACCGTTTTGATACGATAGAGGAAATTCAAGCTGTGGCGAAGACGGAACTGAAGGCCATACCGGAAAGTGACTACAATCAGTGTTTCGAAGATTGGAAAATCCGTTGGCGTAAGTGCATTGCATCGGGAGGGGATTACTTTGAAGGGGATGAAATTGATTTTGAAGAATCAATAAAGAATATTTTTTAGGCACAGTAGTAAAACTACACTGCAGTCACTGAATCTTACCGGACAGTATTTTAAAGTAACAATAATTTATTTCAGACAAACGTCATTAATCTCAATAAGTTTGAATTTGTCTGAACCCCTGTTTAAGCTTTAGAATCAAGAACGGAATAAAAAGATTATAGCACCGCGTCGTCGCGAACTTAGAGCCTTACGCATGAGCAGCCATTAATCTACCCATTACGAAAGAAATAAGTCAATGTACCAATATAAGGTTCTAACTTTGTTTATCTGACAGAAAAACGATGGAAATGAACAGAAAAGGAGAAAAGGAAAATTTATTTTGAATAAAGAAAAATTATAAAGCTAAGTAAAAACATATATCAAAAGAAAAAGTGTCTAAGCTTTGGAAAATTATATCTCTAATTTCTTAAAATTTAGCGTAACTCCTATTTGCTTTTAAGAATTCAAAGTATAATGATCTCCTGCTCTGGCTTCACCGATACGGTCTTCCATTATGTTTGTGGCTTGGGTTTCATGCTTTATCTAAATTGCAATATATTTACATCCTGCTTTTAAATATTATCCTAGAAGCTCCGCACATGAACACAACCATTTTCCACGGAGCTATTCAATGCTTTACCAATTCGCTAATTAATCCTCATGCTCCTGCATCCGTTTTCCATAACATTATTATCCCAAGGCTGTGCAAGTCAATTTGAAATGAATACCTCAACTTCTTCCCAACTTCTTTTACAATTTTAATTTTTACAGCTTTCAATTTCTAGAGCTTACTTACTTATATATACATCTCTCAGACTACATAAACCAAATCATATTCAGAAGTAACATACTATACTCGTATGTAGTATACTATCGCATCGTCTGGCGGCTTCATGGCTGCTGCGGCTTCTAGCTAAGACAATGGACCAAACGGCACATCGACGTCGGCAGCGCGTTTTTCTTATACGAGTAGAACAGAAAAATTCCACAGTTTACCATTTAAACATTTTAGCTACTATATGCCGCGCACTCAACTTGCAGTTAGTCAGCACATCTAGGATAGAATGCATGAATGAATAAATTTCTTTGGTGTTGTTGGTTGATGGGCATGATGATGATGGCACGACGAACCATCAACATCTTTTCATCATCAAAGCCACTTTGGAATATTTTTCAGAGGATACTCAAGAACGACTGAATTTATATTGCTGTATCTCAAAGGATGTAGCAGGATATGAGTGGCAAACTGCAAGGATGAAAAAATTGTTTGCATTTAGTGATGATTTTTTTTTGCAACTTCCTTATTTCTTGGTTATAACTTTAAGGTTAGTACGAGTATATGCATACTTTCTAGTGTTAATATTTAAACAATGGCTTTCTTTTGAAGCTTTTATTTTTTAACGGTCGATATGGAGGGTCGGGCAGAATACAGTCCTTAGTTTCAAAAAATCACTGAGGGTCCTCGGATCGAAGGGAGCACTACCATTTTCTGTAGTCACTATGCCGTTGTCAGGTGGGCAACGGATCTTTGTTGTGGCTATGCAGAGAGCTTTTTAGGATTCACTCCAAAATCGAAGAGTATTGCGAGAAACATGACGCAGAAACCATCTGGTTCCAGCAAGATGAACAATTTTGCCAGAACTCTTTTCCGGTCGTCTGATCTCTTTGCCGGGGGATGTTCTATGGCCCCTTCGCTCCACTGATTTGACTCCACGTGACTTGTTCCGTGAGAACACATCCAACCTGAAGTAAACAAACGTCAGCCTTGAGCTCTTGAAGCTCTGAAGGGGATAGAGGACGTCATCGCTGAAATTCGGCAAGATATGCTGGGAACATTACCCGAAAACTTCTTCCAAAGGCTCAATGTGTGTATTGTTCACCAATTAGACAATATCATTTTCAAGACATCATGAAAAAACGGTGTCATGTGTAATTTTGAGCTTTAAAAACCTTTTTTATGTGTCTTGAAGCCTTCCTTTTCAATTCACCCTTCAAATCCGGGACTACATTCTGCCCCAATCTGTACATGAGGGTTTCTAAAAGCGATGTGTTTTGTAGTTTAGAATTCGTTCAAGCTACATAAAATAACCTTTTTAACCCTCCGCACAGCTCCAGGCCATCCGAGCCTATATACAGGGTCTGTATAATAAGTAACCGGACTGAGCCTGCCCCGCGCCGTCAAAGCGTCTGCCAACCGGTATCTGGTGCTGTAGTGGTGGTGGGGGTCTAGGTAAAGGGAACCGGGTTGCAGCAGTTGCCTCCAAGCGCTTGGAGAGATAGCATCGAGCGAGAGCGGAGTGCGTGTTCAGTTACGTCGTCGGAGTGAAAATGAAGCGTACGATCGAGCAACGTATTAGCATCAAATTTTGTGTCAAACTCAAGAAAACGGCCACGGAAACTCTTCAAATGATTCAAAAGGCTTACGGTGAGGATGCTCTATCCATAACTCAAGTGTTTCAGTGGCACAGAAATTTCCGGGAGGGCCGCTATGACGTCCATGACAAACAGCGCGTCGGTTCTCTATCAACGAGTCACACGGACACAAATGTGCAAAAAGTGCGTGATGTGTTGAACAGTGATCGTCGTCTTACCATTCGGGCTGTCGCAGATGAGGTTGGAATTGATAAGATGACCGTTCACAACATTATTAAGAACGATCTGGGCATGAGGAAGATCTGCGCGAAGCTGGTACCCAAACACCTGAGTGATGAGCAAAAGGAGCGTCGTGTTGCTGTCGCTTCGGAAATCCTTGATCGACTGCAAACTGAACCAGAGTTCTTACAGACCGGATATAGCACCAGCGGACTTCTTTCTGTTCCCCAAGATCAAGAGACACCTTAAGGGGACGCGGTTCGGGACTCTGGAAAACTTTCAACGTGCTACGACGAGAGTTCTAGACAGCATCGAGGTTACCGACTTCCAGGGAGCGTTCGAGGAAAAACCCGGTATCAGCGTGTTATCGACTGCAATGGAGACTACTTTGAAGATTTCTAAGGAAAAATTGTACATATTTTGCCAATAAAAAATTTCCTGAGGTCAGTCCGGTTACTTATTATGCAGACCCTGTATGTCTGCAGAGAGCTTCCATTGGCCCCACCAATTCTGGATGAAGTTTGTTCCACCATCGAAGCTCAAAAGAATAATAAAGCGCCGGGCATCGATGAGATTCCAGTGGAGCTCATCAAATATGGTGGCAGAAGTGTTCATCACGCTATTCACAATGTCATCCAGTACATTTGGCAACAAGAACATATGCCGAAAGAGTGGAGCCAATCAATTATATTCCAAAACCACAACAAAGGTGACAGGCAACAGTTCAAAAATTACAGAGGTATATCACTACTTTGTACGGCGTACAAAATATTTTCAAAAAACAGAAAATAAAATCGGATCATACGCCAACAGTATTATTGAGGAGTATCAAGTCGGTTTTAGAGCAGATAGACCGACAATAGACCAATTGTTCACAGTCAAGCAGGTACTTGAAAAATGCTGGGAGTTCAACATAGACATACACTAAATTTTCGTTGACTTTAAGCAAGCATACGACAGTATTGATCGTAACGTACTGTACCAAATAATATTAATAAATTAGTCCGTCTTACCAAAATAGCAATGACGTCAACGACCTCCCGAGTCCACATCAATAACCAACTCACCGATGCCTTTGACACAAATATCGGACTAAAACAGGGAGATAGGCTGGCCCCATTGCTATTCAATTTGGCTCTGGAGTACGTCATAAGAAAGCTATTTGTCGATACACAAGGTACGTTGCTATACAACCCAAAGAACTGTAGTGATCGAGCAGTCGCCTAGGCAAATTGTACGAAAAACATTCCCGGGCGAAAACAATATTTATGTTTTGCTACTCAAAAATCCTTAAATATAATTTAATTTTTATTTGTAATAAAAAAATTAAAAAGGATGAATATAAAAATATTAACTATTATGGGTACAGGTTAATTCGTGCGTTTTTTTCTTCGAAAATTGAAGCTTTATTGTGAAAAATTGCTTTTAGACGATCGGGAATGGCTTGTTGAGCGACGCCGTGATTTTCCAAGTTTGGGATGGATCTTGGTCGAGCAATGTCTCCAATTCGCGATCTTCAAACTTTTTTGGCTGTCAATTGCCACTTTTAAACCGTGCAAACCAGTTCTGGCACGTATTCTTAGCTAGAGCATGCATACCATACACCCACCAAAATACGATGACTTTCGGCAGCCTTTTTTTTCAATGAAGAAGTACTCCCCGCCAAAACACTTTATTCGGCACAAAATTCGACATTTTCAGAGTAAAAAAAGTATTGTTGTTTTTGCTTCAGCTAAATCACACATACTGATTCTGAAACTATATGACAGTAGCTTTCTAACACATATTTGGAAAGGTGAATCACTGGAATAAAAATCAAGTTACGCTATCTGTTAGAAAACCGCACGAATTAACCGATGCCCTATTAAAAAATTACAATCAAAATTCAATGACAGCAACCTCCTTTGCAACGCAATTTAGAAAATGAATGGCAGTCTTATCTCGACGAAAAGCAACCACCGTTGTCGACAGGTAGGGGGTTCGACAAGAAATCCATCGTTGCCGCATGAGGGAGTCTCGTCGAGATAAGCAAAAAATTAGCGCCAAATTTTGCAACTGTGCTTGTCACAATTCTAACGATTTTTCTCTGAAAGCGACGAACAAATACTGCGTCGAACTAATTTGATTTCGAGCATTTTCGTTGGATAAACATTCGAAACGAAACATCGAATCGATTATACGAATTCTAAAACAACGTGGAATAAAAGTATGTGCTAGTTTTTCTCGATGGTGGTCCATTGCACTTGGTGTGAAGATTTTCTCCCCGACCATCATTCATCAACCTCAAAAACGAGCCAAGGACGGTTAAAAAGCAGAGGAAAAAAAGAAATTTTCGCAATCGGGACATTGACGACAACTCGATTTAGTGCAGATTTCGAAAGTTTGCTGTAGCAAAGTGCATTTGTGGAAATAGCATTTTCGGTAGTACAGAAAATTTTAATCGCCGCCGTCGTCGTCATCGATTGTAATCCGATTTGAGGGATATTTGTCCGCAAATCGAGGCAGTTTAGTACGAACGCAAAACGGTGTGCTTCGAATTGTACCATTTGATTTGTGGTTTTTGTGAGAGTTTTCAATCTTGGTTCTCGCCATCGAAAACATTGAGAGAACCATTGACGGCGAGCCTGTTTTTCCTGCCGCAAAATATTTTTCCACACATCATCCAGACTGACAACATATAAACGAATTGAATTCAAAAACCGCATTTTAATAGATAACTTAGTTATAAAAGGAAATAATTCGTCAGTGTATGAAGTTCAACTAAGGAATCTGATGGTTTTTTAGTTTAACTGAACAATGCAAGACACGTTGATCTAGAGAATGCCAACAGCGTTCTGAAAGTATATGGGTATTGTAAAATACGCTCTGAATTTACCAAAAACCTGCAAAAAAACTACAGGCGAACTGGGAAACTGGACTGCGCAAAAAGGTCCAGTGATAAATTCCAGCGAAATTGCGCTGAATATCTTCGCTTGAAAAAGGGAGGAAAGTAAGCTATAACCTTATCTGATGAGTGAGCTTGTTCTTGTTGTACTTCTCTGTCAGCCTACCAAGCTATGATGGATTCTGATTGTAAAACCAGGCAATAATCACGTGGTTACGCGTGATACTGACCATATCACGTCGAATACTCTTGCACTAGTGCGAGATTATTTTAAATTTATCTGATAAAGAGAAGGCAGAGAAACCTCAAGATGTACATTGAACCGCAATTCTGTATCTTTTGAGAAAACGGGAATACAACAGCATGTGTCCACGAAAAAGCAGGAAATTCACACGAAAAAAACAAAACAATTTCCAAGAGAACAGTACAAATGTCATCAGGAATAATCGCTATATTTCGTAATTTGTTAGTCAATGGGATTTCCCTTTCTGAGGACTTCAATTATAATTCTACATTATTGTTACCTCATCTTAGTTAGAAAATACACCTTTTTGTAGAATACCCGACAATCGACGTGCATGAAGGACATACTTTCGTAAAAATGAGTCGATTTTTGAATTAAGCGCTCGTCCATGCTAGGATTTTGAGTAACTTCACAAAAGGCTTTTTTGATAGGTAGGTTAATGATACTGGTAAGTCTAAAAAGTATTGAGTATATTTAAGTACATATTATCCATTATTATCCATGACCTTTTGCTATTTTTTCAGTAGAGCCATTATTCCATCTGTTTAAAACTCCTGTGGTTTATCGGCGAAAAACTTGGCGAATTGATTTTCACAGTCCCTTTATGAAGTGAATTTCGCAGAGACCGAAACAAATGGTAGTCTAATGGTGCAAGGTCTGGACTATACGGTGGATGCATCAAAACTTCCCAGCCAAGCTCTGTCAATTTTTGCCGGGTCATCAAAGATGTGTGTGGTCTAGCATTGTCATGATGGAAGACAACGTCCTTTCTAGTGATGAATTCTGACCGGTTTTTTTTTAATTGCTTGTTCCAATCTGGTTAATTGCTGACAGCACAGCCGAATTGAATGTTTGGCCAGGTTCTAGCATCTCATGATAAACAATTCCCTTCAAATCCCACCATATACACAGCATAACCTGATTTGGTGTCAATCCTGGCTTTGAAGTCATTTGTGATTATTCACCTTTTTTTGACCATGATATTTTCCGAACGACATTCTCGTATCTTACCCATTTTTCATCGCCCGTTATGATTTGCTTCAAAAATGGCTCAATTTCGTTGCGTTTTATTAGCATTTCGCAAATGGAAATTCGGTTGTTCAAATTTTTTTGTTGTTAATTGATGCGGCGCTCAAGCGTTGAGCTTCTTTGTATATCCAGCCTGGCGCAAATGGTTCAAAACTGTTTGGTGATGGATACTCAGTTCCTTAGCAATATCATGGCTGCTTATGTGTCGGTCATTTTCAATTTTTTGTAAGATTTCATCGACTTTTTAGTGATTGGTCGACCTGAGCGAGGTGACATCAAAATTTCCCCAGAACGAAAGTGAGCGAACCATCTCTTGGCTGTGGCTTTTGATAAACTATCTTGACCGTAGACACCACAATTTTTTTCCTGAGCATGCGATGCATTCTCGCCTTGATCGTAGTGATATTGTAAAATATAACGAATTTTTTCAAAAATTCAACACATTTTTAAATGAATACAACTTTTGACGCGCATGACGAAATACAAAACTGTCCGTATGAAAATTGTTGACTGGAATGTCACCTTTCAAACGCATGTCAGTTTGACTCAATCTGCTTAGTATTTGCCCGAGTTATGACAACGAACATCATCTAGTGATAAAAGGGTCAATACTTTTTAGACGTTCCAATATTTATGCTCTGAATATGGGGCTCCCAGGCACTGGACCTCTAGACTACTCACCAGACATGTCCTCTGTCAACCCGAGAGCCTGGCCTGGAACCTTCTGTCACACTACTTTGGGCTAAATCGCGTTTTCCCATACAAAAAGGCGCCATCAGATTGTGGGTTAATCTTTTCCAACGGCGACGAAGGGATAGAGATTGCTCGAAAGGGGGACCCTTCAGCCTCCACGCTTCTAAGCACATAGATATGCTAGATATGCTCCTTTTCATTGTGATGACTTCCCGGCCGTAGCGAAAAAAAGCTCTCTGCTCACATTCTAATTGGAGGGATTCTTAGATCAACTGACAATGGAAACATGTAGCGGTTCCATTATAAACCGATCTAAAAATCTCTCCGATTTGAATATGAGTAAAGAGCTTGCTTTCATCCTTAAGGAAGTCACCCCGCAGCCTGTCCCGTCTCTTGCACACAAAATGGTGGGGAGACGTCATCCTTTTCACTTGCACAAAATATACAATCAGGAAACCGTGACTTCTTGATCTTGTGCAGGTGAGATTGAAAACATATGTGCCTGCTCAGAGCTGCGCCAGGGAGAAGTCAGTATCACCATGCCTTGGATACAGCCGCGGTATCAGATCATTAGCTGGGATAGCGGTAGTCCAGCCAAGCTAGTTCGTCTGATAAAAATGACAACGACACAGACCACAGCGCAAGTACGGACCATTGTCCAATTAATAGGTCCTTTCAAAGCTAACACGGGACTAAAGCTAGGAGATGGGCTGGCCTCACTATGATTTAACTTTACTCTAGAATATGTCATCAGAAAGCCACCCATTGATACAAGACGTGCAATGCTGTATAAGACCGCATAGGCTACACTTGTTACCAAATTCTAGCCTATGCGTCTTGCCAAGATCATTCACGACCGCGAAAGATTTTCTGCTCCAACTGGACGAAGAAGCAGTGTAAATAAAAAAAAATGCTCACAGCATACAAAATTTAATGTTCGATCAACACCATATCGAAATCGTAGGTGGATTTGTATATGAAGGCGCTAAACTAACAAAAAATGCTAACGAAACCACAGAAATACGAAATAGAATTCAATTCGCATATAAATCTTTTTACTCTGTTCTTACAATCCTAAAAGCCAGCTGTTTACACGGTAGAATAGGGCTCCAAGTATACAAATCGGCTACTGTGAGTTCTTTTTACCTTTTAGGACTGCCCGAACATTATGTGCTACATGTTTTCATTTGTCAACTGATCCAAGCATCACCATGACTATACTATCCGGGGTGAGGTCTCCTGTTTCCCTGTAAAGGTCCCGTCCCAGCCTATCCTATCGTCTACATGCAAAAAAATATATGCCAGGCATCGTCTTCCTCTCCTGGGCGAAACCGACAGTCGGGGGACCGTGACTTATCATTCCTGTGCAGGTAAGACTAAAAGACCTTTGCCCGCTTAAAAACCAGGTCAGATAGTACTCAGTCTCACCATGCCATCAATTTAGCAACGCTCTCACATCCGAGATGAAGCGAGCAGTCCACCTTCTTTTCGTGCAAGGGCGTTGAGGGAGCGCTGTTTTTCCTCCCGAGCAACCTCTCCTTCGCGTTGTTGCTTCGGCGTAGCCAAATAGCTGTTTTGTTGTTTTGAACGCGTCTGGAAGCGAGCTTGTCCGCGGATTTTAGAAAAATGGAGTAAAGCAATATCGGTCGGTGATTCGATTCTTGTTTTTGGAAGGAAAATCGCACGGCGATACTGTATACGACTCTGCTCCTGCGATGGCAATCGTAAAAAATTGGTTTGACGAGTTATAACGTGGTCGCACGTCGGTTTTTGAGGAGCCACACCCAGGTGCCGCGAAAACAACTATCACGGAGGATAACGTGACAATAATCCACGAAATTATATTGCCAGACCACCGATTGAAGGTACGCGAGATAGCTGAGACAGTAGGCATCTCAAAAGACTGCGTGGGCCATATCCTGCATGAAATTTTGAGCATGAGAAAGCTGTCAGCGTAATGGGTGTCGTGTTCGCTCACTCCGGACAACAAACGATACCGTGAGCATTGTTTAACGCTGCTTAGTCGTATTCCAAAGGAGTTTCTGCATCGTTTCGTGGGCACCACTGGTACACACCAGAGACTAAGGAACAGTGGACTTCACCCGGCGAACGTGCTGCGAAGAAGGCAAAGACTGTGCTTTCGGCCGTAAAGGTTTCCTGGGATTCACAAGGTGTGATCTACATCGACTACCTTAAAAAGGGCAAAACGGTCACAGCGCTCTATTATGCCGAATTATTGGGCAGATTCGACGCCAAATTATAGAAAAAGGGTCCAATTTGGCGAACAAAAAAGTACTCTGCCACCATAAAAACATACTGGTTCACACCTCCGCCGTCGCCACGGCCAAATAGCTGAATGGGGCGACGAACTGCTACTCCATCCACCGTATTCTCTAGATTTGATCTCGTGCGACTTCTTTTTGTTTCCAAGCTTGAATGAGTCACTTGCCGGGCAGAAATTTGAGTCGAATGAGGAGGTCCTCGCCGCCATGGAGGCCTACTTTGCAGAACTCGAGAAAACGTTAAAGAAGTTAGAGTATCACTGGGTTAAGTGTATCGAGCTAAGAGGAGATTATGTTGAGAAACAAATTGCTACTTTTCCAAAATGTTGGTTTTTCTTTTGTAGACTGAGTACTTATTTGACCGCTCTCATACAATGGACTTGCTACGCGTTACGGATGGCCAAGCAATGAGCAATCAAAAGTCGGAAAGTGGGAACGCTAAGGAAAAGCTTGTTCGACTCTGGCGACGAAGACAGCGCATCGCTACTCAGTTTTGGAAATTGGAGGACGTGGTCAATGAATTGAGACAACTAGAGGCGCTACCTGCAGAAAGCTATAGTGCTGCAACGACGACGATCAGATGATTGTTGAGCATCAATCTTTCCTTCGCTTCGTTCGCCAAGAATTATGCCAATCGCTGAGGAAGTGTTGTCCCTTGTCGTGATATATATTTCCGGGAATTTTACAGTTAGGAGCATCCGGCTTTAAAGGGATACCACAATATCTTGCGGCTCGGGTAAGTATGCTTGCCAAAAGGAAGACACTTGCCCTGAGATTAAGCCCTTATGTATTTTATTCAGAAAAACGCGTATTAATTTCGCATAGATTCAAATCATTCAATCTTTATGCCAGATGATATGCTGTAACATGTTTGTTGTCCTATTCTAGTTTTTTTAACTCTTTACATGTTCCACTTACCGGAAAATTATTTAATTTTCAAGTATTGGCAATAAAATATTCATAGCACCACGAAGCATTTATTGATTTTTCAGCTGGTGTTTTGCATTTTTGTTTTTTTGTAACACTACAGGCCGTTTGTGTATCTCAGAATTATGATCAAATGAGTCGGCACTCCACAAAATATGGTCAGTATCACGCTTTGGCCGTGTACCTATCCACCCAGCTGCAAGACGTTCTGATCTTTCACCTCGAGACCCAGAACCGATGTGAGAAAAAGGTTTGGTATTTTTAGTTTTCCTCCTTTAGAAAATGGTTCAAATGAATAACGAATCAGTTTATTTGTATAAATTGTATAGTTTTTCTTTTGAAATACGAAGGTACACAAATGTGCACCTCAGGTTTATCTGTGTGGAAAATTTTCAATATTTCTCATTTTTCCGCGTGTGATTCCATCAAGGCGTACTTCTGGTTTCGGCTGTCGTACAACTGTCCGATGTTTTTTTGCGGTTCCCCGTTTGTGTCGATTTTGCCTGTTTTTCGTTAGTTTCTCTGCTCGTGCCTGGTTGCAGAAAAAATGGATCAACAGTTCCACCCTCATATTTGATCATGGCTGTTGCAACATTCAGCCTGTAGTCCATCAGACCTAACCTGTTCTTGGCAGGTACTCCTTCTTCGTCGCAACACCGCATATACATTATCCAGCAGTTGACGACGAAAAAATCTATAAAATGGCTAAAAGCGCGAATTGTCCACCTCCTAGTTCACATGGCAGTGCGATAATAAGCGATCAGCCTATCACTTAGACAAATTCCGCCCATGCATTTGTTGTAATTTCTAACCACGGCTGGCTGTGCCACATCTATTTTATGCTTTGTTGCTTACACTATCGTTTAAAGGTCCCGGCTGGTGCACTTCCTGCGCATGGGGATAAGAAAGTAACGGCTTTAGTGCATTTCCACTTCAAAACACAGAAATTCCCATCGCTTCTCACCTTCTCATCCCATTCGCCTCTTTTGAGCTGCTTGTCATTTTTAATTTTTTTGGAAACTTCACCAAACAGATTACTCATAACTGTCCCTGTGATGAACACGTTCTGTTTGTTTAAGTTCAAATAGTCTGCAAGTCACAGACTTGTGAAAAATCTGTCCGTGTACAAAACAGAATCTTGTTCAATCGTCCGCCACAGCAATTTGATGACGCTTCCACCTAAGCCAAATTTAGTCATGTCCTATCCTGTCCGTGTTAGAGCCAACGGAAATGACAAAGTCCAATGCAAGATCGCCCCTCACAGCCAAAACAAAATTTATCAACTCTAAAGGATTAGGTTTCGACGGCACATATTGACGAAAGCCACATCTTCCTGAAAATGGTATCATCTGCTCGTCGATGGACATGTGTGTTGACCGAGGCAGACTGTGGCACTTTCGAAGGATTTTAGATAATAACGGCCTGATTTTCCAGAGCTTGTCTCCATCTTGATTTTCTGCAGTGTTGTCAGCAAAATGAATGTGGTTTCGGAGTTTGAAGAAGCGATCGCGCGTCAAAGTTTCGCTTATGATGGCATGGTCTCTTCTCCAATACAATCTCGCTTAGGGGTAATTTAGCGTGCCCATCATGATTTGTACACCAATGAGATTGATCATTTCTACTTGACTTGTTTTCACCGATCGAAGATCTCTTTGCTGCGCCAAATATAAATTTGTTTGATCTGCCACCAACTTCCAAAACTCGAGGTCCAAATACTCAAAAAAGGAGCTCCTTCGCATTGCAGTTTGTCATTTGAAATATCCTGAGCACGAGAAGTCGTTTGCTTTGACAGCCAGAATATTCTTGAATTGCTACCCTCAGGTTGTTGCATTACATCGTCCTGTTCCTCTTCCGATTCCGAGATGGCGGTTTCTGCAGTATCCTCGATCGGCACTAAATCTCTATCATCGTTATCGGAGAAATCATCACTACAATTCGAAAGCCCCACTATCTCTTCATTCGTTAAGAAACGCGACATAATTTCTCCTGAAAAATAGGAAATCTGTCATATAAACAAAACTGTAGTTCAATCCTGAGGTGCACGAAAAATTTACCGAAACTAAACTTTTCTACCGGTTTCATAAACTTTGTCCGGTCCGTCTCCAAAACACCAAAAATATTAAAACTTTAACGCTTTCCTGTCTTTTTCGCTTAAAATAAACGTCCACTCGTCACCCACGGCCAAAAACGACTAAACATCCAATTCGAATGCTATCCTAACGATATTCTTGTTACATGCAGTAGCCATCTTCTGCAATTTTTATGAATTAAAAAAGATCGGAGATGTTCACTTATTGTTTGTTTTTCGCAATGGATGGCTCTGGCAAGAGAAAAGCGACAGTAAAGGCAGGTACACATACGTGTACCCGGGGTCTGAAGAGGTTAAACCAGCACGTACGAGGTGTGACAATTAAGTAATGAGATTGATTTTATGCGACCTCGAAATTCCCTTCCCCTTTCTCCCGCATTCTTCTCCTCTCGATTGATATATTTACCATTGCTCTAGCTTGTTTAGTTCGCCTGCTGTGTCGTGTTGAGTAGACGTGTGTTGGTGGAGCTCGTCACGAAAATGGAGAAACGAAATCAAGAGCAACGTGTAGCGATAAAATTTTGCTCCAAATCGGGCGAAACAGCTTCGGAAGCGTACACTAAAGTTGCATGGTGACAGTGCTCTTAGTCGTGCCCAGGTGTTTCGATGGGATAAAAAGTTTAAGGAGGGGCGTGAAAGCGTTGAGGACGAGGCGCGGAACGGGTGACCCGTCGAGGTGCGGACTGACACGAGTGCGCAGCGTGTGCGCGCCCTAATCCGTGAATATCGGCGTTTAACAGTTCGAATGTTGGCCTCGGAGCTGGGTAAGAACCGTGAAGCAGTCAGATAAATGTTGGAAAAGTTGTGCGCGAAGATGGTTCCAAACAACCACATCACACCGCCCTCAGCGTGTTCCAGTATTTGGCCTCTAAATGGATCGCCATGTTGCAACAGCCACCTTATTTGCCCGATATGTCACGCTGTGAATTTTCTTATTTCCTAGAACAAAATCGGTGGTCAAAGTTACCCATTTTGAGTCGATTACGGACATCCAGGCGGCCGTGCTGAGGGTACTCGCGGGCACCCCAGTCGAAGCGTTCCAGAAATGTTACGTAGCATGGAAAACGCGCTAGAATCGTTGTATAGCTGCCCAAGGGAACTAGTTTGAAGGGGATGGCAGAGTTGTAGAATAATTTTTAAGTATACGGTTTTCATGAATCAGTCTCATTACTTAATTGACACACCTCGTATCATAACTGAATGGACTTATAGTCCGTCCGAAGAATCACTCGAACTAAATCTTGTTGCCGCCAGCGAGAATCGAACCAGGAACCTTTGGCTCACTGGATGAGTGCTCTAACGTACTATGGCAATGAACATATCGTGCTTATAAAAAGTTCTGCTCCGTTCTCACGGTTCTGAAGAACATCACAAAACAAAGCTTATTCAAATCCGTAATAAGGCTATGTGAAGCAGGAACCCTCACCCAATCATCCGCAAACATATTGAACACATTCGAGGGGCAGGTCCTGAGGCGAATAGCCGGAGCTAAGCTAAAAAGGGAGCGGATAGCAAATGCGATACAATTACGGACTATATGCAATGTTTGAAGCTACAACGGGCTTGCCTCATTATTCATAAGCACGGGGGTTTGTTCAAACCTGAGAGAAGTACTCAGAACCTATTCGTTTTTGGGAAAGGCAGCTGCCATACACCCACGCTGAGGCTACTTACTTCCGTACAGATAAAAATAGGAAGCAATACTCAAGAAATACTCAAGCAATACGTCACGGAAACCTGAATAGAGTATTGATCCGTCCACGGGGCAGTGGGACCACATGACTGCTTCCTATCGCTCCTCACTTGGTGAACTAGCTATGGTTCGAAAAGGACTAGAAACTGATTTCCAAGCACACGCCAGTTTTGTTGCGAGTATCCTAAAAAGGGAGAAGTGGTACTCCAGCTCTTCCATTGGCGGGGGGAGGGGACGGGCGTTCGTGCATTATTTCATCACTGCCATTAATGACTGTCGGGTTCAGCCTTCTTTTGGCAGGAACTCATAGTAACTACGTACACTGCTGGCCCCGTGATTCGTATTGACAATAACGGGTACCTAAAAAGGCGTCGATTGGAAGACTTGAAGAGCGGCGATCGGTAGAAAACCCAAGAAAACTCGGTTCTGACTCTGTCGTTGAAGAAAAATTGAGTTTGCGAAGAGCGATGTAGCATATTATCTATTTAGGGCTTCCATATTTTATGGGAACCGTTTTCAACACGTTTAATTCGAATACCCGAAACAAATCTTGCAAGCTTTCCAACATATCTTCCAAAAAACTTCATGCCATAAGGACCAAATACACAAAGTAGAGTACTGCCAACTTCCTCCCTCTACAGAGGAGATTTGGACGATGTTTTTCGGTTATTATATATGTACGTGCATATTTTACATTGGATATAGATGAATGAACAGCAAATGCATATAGGAAGGATAACAGGATTACCAAATAACAAAATATTCCATCTGCAGTAAAAATATGTCTTGCATATTTGTAGACCTTTATGTTTGCACACAAACTACGATTTACTCGATTCGAAATTTCTAGACAGGGAATGAGAGAGTGAAGTGGATAAACTTTTTCAAACAGCAACATTCTAGACGAAACCGCTTGAAATGTTTTGTTTCGTTGGTTTTATTGAATAAGCAAATGGAAAAAAATATAAGGAAAATAAATGCACAGGGAAAAAGTGCATCCATACATACAATAATAAAGCATAGAAAACAAGAGAGAACGGCTAAGAGGAAAGAGAGTGCACATAGAGAGAAAAAATTGTATGCTCGATGAAAGGATTTTATTTTTCTTTTATTTTTTAACTTTCAACCATACGGAATTTAATTATATATTTCTGTACAATCAGTACTTTCAGTTGGGATGTGTTGAAACCGAAGCCAATGATGAAGAGCTTCAAGGCTTTATGTGCACACGAAGTACAGAAGTACTCGCTTGTCCGTTCATTTCACTTTCCGCGCTCCCTCAATCCCCCTCATCTACAATCGAACCTAAATTAAGTGGCTAGCTTTTGAAAAGAGATTTCATTAAGTACAGTCTGACGAACTTGATAACTCTTCTCTCCAACGAAAGTTGGCAAAAATAAATCGCAATTAGTCCAAATGAATTAATCAACGCTGGAAGCAAGAAGAAATTATGTGGCGGTGGCCAATGGCTGTGGTGGTTGTTGATGAAGCTGATGGTAGTTGAGCACTGACAAAGGAAAGTTTAAAGGATTTTTATCAGACTCGATGTAGGAGTAATGCGATTTAGTTTGAGAAACTAGCATCAGCAGGATTATAGCGCGGCAAAATATATGGTTCAGACAAATTCTGAATGGGAGTCATTTGTTAGCGAGGATATAATGAACGACGTTCCAATAGGTCTTTGATGAAGTCATCGATTTTCATGAACAATAGTTCCTCCTACAGATTGATAACATCATCAACGCTGATTTGAAAATCCCTTTGAATCATTGTTCAACTAGAAGACCTCTACAGGATTTGATTCATTACGAGTATCACCAAAAGTGGAAACTTTTAAAATTATATCCAAGTTTCATTATCATCTTTGAAAAGTTTTTCAATCATTTTTCACCGATACTCGTAATGGAAATCAGGTCGTCCTGGCTTTGAAATGAACACAGCAGCATGCACCCATAGCAAACAGGCGCTAGCTGCAAAGCTACAGCTCCAACCCTCCACTTGGTTCAGTGGCACTTGTTCGCTTTCCTCCTATATTAACAATCTCCTTTAGGTAATAATGTCTCAAACATAATATCACGCTGAATACCTCGCAATCTCATTTCATTGTAGCCTTATGCAGGATAATGTCATCTTTGATGGTGTCCTCGAAACCTCTTGCGCTCTTCCGCAGCCTTACCATCGTACGGCGGCACTAAGCCACTCGGCATTTTTGTTCAATCACTTTCAAACTGAATTTGTATCGATTTCGTCTTGTGGCAAGTGTGTCCTCGTCGCTACAAGCATTGACACAGAACTCCTGCGATACGGGTTGGCACAACTACAAGCCGTCATCTATATGTATGCATGCAGGCATCATCGTATAATCCTTAGGAGTATTGTGAATATAGTATCAATATGAAGTCGATTCTTTGAGCATCTACTTGACATGTGCCTGATTAATGGCTTCTTCGAAGCTTGGTCACATGATTTCGACATTACGTTGCGATTGTTATTTGATTCCATAAGGATTCTGATGACCATTCATCGTCCTTTTTGGGATTTTATTCAGATGCGATATTGCTTTGAGTGGTAAGTAGAAAGTAGACCCTAATGTAAATGGAATTATGCGAAGCAACTTATCCTTGAATAGTGATAAAGAGGGAAACTTCTAAGAAAGCAAGGATATACCAGCACTATTCTGTGATGTATGTTATAATAAGTTGTTATCCTTAAGATCTGAAAGAAAGGTTACATGAAATATCATTAGTGAGTTCTTAATAGGTATTTTCCTTTCAAAAGATTATGTCCCGTAATCCTTCTCTTTCAACCAGCATATCCATACTGACCACATAAATCGATTCTGATTCTCGTACAAAGTACCAGGAATACTGGCAAACAAATATCAATGCTATGTTTTTCCAATGGACAAAGTTTTAGCAAATTCGATTAAAGTTTGTTGGATTGAGCTTTTAGGGATGATAGAGAACTGGAATTATATATGCTTGCTGTATTGGTTGCACTATCATTGAATTGACCATAGACAAGTTTTGTCCCACGTATATCCTTTTCACGTTTTACATGTTGCCTGACCGATAAATTGAATATTGCTAACAACTGCGAAAGTCGATAATTAAGTTTTCTCCCAAGTGGTTAAGAATACAACTAGTTTGTAAATTGATCATGGAATGGAAAATACAATTCTAGGAATGAACAACTTTTAGGGAGATAAATTGAACGTCGAATGTTATTTCAGGTTCCAACAGTTAGGTCTGTTCAATAACCGACATTACCTGAGCATAATACGAGTATTCTCCTTTCAATTAGGAAAACATTCTGGTGATTGAATTAAATCATTAAAAAGGCCACGACAATCTCACAATCATTAAATACTGACAATATCTTTTTTACGGCGTTTTCTAACAACGAAGTATCTTTCCATTAAGTCAGATCGCGTATGTGCTAATGAATTTATTTACACATTAGCTTGCTGAGCTTATGCAATTATTTATGTCCATGATTTGAATGATTAACATGCATTGCTTAAATGAATAATGCACAAACTATCTTCGCACATAACTTTGTTATCAACGAAATAAACTTAATGAAATTTCACACTTAGCTTCTGAACTTGATTTTTATTTCGAGATTTATAGCTCGTCTATTCCATTTTTCATTGCATCTTTTGAGAGCATGAAAAATTTCAAAGGAACTAAACAGAAGTGTAAAATTTAAATATAAATGTAATTTCCTCGATCTTCAAACACCAGTCGAATGAAATTCACGAAAGAAGTTTCGTTTAACTGCACTTACCTTGTGTAAAAGCATTTACCAAGGAAGAACTATGGAAGCGGTATAAAAACAAGTTGGCCAGACAGACCTACAGCGGGTTTTGTACCCAACTTCTTACAAATGGCGCCACCAGCAACGAATGAAGTCAAGAAACATGTCAAAGAGATGTGCACGTTGAAAAGAAGATTTTTCAGATCATAGGTGTCCAATCGCAAGGAGGGGAAATACATTTTCCGTGTATTTCCCCACACTGTTCGCCCCTCGAAGCAAAAAATGTCAGTTTAAGACCTGTTTTGAAAAGTTCGCATCAAAACCTTTCATTTGATACACATATCGGCTAACACTATCAATAAAGCCGGCAATGGGATCCAGCGGTATTACGATTCCTGCAGGAGACTTTCAATTTCTGTCTACGTTTCTCGGCTGCGTCTTGCTCATCAGACAATTAATGTGCTCTCGGAGGAACTGAGCTGCTTCCAAACGAAATGCTCAAGCGCGTTTTCGGATATCGATGCATTGTTACGGTCTACTGAAGCATTCTCTTCAGAGAAATCGAAGCTTCCTCTTTCTTGCGATTAGCCTCCATCGGTGGTTGGATCTGAGGCTTCATTCTCTATAACAGAGAGCCTGAGTAAGCCATCGTCATCGTCAACATCATCATGAAACAACGAGAATATAACGTCAAGAAGTACGAATCTGTCCATCACGGCAGGGTATTTGCCGCAGAGTATACCCTCATCGTCATCAAGCAACGCACCGCCAATAGTTAGCGGTGTTTCAGACACTTTGCCTACTTCACAGCCTTCTTCCTCTATCATTACAAGAAGTATGGCGCAGAGATCTTCATCTCATCGGGGAGCCATTCCAAACTATTTCGAAATGCGGCAAATTCCTGAGGAATTGCCATCCCTCCAAGTTGTAGCGCCACCGAAACAAATCTTCATATCAAACCTTGCGTATAATACACCGACCGAAGACATTTTAGATTATACAAGTAAGAAATTTGGCTCATCTCTGAAAATAATTATTTGACAGAAACTGACGAAGGACAACTTGATCAACAGAGTTATAGCTTCTTTCAAACTGACTGTTCCGGAATCGTGTAACTACATCTTAGACCCTGATTGCTGGCTGCCACGAGTGTTTGTTCAATCAGTTATAACTTCAAGGAAAAGCATTGTCTTTTTCCACCGAGCTACCTACCAAAGCTGTAACATCGGTTCTTCCTAAAAACTTTCAGAATAGCACTCTTAAAAGTCAATTTTCTGTTTATTGTCAAAATTTTCGGGGTTTAACATCCAAACTGAAGGATCTAGCTTTATCCTATTCTCCCTCTAACGATGATATAATCTGTGTTTCTGAATCCTGGTTGACTGATAGTATATTTGACTCTGAAATTTTTCCTAATCATACAATTGTTAGGTGTGATCGTGATAGGTCAATCTCCAACAAGTTAGATGGAGGAGGTGTCCTAGTCGCCTGCAAGAATACCTTTACTGGCGTCCCTCTAAAAAATTTACTTTTCACTGCTCCTGTAGAATGAGTGGGGGGCAAAAATAGTTATTTCATCTTCCCTTTTTCTTCTTGCCTCTTGCACTTTACCTTGCGTCTCCTCACCAAAATATTTAGTATTCACTTATCGCGTTTTTCAAATTGTCACCTTATTTCATGTGTGAAGATTTTAACTTTCCTAAACTCTCATGGGATGACAATCAGGTTGATTCTGACTCATCTCAAATTTGGTCTTTAATTTCTTCTTTTATGTCCATGTATTCCCTAGCTCGATTTAATAATTTTCTTAACGTTAATAATCATACCCTTGACTTATTACTCAGTAGTATGGAGCAATCGTTGTTATTGTCACCTCCAGTTCTTTTTCCTTATCTTTATCCCGATCCCCATCATCCTCCCCTTACGCTTTGAATTTTCCTATATTGCTTCTGTCCGTTATCGTTGGAAAGAGCGTCAGCGCTATAACTTTTATAAAACTAAGTATGAGCAACTTTCCGAAACAATTCGCTCTCTTGATTGGTCCTCCTTCTTTCACGGTCTTGACTCGGATACTTGTTGCAACATTTTCTATGACTTCTTAAACGCTGCTATTTCTAACTCGACTTCGCTTGTCAGTATAAGGAACTCTTCTGACTGTCCCTGGTTAGAACTCAGTTTTCTTTATTTTTAATGCTACTCCCAGCAATAGCCCTTTGTTCCCAGTCTCCCTCCTTTCCTTTCTCTTCAACTCTAACTTATCTCTAGGTTCTTTTCCTTCGTGTTGGAAAAAATCCTGTGTTACTCCTATTTTTAAAAAAGGTAGCACCTGAGACGTTGCCAACTATCGGCATATCTCCTTATTACCCAGTTTCTCCAAACTACAAGAGAAAATCGTCTACTTGCACCTTTTTTCACTTACTCATGATTTGTTTGTTCCTGAGCCCCCTTTTGATAAAGAACGATCAACTATAACGAATTTGCTTGCTTCAAAAGCCATAGGGGACCGTTTACATGTCGAAACCTTATATTTGGATTTCTCTAAAGCCTTCGACTCAGTAAATCACAATATTTTGTTTAGCAAACTTAAATTTCTTAGCATTCCTGATTATTTGCTCCACTATTTATCCTCTTACTAATCCAATCGTGTCAGTCAGGTATCTTTTCAAAGTTATCTTTCTACCCCCTACTAACCGTCTTCAGATGTTCCTTAAGGATCCATTCTTTGCCCACTATTGTTCACTTTGTTTACAAATGACTTACCATCCATTGCCATCAACTCCTCCTGCCTTCTTTATGCAGATGACGTCAAAGTTTCCAAAGTTGTGCCGCCTAACGATGACTATGCCTCGCTTTAAGAAGATTTGAATGCCATTTTATTTTGGATTCTTATAACCAACTTACACTAAATGTTTCATTTTCCAACAACCCTTACCCTATTAGCTTTCAGCTTTCGTTAAATAGTTCGTACCTAAGTACGGTGACTCATTTTAGGGACTTAGATGTCACTTTCGACTCTAAATTAAAGTTCGACGTTCATATCTCTAAAATTACTTCTAAAGCCCCTCACATTTCTTGATCTTAAGAAATTCCTATATTTTTCCGATCCTATATCGTGTGTTAAATTATATTCCAGGTTGGTTCGCCCCATCCTTGAGTACTGCTTCCCAGTTTGGCCGCTTCATTTGAAGTATTTCAAGTTCACGCTAGAAGCTGTATAAAAAATGATTTACCCGGATCGTCTTCTTGAAGTTTCAGTTCCCTACATTTTTTATGAATCACGCTTATCCATCTTGAATATTCCTTCGCTGGAAAGACGTCGACTCTACCTTGATGAATATTTCCTTTACAGGCTTTGCCATGGTTTGCTCGATACGCGGCTAATCAACCAGGTTCCAGTGAGGCGCGTTATGCGTTTTACAAGATCGTCGAACATCTTTGATGTTCCATTCGCACGTAGTTTGGTGTATTTTCACTCACCCATGCTCAGATTGCTTTGTAGCCATGATGACGTTCAGCTTGGACCCTTCCCCCTCTCGTATTTAGTTGATAAAAAATATGTCAACTCTCTTCTTCTCAACTCTTAGTAATTTTTTTCTCCTCATTTTCGCACTTTTTACTATTTTTATCTTGCTTTTCGCATGTCCTTTTTTCTCTTCTTTCTCCTTGCTATGCTATTAGTCAATCTATTTTGTTGTGCTATTAATCTATTTTGTAATTGAATTTTTCTTTTGAATAGAAATAAATAAATAAACTTTGATGAAATTTTTTTCGGGGGCCACTCCCCTATATGGGACAACCCCCCTTACAAACCTTATAAAAATTTTTTGTAGTTGAATTTGAAGGGAGCACCACCTTATACCTACCTACAAAATTTGATGCTTCTAGCTCAAATAGTTTGCGGTAAAAATTACTGTGACACTCGGACGGACGGACAAATTAGACGCGATTTTAGTAGGGTTTTGTAAAATTCTTTAAAAAACCCCCTGATTAATTTTTGACTGGCCTGTTGTAAAAGGTCCTTAACAGCGCCAGGATAATTGAGTGATCTGACATTCCAGGATCCAATGCCATAGTCCTTCTTTCGTTTGCGAGGTCGATGCCGTGAGTCCAATCCATTCCGAGGCCCATATGCAGGTTTCGAAACATTTTAAGGTTTTCTAGGGACAGTGAGTTAGCCCGTTGCCCAACCTCCATCCCGGCGGCATGGTTATTTTACAACAGGCCAGTGAATATCAATTAAAAATACTGGCAATCCAGGAAACGAATTGGACTGGAAAAGACATTCAAGATATAAGATCGCACACAATATTCAAAAGTGGGAAGCCTGCTGTAAAACGAGAGTTCTGAGTGGCCTTCATTGTGGATAGTGAATTCAAATCGCACGTTATTGATTTTAAGGCAATAAACGAACGGTTGCTTGCGGCCCGTATAAAAGCGAAATTTTTCAAAATCTGGCTGATTAATGTTCACACCCCGACTGAAGAAAAGGACGAAGAAACGAAGGGAACGTTTTACAATCAATTGGAAAGACTGGTCGACTCATTGCCCATAAACGACACAAAAATTATTCTGGGTGATTTCAACGCTAAGGTTGGCAATGAGCTATCTCATCGGGGAACGACTGGAGGATATAGCCTCCACGATGAAACAAATGAAAACGGCCAGCGCCTGATTGACTTTGCATGTAGCAGAAATCTAGTCATACGTTCGACTTGCTTCCCACATCGAGTCATTCATAAAATTAACCAGATCGATTATGTTCGGATCCAACAACGTTGGCCCTCGAGCATGCTTGACGTTCGTACATACCGAGGAGCCAATTGTTACTCAGATCATATACTTGATGCCGTATGTCGAAGGCATATTCGACGAAGACCATCCCGCTACAAAAATTTGAAATCGAAAGGCTTCAAACGGCGTCTGTGGCCGAAAATTTCACGGAGACCCTCGACAACCAACTGGCTCCCATTTTATCAGACGCATCGTTAAAAACGAGCAAAGAGCTCTGGATGGAAGTAAAGCGGCTATCAGGACACTGGCAGAACAGACGATCGGACATCAAGCCCGGTGCAAGAGGAATGATTGGTTCGATGATGAATGCCAGAATGCGTTAGATAAAAAGAATCAGATGCACAAAAACTATGTAGATAGGAAAACCAGGACGAAGAGAGGACACTATGAAAATCTCGGAAGAGTAGCGAATAAGATAATTAGGATTAAGAAAAGAAAATTCTATGATGACCAATTGAGAAGTATAGATGTAAGTTTAGCGAGTAACAACACAAGACAAGTATACAAAGTAGTGAAAAGCCTGAAACGTGTTTATCAACCCAAAACCACGCTCTGTCGTGATGACATCGGCAATATCATCGCTGATGAAACCAAGATCATATTTCAAAACCTCCTTAATCCTCCGCACAGCTCCAGACCATCGAAGCCTATAGATGTCTGCAGAGAGCTTCCTTTGGCCCCACCAAATCTGGATGAATTTTGCTCCACCAGTAAAGCCCAAAAGAATAATAAAGCGCCGGGCATCGATGAGATTCCACTGGAGCTCATCAAACATGGTAGCAGTAGTGCTCATAAAGCTATTCACAAAGTCATCCAGCACATTTGGCAACATGAGCATATGCCTAAACAGTGGGGCCAATCAATTATATTCCCTACGCACAAAAGAGGTGACAAGCTACAGTGCGAAAATTATAGAGGCATATCACTACTTTGTACGGCGTACAAAATATTTTCGAAAACCCTAGAAAATAAAATCGGATCATACGCCAAAAGTATGATTGGGGAGTATCAAGGTGGTTTTAGAGCAGGTAGATCGACAATAGACCAATTGTTCACAGTCAAACAGGTACTTGAAAAATGCTGGGAATTCAACATAGACGTACAAAAAATTTTCGTTGACTTTAAGCAAGCATACGACAGTATTAATCGTAACGTACTGTACCAAATAATGCTTTGTTTTGACACCCCAGCCAAATTAGTCCGTCTAACCAAAATTACGATGACGTCGACAATCTTCCAAGTCTGCATCAATAACCAACTCACCGATGCCTTTAACAGCAGGGAGACGGGCTGGCCCCATTGCTATTCAATTTGGCTCTAAAGTACGTCATAAGAAACCTACCTGTGGATACACGAGGTACATTACTGTACAAGTCGAGCCAAGTAGTAGCCTATGCGGTCGACATCAACATTTTGTCACGGTCATTAACAACTGTCAAAGAACTCTTCCTGAAAGTCGACAGCGAAACTAGTAGGGCTACAAATCAATGAAAATAAAACAAAGCTCATGACGGAGTCGAACCAAATTGCCTCAAATACACAAAATATCACACATTGCGAATACTGTAGCGAAAATGTGAGCGAATTTGTGTATTCAGGCGCCAAAATAGCGAAGACCGGTAATGAAAGAGACGAAATACGCCGAAGAATACAGCATGCAAATCAAATATTTTATTCAGTATTGAAGATCTTGAAGACCAGCTGCATACACAGGAAAGCAAAGCTCCAAATATACAAATCTGTGATAAGAACTGTGTTATGCTATGGGGGTGAAACATGGACCCTTATCCAAGCCTCCGTAAGTATATCGAGCGCCTTTGAGCGACGGGCGCAGAGACGAATGACGAGGACCAATGGCAAATTCGATATAACCTTGAGCTGTATGAAATTTTTGACGAGCCGGATGTCTCAACGATCGTAAGACTGCGAAAGCTGCAATGGGCTGGCCACATGAATCGTATGGACGAACAACGGATAACCAAAAAGAGATGTTTCTCTGCTCGTTATTAGTTGATCTTAATGGATTCAGGGTGCTGTTAGGGTGTTCGTCTATCCTATCGAAGAGTTTTAGTGCATATACTTGTCAATTGTGCCTAGTTTCAGGTCTTTGTGAATTTCAATGCTACTATTGTACCTAGAGGATCTAAAGATTCTCCTTAGGGCCTTGTTTTGCAGGGCTTGAAGTGCTTTTCTGTTGGATTTCGAGGACTGACAAAAGGCTATGCAGCCGTAGAGAAAAGGGGGTCTTTTAATTTGTAAATAGATGAGGACTTCATTTTTAACATTCAGTTTTCCTGATCTTAAGGTGGGGTACAAGGAGGATAGGGTACCTAAACAATGTTGTCTTTGATCGCGTATGTGGCCAGTCCAAGTAAATCTATTGTCGAATTTTAGCCCTAGGTATTTTGCTGTTAGTTTTTATTCCAACAGAATTTCAACGCATCGTTGCAGACTTGAAGATACGGCTTCTGTTTGTCGCGAGATGTAATATATAGAAGTGTCGTCGGTATATAGGGAAATTTGAACGCTGTTGGGTAGACGTAGATAGGGCGTACAGTAATGGGAAGAGTGGTGATTCTTGTGTAACTCCAGCTTGAATCGGTCGCATATTGAGTAGTTTGTTGTCAATTTTGACGCGAAAAGATTTTCCCTGCAGGAAAGAGCTGATAGTTTATATCAAAGGTATTGGAACGGAAAATTCATGCATTTTAAAGATTAGCCCTGCATGCCAGACTTTGTCTCAGGCTTTTGACTTTCTGTGATTCTACACATTTCTGATATGCTTGACCACCCTTATTAGTTGGAGTTCAGTTGAGTATCCAGGCTAGAAAGCCATATTGTTTGTCGGGAATAATTCCTTGCCCTCAAAGTATTCGGTCAACAGACAACAGAAGACAGAATACCCATTGGTCGCCAATTTCGCGGGAAAGTAAAGTCTTTCCTGGTTTCAGGATGACGATGATAATTTCCGTTTTCCACGACTTGGGCAATTCGCGTAGGCAGAAGATGATGGTGATCATGTCCGTCACGGCTTGTAAAATGCTGTGTGGTAGCCATTTCAGCATAATATTCGTCAAAGAATCAAAGCCTGCGGGTTTCCGTTTGTTAAGCGTGCTTTTCATGTCTTTTAATTTAGGTAACTCTAGAAGACAGATTTCATTAGTGTATGTTGTCTCGGAGGCTAGCAGTCTTTGCACAGAGGACCCGATTTCATCTTCTCGTCAGGAGAAGTATTCTCTTGGAATTGTAGTTCAAGAGTGTCTGCAAAGGGTTCGGTTTTTTGTGACGCGTATTTAAGGCCATTTGGTTCATAAATGAGAGGGATATTTATTTTGCTTTTCAACGTAAAATATTTTGAGAGGCCGCAAAAATTATTATCACCAGGTTCAAGGCTCTGCAAAAATCCTTCCCATATTGTGTTGCGAAATTCATGAATCTGATTACGTATTTTCTTGGTTGACCGGTTGCCTCTGGTTTTTAACCTAGGATGACTCGTATTCCTAACTCACCTCCTTAGTTAATATCCCGAAGGGACTTCATAGGGATTCTGTTCCCTTACCAGTTTGGGCTGCATTATTATCCTTGGTAAGTAGGATTTTTCAATGCTTTCGTCGACATCACTGGCTGAATTTAACAGGTAGGTAGGGCTTTCTGAGGTCAGGATATCCCTAAAAGCTTGGCAATTTCTAATATTCTTTCCTATAAGAGGCTCATCTATGAAGATTTCCTCTATTAAGAAGTGCACCGGCTTGTGGTCAGAAAAGAGTTCATCGAGTACCATTGTTCGGATATCATGGTGAAAATCTCACAAGATTCCAAAGTCTAGGATGTTACCAGAAGCTCAGCCACAGTGCACTGGTTCACTTGTGTAGTCTATCGTCAATGGCTGTGATGAATCTGTTAAGCTCAGCCCCACCTCGATAGCTTCTCATAGCACCCTAGGAATTATGATAGGCGTTGAAATCACCTATCACCAGGAGTGGGCCTTCCAGCTCAAAGAGGGAGTTTAGGTCTTGGTAGAAAGTCTCACTTCGAGGGAGGTTGTACAATGACATGACTACAAATTCAAATGATTTCGTGTTTATTTTAATTGCTGTCGGTTCTGCGCGTTGTATTTGTGTGGTATGAATCAGATAGTGATTCGCATTTCTTCTCACAAAAATGATCGTTGCACCACCCCTTGCGGTCAGTCTATCATTTCTGTATAGATTATAATTAGGGAAGTGGAGACAGGTTCCCAGCTTCAGAAAGTTTTTCTGATTGAGAATTATATCAAATTTATGGGCTACTATGAACTACTTAAACTAAACGGTCCTTTGTTGCAGGGAGTTTGTATTCCACGTGAGAATGGAAATATGATTCATGGGAGAAGTCATTGGGTGTCTTTAGTTAGGTTTTGTGTCGCAAAGAAACCCTGCAACATTGTGGCCATCATTTTTTGCATGATCAGTTGAATTTGTGACTGCATCCATATGACATTTGGTGGACTGAATGTGGTTTGTGGCTCGGAAGAAGTTTTAGCGGTCCTGATAGATGTTAGTTTTGGGGGGTTCATACTGAGTTGTTTTTTTTTTTGGTGGCAATTTGCACAAAAGTTTCCTAACGTTTTTAGGGTTTTTGAGACATCCTCCGTAGTTGGCGGGATGTTCTCCTTCATAATGAGACGCATTTAGGTTTTTTGGTGTTTTGTTGTCTACAGTGTGGAAAGTGATGCATGCCATTGCACTTCACGCATCGAACTTGAACGTGGCAACTGGTTAGGATTGATGTGATTTCTATACAAATATAACTTCAATTATTCCATCCACTCATGTGATTGTTTGAACTAGCGGTGTAGCTGATACAATCACATGTTTTATGTAAAACTACTGAATTTATTAACAACAACCCAAAATAGACCATTTATGAAACACCAGAAACACACATTCATTGAATTGAAATTTTTCGTCTCTTAGTGTCAATCGAGTCTCCAAATTTTTCAAGAACATCTCCTCGGCGCTCTAGAAACTGGCGATGATGGAGTTTATAACCGATTTATTGTTATTTGCTTTTTTCAGGTATGTTCTCACACCACTTTTGAACGAGGATAGATAAAAGGATTCTGTTCGCACCAAGCGGTTGATCTTGCTTGTCATTGGATCCCATTTGAAGAATACAGGGTGCGGCAGCATAACTTCCTTTTTTGAAATGCCCGCCCTTAAAGTGCTAACTGTTATAGCGCGGCGCTAGTAGTCTCATTCGAGAGAGGTGATTTTAAAGTTTTGCTCATCCCTTGGTTAGTCGCTATCATGCGTTGGAACAGTGCGGAGCGTGCATTTACCGTTGAAAAATTGAAAATTTGTTTTGTTGAATTTTGAAAAAAGGAAGTTATGCTGCCGCACCCTGTACTTGAATCGAGTAACGGTTAAGGGCGAAATTCGTTAGGTAAAGTTCAATTTTTTGACTTTGATAGCGATTTCTCTTCAACACTAATTGATCTGCTGCGGAGTTCCAGTTATTTTGGTTGCATATGAAAGACAACATACTGTTATATCAGTTTTTGGTGGTAATTTAATTATTAGCTATGCAGATCTTAACACTATAATATGCTAAAAGTAGCCAAAAAACATTTTATATTCTTTCGCACTGAACTACCCGCTATTTTTGGACGAGGTAGATAGCTGAAAGGTGTTTTCAGCAAACTGTTGGATTGACTTTAGGTAAAGTTTCATGCAAAGCACGTATCAATCGGACAATGGAAAAGGAGGAACACAGCTAGAAGAAGTATATTTTCACGACATCAGCGTTGATTTTAACCCGTCACTGTTCAATATATGGGTGGGTTTCAATTATTCGGATGCATGACGATCTTATGAATACAGTTTATTCCAATAATTCTCATGTGTGAACTGAAAGTGATTGCATCTCTAGGAAAATTTAAGCGTTTGAAGAATCTGAAATAGATGTGCTTATCAGATGAATTTTGTTTTTATATAATTATAATTATATAAATTATATAATTTCGTTTCCCACAATAATCGATGCAGCTCAGAATACTTCCCGTATTAATGGTTTTAGAAAACGGAAATGCTTGCTATAAGACGAGCAGAATAAATTGATCATAATCGTAGCAACAATTCACTCTCCAAAAAAGATTAATAACAATTTTAAACACATTGTAGAATACTCAAAACAATTCTGCGAATCAATGCTGATTCAAGCCTTAAAATTAAAATTTTATGTTCATTTGGCAACAATTACGAATTGTATGCTTTTCACTATTGTTTCCAGCACATATAAAAGCACGTCAATAATTTATAGAAAAAATCATTATTTATTCAGCATGAATCTAGGTCAAAATTTTCTTGGAAGTTGATAATCCCAATAAAAACTATGAAGTATAAATCGTATAAGAAAACAAAAGATCGACTTTAAAACATTCTAAAAAGGATGAAAAAAATTTTTTGGAATCGATAACAAATCACTTTCGCCGTTTTCCAAAAGTGATTGGCAAAAACTAATTTGGCCACGATTCCAAAAATGTTATTTCATCCTTTTTAGGGGGTTTCGAAGTCGTTTGTGACTATTTTAGAGTATTCTAAATTATCCTTAAATTCCTTCCCAATGTGCAAGCAATTCATTAATGTAGGTGGCTCAAAACGGTCAAAGAAACCATAGCCTTAAAAATTCCAAAAAGATTGAACGCCAGCTGGCCTCAGTATCTTTTTTTTAGTACTCAACCCCTTTCGAGCCTTCACTTAGAGATATTAGAGTATCTCATTATCTTGACCAAATATATCGGCACTCGGGAAGGTTATACGGTTAGTATCACGCTTTGGCCGTGTGTTCATCCACGCAGTTGCGATACGTTCTCATTTTAAACCAGTATGTATCATAGCTGAACAAGCTTCTAATCCGTCAGAAGAATCACTCAAAAAATTCGTTGTCACCAACGGGATTCGAGCCAGGGAGCTTCGGGTTACGCAGCAAGCGCTCTAACCGCTACACCACCCGGATTACTCCTACCACATATCTATGCCATATATAAAAAAATGTCAGCGTCTACAGTCGATACTGCGGCCTTACAGTTATTTAGACCAACATTGTGCCGAATAATATGGGGGACCATGTAACTGCTGCGATGATATTAATACTCTGTAGTGAAAGAAGTTTATGTTGTGAACAGCTCTATTTTTATTAAGAAAATTAAATAATTCACAGAGTTTTAATTTTTACTAAATTTATTCTGTGTTCGCATCCAGCCAGGCATTTAATTTTATAAATTTTGTCGAATGAGCGGCTTTCTTCGTCAGGCTCTTTGCCCTAAAAACTTTGGGGCATATGTAAGCGACAAGAACCAGAATTAATTTGGAAAAATTTGATTTATCGGCATCTAGATTGAGGATAAGGATGATTGCCATCGAAGAAGAGCTTTAGATATTTTAATTAAACAGACGGCCGCTATAATGTTTACTAATGTAAACATTTTACAGTGATGCCTTATCGGAAATAAAGAATAGGTTGGTTTAAATATTCATTGCGGTCCTGTTCTATTGTCACAATACTTTTGAATACAAAACATAGCGTTAATTTAATTAAAAGAACATCAACATACAAAATTTCTATGAAGATTAACTCAACCCTTCAAAGAACAAAATAACTTTCAAAGTATAACCACAGTTGTGCGTTTATTGTATATCCTTGAAATATTCAAAAGTTAATTAGCAACGATAATAACGCTCTGAACGATGATAGAATAGAACGGATTTTATTTATACCATGAAATCCTTGCATCACTGCTTATTGTATAACATAATAAGCAATAAAATCCACCCTTTCACCGACGTTATCATATTTAGAGTAGAATTCCAAGAAACTCCTATTCAAATTAGCTCTATCTCGAAGGATATCCTGTAGCTATTTAAACGTTAAATTACTCAAAAGACTTCCACAAACTCAAGATTGTGCATACTTTCCTTCTCTAGTAATGTATAAATCTTTATAAAAATACAACAAATGAAATCAATTCACTTTAGAGGCCTACTCTATTTTCAAGTTTCAGTTCATCTTTTACCCTTCCAACCTGCACTATCATCCTTAACTTATGCTCGTTTCATTCAACTGTAATTACATGAAACGACTCTTCATCATAAAGTTCTCTGATTGCAAGAATCGTTTCCTGGCATAGTTGATGCGGAACCATCCTATCTCCTCCATCTTCGTCCTTTTTGCTGAAATAAAAGCACAGATAGGCGAACGAAACTTCATCAATATGTAAATGGTACTCCCATCTTGTGTATGGCGTTCTCTTCTATTCATTTTAAATTTCTATGCGTAACATGAACGAGCGTACCGTGAGAAGTTTAAGATACAAAACTAAAAGGATATGCTTGCAACGGTAGGTTGATGAAGATGGCAGAATAGCAGTATCCTGGCACCCCGCAAACTTTCAACATTCTCCAAAGAACGACGAAAGAATGAAGACGATCAACTAGAGATACTGTGGAATCTACCAATGTGTGCCAGTCGTTAATTATTCATTGCTTTACTGTTTTGAAATGTGAAAACTCTAAATTGCATGTTAAAATTTCCACCTACGAGTGAACGAACTAACTAACAACGCTGGTGGTTGCCACAGTAAACGCTTTATAATTTCAAAAACCAATTGCCATGAAAGCAAACTTTGAAAGTTATGAGCATCAGGGTGACAGCTCGTCCTAGATTTGCCGTAGTGTACAAAATGTGGTGTTTGTCGGATGAGTTGAAGTTTTGTTGCGGTTGATTATTCAGGTGTGTATAATTGCTAGGATATAGTGGGATATACTCGTAGTTTGAGGAATGATACAAAGATTTTGGTATTTCATCAAGCGTTCAGAAAGTTTTCTGTTCATTTTACAAGTAAAAATAAGCTGAAGTTTCGAAGTTACTTATTTAAGGTTTGGAGATTCATTACTAACCTAGTATAAAATTAAGTGTTAAAATAATAATTAGATAATCATAAATTTAATTTCCATTCTGTGCTGCATATAACTGTCAAAAAGCTCTGAATGATAGCCGAAAATCGCGTGCATTAAAAATTTATACAATTTTATGCAATAGCTGAAAATGTATAGCTTAACAGTCAGTGTGAAGAGCTCGACGTCTGAAGATAATATAATGGATGGAAGAGAATTGTGGCAAAACGTTGATGCAAAAAGTTAAATTGTGAGCGGCTTAAGTGGAAGCCGTAACCTGCGAAAAAATGTCCCACATGAGCTAGCAAACATTGGGACAGAAAGAATATAATGATGGAAAAAGTCCTGGGACTTTCCTGATCGCAAAGAGTAAGTCCTCATCAAGAGGAGTTATTTTTTAAAGTTCTTTTTCGGGAACTTTTAAAACTTCCGCTCCCTTATGCTTATTTCAGTTTATGTACGCGCTTTATTAGCTAATAAGTAGTCGACACCCTCCCGCAATATTTCAGGCTGTTGCTATATCTGGTAAGTCTAAAAAGTATTCAGCCTCTTATTGTCATTTTTCGATTGAATATTTATTTTATTTAAAATGGTTTTTTTTTAAATACAAATTTCCATTATTATCTACGACCTTTTACCAGTTTTTTGGGTCGAGCCATTATTCCATCTGTGTAGAACTTCTGTGGTTTATCGGCGAACAACTTGGCCAAATGATTTTCACAGTTCCTTTTTGAAGTGAATTTCTTTTCATTAAGGAAGTTTTACAGAGACCGAAACAAATGGTAGTCCGATGGTGCAAGGTCTGAAATATACGGTGGATACATCAAAACTTCCCAGCCAAGCTCTGTCAGTTTTCTCAGGTCATCAAAAATGTGTGTGGTCTGCCATTGTCATGATGGAAAACAACGCCCTTTCTATTTATCAATTCTGACCGTTTTTTTTTGAATTACTTGTTGCAATCTGGTTAACTGCTGACAGTAAAAAGCCGAATTGAGTGTTTGGCCAGGTCCTAGCACCTCATGATAAACAATTCCCTTCCAATCCCACCATACACACAGCATAATCTTAATCGAAGCCAGATTCATCTTGTTTTGACCATGATCTGTTCCGAATGACATTGTCGTATCTTACCTATTTTTCATCGCCCGTAATGATTTGCTTCAAAAATGGCTCGATATTGTTGCGTTTTATTAGCATTTCGCAAATGGAAATCCAGCCGATAAAATTTTTTTGTGTTAATTCATGCGGCACCCAAACTTCGAGCTTCTTTGTGTATCCAGCCTTACACCAGTGGCTCAAAACTGTTTGGTGATGGATATGCAATTCCCTAGCAATGTCATGGCGCCTTATGTGTCGGTCTTCTTCAAAATTTTCTAAGATTACATCGACTTTTTCGGTGATTGGTCGGCCTGAGCGAGGTGCATCTTTGACATCAAAATTTCCAGAACGAAAGCAAGCGAACCATCTCTTGGCTGTTGCTTTTGATGAAGTATCTTGACCGTAGACATCACCAATTTTTTCACGAGCCTGCGATGCATTCTCACCTTGATCGTAGTGATATTGTTTAATATAACGAATTTTTGCCCGATGCTGGCAAGACCTCGTGGACGATGTAAATAGGGATCCGTGGGGCCTTGGCTACAAGCTGGTCATGGGGAAACTTGGTGCCCTACGGAAGCCTTGTATACATGACGCGGAAAAGATGGACGCGATAGTGCGGGGACTCTTCCCCGCCCATCCCGTCCGTGTTGACGCTGTCCATGGTGAAACAGCAGTCGAGTGCCCACTCTTCACACAGCTGGAACTGGAGGAGGCAGTCCTCTCCCTGAAAGCGAGGAAGGCTCTAGGTCCAGATGGTGTTCCAGCTGAGGTTTTGCAGCTCGTCTATCACCATTGTCCTGACTTGCTGCTCAGCACATTCAACGCTTGCCTACGGGACGGGGTTTTCCCGGTACGATGGAAGGTGGCGAGGCTCGTGCTGGTCAGCAAGGGGAAGGGAAATCCCGAATCGCCGTCTGCATACCGCCCGTTATGCATGCTAGACACGGCTGGGAAAGTGCTAGAGAAACTCATCAAGGGAAGACTCACTGACGCGATTCGTGCTGCTGGGGACCTATCTCCTCGGCATTACGGCTTTAGAGCAGGACGTTCTACCATTGATGCGATTGCAGAGGTAGTGAACGCGGTCCAAAAGGCAGAGGCATATAGTCGCACCAAGCGACGGATCGTCCTGTTGGTGACACTCGACGTCAGGAATGCCTTCAACTCCGCTAGATGGGTGGATATTCTGGAAACGCTGGAAAACTCTTTTCAAGTTCCAGAATATCTAATGCGGCTTTTGAGGAACTACCTAAAGGACCGAAGCCTGCTCTACGACACGACACAGGGCCAACGAAGGATGGAAATTACATCGGGTGTTGCCCAGGGATCTATCCTTGGTCCGGACCTGTGGAACGTGTCTTACGACGGGCTACTGAGACTTGAGGTGCCAGATGAGTCGCGCTTGGTCGGCTATGCGGATGATGTTGCGGCTCTGGTCGCCGGACGCACCGTTGAACAAGCGCAACTTAGGCTAGGTATGCTAATGCGCCGAGTGAGGGACTGGATGACTGCTCGCGGGCTCAGTTTAGCACTGGAGAAAACCGAAGTGGTCATCTTGACAAAAAAGAGAATCCCTAGAGTAAGGATGATCAGTATTAGAGATATACAGATCGAATCGAAGCCAGCGGTGAAGTACCTGGGGCTACTGATCGACTCGAAGATGAGTTTCTCTGAGCAAATCAGGGCAACGCCTGAGAAGGCTGCTTCGGGAATATCGGCCCTGAGTCGACTTATGGCCAACGTAGGGGGACCCAGCCCATCAAGAAGACGCCTCTTGATGAGTGCTGTAGGGTCAGTGCTACTGTACGGAGCAGAGGTATGGGGCGACGCTCTCAGCAAGGAGGTATACCGAAAACGATTGGCACAGGTACAGAGAAGAGGAGCACTGAGAATTGCATCCTCGTATCCAACAGTCTCGGACTCGGCGGTGAGAGTGATTGCAGGCGTGATACCTGTCGCCCTCCTTGCTAGAGAGCGCCGCGCTATTTACCTGCGCCGAAACGAGGATGCGAGGGAGATCGTTGTCCGCGAGGAGAGACAACGCTCGCTCAACGATTGGCAGCAGTCTTGGAGGAATTGCACGAAGGGAAGGTGGACTGCGCGCCTCATCCCGGATGTGAGACCGTGGCTAAATCGAAGGCATGGTGAGACTGACTTCTATCTGACCCAGCTTTTGAGCGGGCACGAGTGTTTTCAATCTTACCTGCACAAGATCGGCAAGTCACGGTCTCCCGATTGTCGGTTTTGCCCAGGAGAGGAGGACAATGCCTGTCACACATTTTTTGCTTGCACCAAATGGGCCAGGCTGCGAAGGGAACTCTACAGGGAGACGGGAGAGCTCACCCAGGATAATATAGTTGCGGTGATGCTCGAATCGGTTGACAAATGGAACCAGGTGGCACATTATGCTCGGGCAGTCCTAAAATATAAAAGGGACTCACAGCAGCCGGAGGCACTGGGGCTGGAGGATCGCTCTTCTGGCAATTCCTCTTCCCCCCTCCCCTCCCGCTAGGAAAGGGACTCCCCAGCTTGAAGGCGCCCCACGGCGTAACAAAACGAGACCTGGCCCGAAGTAATGTGTCAAACGGTTCCAGGCTAGGTTCTCAGATTGACAGGGGAGGTGTTTAGTGGGTAGTCCAAAGGTATCCTCCATGGGAGTCCCACACTGCCAGACTCCGCGGGCATAAATGCCTTCACCTCCCTACCACAAAATAAAAACAAAAAAAAAAAATATAACGAATTTTTTCAGAAATTTCACTCATTTTTAAATAAATACAACCTTTGACACGAATGACAAATACAAAACTGTCCGTACGAAAATTATAGACTGGAATGTCACCTTTCAAACGCATGTCAGTTTGACTCAATCAGATTAGTATTGCCCTATATATGACAACGAACACCATCTAGTGGCAGAAAGGCTCAATACTTTTTAGACTATCAATATTTCATTCTGAAAGTTTTCATTGAAGGATACTAACGAAACGGGTGAACATTTGTAGGTAACTATGCAGAAAATCCAATGAGAGGTCAAGTTTATGAATCGGGGCTCAGAACTGCGAAATCTGCACTAAAAGTTAAGTTGGCATAAGGTACGAAAATCGTAGTCAATTATTTTATTTATTTCATATCTGCAGGCCAATTCTCTTTTTTTTTCAAATGCTGCCGGGCCTTACTTTTTCGAGTGGGCAGCCACGTTTCGACTCCTTTGAGTAATTTTCAGCGTCAGACATTGAAGATGACTCAAAGGAGTCGAAACGCGTCTGCTCACTCGAAAAAGCAAGGCCCGACGGCTTTTCCAGAAAATGTACAAAAATTGTGGGAACTTCTAACCACTCATGATTAGACGCTTGAAGGGCTGTCCTGTAGAACTGAAAGGCATTAAACATAGAAAAAAACAGATATAAATTTTTTCTGAATCTTTATTTTTTTGGCCATTTTCAAAAATTTATTTGCTTTCCTTAAACACACAATTGTCATTCATTCCCCCATTCATTCAAACGTAACAATATAATCTACTCTTCTCAATCTCATTAGACAATTTCTTGACGAAGCAATTTTAAAACAATCTTTTATTTAAACATTTTCACAAAACATCGTTGAATAAATTGTGTGAAATTTCCTATTGAAATTTTGTCATTGCCTTCATTTTTAAATTGTATGATTAAATATTGAAGATGTTGCCAAGCTAAGTTAAATTCGCTGTTGTATTGTCAGCAATTTCTACTGTTTGCTGCGAGGAAAAAAACAACACGCAAGTATACAAGAGACAAAAGAAAGTGTGGGAGTGAGTGAGCTATAGCAAAAGAATAGGGAAGTTAAAAACAGCGAAATTCTGCTTAATGTCAAGGGAACGTGCGTTCAAACTCCCATTTCAGCTTGGCAATAATGATGTTTACATGGAAAAATTGACGAAAAATGTAAAACAGGATGGAAATTACCACATCGCTCGCCCAGTGAGAGCGAGACAATGATGAAGATGCTGATGATAGCGAGGATTTTAAAACCACCATCGTCTACACAAGCCATTTATAGTATTTTGAGTTACATCAAAAAAGGAAAAAAATATATACAATGAATGCCGAGACATTATTCTGGGTTTAAAGAATGTGTTGCCAACATGTTAGTAACTTTTTCCATTAGAGAGGTATTCAGGTACTAATTTTGGAAATTATGTAATCAACTCCTTGCAGAAGTTTAGTAAAAAATAACAATCTTATGGTTCTTAAAGGAATGGATGGTTTTTAATTTTTCTGGCGGTGAGGTGTCTTTTAAAAAGTATCGTCAAAAGACTCACATTTATTTGAAAACATCTTTTAACCTTACTTTCTTTGCTTTCCGGAAATTTATTCGTATCGTGGAAAAAGAAATTTGCATTTGAATAAATGCATATCTTAATTCCCGTTTGATATTAAATTAATAGGGGTTGGGGCTCGCTGAAACGACAATAGGGTGACCAGTAATGAATACCGAAAGAATTGTTGTGGCTCTACTTTTCGGATCTAATAGAGTTTCTCAAACATACCAACTGCTCGTACCTGGTCTATGAAGGTAATCAAATCGCTCCTCAGTTAGCCGAGGAGTTCACAAAGCGTCCCTTCTGTCCTGAAAACAAATTGCTTTCTATGGGCTTCATTTACAAACCTTTATGGCCTACCTTCGCCTATTTCCTTAAAACTCAATAAAAAAGGTATCCTAAGAGTTTAAGCACACTATAAAAAACCCTGCAAAGACTATATCATCACATATTATAAACTTTAAGGATACGCTCGATTGTCTTCTTCGTGAGCTGAGATATCATTTAAAATAGCACAAAAATCATGTAAATCACATATAAGCTTGTCAGCATTCATCATGAGAGTGTTCTGCCATATTAAACACAGTCATTATGATACTGCAGTTTTACGTTAAATTTAATATTAGTTACACATTCAAGCATTTATACAAATTCATACACACTCAGAATCGAACCCGCGTTTCACAGACCCATCCCTTTTGAGCCATTAGTCCAGTCAAATTAGAATTTTTGCTGAAAAAAATCATGTAGTTCTAAATCCTACACTTATGTGTAGAGTAGGGTCCCCTGAGCATAGTACATTCACCTTGTACCCATACCTTCCATTTAACCCTGTGTTGCACACTTTCTGAATTTCCCCAGGGGCCGGTCAGCTGATTCGGGGCACGTCAGCTGAGCCCAGGCCTGGCGCGTTCAAGAAACAAAGCAAAAAGCAAATAAAATTTCCAACGCACGTGTTCTTTTAAGCATTTCACAACATGGGAGTGCTGCCAGATCCTAATAAAAAACTAAAAGATTGCATGGAACGAATTTGTTTTTCTGCAAATTGCCACGCGGGGAGTAGGAGGGAGAGGCAGAGGTCTAATTTTTCAATTTTTGTCGCATATCTTGAAAAGAATACGTGACATTGAAAAATTTAATTGAATAAAAATTAAATTTTACTAAGTTCCCTTTAAAATAATGCCTACTTCTCTATACTCACACTTTAGCATCTACGAAATATGAGCCGGCAAAAATGGTATATTTGCTGAAAAAATTGGCCCATGGGTGATCAAGATAAGCGCTTCTATTCCTTTGATGAACTTGGTTCGAGAATCGTAAATATAAAACTTGCTGGTACGCATGAAGTCAGAATCTTGATCAGAAAACCTCATATGTGGTTTGCTCTTGGAAAAATAAATGAATTACTGACCTACAACTTCAACTACATGTTTTTGAATGGCACGAGAGGGATGATTCCTGACGCTCACAGATCTTTTATGAATGCTCTTATACCATATAAGAAAAGACGTTTAGAGAAAATGTCGGTAAAAACAGTGAGCAATGTAACTTGCTAATTGGTCTACCCGGACCTCGCCAGCATTATTACACATGTGAAAAAAAATCGGCCCACGAAACTAAGTAAATTACTGACAGGGTTTGGCTTTATAGTTCATACTGTGATGATCAACGGCTGAAATTCTCGTCTCTCACCCATCTTCAGGCATCCATAGTACAACTGGAAAGAAGTTTCGGAAATATGTGTTTGATAACGCTGACTAAAATGTAGCTACATTAGAGGGGATCAGCACAATACACACGCCACTTTGTTTAATGATGCTTGAAATTGCAATTCGGCCCCCGCGAACAAAAGAGGTTTTGAAAGATTATGTAAACTTCATGGAATATTCTCTGACATTCGTAAAGATGGAATAACACAAGAGAGATTCGTGTCTTTATTTTGGCAAAAAATGTTGGCGTAGCCTGCATCGCTTCTGTCATATATTCTTTTTTAAAGCAGTTTTTCATTGGTCATTCGCTGAGTGAAGAACAAATTGTGGATGCTCACGCATCATAAATAAGCAAAGGTGATTAAGCCAGAAAGAAGACATTTTCAGTGCATAGCTGAGCACCTGCCTTTTGCCGTGCGCCATTCAATCGGTCTGATAGATATGAGTAGCTTCAACTGTTATCAAGCATGGAAAAATGGAAGCCGTATAGTGGGTACATTAGTAGCAAGTAACTTTACAGAAACTAAGCAGGATGAGAAGAGCATCACAGTCTTTTTGGCTACACAGAGAAACTCTTTTAAATAACACAGTAGAGCAGGTGATGATTTTCAGAGTACACACAAGAGAGAAAAATCCGATAAAGTGTTTACTAGCCTCTATGTGAAAATTAAATTGCCCGCTTTGTAAGCCCCCAGGGCGGAACTGATCTGGTAATTTAAAGGGGTGCAACTGCTTTTGTTGGGTTGTCATCTCCGATTCCAATGAATCCGACGGGGACTGGCGTTCCCGGGGTACCCGAATCGCTTAGTAAAATTACTAGGACAGGAACTTGATCCGAAACATAGTGGCTTTGTGATTGTTCGATAACAAGATCAACTCATTGCTGCGAACCTCAACCCTGGAGGTATGCTCAGGTACCACGGGCAGCTAATGAGCCTCCATCTTCGGATGGTCAGCTGATTGGTTGCGGCCCTTCGGGGAGTATCGTGGTGGCTTGGTTAAAAACAATGGTTGGCGTTGACCTTATAGCGTCAGATACAGCTAGGTCTCGGATCTACCAGTATGAAAGTTGAGAATTCCCTCAATGTAAACTGGTACCGAACTGGGGGCCGAATGATTGGCGCATAAACCAATCGCAGTCTAATGGTGACCGTGAGGTTAGGCCACAAACGGCAGGTACTCACGTTGATCACGCGACTCATGTCCGCTTTGTAAAAGCTTTCCCTTCATGCAATTAAATTGTATGCCTCAAGAATGGTAATTCGTGGCATCTTCTTACTTCATTGAGTAAAGAAGGATAACAACACTAATTTGTCTCCATCTATGATAAGTACGAGTATGTACCCTGCATCAACATTACGATTATCTTTCTGCAGTGATTGTTGATGGTTCCAAAGACCTCAACTCTACAATAGGTGCTGACCGAAATCGTAAAGTAACAAAACATCAGTTGATATGCAATTTTATAAAAGCATGCTTGCTACTATTGAACAGGTTACTTTGCTTTCCAACAAAAGGAACATAACCAATTTGTTGGCTAGCACAGAGGCGTGCTCCTTTAACCTATAGCACTTACATCCCATAACGAAAAACGTATTTTAAGTGAAGCCTGGATAAGTTAAATAACTGTATTTCATCCAAGAGCTTCAAGCTTGATATTGAGCAAGTACGAGTATATTTTGATACATGAATTCATCGGGTGAGATACCATATCTGATAAAAGTAATTCAGACATAGGGAAATGCATCAAAGAACCTAGAAAAGATGCTGTTCTACATCTCTCTGCAGTGTTTAAAATGGTGGTACAGTGGTTTGAAAACGAATCTGCCTAGTCTGAACATTTGGGTCGAACAACAGAATATCTGACTCCTGACCTAGGGTCATATGGCACTTGACAGCGTTCAACTATATTTTTTGTAGATTGTTATTCAGGCTGGGATTAGAGACATGGATGCCAGAATGTCGGCATTATGTTTTCGAAATATGCGACAATAACTAAAAGTGGCACTTTTGTTCCTCCCCCCTACTCTCGGGGTACTGGGAATTGATAGGATTTTATCGGGCAAAACTCACAGGAACTTTCTCTCTACACTAGTGAAGGATTTGAATTAACATGATTTTTTGTAGCAAAACCACAATATTTGGTCTAATTTGACTGGCCTACAAGGCGCACTTGAATGCCCGATTGTCTTTGCGGTTATTATGTGAAAGACTGAATGCCTTGTTTCCTGAGGACAATTTACAAAATTTCTTCATACATTTGGCCTTTCAATCTAATGGAATCTGCATAAAGGTGGGTATAATTTTTCCAAAAGTAATGTATAATTTTTATTGTTTTAATAAAAAGAATTCACACAAGTCAGTCATTTTTATTTTTGGTAAAAAAAAATTTGAATTCGACGCGCAAAATTAAACTTTAATACATTTAACTGCAGACAATAAGCTGTCAGTTACATAATTCATAAGTTTTAGAGCTCGGTTGTTTTCTAAATATTGAAGTATTCTTCTTGCAAAACTTTCGCCTTAATTTTCCAAGTTCAATTCCCACTCATTTTTAGGGTTTTGTAAAATAATTTTACAAAACCCTTCTAAAATTGCGTCCTGTCTGTCCGTCTGTCTGTCCGTCCGTCCGTCCGTCCGTCCGTCCCTGTGTCACAGCAGTTTTTCTCGGAAACTACTTAAGCTAGAAACATCAAGTTTTGTGTGTAGGTGTAAAGTGGTGATCTCTTCAATGTTCAACTACTAAAAAATTTTATAAGGTATTTAAGGGGGGTCTCCCCATATAGGAGAGTGAACCCCAAAAAAAAAAATTCAATTGAAGGTAGCCGATATGGGTATCAAATGAAAGGTCTTGATGAGAACTTTTCAAAACAGGTCTTAGTTTGGCAAAATTTGCTTCGAGGGGCGCACAGGGAGGGGAAATACACGAAAAATTTGTGTCCGCCCCCCTCGCGATTGGACACCTTCCATCCGAAAAATCTGAAAAAAATCAAGAATGTAGGCCTTGATGAGTACAACAACAACAAATACGTGAGAAGTCGCAATTCACTCAACTTTGGTAGTAATAGTATGATTTATCGATTTTATGTTTTCTTGAATAAAATCTAAACGGTACCCTTAAATTCAATGAAATTCAGTACACAGATATCTATTTGTAAGATTTATTAACCCTGCAAGTTTCATAAAGATTGCATCATATTTAACGAAGTTATAGCGGTTTGAATTTTCCTGTATTACTATGGAACAATATGCGCTGCATGTATTACTTATGGCAACATATGGCTATGGAACAACATGCGCTTTTTACCGACTCAGACACTACAGTTTTGCTAGGATTTGCATGAGAATTTCAGAAATGATAGGTGCCATGTATATCTTTGAGAATCGGTTCAGTAGTGGTATCAGTAATCGTAAAACAAAATAGTGGCTGTTTTAAATGCGAAGATTGAATAATTTTGAGTTATTTTTCCCAACTTCAACGTTTAAGGTGCATGCTTTGAACACTTGATTCAATTGAATGAATGACTGAGGATGAGCACCTACAATTAATGCTCATAAGTGAAACAAGTCAATGAGGCGGGAGAGAGCTCCTAGCAAAAGGGTTTTGTAACCATTCTAGGATTCGAAAAAATTGGCCATGAATCGATGATTTCAGTACAGGAGAGTGGCCCCTGAAAAAAAAAAATTCATCAAACGTAGCCGATATGAGTATGAAATGAAAGTCTTCATGGGAGCTTTTCAAAACAGTTGTTAAACTGTCCGTTTTTGCTTCAGTGGGGGCACAGGGGGGAAATACATGAAAAATGTGTTTCCTCCGTCGCGGATGGACATCTGAAATAATTATCAAGGGAGATGTTTATGAGTATAACAATAACAAAAACCTCAGAAGTCGAAATTCGTTCAGCTTTGTTAAAAATAGTATGATCTTCGTATTTCAAATACTCTCCAATAAAATCGTCTTTGATATGTTTCTTGATTTGATTCGATCTGGTGACTGCATTTTGTAAATTGAATACAAAACCCTTCTGACATGAGCGTAGGTCTGTTTACCCAACTTGTTTAGACGTCTAATCAGTTGTTTCCTCTTTTGGGGTTGAGGGTTCTTAGATATGCTCTCTTTCAAGGTGGACGATGCACAAATTGAAAACGAGGGATTTTCGCTAGATGGCATAACTTGCAATAACATCGCTTCGGGCCACACTGTACCATATTCATGTCAATGCCTAGTCTTTAACCATCATTATTTAGTATGTGTCATTTTGCCGAAGCGTAAACAACGTAAATTTTTTTAGCACTGAATATGTCGAATTACGTGTCAGCAGAACAGCATTGGCGGGGGATTTTGCTTTTCTTTTATAATTCGAAGAAATGTGCTACTCAAAGTCATCAGTTGATTTCAGAAACTTACGGTGAAAATACTCCATCGATTAAACCATGTGTTAATTAGTTTCAACGCTATAAAACTGGTTATTTTGACCTCGATTACAAAGACCGTCAAAGCCAAGTGAAAAAGATTGAAAATGCAGAATTGGAGGCATTACTGGATGAAGGTTCATGTCAAACACAAGATAAACTTGCAGAAACAATGGGCGTGACACAACAAGCTATTTTCAATCGTTTGAAAGCATTGGGTTTCATTCAAAAGCAAGGAAATTGAGTACCGTACGAATTGAATCCGAGAGACGTTGAGAGATGATTTTGCATGTCGGAAATGCTACAAAAAGAAGTTGTTTCTGCACGGTATTGTTGCTGGCGATGAAAATAGGATATATTACGACAATCTAAAGCTAAAAAATAATGGGATTCATCCGGCCATGCATCAAAATCGACGGCCAAGCCGAATATCCATGGCGCAAAGGTAATGCTGTGTACTTGGTGGGATCAGAGGCAGTATTGTGTTATAAACAGCTAAAACCAAGTGTAACCATTAATCGAAAACTCTACCGACAACAACTCATCAGATTGAATGCAACAATCAACCAATAACGGCCAAAATGGGAGACCAGACAAGTGACATTTATTTTCCATGCTGACAATGTTCGGCCACATTGCGCTTACGGGCCCCAAAACTAAATTGAAAATGATGGACGGGAATATCTACTCCATTCGCCTTATACTCCAGACCTTGCTCCTTCTGACTATTACTTGCTTCGATCGATGCAGAATCACCTTGCCAGAATACGCTTCACTTCAGTAGCAGGTATCAAAAAATGGATTGATGACTTTCTAGGCGCAAAAGAAAAGAAAGTTTTTTGCGAAGGAATCCATAAACTGCCTGAAAGATGGGCAAAAGTCATAGCTTCTTATGGACAATACTTTGAATAATGTATTCATTAAATTTATAATTAAAATAAAGCTATAATTTTGCTCAAAAATGCCTCATTTTCAATTTGTACATCCAATATATATTCTCAACTGGATAAAGATCAGGTGAATTTCTTAGCCAGTCCAGATAGATATGCTCCAAGTGTTCAAAAACCGCCTCATAAATTTTGAACGGCCTATGAGGTCTAGCTCTATCTTGCATGAGCATTGCTTATTCTCTGCTCGAAAGTCGTTGATCGTTGTCTAAGCGTTCTGCATACAAATCGAATTTCAGAATTTGAATTATTGATATTTCGAGAAATCACTCGTTCAAACTGTCCTGTTCTACGAATTCAATTTTGGATGTAAATTCATTCATAGTTTGTCAGTAAATAAAACGTTAGCTCGGAAGGTACGTGTAGCATTCCTTTTTAAGACATTGCCATCCATGGCGTCGATCCTCGATGTTCTTTGGCTCTAGTTGGTTGATTAAATGTACCACTGCACAGTCCTTCTCGAATTTTAGTGTCTCGCTGCAACATTTATGGGAACATATTCAACGGCTTTGTCACAAATCCGGTACCGATCCTCAGCGTATTTTCGGCTAACCTGTGAATGTTTGTTTTTGCTACAGGAGTAAGTACCGTCGATCAGCGCTTCCTGGCTTTACCTGTCGTGTGCCGTGCCGTGTAAACTGTGTGGCTGCTGGCACCATTTTTTGACAGTGTCATATTTGACGTTTAATATTCGGGCGATATGGACGTGGCTATAGCCCAGCGAATGTAATGTTTGGATTTTTATCCACTTTTGAATTCTTTGAGGAGGCATCTTCCTTAAATAATGAAAATAATCTTGAATTAATTTCCAAAAGAATTTCCGATTTTTAATTCTTGTAATTTGCAAAAACCCCACTTTGAATATCTGCATCCGAATAATGCTTCGGCATATTCAATTATTATACAAGATTCTCAAACCTTCTGCTGAAATTGGGAGAAGGTATATACATTATAAAAATAAGGTAACAAATTGGGAACTCTTCAGAGAAGTTTTAACTTGTTGAAATCGCCAGAGGAATTATTTTTAGAAAATTCCAGACACTTTCGCACCACCCTGTATTTGGTCACTTTATTTGCTGAACTGATTGAATCTACTCCTCGTTTCCTCTTTTGATCACCTGGTTAGATTGTTCGTGCTGCTAACTCGTTATTCTGCTCATGCAGGTTTGTTTGAGATTTCTTAATTTCATCATGTTTAAGGGAATGTTCCACGTTTTTGGCCAGTTTTGCATCCTTTTATGAGTAGTAGCCTTTTCAGATGAAATTCTCACCTTTGTTTATTCGATACCAACGCCGAAATCTCATTTCCTATTTATTTTTTTTAACTCAGTTTTGGGTATCCTCAAGGCCACCTGCATATATTCGAAATCAAAAATCCAAGCATACAAATCTGTCGTAAGACTTGTACTATGCTGCGAATATGAGACGGGTACCCTCACGCAAGCCTCCGTAAATGTTTCATGCGCTTTAGAATGGCGGGTAATGGGGCGCGTTCTGGGTGCCAAACGAGAAGGTGACCACTGGCGAATGTGACCCGACCACGAGTTGTTAAATTGTTCGACGAGCAAGAGGTGTCACGCATACAACGAATGGACGAAGGACAAGTATCTTAAAAAAAATATTAGTCGGCAAAGCTGAGAGACAAAGGCCAGTTAGGAAGCGTTTTCCGCCTCGGTGGATGATGAGAGAAATTAGAGGACGCAGCCGATGGATCGAGATACCTGGAGGCGACTCCTCAGTGAAGGCAAGGCCCGAGATGTGCTGTAGTGCTACGACCACGACGAGTTCTAATTTCAGTAGACAACATCCATCCAAGAGACGATAGTGCGATGATTTTGGGGAATTTTTCTTGACTTTTATTTGGCAAACTGTATCATCCTTTTATTCTCCACCCTGATGACACTTGTTTCTCCACTGATCGGTGGTATTTTTGTTAACGAAAAAGTGATATTTTTGCTACGTACTTGGTCCAGGCAAATTCACATTCACCGTTACTAGTGTTTGCTAGTTGAAGCCGGCCATTTGCCAATGCGCTTCTGATTGACAGGTCGATTGAAAATTTTATAGTAGCTACATCCCGCATAATTTGGTTTATTTTACTTATTTTTTACTTTCTTTATACTTTTTAGTCCATTGCGTAAATCAGAGCCCGGTGGCAAGTAATAAGGCACATTTACTCTTACTAGTGAGGCTCCATGTATAGTACTACACTTCTGCTATGAACTAAGTCGATTGTCACAAGTAACATAACGCTTTGTCGTGCGGGAGCTGAAGAATCGGAATCAAGATTTGAGAGAGTGGCGTGGAGCTCTACTTTTTTCCAAATGCAATTGCCATTGTTAATTTGGAACCACAAATATGATTCAATCAAATATTGTAACTCTTCGGTTTCATTTTAAATCTTCAATTTTTCGGCATATCAAATAAAACTTTCAAAGTAAAAACTCCTAAGGTAATTATTCCTGTCATGAAATAATGCTGAGCATCTCTTGCATAACAGTATTTAGTTCGAGCCTCTTTAATAGCAACTAATTCGTTGCAGAAGAACTCAGATGTCAGGAGGGGGGATAAATAGACTTCTATGTGATAAGATGAACATAAAGTGGAATATTAAGAGGCTTTAATATATTCCACATAAAGACATGAAAGTTCTTTTCAACTTGAAACGTTTACAAATATAAGACCTATCCTCGTGTATCAAAGTGGTCAAATTAAGTTTGTAACAGATTACTTTAGCACTTTAGCCAATTTATGAATGAAGAGTCGATGAAAGACACGAAAATTTGATGCGGTTTACGGTGCATGGTTTTCACATGATCAGAATTATACAGATACTGATCCAGATGAACTACTAATTGTTTACCATAAGGTGCGTATGAACTAAACTAACGTCACTAGACTGAATGTGAACATCTGCTTGATTGCGTTTCAAAACTTGACTTAGCAACCGCAGCTCCGTTCAAAACAAAGTTAGGATTTTGTACTAAAATACAAAACCCTATTACAATCAAGACCTTTGTCCGTCAGTCCGTCCGTCTGTATGTCACAGCACTTTTTCTCCGAAACTATAGAACCTACAGCCATGAGTATTGTTCAAAGGAGTTTAAGGGGGGTCTCCCCATATAGAGCGGTGACCCTTTAAAAATTGTTTTTCATCATTGGTAGTCGAGTAAGGTGTCACTGGAAAGGTCTTAATGAGATCTTTTCAAAACAAGTCTTAAAATTGCCTTATCGTTACCGAGGGGGGCAGGCGAAGGGGAAATGTACGAACTTTTCGCGTACCCCCTCGTCAAAGGTAGCCGATACGAGTATCAAATGAAAGGCCTTTATGAGAGCTTTTCAAAACAGTTCTTAAACTGACATTTTTTGTTTCAGTGGGGGCACCGGGGGGAAATACATGAAAAATGTGTTTCCTCCCTCGCGAATGGACACCTGGGTTCTAAAAAATCTGAATAAAATGTCAAGGGAGATATTTATGAGTATAACAATAGCAAATACCTCAGAAGTCGTAATTCGTTTAAGCGTGCTAATAATAGCATGATCTTCGAATTTCATATTTTCTCCAATAAAATCGTCTTTGACATGTTTCTTGATTTTATTCGTTGCTGGAGACTGCATTTTATAAGTTGAGTACAAAACCCTTCTGACATGAGCGTAGGTCTGTCTACCCAACTTGTTTAACTTCTGTTGCTGATGGTTTCTATTTGCTGTAAAAATAATCAGGTCGTAAGGAAATGCCACTAAGAACCGCCTTAGACTGCGTTCAAATCAAAGCCACTCAGACAGCTGAATGAAAAACGCGGGCATTTGTACTGCTCGAGTAGAACCATCACCTCGTTTGCTGCTAGTTTGCGCCAAATGGCCCCCAAATGGCCAGTTTTCGTGCCTCATACAATATCTACTCCTTACCATAATTCAATCAGAGCTTAAAGGAATAAATTAAAAACAAAATCCCAGTTTTAATTAGATTTAGATTCACTTTTTCACCGTTCACTTCAAAATTCTTTAAATTTGTTCAACTAATTCATGCGAGAAACTACTCATTAAAAACAATTTTTAATGATTGCATATACATAGCTCAAATTTTTGGGCCAGTTTTCGATTACTTAATTTTGACTTCATTTAATTCCTCTTAAGACTTTAACTACTTTTTTTGCCACGATTAGTCCAACTCTGTCCGCAAAATCACATTTATCGAATTTTTTCCTTTTCTGAACCCATTTCCGGCCAAATTTATAATACAGTTAATAAAGTTTTTGGGTCATGCTTATTCAATGAACTATCGCAATCCACAATTAGATTCGGTTTAGACCCTAATAATGTTTTACTCGAACGTAGACCATTTAAAGCTATTTAAAAAAAAACTTTGATATTTTCAAGCAGTTGCACCATTTGTTCTTTTGCTTTAGCACTACAGCTCCTTTCGGGCCTTAGAGTATCTCATTATCTTGATCGTATGCATCGGTACTCGAGAAGGTGATATGGTCAGTACCACGCTTTGGCCATGTGTCCGTTCACCCAACTGCCCAATACGTATAATGACTGAACGGGCTTATAGTCCGTCCGAAGAATTGCTCGAAAAAAATTCGTTGTCACCAACTGAATTCGAACCAAGTACCTTAAGCTTACGCAGCGAGCACTCTAAGCACTCAGACTAGATTGCTTGCCATAAATATTCTTGAGCTCTATTTGGCTATTTAGCATTGAATTTCGATATTGCATCTCTAGCACGAGCTACATCAGCTAAACGGCAGCTTAATTACCTCCATATAGAACGAGTTAGAGAGACTTCTGCAGATGAGAGAATACATCCAAACGATGAGGATAGAGGTAAAAGATGCACTTAAGGATACATTGAAATAACCTTGAAGTATCAAGTGAATAAAATTAGCATCATTGCCTCAATAAAGAATGCCATGACATTTTACAGATTTGAAACATTTGAGAGAAGAGCATTCAAGGAAAATATCAGGAGCCACATGCAATGAAGATTTGCTCAATCTTCTGTTGTTGGTATCCAGTATGCTGACTCTGCAGATTTTTTAACGTTACTATCCAAGCCACAGCTCGTGCATCCCAGTGAAGAAGAAGGATGCGAAAGCCATTGTACTGATGACGAAGGCTGCGAAAGTGATTTGAAAAAATAAGAAACATTGTCAAACTTTTTGTAAACTTAAGGTAAGAAAGTGTAATATTTTCTTTAAGTAAATAAAACATTTTATTTTTAAATTAGTTTTTTATTTATTTTCGGTCATTGAATTGCAGACAAACTCAGGATTTAGATTTTGTCCACCTTTTTGTTCCTCCTGTAGCGATTTTAGCATCCAATATCCATTAGCACATTTATCCACGCTTAAATATTAGTGGAAATGTCACCTTCAAATCCAGCACAGAATTTCCATCAATATTTAAGTGATTTATATCAATCTTAATTACTATCAAATAGCATTACATCCATTAAATTTACGAAGAAAATCTTTCAAATATCAAAACAACAACCCTCTTCATCCAAATACCACCAGAGATGCGATAGATGATCCCACCACCCACCAACGCACTCAACATGATAAGATTTGATTGTTTATTCCGGGGGTGGTTGTGGTTGATGATGAAAACGTCATGATTATATTTTTGCAGATGTTAATATTTCGCGACAATAGAGTAAATGAGGCTGGAAATTTCGTCCTGTTGGCCACTTTTGGCCAATAACAAATGCCACAAGCATCGCCATCCCCATCAACTCATCCTAGTAACTAAGTTAATTTCTGTCTCCCAAGAATATGTTGTGTTGATTTTTCCACGTAATTTCATTTAGAGTGTGTAATTATCAGCACCTATATTGCTTGGGGTGAAATGTGATAGGCATAGGAACAGGCACGTATCTATGAGGAGTGGCGGACGGACGGTATACTGCGTCAACAACATTTCTATTACACACATAAATATTTGCGGCCTATGTAGCCATAGAGTGACTAACTATTGGGAGTAGTTCGCGCTCGTTCCACATTAACTTCACCTGATAACTGAAAGTTAACGAAATACACACGATTCTCAGGTGATTGCTTCCCTTATTGTTTGCTCGCTATCTTATCGTTGATGAGAATGTTGCGAAGCGCGGAATTGTGTGTGTTTGTTCGGAAAATATATATATTAACATTGTAGGGGATTGTTGAAGAGAAATATCAATTGGCTTATTGTTCCATGTTAGAAGAATGCGAAGGCATCATAATTGTACATACCAGCGCTCTACAGTGTCAGTAATTTGAGTACTTATAGACGTGTCACATTTCATTTGTATTTGTTCAAGATAAAATTACCCGAGAATGAAATAACTTTGATGGAATTGCTGCGTCATTGAGTTTGAGAGCAGGAAAAGTGGATGCTTAATGTGGAAATATCCACGTGGTTGTTTGGAGTTGGTTTGAGGCGAATTGTTTCAATTTGCGTTTAAATCAATATTATCGAAAGTAATTAATTGGATCTGGAAAATCAAATAAGAATAATTTTCCGATACGGGTGATACGTAAACTCATTCCTATTATCGTTTTTTGAATTAAGAAATAATTCTTGCATAATTTTATATGACGACATCTTAAGTGAAACGAACGTAATTTTAGTCAATCTGAAATGATTGAACAAGGATCAATATCAAACAGCTCCATTACTATAGCAACAGATAGATACAATACTTCCAGTGAATTTTTACAGCACCTACAACCAACGAAGCTTTGAGCATTTCAGGAGTTGCACAGCATGTCCTAGTCACATAATCAACAGCAAACAAGTATAGTCAGCTATATGCGACCTTAGAAAATGTAAGGTTTCGAAAATTGATCGACTACCAGCAAGAAAGCAAAATCCCTAGCCATATACCCTACATGCGACTGCTTAAGGAAACAGAACTTCGTGAGTGGTTGCTAAGTTCCATTGGCTGGGCACCATTCCTACGCTGATGCTGCCTTAATGTAGCTTCGACCGCTATAGGAATGAAAGTTGCCCAACAACCTTGCTGCCCTCTGCTACACATATCCATGTGAATTAATCCCATCCTTACCCCTGGAAATAATCTTCCATCAATCCTTTGTTATGTATCCTTATCTACTACAAAAACAGGATTAAGTCTTCCAGTGGACAAGTTCATGCATAGCAATGTGAGATCGGGCTGCAAGCTGGCTCGCCCGACGAGTAAGGCTCTGCTTACCATTGTATATGTTTAAGAGACGTCTGGTGAACTGAAGCAAAAGCTCGATGACTGTCTTCCTTGCTCTGTAAAAGGCGCTAAAAGACCCCAAGTTAAGGTGGAACAGCATATGCGGAGAGCTTCATGGCCAATATGCTGACTCCAGATACTTGCACATCTCTAGTTTCCCTCGGTATGTCAGTTCTGCCTGGGTGGATGTTTAATACCGGACACACTCGCGGGAACAAGAATGGAACCTGAATGATTAGTACGATTAACAATTAAAATCTATGCAGCTGAAGGAGAGGATGGCCCTTCGGCTCATTGGAAGATGAGTTGTCTGCAGCAAGGAAACCACAATTATCTTCGATACAGCGAGCATCAGCCGTAGTACACTATTGCTAAAACATCAACTTAAAAAGTAAACTGAGCGGCAGGTTTGGACAGTGCCATAGTGCTAAACAACCCAAAAAAATGCAAAAGTCTTCTGGCACTTTTATGAAAAATCAGTACCAGAAATCCATTCTCATTGTAAGCAAGATGGCTAGGACTGAGGTGGTAGATACTTTTCATGAGAGGTACCTTGTTCTTCTTCGACAGCACTGCAGTCCAAATTTGACCCTGGCCTCATGGATACATCATGTCCAGATATATGAATCCACTAACCAAGTCCTGCAATTTAATTTTCCAAGCAAAGTTCTTCTGTGAGCGTCCACTGAGTCCTACCATCATTTGCGGGGCCTACCTTGTGGTCGGTTGCCGTGAATCTGTAATTTTAGCTGCAGAATCGATTCCCTTTTTTGCATATTGGGCATATCCAAATTTTTTGTATGAGTGTGTGCACGCTGAAAATTGTTTCGCCTGTCATCAATAGCTCTGCCGAGATTCTGATCTAGCTACAGGGCGAGGATAACTGATCTCATTTCCTCAAGAGATATATAGACGTGCACTTTAGATCTGGGTCGTCTGGTATGTTGGAGCCGGTTGAGGTTGATCCTGTACTAGGATTCAAAAGTTTTCACGTTGTCTAGGATGTTGCCATTCTCGTCATAACAGAGAGTTGTTTCCGGTGCTGAACGCGGCTCGTGTATCACTATTTTATTAACCGTCTTCTAGTTTTGACATTCGGTAATTATTCATTTCCCGCTGCTTTTGTTTGTGGATCTTTTTGGCATTGCATCTTACTTAATGATAAGTTTCTTCTCTGGCTCGGGGTCGTCTTTGTAACAGAGTTTATAGGCCTCAATTTTGCTTGCTATTGCTTCTCTGCACTCCTCATCGAACCAGTCATATCTTTTTCTGGGCTCTTGGTATCCCAATGCTTTTTCAGTGGAGTCCTGGATGGATTTATTCACACAACTTTTAAAAAGGTCGCGTACCTGGCCTGCACACAGCCTTTTTTTAGTTTTTCTAGGTCGATAGAATTGGTCCTATATATAGATATCAAGTCCTATATATAGATATCAGATCGCTACCACCATCAGGTAGTAGCAATCTGATATCTAAATTTGGCCCTTACAAGAAAATGATCATTATCGCAGTTGGCTCCGCGAAACGTTCGCACATCCATCATATTTGAAGCGGCCTTTTTGTCGATCAGGATGTGGTCTATTTGGTTCCTAGTCCTTGTGGCTGGCGATACGCACGGCATTTTACGAACACGACGATGTGGGAAGCACGTTGAACTTGTAATTCAAAAGCTTATCTAAATCAATTTACTCTAATTTACGAGGGCAGTCTCAAAAGTACCCGACCCGACAAAGAAAACAGTAAATAAATTGCAAAAATGTTTTTTATTTTTCAACATATTCTCCTTTCAGCTCGATGCACTTTTCCCAACGATGTTCAATAGCTTCGATACCCGCTTTGTACTCGCTATTAACCGCAGACACTACCTCTTCATTGTTGGCAAATCTTTTACCGCCGAGACATTTTTTCAAATTCGGAAAAAGAAAATAATCCGAGGGAGCCAGATCTGACAAATAGGGTGCGTGAGGAAGAAATTCGAACTTCAACTCGTTGACTTGAGCCATCGCAATGACGCACGTGCGGACTGGTGGGTTGTCCTGATGAAACAACGCTTTCTTTTTCGTCAGATGGGGCCATTTTTTCTTGATTTCATCACTCAAACGCTGCAATAAGGCTGCATAATATGCGCCGCGCCGTTGATTGTTTTTCCTTTTTCAAGATAATCAATAAATATTATTCCAAGCGCATCCCAGAAAACGGATGCCATGACCTTGCTAGCTGACTGAACTGTCTTTGCTTTCTTTGGAGCCGGTTCTCCCTTTTCAGTCCACTGCTTTGACTGCTCCTTGGTCTCAGGTGTAAAATGATGGACCAATGCTTCGTCTTTCGTTATGAATCGGCGCAAAAACTCGGCTTTATTGCTGCGAAACATTGTCAAACACTCGATGAAAACATCGAAACAGCAAACGCGGCACCCATCTTGCGCACAGCTTTCTCATGTCCAAATTTTCTGTCAAAATGCGATGTACAGCACTTTTTGAAATGCCTGCCATGCCTGAAATCTCGCGCACTTTTAGTCGATGGTCATCCAATACCATTTTGTGGATTTTCTTCACATTTTCTGACGTAGTGACCTCACTTGGCCGACCACTGCGGTGTTCATCTAGGCAGCTCGTACGACTTCGCTTAAACTCAGCTACCCAATATTTGACCGTTGTAAACGATGGAGCAGACTTCCCCAGAGTAGAATCCAACTCGGCTTTGATATCGGTTGGACTTAAATCTTTCAAATGAAAGTATTGTCATAACGATGCCCGATTTTTTCCATATTAAAAAATTCACTGAGAGTGTTCGCTTTGGATGTCTGTAAAAAAATAATAATAAACGTACCGTTATGAATTTTTCACATTAAGTTGTTGAAAGGTGGTATTGTCAATCGCAGTAATAGTTTTTTTAAACTATATGTATTCATAAGTCAGGTCGGTTACTTTTGGGACTACCCTCGTACCTCAAAAAATGCACATGAATTTAGTTTTAACTAAACATATTTCTTTTGGAGGCAAGACTTCCTACTATTTCAGTTTTTTTTTTATTTGGTACAATATGATTTAGTTACAAAGATTTCTGCTTTTTATTTCCCATTTTACTTGTTTTTCTCTTAAATAATATTCTTATCCTTGTTTTTAAGTATTACGTAACCTATATCCTCTTTATTATTACATTTGTTTCTTAACTACACAACTGATGTACCACCCACGAGCCAGAAATTTAAAATGGGATCCAGACTAGGTCCACCAAAGGATAGGAAAAATAAGATGGATGGATAGGAAAAATGTGGCATATACAGAATCTTTTGTCAACGAAGCGAACCGCCAAAACAAGGTACAGTGAACACATTGTGTGGTCCTACCAGAAGGGCTTTGTAAGAATTCTAGCGTTCCGAACGACTGCTCACATTAGTCAATAACTTGAATTATAAATGCGTTGAACATAAAAGAAATCGTTCAATTATATATATAACAGAACAAGAGTGTCTTTAGTAAACACAAAACAGCCTTCATTTTGTTCAATTTTGAATAAATTTTCGAAATACTCGGCCAATCGGACATAGTCAAATAAAACACTAGTTTTGAAATTTTCGTGGAAATCCGGAGAAAATTTTAGTTTTTAGGCCGATTTGAAATATGTACTATCCACCATCACATGCTGTTATTATTGTGATGTTCCCAAAGAATAGAAATGGCTATATCTCGCTTGATTATGATTCGATTACAATACAATTTTGTAAGCATAACGGTCTTATGTTGATTTACATAATAGTGAAACTTTAAGAATTTCAAGGGTACCATTCTAATTTTATGGAGCAAAATTTAAAATTGATATACTATAACAAAAATGGGTGAATTTCGATTTCAAACGCATTTGTTGTCCTTGTACTCATAAAGATCCACCTTCATGTTTTTTTCAGATTTTTCGGCTCAAAAGTGTCCAATCGCGAGTGGGGGAGCAGCATTTTTCCGTATATTTTGGCTCCCCCTGGGTCACCTATTGAAAAAAAAAAAGACTTTCTGTTCTGATTCTGAAAATTCTAATCAAGGCCGTTCATTTGATACCCCGCTTTTAAAATTTTTTGAAATGTTTGATAGGGACTAAACTTTTGAGAGATTACAAGTTCTGATCTTTCCAAAAAAATTTATCTTTATAGCTCCCATAGTTCCTGATGAAACTTGCTGTGACGCACGGACTGATGGACAGACGGACGGACAGATGGACAAACGAACGGACAGATGGGCAAACAGGACGCGAAACTAGTAGATCTTTGTAAAAAATTATTTACAATGCCCTTAAAAGGATATAGGTAAAGTGATAGTGACCATATCACCTTGCGGAGTCTCGATACATTCGAAAGCCGATGTCGTGCTACAAAAAAAATGATTGCAAAAAAAGGATAAGAATATGGTTTAAAAGAAAAACAGGTTAAATCCAAGGGGCATATAACTTAATCATACCAAAAAAACCCCAAGTATGAGGCACTCTTTAACTCCCAAATAATTGTATGTTTATTTGAAACTAAATTTATTTGACTTTTTTAAGCAACTTGGAGTACATTGAGTTGAATAACTTTTTTAATGACGCAAAAACATCGAGATAAAGAAGATCTTGTAAGCAAGTGTTTGCTCGTAGCGAAGTCTATGAGCCGCTGGCCATATCTTTAGATATGCAAGCTATGCCTCCTTGTAGTTCCCCTGTGGATCATTTCATTCCCAGTTTTTACGGGACCAGAAAGATTAAAAAGAAGTACCAGAAATTTGTTGAAAAATACAACTTCTAACCAACAACATATTAAGGCTGCTAAAAGAAGAATACGCGGAAGGCAGAACTACTGCCAGAAACCATCTGCAGCTGGTAGATGAACTCTCCACGAGGGGTAAGTCGTCCATGGAAGTGTGTGCTGGTTTTGAAGGGCAGTCTATCAAAGTTGGTCATGAAGCTCCTACTGAAGAACCTGGCGGGCGCATTTTTTTTTGTTTGCTAAAACTCCAGTGAAACTGTCAGGGGCTTTCAATTCATAAAATTTTTGGACCAGGCTGCTTTGGGCTTCTTCAGAAAATGCATTATTAATGTTAGCGACTCAGCGAATAGCTTAAGGCTAAAGTCCATTGCTTGCCGTTCACGAAGATAGAAAACGGAGAGCTACTCCTGCGCTTATGCAACACCACCCTCAATAAACATATAGGCAACTGGGTAGTACTAAAAGCTGAGGAACCCCAACCATCCAGCTCCACGTTCCTTCCCGTCATGAATAAGGAGAGGGTAGACTTACGTATGTGGTATGGCGTAAAGTATGCCAAGCTCAAAATTCGCTCATTCTATTCTTCTGAAGGCTGAGAACAGGTTGAGGCAACGGGCAAGTTTCTCCCGACTTATTTTGAAAGTCGTGAACATTAAATTGCATCACTTCAAACTTGCTTCGGACAACTTCAAGATATTTCTCAGGAAGGAAGACATCACTCACTGTAATACAGAAGTCTTGTATTAGAGACTCATCAATAAATGCATTCGCGGACAAAAATCAGAACCCTTTTTTTAAACACAAGCACTCTGATCCGTATGCCTAGAGCTTGCATCCTGGCTTTGATGAAAGGAACGAAATTCGCCGAAGAATACAGCTCGCAAATAAAATATTTTGTGCAAATAAAATGTTTTGACGATCTTGAAGACCAGCTACATACACAGGAACACAAAGCTTCAAGTATACAAATCTATAAGACCTGTGCTATGCTATGAGTATGAAACATGGACCCTAACTCAAACCTCCGCAAATATATTGAGCACCTTCCTCATGCGGATTGAAGCGAAGCGGGGACAAATTGTGAATTTAATACAACCATGAGCTGTATGAAATTTTTAACGAACGGGAGGTCTAACGATTATAAGACGAAAGTTATCATGGGCTGGCCCTTTGAATTGTATGGATGAACAACGGATACCCAAAAAAGGTATTCATTGGGCGAACTGAAGGGCGGAGACAAGTGAGGAAATCAAGGAAACACTGGTCTGACTAAGTCGATAAAGACGGTTCATCGCTGCTCGGAATTCGAGAATCGAGTACGCGGTCAATGGATCGAGATAGTTGGAGGTGCTGTTTACAGGAAGCCCGACAGGGGCTGTAGTGCTGCGAAGAAGAAAAAGATAGAAGTATTCTCCAGTGTTTTACTCAACACAGAACGCAGACACTTACGTTACGCAACTAAACAACAAACTTGCGAAACACTTCGATTATGTATATATTAAATAACACGTTCAAATAAAAGCCACTACTATTCTAATTTAAGCAGCAGCCATTTTTTGTTGTAGTCTAAGATATATCATTCAGTGTAAATAATGTCAACAATATTTAAGTTATACATCTCACTTGAAATTTTCAAGAAGATCAATAAAAAATAGTTCGATTGTTCAAATTCAAAATAGTGGAGAGATTGTGCATTGTAGTTATCATACATGAAAATTCAAATGGCTACAAGTTCACTGAATACGGTTAGATTCTAATGAAACTAACATGGTAGAAAACCCTAACCTCAAACTACCCAGATACAAAATGTATGAGTACCTACCCGATTTTTATGGGAGAAAAGTTTAAATTCTATAATTAGCACAGTTATATGTATCTCAATTTCTTAGGTATTTGTTGTTGTACGCATAGTTAACTTTATGATTTTTTGCAAGATTTTTGGATTAAAAGTGTCCGATGGCGTAGGGGACACCAATTTCCTCTTCCGCTACCCTTCCTTCCGCACTCCTGTGTGCTGATAATACAGTCTAAGACGTGCTTTGAAAAGCTCTCATCAAGGCCTTTTATTTAATATCCCGCATGATCATTTTTTGTGAAAAAAAAAGTTTTTAGGGTTACCTTCATATATGGGAAGACCCCCTTAAAAACGTTTAAAAAATATGTTGACTGACGAGGGATAAGCACATATGATATGCCTTGAAAGTATCTGATATCTGTAGCTGGTATAGTTTTGGAGAAAAACTACTATAACAGTGAGACGGACAGACAAATATAATACAAAACCTTAAAAAATTGACTGTAGGTTTAAGATTTAAGTTGTCAAAAATATCCAATATTGACATCTAAACGATTGAAGAGACAATCGAAAAAGCTATGAGAGCCACTTGTAATATCTTATGTTCAGTAAAACACTGCAAGGAGTCTACTGCGTAGTAGAATGCGGATCTGGCGAACCTTAGGTAGGTGAATATGGAAGTCTTCTACAAGCATCATTCCTGAAAATCTTACAAAAACTGCCTAAGGTTATACAAACAATCTGGATAGATTACTGCCAATGTATGAGAGTTTCGAGGGTTGAGTTAGATAGCAAACTATGGAGCTATTAATGAACATCTAGTTTCTGACATGTACTGACCGCTGCGCGATGGATAAACCCTTTATAGAATGTGGGCAGCATCTTGGCGCATTACATGGAGCAAATCATAACGGAAGAATGAGTCTCATGGCTAATCGATAGCTTTTCTCCGTTCAAATCCCCTGGAGTTGACACGACACTACTAGCCATATTACAGAAGCTGAGTGACCTAGTGGTTCTCTGGCTAGTTCGAAATTTCAGGGGTTGTTTGCTAGAGAACCACGTTCCCAAGTCCTAAAGACGAGTTCGAGTAATTTTCATCCCGGAAATGGGCAGACAGAGTCATGTTGCCAACGGACATCACACCCATCACTCCAACATCCTTCATCCATAAAACGTTTGAGCGCGTTTGAACTTTCTTTTGCGGAAGATTCTAGAAAGAATACTATAATCTAAAGGCAAATCTACGGATACTGTCTTTTATGAGGTTGTTCGTACTGATGAACATTCAATACAATGCAAACAATAAAGATTTTTTAGCTACCAATAATGTGCACACTGAAGCTGTCAAAGAGCATCACATTTAGGTTAAGGTGAGGAACGGAAATGTTGCTCTTCACCATTAAAGCTGAAATCTCTGATTTTAGTCGTCCCCGACTTTGTGGCCTTCTTTGACGTTAGTTTTGTCTGGTTCGTATCCCCCAGCGTCAAATATCTTAGAATCAATCTAGATTCGTCGAAGCTCAGCTCAAGGGAAACTATATAAGTGTTGTGTTCTTGGCTTGTAGCAAAATATTTGGTAGAAAGTGGGGTCTATAACCAAGAAAAAAGAATTCTGAATGAGCACAGAAAACTAACGGGCTACAAGTTTGGTGATCTAATGCAGGCAATAGCCATATAATAACAAAACTCAGTAAGATACAAAAAACTGCAGATTTTGGGGTTGCGGGTACTTTGCGTTCAACTCCTCGGATGATCTAAACGTTCTTCTGAATGTCCTTCCCACTGACCTTTTATATTAAAAACATCACCTTGCAAAGTCTACCCAGGGTGATGGAGTCTGGCTGGCTGGCCAAACCATACAGCCACACGCCTATCGTAAAAAGCTAGCCAAAGGAAGTCATCGTGACGGTGCCTGATTACATGATCCCTATGCTGAGGCTTAAACATTTCGCGGTGCCCCTTCCATCCAGAGAAGACTGGAGGAATTAAAAAGTGTTGGAGTACTACGAAATTAAAGTATTCACCGATGGTTCGAAAATGGAATACGTAGTTCGGCAGGAATTTTTTTTTGGAAATGTTAGATGACATTAAAACCTTTCGCCTTGCAAACTACACCATTGACACTGGTCATTCAAGAATCATGCAGTGTACTGAATTATGAATCATTTACATATAGGAAGAGTATTGTTATATGCTCAGATACTTTTAAGGATCTTGGCGTGGCTATCACATCCTCTAAGCTGGGAGAATAGTCCCGAGTGGAGTTAGGCTTCCGTGGACAGTCGGTTTGCAGAAACTCAAGTCTGAATTACCGAATATAGGATCATCAAGGGGAATGAACTGATTGACCAATTGCCCAGACGGGGCTCAGCCCTATATGTTTGTTTCGCGGAATCAGTTTGTATACCGCTAGAAGGTGGTAAATGGAGCCACCTCATCCGATTATTTTTCTGCAGCGAACTTTAGATGGGGTTACCTTATCCCCTCCCCGTTATCAAGGAAAATATGGCCAAGTTACTTCAGGGGCAGGACGCATAACCCCCTCAGTAAGGCGAATTTTTAAAAAACTTAGCGATCGTTGGCAAATCCACCGAAACAAGTCAGCGGGAAAGCAAAAAGGAGCCGATCGATTGCATTTTTTTTTTTTGCAAGGGCCGGGTATTCGCATTTCCTTCTTACATTTACAGCTCCCGACAAACGCCGTGGAAACACCTATCCTGCTAAATACACCATGCCCGGTCAGGACAAGCACCGTTATGCAGAGTGGTCCCTTTCAAGACTCGCAAGGTTTTTGGCGTAACCGATGTCAACAGTTGTCCACAAATGTGATGCGGTCACACAGGAAGTTTTATCTATCCAGGACTTTATGGCATCCGGGTTTTTGCTTCATTGTCAGTTTAATTGAAGCTACAAGAAACCTCCAGAAGAAGCGTAGGTGCGTCTCTTTGTCTTAGCTTTCAAATGAGCCGAACCTTCGGCTATCTCAAGTCCCTGAGAGTTTATGTGACTTGGAGGCATGCTGCGAAGAAATGTCAATTCTAGCGAACTGACTTGACTGTCAGTGGAAATAGAATTTTACTCAAAATATCCGATTACATACGAGCCGATTGGCCACTACACACATCGCTAACACTTTCGCTTAAAAGGCATTACAGTATTCTGCAATGAAATACATAAAAAAGTAAATGACAATCGAAGGACGAACTTCTAGTGCGCAGAAAGTGACTCACATTGCGTCTGGAATGCTTAAAATATCAATTAGACTATAAAGGAAAACTTAAAAATTTTGGGGATAGAAGTCGTTTCACGCTTGTATCCGGTGTTCATTCTCTGTGTGAAGTAGCTTGAATTCCAAAATAGATAATTGATAGTAAGAGTAGTCAGTTGAAGAATTATATTATTAAAAGCTAAATACCTTCCAGACAGGTTTTATTTTCTTTTCTACTTATCATACCATTTGCACATGACGATTAAGTCATAAATTGATCCTTGTTTGGGACACCGACTGGGCCAAATATCCTGCTAATAGGCCCTTTCTGGTATTGAAAGTATTCAAATCTCATCATATTTTTGGCCTTTTCAGGGCGCTTTTTGAATTAGTGAATACTTTATGCAGTAAATACCTGAGTTCAAAAAGTAACGAGCCGAGTTACTGAATTGACGAAATCGCTAAAAATGCAATATCCAAGTGGCAGGTAGTGTAGACTGTAGAGCTTGGTCCGACCAACACATCAGAGAATTAAGAACAAAATGATAAGTATGTGGCAGCCAATGCCCTATCGCCTCAGATTAATCGGGCCTTCTGTCGCCTGAGAGCGAGATTTTCACTCCGCTACACGGTAACTCACTTGAAATTTCCAGATGATGTTTGATGGAAATAGATACAGCCCGAATTCAACGCTTAACATGTCTATCAGGTTTCCTTAAATCGGACTATTCAATATCATTTGGAATGTCAATGACAGTTATGGCGATGGCAACTGTAATTTAACGGCTGATAAAACTACCTGCGGGTAACGGCTCTTATTCGAATTATAGCCAACGTAGGGTAACCCAACCTATCAAGAAGATTCAGTGCTACTGTACGGAACAGAAATATGGGGCAATGCTCCTTGCTAAGAGCTACAGCAAAAACTCTTGGCACAGGTACAGAGAAGAAAAGCACTAAAGGTTGCATGTTCATACCCGACAATCTCTGATTCAGCGGCACTAGCCATTGCAAGCGTAATACCCATTATCCTTCATGCTAGAGAGCGCCGCACTATCTACCTGCGTCGAAAAGAATACTCGAAGGAGACAGATGCCAACGAGAAAAGACAAGGCTCACTCAATAATTGGCAGCAGTCTTCGATAAACAGCACGATGGGAGGAGCTAAGCCATGGGCTCAATCGAACGCACAGTGAGGTTGACTTTTCCTGACCAAGCTCTTGATTAGGTATGGGTGTCGCTCTCCCCCGGATGTAGGGTTTGTGTAGGAGAGGAAAGCGATGCCTGCCAGACATTTTTTGCACGCAAAATTTGGGACAGGCTGCACCAGGTCCTCTCCAGAAAAACAGGAAGGCTCGGTCAACAAATGGAACCATATAGCACATTATGTTCGGGTAGTTCTAAACGATAATAAGGGCTAGTAATCCCTTTCTTTTTCTGCAGTGCTGGAGGGATCCTGCTACTTGAAGACACCTCATGGCCTAGCAAAACGAGGCTAGGCCGAAGTTAATTGTCAAACAGTTCCAGGCTAGGTGGAGCTGACTGGGGAGGTATTTACTGGGTAGTCTAGACGTCTTGCGCGCCTGGAAGCAACACAGGGCGTAAATAGTTTCCATCAGCCAAACACAGAAATAAACTGTGTTGCGATGCAGTACAGCAAATTGCAACTCAGCTAAAACAATCGTAAGTAATCAACATTCAGCTTAATTTCATGACAGATCAGAGTTCAATAGAATTTTATCTTCAACTCTAGTCAAAAATAAATATGAAAGTTCTGTTTCTCACCCGAGAGGTCTAAATCATTTTTTCCCTTATATTTATTCAATTACTTCCGAACTGCTTCCCCTCCAAACCATACGTTAAACTTGTGGTGGTTCTAACTGCAGAAATTTTGATTTATGGCTTGCTATGTTCTTTGTTCGTTATTTAATTAAATAGTAATTCCTTGTTTCATACCATTGACTAATTTCGACACGTTTCCTTGCATTCAAATATATAGCCTGCAAATTCTGCTATACCCATAATATTAAGCAAAACTAATTTTCGTACGATACTAAGTTATGTTTCTGTTGTTCTGTGCTAATAACCGATAATTTATATCACCTGAATGTTCCAGATTTCTTACGTGCCTGGGAGTATAATACAATGAACTCCTCGTACCGTTTGGTTCCCACGTCTTATCTAATCGCACACTTTTCCTTAAATGTTCCAACCTGACGTGTTTGGAAGTATTAAACGATTATTTGCCAGCAAGTATAGTAATCATGTGTTGAAAAGTATCGTCACATTTTGTTGCGTACAAGATTGAGTTGGAAATTTAGCTTGATTGTAGTAGTTACACATAAGGGAACAATGATTAAGATAGGATATATATGTATATATTTTTAAGATTGAATGTTTTGTCTCATAAACAGATAATCATTCATTTCGACTAGCGATATGAAATTTCAAAATATGTCTAGCACAGTATATTGTTTTCTTATCGGTAAATGTAATTTTGTTAATCTTAATCTTTTGATCCATGTAAATGTCGAATTTTTAACAAGTGATAAGATATTCGCATTAACTAGAGATAAAAAATATGCAGTCATACGAGTAAAAGTAACGGTTCGCAAGCCTTTATTGAATTGACGAGAGTGAATCAAATATTAACGGTAATTTCGCTATTCTGCTTAGCATGCAACTCCGAACTAGATGATATAGTATGGCGGTTGGTGGTTCGCTTATAAGGAGTGCGGGAACTAGCTTAGTTTGCGGCCGCGCTCGATTCTGTCCTCAGTACAGCCATGAGTGAGCAAGAGGTACATCCGTCTGTCGCGCATCATAAAGTTTTTAACCAATGAAAACGTTAAACCGTCGGAAATTTTCACTCGCAGTCTGAGCACACTGCATTGTCTCCGAATCGAGTGTATACGTAGGCCAGGGAATTTAAGGCTGGGCGAGAACTTGTCAATAACGAAACGTTTTTTTTTGACTCAAAGCGAGTTTTGTTCATTGATTTTCATCACGATCAACAAACAGTGAATGCGGCCTACTATTGCCAGTTGTTACAATCTGCCAAAACCTATTGAAACAAAAGACAAGGTATGCTCATTAAAGAGGTCATCCTTCTACATAACAATGCTAGGCCGCTCACCGCGGCTTTGACAAGGGGTAAACTGGATGAAATAGGCTGGGAAACACTCCAGCACCCTCCTAAAAGTCCAGACTTGTCCCCCTGTGACTACATTTTGTTCGCACCCCCTGAAAGAATCACTTGGAGGAACACGATTCGAAAGCAATGAAGAAGTAGAGGAGCACGTGCGCAATCGGCTGACATCTGGTCCTAAAACTTTTTATGAACAAGCAATATTCAAGCTTCCAAAACGGTGGCAAAAGTGTGTAGACAACGCAGGAGAATACGTCGAGAAATATTGATGGTATAGTTTGTGTGTAAATTATTCAATAAATGTATAGAAAATTACCGTTTATATTTGATTCACCCTCGTATTTTAGGACACGAAAGAAAATTGAAATGACGGCGCATATGTATAATTTTAAATGAGTTAAATTAGCAAAAAAATTTATATCCTCTCAACATTATCAACCTGGCTCATAGATGGAGTCCTTCAATACAGTTGTAGCGATCCGGGAGCAACATCCCCAAAGCAACAGCTGATGTTGGTGCTTACTGAACTCGAAGTGACCAACACCCGTCGAATCTTTTCCAACAAATGCAAAATACGGCAGGTTCACAGCTCATCGAGGAAGTCCTACGTGCCCTTTGACTACGAAATCGACAGTGCACGCACGCGCTTCATGATTGATACATTTCAAAGTTACTTGAAATGGCAGACGAAATAGTAGAAGAGTTCAACGCCTGCTCCAGCCGTTATCGCATCTGCTTCTAAGCCTCCTGTCCCAAAGCCAGAGTAAGTTCTTTTGGAAATCTTAATTCAACCTGACATATTAGAAATTACCTCAAGAAACTAACAACTACGTTCCAGAAATCGATCCCGTTGACGTATTTATCAGCGCCAAAAGTCACAATCACGGACTTGCGGCTAAGGCGCAGATAATAAGTATCGCTATTACCACCGAGATTCGGAAAGAAGGCGAATTACTGTTATCCGCCTTGTAAATTTTCCCAACAGAAAAACTAAATTCGTCATTTTCAAATGCTTAAAAAGAGCCGCCTATTAATACCTGATAAGCAAACAGGTCTGAAATTTATCGTGGATACTGGAGCAGGGGTATCGGTGATTCCAAGTCGAGGCAAAACACGTCGAAGGGAACATAAATTATACGCTGCAAATGGAACCTCCGTCAACATGTTCGGAGAACAAGTTTTCTTGTTGAATTTCGGACTTCGAAGTATTTTTAAATGGCAGCGGTGGAACACTCGATACTCGGCGCTAATTTTCTGCAGCATTTCAATTTGCTTGTCTACAAACGCAAACGGCTTGTGGATGGAAACAGAAAACTTAAGACTATCGGAACATTGGTAAATAAATCAGCAAAATCGATCATTACTGTGAACTTGCATAGACCATTTCATGACATCCTCCCCGAATTTCCAGAATTAACGGATTCAGTTAAGACGCAATCAACACAAAAAATACCACTTTAACACCATATTTTATCAAAAGGCCCCCCATTCGCAGCGCGGTTGAGTTACATGGTGGAAAAAGGAATTTGTTGTCCTTCAAAGAAGCCGTGGGCAAGTCTTCTTCATTTGACCCTTAAAAAATCGGGAGAATTGAGACCATACGGCGATTACAGGAAACTAAAGCGGCAACGATACCAGACCAATGTACGGAGGCAGGAATAGAAGATTTTAATCATAGCCTCCACGGAAAAACCATCTTTTTGAAGATCGATTTGATTGGCACCTGAATTCAGATGCCAGCCGACGAGGATACCGAAAAAACAGCGGTCGTCATAACATTCGGCCTATTCGAATTCCTTACGATGTCTTTCAGGCTTCAAAATGCCGCTCAAACCTTTCAAAGCTATATTGACATCTTTCTCTAAATTCTATTGTAAATTACGGTTTTCGATACCTTGATGACATCTTCATAGCGTCTAGCTCATAAGAGGAACATCAGAAACATTTGCAAGAAGTGTTCAGATGGCTGAAAGAATCCGACGTGGAAACCAACGTCACCAAATGCAATCTTAGATTACATCAGTGCAGTAAGGAGCGTTTGGAGCTAGTTTTATCCCTCGTATCTGTTGGAAGGACGTGGCATTTTAACTCCCCGGCTTCACCACACTTCGACGGCTTTGGGAAGCTAAAGTTAAGAGTGCAAACATCATTTGAAACGAGTGTAGTAACCGAGCAGTCGCCTAATCAAACTGCTCAAAAACTGGCATAACACTGGTCCGAAATTTTAATTGCAGATTTGAAAAAAAATTAATTATTCCAATTTATAGTTTATAGTATCGTCTGTAACGACGAAGCCCGGTTAAGTCCGTCTGTTTTCTCCAGGCCCAGTTTGTTACTGGCAATAAGCAATTTCCACCCTTAGTAGGTTATCTCGGCCGCAACACCTGTCGATCCGCATTTGACCTCTTAATTCGTGAATGCGAATTTTTTTTGTAGTGGGTCCTTGTGCTGGGGAAAAGAACCCGCCCCACGACACCGCAATGCTAGCATGCCAGCGCATTCACGTGTCCTCAGACAAGGCCGATCTCGGCTGATCCCACCATCCTCGTTCGCCGAGGCAGCAGACCATCGCTGCAGTCCTTTACAGACAATTATATACAGTTACTTAACTACACAAGTTATAAGATACTATTCTTACTTTTGACGAGATGTCAACGACAGTCGCACAAATTAAAATCTGTTTGAAATCCTGACCGCTCTCCTGACTTACAGGCGATCCGGACGATCTCGCACCTCAAACACCAGGTCATTTTTTAGTTGGGGAACCATTGTTGACCGTTCCTGAACCAAATAAATTGCACACTCCTATCTATCGCTTAGCACGCTGGTAATTAAAGGAATGGTGCAACACTTCTGGCGGCGTTGATTAATTGAGTATTTTAGTCAACTTCACGAGCGACAGAAATGGTCATCTCCACAAAAGGAAATCAAACTCAATTAAATTATTATCATCAAGGACGAACGGCCCCCTCCAGCCAATTGAGCATAAGTACGGGTAACCGCATTGCATCCCGGCGAAGATGGCCGCACCCGCGTTGTGAGCCTTAACAGTGGCGGAAACATCTATAAACGACCTATTGTGAAGCGACTGCCAGCTGGATCCGTTGAATTACAATTGGCGGGCGATATGTTAAACGTGTCAACGTAAGTAGAATTTTTTCAACAACATTGCGTTGAGGCGAGCGGTATGTTTCTACTTGATAATATAAAATGTCAGTCAATGAACGGTTGTGTGCGATTCGTATAAAAGCGAAATTCTTCAAAATCTGGCTGATAAATGATCACACTCCGGCCGACGAAACGAAGGAAACGTTTTACAATCACCTGGAAAGATGGTCGACTCATTACCCACAAACGACACAAAAATAATCTGGGTGATTACAAAGAATATGTAGGTAGGAAAACCAGGACGATGAGAGAACACTATGAAAATCTCAGAAGAGTAGCGAATAAGATAATTAGGATTAAGAAAAGAAAATGCTATGAAGACCAATTGAAAAGTATCGATGTAAGTTTAGCCAGCAATAACACAAGAGAAGCATACAAAGTAGTGAAAAGCCTGAAACGTGGTTACCAGCCCAAAACCACGCTCCTTCGTCATCGGCAATACCATCGCTGATGAGACCAAGTTTAACGAAAGATGGGCATCATTTTTCAAAAACCTCCTTAATCCTCCGCACAGCTCCAGAACATCGGAGCCTATAGATGTCTGCGGAGAGCTTCCATTGGCCCCACTAACTCTGGATGAAGTTTGTTCCATCATCGAAGCCCAAAAGAATAATAAAGCATCGGGCATCGATGAGATTCCAGTGAACCTCATCAAATATGGTGGCAGTAGTGTTCATAAAGCTATTCACAAAGTTATCCAGTACATTTGGCAACAAGAACATATGCCGAACGAGTGGAGTCAATCAATTATATTCCCTATCCACAAAAAAGGTGACAAGCTACAGTGCGAAAATTTTAGAGGCAAAGCACTACTTTGTACGGCGTACAAAATTTTTCTAAAATCTTGAAAAATAAAATCGGATCATACGCCAACAGCATTATCGGGGAGTATCAAGGTAGTTTTAGAGTAGGTAGGTCAACAACAGACCACTTGTTCACAGTCAAGCAGGTACTTGAAAAGTGCTGGGAGTTCAACATAGACATACACCAAATTTTTGTTGACTTCAAGCAAGCATGCGACAGTATTGATCGTAAAGTACTGTACCAAATAATGCTTTGCTTTGGAATCCCAGCCAAATTTCTCTGTCTTACCAAAATGAGAATGACGTCGACGACCTCCGAAGTCCGCGTCAATAACCAATTCACCGATGCCTTCGACACAAATATCGGACTAAAACAGGGAGATGGGCTGGCCCCATTGCTTTTCAATTTGGCTCTGGAGTCCGTCATAAGGAAGCTACATGTCGATACACGAGGTACATTACGATACAAGTCGAGCCAAGTAGTAGCCTATGCGGACGACATCAACATTTTGTCACAGTCATTAACAACTGCCAAAGAACTTTTCCTGAAACTCGACAGCAAAGCAAAACTACTAGTAGGGCTACAAATCAATGAAAATAAAACAAAGCTCATGACGCAGTCGAGGAAAAATACCTCAAATACACTAAATACCACACTTGGCGAATACAGTATCGAAAATGTCGGCGAATTTGTGTATTTAGGCGCCAAAATAATGAAAACATGTAATGTAAGAGGTGAAATACGCCGAAGAATACAGCTCGCAAATAAAATATTTTATTCAGTCTTGTCCATCTTGAAGACAAGCTGCATACACAGGAAAACAAAGCTCCAAGTATACAAATCTGTGATAAGACCTGTGTTATGCTATGGGTGTGAAACATGGACCCTAACCCAAGCATCCGCAAATATATTGAACGCTTTTGAGCGACGGGTCCTGAGGAGAATAATCGGAGCGAAGCTAGACGGGGACCAATGGCGAATTCGATACAACCATGAGTTGTATGAAATTTTTGACGAACCGGAGGTCTCAACGATTGTAAAACTGCGGGAGCTGCAATCGGCTGGCCACATGAATCGTATGGACGAACAACGGATACCCAAAAAGGTATTCGTTGGGAGAACTCAAGGCCGGAGACCAGTGGGGAAATCGAGGAAACACTAGTCTGACTCGGTCGATGAAGACAAATCATTGCTGCTCGGATTTCGAAACTGGAGGACGCGGTCAATGGACTGAGACAGTTGGTGGCGCTATTTGCAGGGACCGAAGGCCCGAGAGGTGCTATAGTGCTAAGAAGAAGAAGAAGAAGATGAGGTCAGATGTTCATGTTTCATTGAAATGAAGAATTGATTCGCCGTTCTGGCTTGATTTTAAGTCGGAAACTTTTGCTTCAACGACCTCTGAAAATATTACATTCCCTCTCTCTGCAACCCATCATATATTGGTAAGTTTAAGAAGTATTGAGGCTTTTTTGTCATTTTTCGATTGAATATTTCTTTCATTTAAAATGGATTTTGTTTAAGTACATATTGTCCATTATAATCTATGACCTTTAGCAATTTTTTTGGGTAGAGCCATTATTCCATCTGTGTAGAACTTCTGTGGTTTATCGGCAAAAAACTTGGCCAAGTGATTCTCACAGTCCTTTTTTGAAATGAATTTATTTTCATTAAGGAAGTTTTGCAGATCCCGAAACAAATGGTAGTCTGATGGTCTGGACTAAACAATGGATGCATCAAAACTTCCCAGTCAAGCTCGGTCAATTTTTGCCTGGTCATCAAAGATGTGTGTGGTCTGGCATTGTCATGATGGAAGACAACGCCCTTTCTATTGATCAATTCTGGCCGGGTTTTTTTTTTTGAATTGCTTATTGCAATCTAGGTAATTGCTGACATTACAGAGCCGAATTGAATGTTTGGCTAGATTCTAGCACATTATGATTAGCAATTCCCTTCCAATCCCACCATACGCACAGCATAACCTTATTTTGGTGTCAATCCTGATTTTTAAGTCGTTTGTGATGATTCACCTTTTTTGACCATGATCTTTTTCGAACGACATTCTCGTATCTTACCCATTTTTCATCGCCCGTAATGATTTGCTTGAAAGATGGCTCGATTTCGTTGCGTTTTATTAGCATTTCGCAAATGGAAATTCGGTCCATCAAATTTTTTTGTGTTAATTCATGCGGCACCCAAACCTCGAGCTTTTTTGTTTATCCAGCCTTACGCAAATGGTTCAAAACTATTTGGTGATGGATATTCAGTTCCTTAGCAATATCATGGCTGCTTATGTACCGGTCTTCTTCAATTTTTTGTAAGCTTTCATCGACTTTTTCAGTGACTGGTCGATCTGACCGAGGTGCATCTTTGACATGAAAATTTCCAGAACCAAAGTGAGCGAACCATCTCTTGGCTGTGGCTTTTGATAAAGTATTTTGACCGTAGACACCACAAATTTTTTCACGAGCCTGCGATGCATTCTCACCTTGATCGTAGTGATATTGTAAAATATAACGAATTTTTTCAGAAATTTCACTCATATGTAAATAAATAATTTTGACACGAATGACGAAATACAAAACTGTCCATATGAAAATTGCAGCCTGGAATGTCACCTTTCAAACGCATGTCAGTTTGACTGAATCTGATTAGTATTACCCGATATATGACATCGAACACCATCTAGAAACAAAAAAGGCTCAGTACTATTTAGACTATCCAATATAATCTTGTTTCCATTTCTACCCGAAGTCGTACAGTCAATTTCGATACCAGCCCTATCGAGACACTAGCGACTCCAAGATTCGATACCTTCACTCGAGACTTCTTACGGAATATGCTATTCAGTTTCGTGAAAACGCCATCTGGGTCGTGTGGGCTAATACCCCTTAATTTTTCCGCCCATTGATTGCTGACCTCACTCCTAAAGTATGAACGGATTAAGTTCTGGACATTCTTCAGGTGTTTTCAACAAAGCCAACGAGGGATGATTATAGTCCACAAATCGCCGATAAATATTGTTGACGCGTGTGAGGTTTTTCAATATTTTCAACCTTACAATGGTTGGTGTTTCATAACCTTCCATATTGTTTCAATGTTTAATCTTGAGAACTACTTTGTCTTACGTTTCCAACGTCAGCTTCTCTAACTTCGACAAATAGAGATCTATTTCATCGTTAGTTAGATTCCTGTCATTGGGAACCATTGAGCAAGAGTTGCCATCAGAAGGAAAACTTTGCTTCTAGTACTCCCGATTAAACTTCTTTTGATACTTTCCCCAGTCAGTTTTTTTCGAAATTCAACCGATAATTTTCATGTTGAACTGGAATGAGGAAGAAATCATCCCTTAGATGATTGATTTCCATCACGATTGCGTAATGGTCGCTATCATAAGGAAGCATCGGCAGTTTCCGTTGCGGACTATTAAAGTTGAATTCAAGTCTTGCGTCAGCAATGCAGATGTCCAAATATGATTTGTCCTAGGGTATGTTGGGAACTCCGGCCCATATAGATTGCACCTGTATTCAATTTGGGTCTCTTTTATCCACGATTTTAGGAATACACCTCTGGGAATATTGTTGGTGTTCAGCCATGATGGATGCTTGCTATTCAGGCCACCAGCAAGAATATAATAACTATGCAGCCTGTTCAACTCGAGTATTTCAAACAAGGAATTGAGCTCCTCCTTGAACTTGAGAACATTTCAACCAGTTGCATAGGCAGAGATAACGAAGAGATTATCCCCACCTGGCAGTGAAATTTTGATAATGAACACTACAAGAGATTCAAAGTTTTTGAGTTCGACTTTTTCAATATTTTGGAAACAGTAGGGCCTTCTAACCAATATACCGGGGCCACCTCCCCTATCACCGTTTACCCCATCGTTTCTTACGAATTCAAAATCCTCGAATTTCATGGAGTTCCATGAATTGCGGTGAAATTCAGTAAGAAGCATAATGTCAGGCTTTTGCTTGACAAGGAATTCCAAGAGACAGTCAAGTCGATGTAGACTCACAATGGAGTTGACGTTGATCGAGATGACACGAATTCTATCCATGGGAATGTGACTGGATGACAACTTATTTTGAGGCATTTGAAAGGCCTAAACGCTGAAAAACAAAGTTAATTTTAGAATCCTGTTTATCGATTCTCTCCGATAAATAATTTAATTGCTGAAAATTTTACGAAGCAGCTCATTATTGCCACTTACATTATTTATTTGATTTACATTGTCCGCTGGTCCTCTAGCGGCTAGTGCAAATGACACCCCGGGCTTAATGAAGTTGGTAAGTATCACACTGCGGGTATTTGACTTAGCTTTGGAGTAAATTTTACTTTTGCATCTTGATACCGGGCGCTTTTAGAGCCTCATTGCTTATCGAAATCTTACGTTAATCTGCGTTAATTTCGGGCGATGACAATGGGTATTTTAATTTTCGTTAACTAAATAATTTGACTCGTATCCGGAGGTTACCAGATTGCTCTATTTTCAAGCGCTGAAGGCAATCGTTGCAGGCTCTTTTGCTACTTTTGTAGAATTCTTGTGGCTCTTTACCGTAACACACACTACCCTCAAGTAAATTTTAAATTAGCCATAATAACCTCTTTCCTTAGCTATTTGTTTTAATAATTCGACATGACCACAGCGAAAAGTAGTAAATAAGTTTGACATGGCTTTGTGGTTTGGTTTATGGATGGCTTTCGTAATTATTGCCGGTATCTTAGATACCAGTTTTTCATCTGATCGAAATAATAGGTGTTGCCCAATAAATTCGCTTTGTTACTGCATTACCAGTGATCGCTACACCACAATAATATGTTAAATGTTTCAATGACATCAAAATAACAAGCGGGTTGTTATATTTTTCGCTGTCTTGATGGGTTGCTCTTGAAGAATTTCCAGCTTATGTAATTTTTGCCCTTGAATTGGCGAGCAATTGATTGAATATTAACATCAATACTCTTCCAGTAGTCGTCGTCGTTGGTCGAAAATGAAAGCCAGGCAATTTATCGTTACGGTGCTTTTGAAACTATTTCCTCAAACACGTCCTCATAAAACAACTCAACTCTGCCTCGTATCAAATTCATTATTGACTTTCCTCAGATCAAATTTCTGCCGGCTTCATGGCATGCTATTGAGTCATTTGCCACTCCAATGCTTGACAGTGTAGTACCGTGTTCGCATTCGCACCATTATATAACTGTCCAACCGCATGAGTCGAGCGCACACAAACCGTGGCCAGAGTTCTATGCACTGTCGACATGCCAGGAATCTTATCAGATATCACGTTGAATTATTTCCAACGCATCCAGCCCAGCCAGCAGTTCAATAATTTTATCGACGAACCGCTTGTCGCCACGCCGCGGAACATTTAACCGCATCACGTACCCACACAATCTGGCCAAACAACTCTCGATCTCAACTGCTGTCTGTGAACGCGCTGAACCTCGGCAAATGCGGATTTCGCGATAAATCATGGCTGGAACGGTGAAAACTGGCAACACGCGGCTCCGCTGACAGCGAATTCCCCGAACAAATCACTCATGCGAAACTTTTGTTGACTTTGGGCTGTACGCCGACGAATTCGGGCAAGAGTTGAATTGCCGTCCATGGTACGCGCTGTGGATTGAGGCGTTTCCTTTGATGTCAATCGCTTAAAAGATGTTTCGTCTTCTATTTCAGTGTGACTGGGCACGGGAAAGTGCTGAATGTTCTGTCCTTTCGTCAGTGGCAATAAATAACTCGCTCCCTTCAGAAATCGTCGACGCTGACTTTCTACGCGACCTTGCAGCTGATATTGGTGCGGATGCGACAACGGTTCTTGGCTTCGAGCTTGAGGTCACAGGAAGTCCACAAACAGGACGGAATTCTCTTCAAACAAAATGTGAAATCAAATCCAACACATCCTTGACAGTCAGGAAGAGTAAATTGTTTTATCACTTCAGTACTCATTCTATCAGGATAATTTTTAAGCCATTTGTCATAAATAGAGCTCCAAGTCCTTTGTGACAATGAATAGTCCTCCGCCGGCGAATACTCGCAAGGATACAAAAGCGATGTCATAACAAATGACACTTTTGACGTTTGCAGAGGTTGCAAACAACACAACCCACACAAACGACAATAAATCAATCCAGCGACGTCGTGCGATTCCTGTCAACATTGGAGTTCCGTGCCAGGCTCCCAATTCCCACGCACACACTTAGCCCACCCGGAGATCGGCCCGCGATCAACACTTTTCGGTTTGGTGTGCGTTTATTGATGTTTTGCATGTGGGTTGGGTGTTGTTGGGATTCGTTGCATGGACAAACACAGCCAAAACGAAGGCCACCTTGCAATGAAAACATTGCAAGGTTGCACGAAGAACGGGACATTTTTTATAGTAGCCACAGGAAGAAGGGAGAGGAGGAAGGAAGAAGACAAGATATGACATTCAGGGTGAAATTGTTGTCTTTGAAGCGGAAATTTTTGAGAGTCCTCTACGGACGGATTTTGTTGTTCACACCTACCAAATGCAAGACGGTGTTGACGACCTCCCGATTGGTGACCTGGCCGACCTCGATGAGTCCTATGAGGACGGCAAACTTGAGATTGTCCGTCATCGACATCCTGACGACCTCCTCGGGCCGCTTTATGTCACTAAACGGCGGACGGGTGAGGTCCGCCATTTTCGGCTGTTGCAGCTCTCGTTCGCTTATCCCAGCCGCACTTTGCACACTTTCACCGACACCTTGTCGCTCTTCAAACGGCCCGGTTTGGGACGCACTGAGACGCACTTGACCGCGCGGCCTATCAACTTTTCACCCTTCTCTCGCGGGGACACTGGCTGACAGCTCGCGCTCGCGGCGATTTGCCTTCGACGACCACTACGCGTTCGAACACGGCACGCTCCGCGAATTTCTTATTTGCAAAACACACTCACACAAAATTCACACTGCAAGTCGTGCGATTCTGCAATTCCAGAGGACACGCACGTTTTACCGTGTACTAAATAATTGTATGGATTTCCGATTCGAATCAGATTCTGATTTCCAATTGGAGGACACTGCGCGACACGGGGAACCGCAGGATTTACGCGTTCCGCACAGCACTGGGCCAGATATCGACCATTTTAGTTTTTATCTCGGTTCTAACTCGCACTGGAAACGCTCGGACGGGAGCTGGTGGCGACTGCTGTCGCCGTAGTCTTCGCGACGTCGCTGCGCTGCGGTCACGACTAGAGTCGACCAGCAACGGGAAATTCAATTTGCATCACGCGTCGAGCGACAGGATGACGATGCTACACGGACGAATATCACGACACGAATCACCACACAGACGTCATGGTCTCGTCAAGCGGGGGATCACAATATTCCGCACTTTCCAAAAAATTTTCCAGGCGTGAATCCGCTGTCCACCGCCTCGATAAAAATCCGTCTGTCGCCGTTGCCACTGCCGTGATAAAAGTGACAGGTCAGAAAACACACGGAGGGAGGGCAGTCATGCGCTCTTCCGGCTGCGAGTCCTTTTTGCGTGAGGATTTTCAGTTTGCACGGTTGGCACGACGGCAAAGCCGTAGGTGTTGCGAAACTTTACTGCACAAAATGCGTTCTTCACGAGTTTAATGGGAAAGCCGGCGGAAAACAAACAGAACATACGTTCGCACCTTGACAGGTGTGCTACCACAAAAGACATCAACAACCTTGAGTCATCCAATAAGATTGTGTAGCACTTTGACGGTTAGGCGTTATTAGCCAAGGCACGCGGTAGAACAGTTTACAGTCTAATCAGAGTTGTGTGGACGCTGACACGGTTGGAGTCTTGACTATTTAAAAGGCCGAAAATAAAATGTTTTAATGAGGATAGAATAATTTGACCCTAGGAAAATAACAAAATTTGTAACATTAAACAACTTCGTTTTATTAATTACGACCAAGCACTTAGGTACTGTAAAAACTATGACGATACAATTTATAATTTAAATTTGAACCACAAGAATATTATATGTCAACTTATTTTCAAATACAAATGCGCTTTATTTAATAATCATATAAAATTTACGATAGCGAGTTCAAATCATTAAAATTACCAAAGTCTTAATGGCCCTGTGGTGGCGCGAGTAGAGAAGGAACATAAATTATACGACGCAAACTAATTATCTTAAACTGTTTCTTTACTCCAATTAAAATTTCAGTACACAATTAACAATAACGGACACAAGATATATGAATATGCATAAGGGCAGTAAGGTTGATGGTCAGTATAAGCCGTGAATATTGCGCATTATTCCTAATGTTGTGGACGAGAGCGAGTATACTCGTACTCTTTCAGCGGTGAATTCGGTCACAATTAACCACCAAGACTTGAACAAGCTTCTTTTATGAAACTTGTCAAGCCTGGAACTATCCACATGCCGATGCGTGGCGGATTCCTGTTCTGTCAACCGTTGTATATGTTTTATATCAGAGTCGAATGCGAAGTAATTGCCAGGAGGCAGTGATATTAGAGCTGCGACATCGCCGAAGCAATATCGATATTTGCAAATATCGATGTTTTGATTAGGATACATCGATGCCGATAAAAACATCGAAGAAAAACATCGATGTTTTTAAACATCGATGTCGATATTTTCAAGTTTTCTGCAATGAAAACAAGATCGAACTAACTATCGACAATTATCTTTTGTTCTCTCATAAAATAAAAGAATTATAAATTTAATTTCTTAATTTGTGTATTTAACTTTCTTTTTCAATAAACGATTGATTACAGAACATGTTTATAAGTAAACTTAATATGCATTTAACACATAGATAGATTATTATTTTGTTAACTAGATAATATCTTGAGATATCTGATAAAATTTAAGAATTTCAAATTTAGTTCAATATATTTATCTTTAATTTGTGTATTCTGCATTCAAAACGCTATTTGTTTTTTATGCGACAGATGGGTATTTCGGCATTAAGTGTAAGCTTAAAAAGAATATAATTGAATTCGAATCCGATAGCGATGCATATGGGAAAATACATTTACTCCCACACGTTGAAATATTGGAACGTTAAAAACCTATGATTATAAAAATGGTTAACACAATTTTAAGAACACAAGCTCCAATTTTCGACTCTTACCTTAATTTAATTAACTGATTACTGATAACAAGACTTGAAATTGACATTGACTTCGGGCGAGACGAAGACGCGATAAATCTCACAAAAAACTTCTTTTGCGTTTTGCAACCACACGTTGAAATATTGGAACGTTAAAAACCTATGAATAGAAAAATGGTTAACACAATTTTAAGAACACAAGCTCCAACTTTCTGCTCTTACCTTAATTTAATTAACTGATTACTGATGACAAGACTTGAAATTGACATTGACTTCGGGCGAGACGAAGACGCGATCAATCTCACAACAAACTTCTTTTGCGTTTTGCAACCACACGTTGAAATATTGGAACGTTAAGAAGCTATGAATATAAAAATGGGTCACCATTTTAAGAACACAAGCTCCAATTTTCGACTCTTACCTTAATTTAATTAACTGATTACTGATGACAAGACTTGAAATTAACATTGATTTCGGGCGAGACGAAGACGCGATAAATCTCACAATACATCAAATCAAATTTCTTTGTTCTAGTTCTTTCACGTTTTGAAATTGAAACTACGTTAACGTTTTCAAATATTTACCGTTTCGGATTCAAATTGAATACCCAGTACACTTTGCAATTGCAAGCAAGCAAACTAAAATATACTACTCTTTCTTACTCAATTCACTCTGCACTGCACTACAACTGCCAGCCAAAGCCAACTTCTATAACTATAACTAACTGCAACATAACATAGAACATACAATTTCAAAAGACCTAACACCCAACACAAACAAAAAAAGACTGACTGCACTGAAACTGAAATACTGAATGCGAACTGTACTGAAACTGAACTATACCGTACCGACCCGACCGAATTGAGTATGAGTTCTCATCTCTGAGACATGATCTGCTTGGCTTGCTAATGCTAATTAATGCTAACAAAACAACAACAAGAACAACTGCTGAAACTAGATATGAATATATATCGATATACTAAATAAAGACTGTCGTCGAAACGAAATTGCTATGCTATGGTATTGGTAATTAGTTGGGTTGGTAACAAAGAAAAAACGTGTTTTAACCGGTTCAATCCAATCCAAGCTTCAAGCCAACGGCCAAACGCACACCAATACAAAAACATTATGTCGACCGTCGACGCCGGTCGAACCAATTCAGCGAATTCTATTTTTGGAAGTTGGCATAAACATCGAGCCGATATATCGTGTAGAAATATCGATGTAGGCTAAAACATCGGAAGTCTAACATCGATGTAAAAATATCGATATTTTTGTTAAAACATCGATATTCCAAAAATATCGATGTCGCAGCACTAAGTGATATAGTAATGATAGAAATATCTGCGTACTTGTATATGTACGGACCTGTGTTGCTTTCATGGCATACAAAACGGACTCGGCATCTTGAATGACGTGGAAGCCTTTGCTGTTGGGTTGAGTTGTGGCTGCACTTCCGCAAATCGTCTTGGAAACGTGTGGGTGCAGGTAACGTGAGATGCAAGCGTAGGATGATTTGTTGATCGTCAGGTGAAGTCTCAGCCAATTTATAAGTTAGTTTCGACCCATCGACAAAAACTGTTGTTCTTCTGCCGGACACTTTGACGACAAATGTTTTGCTGCTTCCGTGATAACCTCGCTCTTGGCGTCCTACGCCACTGACGCCGACCAGCTGATCGATATGCCCTACGCCCCTGACGCCGACAGCTCGGGAGCGACTTTTAAACTAATCGCGGCCACTGAACCGCGACTGACGCGTGAATCTTTAAGCCATAACAAACAACCTAAAGTAATACATTGAGATCGATTTGGAAATATGTTACATAGCCTAGGCAGTGTTAAGACTCTGAAGAAATCAATTTTAATTTTTTTTATCTCTCATCCTTCCCGTCCCATCTCTATATTTATACCTGATTTACTGCATCTCGTACCTTTATAAGTAATTATACCTGATTTACTGCATGTCGTACCTCTATAAATATTTACACCTAATTTACTGCATGTCGTATCCACAACCACTTAGACTATCGTGTCAATTGAATTTAATTTTTCCCCCCAATCATGTTGTACAGTGCCTTCTTATTATCTCAGAGGATTATGCCAACTGTTGGAATATTCTAAAAAACTTTATCAACGCTTCCTGGAGAACTTACTAAAAACTCTTGACCTTGAATCAATGAGATGTGTTGAGTAACATCACAGGCAGGCAAAATAATTCGGAGATCATGCAAATATCAAACGTGGATGAATCAGATTGGATAAAAAAATAAACACAGGTATCGTCATCTTTGCTATCAAGTAATCCATAAAACAATGCTTAATTGCATTACACACACATATATGCATTTAATTTACAAATTTTGTTGCGCTAAGATACCTTCTGATAGACTATGCATAATAAAATTTGATCGTATCATTTATTGCACTATTATATTAAATTCAGGTGCAATTGTATTTCTTGGCGATTTCGTATATATATTTTCACCATACATTAAACGTATTAATTACTATTATCTCTGTAAATTTGTGAACGAAGGGAAAAGGAGGAATTTATACATCAAGTTAAAATGATTAGGCGTTAGACAATGACAAAAATTGCAGCCAAAAATAAATAAAGTAAGATATTTAAAGTTGATAGAAGAAAGGAAAACAATCGTGTAAATAAAATAAATAGTAAGGAAAGGTTATAAACAGTAACTCTTCAAGGATACTACGTTGGCTTCCGTTATATCTTTAGTTTGAGGGTCAGTGACATATGTGTACTTAATTACATAAAATCTATATTTAAACAAAATCTAAAATGAGATATCTGTAATTAACAGAAATAGAACCAATCGCATAATAAAATAACTAATAAAACCATATTAAAATAAATTAATTTAAAAGAACGAACGTAGTCGCGAGCAAGAATACCAATATGGAACAAATTTAAATAAATAATCGCGATATCAATCTAGAATGCAGGATAATAATAAAAATCATTCGATAATAACATAGTGATAGTCAACAAATGTTTTATGCTTGTGTACACAAACACACATAGACATAAAATCAATACGAATAATATACGGTCCCCTTGTTGTTTATTTTTGTTATTGTGTAAAACAGAGAGGAAAATACAGAACGAAAAGATAGGATTAGATTTGTAGAAAAAAAATTAAAAACTGTTGATACCTTAGATATGGTTAAACTTTTTTGTTTTTTTACAATTGATTTATGTAGGCAGATCTATAATGAAAAGAATCAATTTATACATACACAAACTTAAATCATATTCACATGTGTACAATGAATAAACGATGAATTGTTGACTTAACCCAGTCTTTCCTTTTCAGCAAACCCATTCTTTTTTCAGAGGAAAGTGACGGCGAAGTTGAGTACGTGCCGAGAGGGTACGATTTCGATAATCCGTGAATGGACGATTTCGTGTTGCGGTCGGTACGCGTTGCCATAGTTTGGCTTTTGCGTTTTTTGTTAGAGTGGGTTGATTTGGTTCGAGTTCACACGTCAGTGAATATTCAGGAGCGTGTGTTTTTGGTTCAAGGTTTAGTGTTATTCATATTCGCAAACCGAAAGGAAAAAGAAAGAAAAAGGGTGGAAGTTTGGACTTAGTCTACTCGTGGAAGTCCTGCGACCAAAATTCCTCCTTGAACTAGCTAGCCTGCCAGCAGTCACCTCGGAGTAGACTAAGGGCGTCTGGACTTGTGACCTGTGGGGTACAGTCCGTTAGCATAGTCCCAGATTTCACGTCTATCACCGATGAGAGGCTGGCTTAGATTTCCTTTGGGAAATCTCTATCAAACGAACGAGAATTATAAAAATCATTACAGATATGGAGGCCGACGCAGATAGTTCATCGGCGGGAAAAATAGTGAATAATCAATGGTAATCCGTTGGTCAATAATTATATCCCGAACAAAACTGCCCGCCAAACACCAAAACTGGTACTCACTAATTTTCATTGAGAGCCTGCGATGGTCATCAAACAGACAATGGATAAATATAAAACGGAATAAAAAAGTAATGTCTCGTTTCGTATGGTGAAATTGTCTGCTACCAGACTAAAAATAGAAATATACAACTTATCTGCCCATCTGACGAATCTGATAAAAGCATCAAATGCTTCAGGCTCCTCTTTTCGCCTAAAGAGGGGAAGAAATTCGTTTTGATTCTAAGAGGCATCAGCTCCAAATGCGGAGCAGATGAAGTGCTAAAAGGCATCATAGCAAGCTCTCCTGAGATGCAAACAGAATCAGTCAGCCCGCTAACAACAGCATGGTCCAGAGAGAATAAGGCTGACTCAGACCTCTACAGAGTTTCCATTCTATCCGACGTAAGTTGGAATACTATTATCAAGATCAGATACGTGCTCAATCAACGAGCTGTTTGAGAGCAGCCAGGGTGGAACGAATTTCTGCAATGCTACCAATGTCAACGATTTGGCCACGTATCCACCAATTGTAGTTTCAAACCTCATTGCGTAGTATGTGGAGAAACTCAAACCCCTGAGGACTACTCTCGGGAAAAGATAGAGATCGCACAAACAGAGCCTCACTGGGTGTGATTCCTATTGAAAGGTCTTCCCAGAAACGAAAAGTTTAGTTGAGAGAGCGGTGTAGTAAAGATCAAAAAGAGCAGGCCAACATTCCAATATACATCTACACTTAGCCCCCCACGGGCCCCTGTGGTTTTAAACACAATTAATAACATCCCACCCCTTTATTATCTTAGGAACCCCACAAAGATACCCAGGAAGAACAATCAAGGTACCACGCCTGTCCCTATTCAAGCAAACCCATTCGTAGTGTAAGAAGCAAGTTAATGTCTTATTTCGAAATTTATTTAATCATATTGTTTGCACGTTCCTTACATAATTTTTGGTTTGAGTTTTCAAAAGGTTACAAAAACCTTTAAATCAGCCCATTTTTTTTGGACATGCTATATTGTAGACTTCAAAGAGCACACGTCTGGTTGCTGGTACGGCAATGCATCTAAAGAAAGAAAAGCATCCTCCAAAATAAGTAAGAAACAAGTTGGGTAAACAGACCTACGCTCATGTCAGAAGGGTTTTGTATTCAATTTACAAAATGCAGTCACCAGATCGAATAAAATCAAGAAACATGTCAAAGACGATTTTATAAGAGAAAATATGAAATTCAAAGATCATACTATTATTAACAGAGTTGAACGAATTTCGACTTCTGAGGTTTTTGGTATTGTTATACTCATAAATATCTCCCTTGATAATTATTTCAGATATCCATCCGTGACGGAGGAAACACATTTTTCATGTATTTCCCCCCTGTGCCCCGACTGAAGCAAAAACTGACAGTTTAACAACTGTTTAGAAAAGCTCCCATGAAAACTTTTATTTCATACTCATATCGGCTACTTTTGATGATTTTTTTTTTCAGGGGCTACTCTCCTGTACTGTTATCATTCGTCCATTCGCGAGGGAGGAAACACACTTTTCATGTATTTCCCCCCTGTGCCCCACTGAAGCAAAAACTGACAGTTTAAGAACTGTTTTGAAAAGCTCCCATGAAAACTTTCATTTCATACTCATATCGGTTACGTTTGATGAATTTTTTTCAGGGGCCACTCTCCTGTACTGTTATCATCGATTAATGGCCAATCCTAGAGTTGTTACAAAGCCCTTTTGCTAGGAGCTCTCTCCCACCTCCTTGACTTGTTTCACTTATGAGTATTGATTGTTGGTACTCATCTTCAGTCATTCATTAAATTGAATCAAGTGTTCAAAGCATGCACCTTAAACGTTGAAGTTGGGAAAAAATAACTCAAAATTATTCAATCTTCGCATTTAAAACAGCCACTCTTTTGTTTTACGATTACTGATACCACTAGCTGAACCGATTCTCAAAGATATACATAACACCTATCATTCCTGAAATTTTCATGCAAATCCTAGCAAAACTGTAGTGTCTGAGTCGGTAAAAAGCGCATGCAGCGCATATTGTTCCATAGTAATACAGGAAAATTCAAACCTTTATAACTTCGCAAAATATGATTCAATCTTTATGAAACTTTCACGATAGATCAATCTTATAAATAAACATCTACGTACTGAATTTCATTGAATTTAAGGGTACCGTTAAGATTTTATACAAGAAAACATAAAATCGATAAATCATACTATTACTAACAAAGTTGAGTGAATAGCGACTTCTAACGTATTTGTTGTTGTTGTACTCACCAAGGCCTCCATTCTTGATTTTTTTCAGATTTTTCGGATCACAGGTGTCCAATCGCGAGGGGAGGACACAAATTTTTCGTGTATTTCCCCTCCCTGTGCGCCCCTCGCAGCAAATTTTGCCAAACTAAGACCTGTTTTGAAAATTTCGCATCAAGACCTTTCATTTGATACCCATATCGGCTACCTTTAACGAAATTTTTTTTTTCGGGGGGTCACTCTCCTATATGTGGAGACCCCCCTTAAATACCTTATAAAATTTTTTTGTAGTTGAACTTTGAAGAGATCACCACTTTACACCTACAGACAAAATTTTATGTTTCTAGCTTAAGTAGTTTCCGAGAAACACTGCTGTGACACACGGACGGACGGACAGACGGACAGACGGACGACTGGTCGCGAAACTAGTAGGGTTTTGTAAAATTATTTTACAAAACCCTAAAAAGAAAGAATGCTGTAAAAAAGTGTTAGAGCTCCCTCATTGACGTTTCAAGTCATATTCAGCATCCCAATGATTGGAATTCCAAGGTATGTTATTAACGTGTATCATTGTTTAAATATACCAGGACTGTTATATTGGGCTCAGAAATTCAAATGAATTCATTTTAATTATTGGCAGTTGTGAGTCGATATAATCAAGCTGAATGTTTTTGCTTAGAACATAGTTGAAAAACGGCTGAAAAAGCTCATATTTGAGATGTGAACTTAAACTGAAAGTCAACTACCTAGAAATTCTCACTCAAATTGGGGATAGAAGTGTCAGGATATACCCATATTCTTATCAGGCATATTCAGCACATTAATTGATGCTACTGATGAGGAGATGGAAGAATGCCATCGAATTATTTCATCTACCTAGGATTGTGACGGTTGGAATTTTAGCACAGGAGCTGGGCATCTTCTTCCACATTTATTTCATTCTATTAGTCGAAACAAATAAAGAAGACCACCTGAGGTATGGAAAATTAAATAGCTCGCAATTCGTATTCAAATTAAAGTTTTAATCTAGAGGTGAGATTTTTCAGTTTTGAAGGAAGTAAATTAGCTATTAAGATATTAAATGTAGAATACAATTGACGCTAGTAGCATAAAAGCAGAAGAAAACATCTTGAGAATGTCAAAACTATAACCAAACGGGTAGAATTATTCTGATTCCAAAATGAAAAGTGTAACAATATAAATGATGGTCGGTTTTCAAAATTTATATTACTTACTCAAATGTTGTACTGTTTATGTTTCTCAAAAATTTCAATAGCATCAGTTAAAGCATACAATCAGCAATAAAATCAATAAAGTCAATAAGTGCAATTCTAATCATGCATCAAATCTACACGCTATCACTTCAGTCTGTTTATCTTTGGAAAATGGATCGTTTTGTGACAATGACCAGATTTTATTCAACTATTGAAAAAATAGCATTTACCGCCATGAGTGAAGTGAAAATTGAACTTTGGAAGTAAGTCCTTGGAATAAATTCGGGATACATGTATCTTACGCAGACGAAGACGGAACCTGATACGAAACATTCCTCTACTATTTACTATACCTCTGCATACACTAGGCGTGCAATTGGACCTTCCAGCTGGACCACCAATTCAGTTTCAACAACAAAGGCGAAAATGAATTCTTCATTAAAAGTGTCGAAGCATCGTTCTGCTTTCCTATGGACTTCAACTTTTATATCTAGGACTTCCCTGTAATCTTTTCCAACCGAGAAGTTAAATCCGGCGATGAAGCAACAGTTTCTTATTCTTTCCTGCCGTAAGGCTCTTTTGCTGGCCGGTCATTTGACCTCAAGGCTGCTTTGGACTACCTTGACTCCAATAGAGCTCAATTTACAGAGGCTGTGTTCAATGAGACCGTTCAAAGAACCAAAGTTGAAGATGGATTTGATGGTGAAATATTCTTCTATAATATTACATTGACCGGTATTGTTGTCTTGCTGCTGGTTTTTGGATATCAATCCTTAGTGGGATCCATTGGCAAGAGTAAGCGCACTCAAGCAACAAAACAAATTGAAACTGGGACAGCCATCAATAGTTCCGTTGATGATGACTGGGCTTTTTTACCCGTGGCATTAAAAATGGGGGCGTGAAATCTGTTTTCTGTCAACGCTCTGATCTTTACCCGCTGCCGTAGTTCACCCAGTTGATTCTTTTGTACGATGTGCATTGTATGTTTTTGTGTGTAAGAATTCTTTGTTCATCGCTAGCCATCGTGCGGGTAGCTATGAAAAGATATAGAGGAGCTCGATCGAATTAATTACTCGTATAACATGACATTTTCGCACATACATACCTGCTGCACTCAGTGCATCACTTGTAGTGCGGTCGTCATTCTAGACCCAACTTGCCTCATCTGATGTTCAACATGAAATGATTGCTTGCTCTGTCCTAAAATTTGCCTAATCAACGGATCGTTTGTGTAAGTACAATACGCCTTTCACGCTCTTTGCCCATATTACCTGTTTCACGCTTATTTTTCACGATGCATGTAAAAAAGCGCACTGGTTGCCTCCTGAGACGGTGCGAAAACTTCAAAAGCCCCAAGCAACAAAACTTCGCCCAAAACGTCACCTAAAGCAAAACTAATTTAAAGCAGTGCAAATTGGTTGAACGGATAAAGAATTCCAGTCGATAAATTGATCTGGGAAAAAAATAGAAGGCACTGGGTAGCGAATTTGATATTTAGATTAAGTGATAGTAATTTGTGTACTCGTATGCTTCATTGACGTGAGACTGATAGGTAAAACTGTCCTTCGGTTGAATTAATTATGCGGGAAATGGCTAGTATTATGATTTGAGGAACCATTCGATCCTCTAAGTATTGTAAAATGTTTATAACGTAATTTCAATCGACCGACATCGTAGAAATATGTAAATAGCTTCTCGAAATATATTGATATGTAATTAAAAATGAATAAAATTTTGAATCAAATCGTATATTGTATAAGAATACCCTTTTAAAATTAATTTAAGTTATTTTAGTGTTATTAATGTTTAAAAGATAACACTTAAAAGTTAATTTTTCGATGCAGTATTGTAGATGTCGTCGGTTTTGGTTCTTTGGTAGCCTTTTATTTCCTTTGGATTTTGACCTAAGTAAGGTATTTGGACAAGTTTTCTTATAAGCTCATGTCAATTTCTTGAAAAATATGCATTACTAGTGATAACATTATTACATTATTTTTTCACATCCATTGTTTTGTGAGGATTTATGGTTATAGGCTTGATGGGGAGTTCGCAGTTTTCCAATGCTGGAAAAACATTTTGTTTCATTTGGTTCCTTCTAGTGTTGGTTTTCTCACAAAAAGTCACCACTTGAACATATGTGTGCTTCATTAAAACTTTTCTAGCGTCATCTACCAGATTGCTTTTATGCAGAAATTTGTTCCCATCCTGTTGCAAGGCCTTGCTATTTCAACTAACTCTTTCAGATCAAAGCCTAATTTGATATCCCAAATTACACTATACCTGCAGGCAAAGCTACCTAGAATAAAGACATCTATGTTCTTTCCCTTGAGGATGTCATTTTCCGTGACGTCGTTAGCTTCCTTAGGTGAATCAAAGAAAACTTTGTCTTAATCCATTGTGCTTGGCATTCACGATGTTGCATTTGGCTTCTTTATTGAGCATAAAGAATCTCATAGGCATCAGCCTGACCAGTTCACCGCTGATTTTCCATTCCATGATAAGAGTGACCATTTTTTCTTTGAAATCTGGGTCATATTTGTTAAATTTGACCTGAACAGGTGGGACTGACTCTTCATTAGGTGGGTTTGTCTCCATATGGTGTAAACTTAAAGGTTAGTTCAGTTACCATGGGGTTTATTCTAAAATATTTATTTCCTCTTTTCTTGGAACTCGTTGGTGCCCAGCGTTTGTTTTCTTTCATTTTCACTAATTGCATTATCGCAGATACTAAATTCATTTCTTATTCTGGAGTCAGGAGGGCGATTCTCAGCACGTTGTTCCATTTTGGAACATGTGTTAGTTCACACCAAAATTTTAACTTTCCAATTACACCAATTCGTAAAATGGTTTAGGGTATTCACCTGTATCCATTAGCGCTTGTGAGATAGCACTTAAAACACACTGACACTGTTCCGATAGACACGATGTCTTCGGGTTTAACTCCATCAAAACTACGTTTTATGATATGCAAGTATGGTGGGCAAAAACTCTTTAATGAAAATCGCTGTAGGCTTGAAAGAGATGTGATGTGCATCTAGGATAGTAATGTAGTTCCACGCTCAAAGCAAAGGAAAGACAAGCAACTGGCGAGATCCAATGACTAGAGACCGTGTTAGAAAAAATCCTAATTTAAGTAAGTCTGCGAATAATAGATGATGAAAGAGTTTCTTTCATTAAAAAAAATCAATTTAAATATAGATCTAAATATTGGATTATGGACATTCTTGAGGGCTTTTTGTGCGCCTGGTTCGGGTGAAGTTCCAGGCTTTCTTTACAGATTAGTGAACAAGCTCAGTGAAAATTTCGAGTGATTATTTTTAGGCAGATGGTTGGACTTTTTAGAAATTTGCACTGTGGTTGGGCAAAGGAGAGACGTGGGAGGCGCAGTACCACTGCTTAGAGTTTTTCCTTAGTGATTAATTAGCTATGTATGCATGAGTGTTTCGGGATCTTTGTCCACGGGGTGGCAGAAATGTGAAGGGGAGAACGAGTGGTGCCACGGCTCTTCTCTATTGGACTAATCCAGTCCCAAAAGCGCCACCTCAAAGAACCTAAATTTTGGGGGTAAAAAGATTCAATTAGATTCAATATCTATGAATCATAGCTATGATAAACTCAAAGTTGAAATCAGCGAAAGTTTTTTCCAAATATAAGAACCAGTCAACGATTCAAGTAGCCGATTTAAAATTGGTCTATCAACTTCCAATAAATCGACCTTACTTTACTCTACCTTAATTTAATTTCCTTGTTATTTTGATTCGAGGAAAAAGAACAACCCTAAACATCTTTGACCAAAAACCACACGTTCCCGAATACTCACAGAAGTGGTGCCCGAAATCAACTACTTGGATTCAATACTGAAACAAACTACTCTAATTAAAAGCGCAAAAACCAAGCTACGGCACCACTTACCAACCCTACCCCCTCGGCGGGTTTGCTAAAAAGGAACGACGTTTGTTTTAGTTAGCAATTCATTTTCTGCTTTCTATGCTTCTCACTAATTAAATTACAACAATTGGACTTATTGGCGATTGATATTCAGTGGTACGACTAAAAATGTATAATAAACTTATGTATAGAACGGTTGAAACTTTCAAGATATGTCACGGATTATACGAAATAAGTAAACTATTATCGCCGATTGATACAGAATTATGCCTGATGTATAAATGTGTTCGTTATTTTTGTCCTTCACTACTATACATAATCCTACATATAGTACTAATGATAGTTATTCCATGAAAACCGTAAATTTAAATATTATTCTACAACGCTGCCATCCCCTTGAAAGTAGCCCCCTTGGGCAGCTATACAATGATTCCAGCGCGTTTTTCACGCTTCGTATCATTTCTGGAACGCTTTGACTGACTTTGACCCTCGTCACGGCCACCTGGATATCCGTAATCGACTCAAAATGGGTCCCTTTGACCATCAGGGAACAAAAAAAGTCACAGAGTGACATATCGGGCGAATAAGGCGGCTGTTGCAACGCGGCGATCCCTTTAGAGGCCAAATACTGGGACACGCTGAGGGCGGTGTGGCACGGTGCGTTATCGTGATGAAGGATCCAGTTACGAGCGATGGCTGGGCGCACCCTGTTGACTCGTTTTCGCAATCTTTCAAGTACTTGGTGATAGTAGACTTGATTTACAGTTTACTCCGATGGAACAATTTCTTTGTGGACGATTCTATGGCTATCAAAATAGGCAATAATCATCGTTTTCACCTTCGACTTGCTCATGCGAGCTTTTTTCGGGCGGGGGGCGTGCGGAGACAACCAACGTGAGCTTTGGCGTTTGGTTTCCAGGTCGTATTGGAAAAACTAACAATATTAGCATACGTTTCCAAAGTTGTTGGACCGAATCTGGCGCAAAATTTTATCGCGGCGCGTTGCTCTTGATTTCGTTTCTCCATTTTCATGACGAGCACCACCAATACACGTCTACTCAACACGACACAGCAGGCGAACTAAACAAGTTTGGGCAATGATAAATATATCAATGGGGAGGGGAAGAATGCCGAAGAAAGAAAAAGGAATTTCAAGGTCACAGGTTTACCACAAGCGAAGCAATAAAGTTAATCTCATTACTTAATTGTCACACCTCGTATAACGCATATGCAATGCGTTAAAAACAATATTCCCGTATCATTTGATTTTGCATAATCTTGACTAAATAACATTTATCAATTAAGTTTATATTGTATTATATTGATTCCTTTTGAGCTTAATAATTACAGAACTTTTAATTTATAATCTCCAAAATATGACAAAAATATCGACCAGAAACACACATGTGTTAACATTGTTTTGATTGCATTATTTCTTCTTTATTTTCAGTTCAACTTATTAACTAGCATATATTTGATATATATATTGTTTATATATATAAATATATATATATATATATACATACATATACATATATATAAATATATATATATATATATATATATATAGATATATATATATATATATATATATATATATATATATAAGTATATATATATATATAGATATATATATATATATATATATAAGTATATATATATATATATATATATATATATATATATATATATATATATATATATATATATATATATATATATATATATATATATATGACTCTAATAATGATCGAATATCATCGATTACCTGATAGATAATATAAATGAAGATTCCCAAAAATAATGCAACATCATACAAATAACTTAAAATATAGTAAATTCAAACTTTGTGCGATCGAAGGACGATGTAACGTTTTTTTATCTACGTTATTTTTGCCTTTTATGAATTTCAAGCTATTATCATTGAGGTCAGTAGTGTGTAATATTTTGAGTTTATTATATTGCAAGTTTTTACAAGAACTTATGACGTCATACATTTAACATAATATACCTTTGAAGACAATAAGCACCTACTGCTACACGTAGTACACTTTAATAGAAGATTCTAAAATATCTTATTAAGCCTTTTCATAGCATCGACAAATTTTGGGTCGTCTGGTTACCAAAACGACAAATTTTTTTCCCGGGCTTTGGTTTGCTGGGGACCATAATGTGGCATTAAGGGTTAAAATTCACTGAAATGAACGTTATGAAGTAATGAAACTCAGGAAATTTTGCTAGACTTTTGATGGTATTTTCAAAAAACAAATAAAAGATTTTACTAAGTTAAACAAAAAAATTGATTGGCATTATTTAACTTTCGCCACTTTTTTATAGTTGAATCCAGTTCCCGAAAATAATAAATAATTTGTGTGCAAAGCCTTATATACCAAATGAAGACCAAACCAAAGCAATCACCTTTCAAAGCAGGCTTTCCTCACTTTGAAGCTCGTTCGACGCGTCCGCAGGCAAAGTTTGCACTAATATCGACCGCACCGATTTTAATCTCAATCGGGTCTGACATCATCCTTTGCAATGTGTATCATATCCCCAATCAAGCCCCCTGAAGATCGTCCGGAAGACGGATAGTAGAATCTGAGAGGCGAGTCTCAGGCACTGAGTCGGGTGGTTAACTGAAGGGGTACAGCTTTTATGTTCTAAAAAAAATTGACTCTAAGAGATTACACTTTTAACTCAAAAAAAAATTCACTACTTCTGCCTTCTTTTTGATCACCTTTTCCGGCTGATTTGAACCTGCTTTTGCGGCCTTTTTGGGCGGCACTTAGGGGCAAGTGCTATTGTACGGTCACGTGGTAAGAATAGATTTTTATATAATAGGTTAAGGCCACAACTAGTGCAAACCCTGCACTCAAATTTTCACGTCACGGTTAAACTGAATCACTTGAGCGGCCTTTATTAAAAAAAAAATTCTACACGCATTTCTCATGAAAACAGACGAAAATTGGGAAATTAAAGTGTTAATCGACTCACCACACCCGACGCCCAATCGCGATTCAATGACAGAGATTGGGGTATAAATTAACTCACCGCACTGCGGACATCAAGTGGTGGTTCAGCGGCAGAGATTAAGGTGTTAATCAAATCACCACACTGTCAACCTCAAGTCGCGGTTCACTGGCAGAGATCCATCATCCAACCATTTCCTGCTGATCACAATTATGTAGGGATAACAGATCAGCCTTGTATCGCTCCGAGGGATCGGTGGTTATTACACATGACAGATAAGAAGCACATTATTTCGTTAGTTTACAGCTACCAAATTTATTCCTTTAGAAGAATCTCCTTCTAAAGGCAAGAAGGATATCCTAAAAAAAACAGACGTGTGCCCTTCTAAAGAAGAATAGTTGACATCGAATATTCCCTCACCTTGATATATTTGCCACTTAACTATTTCAGCACCATCGGGTTTCTGTTATTCGATGTAAACTATTTTTTTTAGAAGGGCAACTCTATATTTTTTAGGACACCCATCTAAAGGAAATAATTTTGGCCGCTGTAAACAGATATAAGAATGTGGTACTTCTTATCGGTCATGTCAAACTAAAATACGTTAAATTTAATTAAAAAAATTCTTAAACCGCGTTTTTCCTCTCCTTATCGGTTTTTTAATCAAAAAGTGCTCCTGAATATAAAATTTCAGCCCAATCGGTCCAGCACCAACAATTCGATAGAATAGTGATCCAACCAAAAATGCATCTATCGTCATTCCTTACTTAAACCCCGAATAAATGCAAAACCGAAATCTCGAATAAATGCGTATTTTGATCTTTGGACAGAGATCCTGATGTAATAGTTCCTTATTGAATTAACACGATGCAAGTTGAGCAAGTACTTAATCGAAGGGGTGAATGCATGACAAAAATGCATAATGAATTCAAGAATAATCATTGGAAAGGTGAACTAACTCTTATCGAACACATACATCAGCATCAGCAACTAACCATAGAGAATTACACATAATTTCATAATCCAATCTACTCAACAAATAATATTGGCCGTCACTGTACACTACTTGAAAAATCAGGCTCAGATGACAAAGGCGACGTCTCTTCCACCCGCACCAACTCTCAACTTGATTCGATTCATCTCCTTCGCACACCAATAAATTAGCCAAACATTTCGCATTCTTCGGTCATCGACTATTCGTTCCTTCTTTATTGACGTTTTGATTCGTTGACCATCTGTTCAATTGTGCAGTCCATTTCCGTAAGTTCCATAAACAACAACCAGATGTCAACTTGTTATCGTTCTGAAAAACCCACCGTATATTCACGGTCAATACGGTTTAATTTCGCAGTACCAAAGAAATTGTTTTGACTGCTTTCGTTATTTGTCATTCCACTGGCGGAAACATGTGTGGGTTGTTTTCTTGTGTGTTGCGCTCGAGTTACCTTTGTGTGTAAGATTTTCGTTTACTTTTCGTTCTGGCTAATTGTCAAGTGTGCGAGTGTGTGTGGACTTTGTGTAGAACACGACTGACGACCGTGTCGGTACACCTGGCTTTTGCTGGTGTGCAGCGATTAGAAGCAGTTGACGGGACGTCAGTAGACGAGAAATTGTGGAACTAAAAGCTGACACGGGCTGCAGGTCGAGTCTGTCGTTCGTTGTAAATAGTCTGAGAAAAATTGGTGCGTAGTTTGACGTTCGCGAGTAATCCGTGGTGTGAAAATTTGATTTTTCTTGCAACTAGACGCGGAAAACGACTTACAATGTACTGAAAAAGTGCGAAAGACGCGCGACGTCGACGGCGACGAGAAATTCGAATGCTAGAAAGTGCACGGGAGCCCAGGGGCACCTCGACCCAAGACGACCTAGACTTCGTCACGACGTCATCGTTTTCCGATCTGTCGGATCCTCGTCAGGATACCGCGACCCGAGCTCGTTTTGAGTGATCCAAGGAGCGCCAGGACGCACTTGACGCGCGGCGCTAGGCCGTTGGCTGCTCAGGATCCGAGTCGGACGTCTCCATTGTTCTCGGCTGGGTTTGCTGCCCGTTCCGCACTCGCACGGATATGACGGCGCAGTTTATGCAATTTTAGTGTGACGGGGACTCAGCTTTGTTTCGTCTCCCGTTTGCCAGCGAGCGGGCGCAAATAATCCGAGAAAATTATGTGCAGTGGTCGGTTGTAAGAGGTACGTAGCCTAACGAAATTACTCGAATACGTTGCGTTGTTTGCCCTTGTGAGTCATTGGAGCGTCCAGGGTCTCAGGTGAGCCCAGAGTTTTGGTGCAAGTCGGATATATGGGATTTGTGGTGCAAGAAAGAAAAAATGGGCGGACGACCAGTCTCCTTTGTCCTTCGAATTCGATTTTGAATGGATCTTGCACACAATGGCATATGCTGGTGACGGACCGTGTGTGAGGGAGCGAGTGAGTTAGTGTGCGTGTGTGGTTCGATGGCGTGGGATGGTGTGCGTGCGCAAGATAAGCAAAATGGAAGTAGAAATGTCAAAGAAGGTGTACGGGAGGTAGGGTGCAAGGTGTTGTTTTTGTCTGGCTCTTATGCACTCTGTCCGTCTTTTACGCGGTCGCCAGCAATTGCAATCATATGTTCGTTGCATAGTGAAAGCTGTTTTAAGTGGACAGCAATGTCAGTGGGATGTTGTCAAAAAACAAATATCAATCCGCAAATCCGAGAGCTATTGTTAAGTAATCTTTTGTTTTTGTTTCTATTTTTGTGTTTTCGTCAGCTGGCCTGCCTGTGACATTCAATTTCGGATATGAAATAATCCGAATGTCCTTGGATACGCCTCTTGCATGTCGCGAGTAAGTCTTCGGGCGAAGAGTTCTGTTGCGCTGACATTGTTGAATGGAATGTTTATGGTTTTTTTATTAGGAAAATTAATTTCTCGCTTCGTGGCTCGTTGTTTGACGGAGGTTAGATCATTTTTGCTTCGGTTCTTGTTACAACGATTGCGATTTCGCAACTGAGTACAATTTCTTGTCAGCAAACTTATGTGATCTGGTGACACGAAAATGTTTTAAACGCTCTAAACTATTTAACTACGTGAATGAATGCCTCCTAAGGGTACGGCGGCGATGTGCTCGTCGTACAAAGAGAAAATAAGGAAAATTTTGATAATGCCAGATTGCTATTCGTTCTTTCCTTTGAAATATACACATCTGCCGGAATGAAGCTTAAATAAGTCAAAGTCAAAAGCGTTTTATTTAATACTAATCGTTACAAAGAATATAAAGCATATTCCAAACAATGAAAATACGAAAACTTAATAGCCCAAATGGCTGTCTAAATTTATACGTTATCAATGAAACACATTTAATCAAAAAATAAATTAATTCAAATTATTACGTATTTTATGATTCAATTGAAAAAGGGAGGAAAAAACCAACCAAAACAATTCAAAACTTATTTATAATTGCAACACAACAGTGAACTTTAATCCTACACCTAATACGGGGGTGGTTCAAATATGATGGAAACAAACGCTGTAGATGGCGCGCATGTATGTTTTGAAGGTCGTGGCTTGAGTATGTGATAGCTGGGTCCCTTACGAATAGTGTGGCATAGTTTTCATCGGGAGTGCATGTTTCACGCGCGCATTAAGACCATGAGAGAACGTCAAGTGCCGACCGCCGTGGCGAAACGTATTGTCATTCTTTTTTTTAGTGTGGGAAGGCGTTAAAACACGGAAATATTTCTGCGTTTGCGAAATCATTTTAGTAGTGAGTAACTGAGTAGGGCTGCTGTGTTTAAATGGGGCAAAGCATTCAAAATGAGATCCAGGCATTAAATCCCAATATAGAGGAGCGTGATTCTATGGAACTTAATGGAAGATGGTTGCACATCATCCACGTAAACGGGAGCATGTATAAGAGGCTTGCGAATAGATACATTAATATAGATTATGGATCGTATTTCGTGAAGGAGGACTTCAACGTAACGAGGTGTTATAAGTGTCAAAAATACAACCACAAAAAATCAAAATGTGAAGGGGAGCAAATAAGTGTAAAATGTGGAGGAAAGCATGACCTAAAGGACTGCAAAAGCACGATTGAGAAGTGCTCGAACTGTATTGGTAACAATAACAATGCTGATCATTCTCACAGAGCTGACTCTGTAGAGTGTCCGGAGCTTCACCGCAGAATATTGATCGCCAGGAGGAGCACCGACTAGAACTTTGATGATTGCTAATCTTTCTAATCAATCAAGTGGAACAAATTTAACACTTATGTATGCTAATATAAGAAGCTTAAGACATAAGCTAAGTGATATTCAGATTTACCTGCAGTAAAATCCTGACATAGATTTGATTATTCTAAATGAAATCTGGATTTACCCAGAAGAAGCACGGTTTTACAATATTGAAGGATATAATGCGGTATTCTCCTGCAGACCTGGAAGAGGTGGAGGTACAGCAATGTACGTAAAAAATACAGTCAATTTCATTATGAAGAGAGTGACGCCTGATAAGTATAACGTTATTATAATTGAAGTACGCCATGCAGGTAAAAAAATAAAATTAGGGACGTACTACAATCCCAATCGTATGAATGCGCAAGATTTTTGCACAGTACTAGATACATTATTCTCAACTGAAAAAAAATTTAATCACAGTAGCGGACACAAACATTGATGTGCTAACGGAATCACCAGAAACACGGATTTATAAAGATACGCTAGAAATGAATGGAACGGTAATCATAAACAACAACCAAATTACTCGCCCAGTGTCAAATACCTGTCTGGATCATATAGTAAACAATGATTTAAAAATCGCTGAAAGCATGACATACATATTTGAGGACTGGCCGGAACTGGATCATCGTGTGTTAAAAATTGCTATTCAAGACCAAACCCTGAACAAACAGAAGCCGACCTACAAAACGTTCAGATTTCTAGACAAGCAGCTCTTTAAATCAAACATACGAGAGTTACTGGCAAAGCGGAAACTAAATAGTATTATTGAACTCATAAATATCATATCTGCTAAGCAAAGTTCTACAATTGAGAAAAAAATCAGGTGTCGACAACGGACTTGGATTAATTGATGCAAGTATTACAAAAAGGAAGGCATACATGGACTACAGGAAGAACAGTGGAAACCGGGCTTTCAAGTTTGTGTATATGCAAGCGAAAAAAGAATCGAAACGACTGGTGAAAGAGGCTAAATTCTTATATTTCTCAAGAAGAATGGAAACAGCGGCTGACAACTCCCGCGAAATATGGAAAATAATAAATGAGGTAAAGGATAACTCTTCAACCCAGGGTATATCACAAAACTTTCAACTGAATCCTGATGGGCCCTCTAACACATCGTGTCCACGTGACGCGGCGAACTCATTGAATAACTTTTTTTCAACAATTGGTGGAAGACTCACTAAAGAAATCCTTGCCAGTTCAGCAGGCAATGTAAATAATACAAATATCGCAATAAATTCCACCTTTCACATTCATCAAACAAATAAAAGGGAAGTCTTAAATGTAATCAATGAATTGAAAAAGAATACGGCGCCAGGCATTGATAGCATCACGATGAATTAGTATAATTAAGGAGGACATAGCCCAGATTATGGCAAATTTCATAAACGTGCATATTAGGAATGGGACTTTTCCGGAAGAAGAAAAACTTGCAAAAATAGTTCCTATATTTAAGGGTGGTGATCATCTTGACCCGAATAACTATCGCCCGATTGCGCTGCTGACGGGATTTAGTAAGATATTTGAAAAATACTAAACAATCGATTAACATCATTCTTAGTTGAAAACTCTATCATAAGCCAACATCAGTTTGGTTTTCAAAAGAACGAGAGTACTTTGGATGCCCTACATTCTGTCACATGTTTCATCAATCTAGGACTTGACAGAGGTGATTATGTCATCGCAATTTTTGTGGATTTGAAAAAAGCATTTGATACAGTTGATCATGATCTCTTGCTTCGTAAACTTGAATCGTATGGTATTCAGGGTAGTCCTAAGCAGTTGTTTAAGAGTTACTTGGAGGGAAGATCGCAGAGAACTTTAATCAACAATGTCCTGAGCGACCATGCACCTATGGAAACAGGAGTTCCCCAAGGCTCAATACTGGGCCCAACTTTGTTCCTGCTATACACAAATAATCTAAATACATGTGGGCTGACGGGATATCACACATTATATGCTGATGACACAGTTCTACTTTATTCAGGACGAGGCAAAATTGCCATTGAGAACACTATCAACGACGATCTAGGAAAATTCCATCAGTGGTTAATTGGAAACAAACTAGTATTGAACACATCAAAGACAAAATATATTGTTTTTAAGCAAAAGAACAAAGGAGACATAGATGTCGAACTAAATTTTAACGGCGGAAAATTGCAAAGAGTGCTAGAAATGAAATATCTTGGCCTTATCAAAGACCATCGTATGACCTGGTTACCACACATAAATAGCTTAAGAAGGCAATTAGCCCCAATAATAGGATTGTTAAGAAGATATGAGGATTTTCCAATGCACATCAAGAAACTTGTTCTAAATGCGTTTGTCCTGGCGAAATTGCATTATGGAGTACTTATTTGGAGTCAATCAGCGAAGCAACATTTAAACAGTATATCCAGGCTGCTGACCAAAGCGTATAAAAACATTCTGAAGCTGCTAATGCTTACTCAAACTAGTTTGGTTTACCAATTGGCAAAATCATTAACCTTTAGTCAAATTATTATTATGGAGAAAGCGAAGTTTATCTACAGAAATTTAAAAACTAATGGATCGGAACGAGCGCCATTAATTAAAGTATCACAGATCAACCCATATAATGCGAGGAACGCAAATCAATTCGTAATACCTTTTGCCAGAACGGATCGACTAAAGAACGATGGAACGAATGATGCTCTGCGTATATATAACAATCTACCAGAAATTGTTAAGGAAGCAAACTCACTTTTGATATTTAAGAAAAGACTAAGGGAGCATTTAATGAGCACTGATTGAAGCGTGGACCTGTAATTCTGCTTTCATGAGCCCAGTATCTTAGGGCGTTCTTTTTGACCCTATCGGCGAGATACTGAAGTGACAGTTACTCAGAGTTTTTTTTTTGAATGCGTCGTATGATATTGAATTTTTTTTATCTCTGAGAGCTGATCATGATTTTTTGGACTAGATGTTCACGAAAAGGACTAGATCACATTATATTGTGTGCCCCCTTATACCGATGTATTAAACATTGTCTGGGTGGCACAAAGGACCAAGCGACGTAATGTGAATGCAGATCGCACGAGCGTTGTGCGACGAAGAAAGAGTGATGGAGAGAGTGGTAGGGAATGGAGGTAATTAAAAAAAAAGGATGATCGCGAAACCGTCGAGAGTGAGCCGCATGATCTTCGACAACAACAGACAACATTTGCCGCGTAGAACAACATTTTGGAGGACCGTAGGATGAATGTTCGAAACATTTCGGCTGAACTCGGCATCAGTATTGCTAGTGTAGAGTCTATCAACCACGAACACCTTCAATACCGGAAAATAACGCTCGAAACGCAGGAGCATTCCAACACGAAGTGCGATTCTTCTCCAGGATAACGCGCGCCCTCATACCGCGCATCTCACGCTCGAGACAATATCGGAATTGGGGTGGGAGGCAAAAGCTTCCGGAAAGGTGGACAAACTACGTAACTTGTAAGGGGGAGTACCCAGAAAAACGGTCAATCGGATATCGACTCTCGTCACTTTAGCAGTTTGAAGAATTTTTTTATTCGATATAAAGTGTTTCCAATCCGTCTCAGGCTTTCTGTACAAACCAGTACATGCACGAAGACATTTCCTTTCGAAAACTTTTAATCTTTCCATAGTACTAGCACTTTAGTTGTACTAGATCTGACATCCATATGTCAAAATTGGTCTAACCAGGGTCTTGTAACAGATAACTTTGACTTTTTGATCATTGTATCTATAATGAAAGAGTCGTCGAAGGCCATGCCTACTATTTGTGCTTCACTGAGCATGATTTTGACATATTCAGTATAGTACAGATACTCATCGCAATGAAAACTGAGGTATCGAACACAGAATTTGTGTGGAACCCGTTCTGAACTACCCTCGTCAGCCATAATGTGGAAATCCTGCCAATTACGTTGCAGATCTTGACTGACCCCCCGCAGCGTTGTCCGAAACAAAAATGTTTCGCACTTCTGCGCATTGATTTTCATTCGCCAATTGTCGGTGTAGAGCTGCACATCATTAAACATTTTTTGAAGATTGCTCTGAACTATTGTAGCTTATCGGTATGCCGTATAGATGATCAGATCATCAGCAACCGCTATCAATGATCGCGTTAATGAGACGTTAAAATCAAAGCCGTTCATTAGCTTGCGAATGAATATTGAGAAAAGCACAGGTGCAGCAACTGTTCTCTGCTGTAGATCGTTTGAGACCTTGAAGTCGCGCATTGTCATCAGATTTCTATCAGTTATAACAAATGGTTTCTCGTATGACATATTCCACGTCATGGCGACAAGGTGTCTGGGGAACCTGTCCTGAAGGAGTTTGAAAATTAGTCCATTTAACCACACCGTATCGAAGGCTTTCTCCATATCAATGAGACATGCTCCAACACATTGTCTATCATTTAGTTTCCAACAGATGTCTGAGTTACTTTCGTTATCGTATGTATGGTCGAATGCCTGCCACGGAAACCAAATTGGCAATTCGGCATCAACTCATATTTCTTTATGTGGGCGTTGAATGCTCTATTGAGTATCACTTCAAACACCTTGCTGATGTTAGGCAGCAAGCTGATTGGGCGATTGCTTTCAGGGCTCTAAGATTCTTTTCCGTTCTTCAAGATCGGAAATACCTTAGCCCTTTTCCACTCATTTGGGAAATACAAATTGCTCAACATGTTGTTGAACAATATGCAATAATTCGTAATAACAACCTCAGGCAAATGTCGGAGAACTATATTTGGAACGCCGTCCACGCCACATGATTTCTTGTTATTTATCCTGCCAAATATGAAACACAAGTCTTCTTAACTGACAAAATAAACAATAAGATTTAAGCTCGGTATAAGGTCAGATGTTAATGTTTCATTGAAATTAAGAATTGATTCGCGGTTCAGGCTTGATTTGAATTCGGAAACTTTTGCTTCAACGACCTCTGAAATATTTAATTCCCTCTCTCAGGGTTTGGTAGATGAACTATTTCAAAATGTATTCCAATCAGGGGAAGTTTCTGCAATCCATCACATATAGTCCTGTTTCCATTTCTATCTGGAGTCGTACTATCAATTTCGATACCAGCCCTATCGAGACTGATGACTCCCAAGAATCAATGCCTTCACTCGAGACTTCTTACGGAATAAACTGTTCACTTTCGCGAAAACGCCATCTGGTTCCGGACATTTTTCAGGTGTTATTTCAACAAAGCCAACGAGCTACGGTTTTAGTCCTAAAATTGCCGATAAGTATTGTTGAGACATGTGAGAAAAAAGCTTTACAATCTTTTTAAAATCTTACGATGATTGGTGTTTCACATCCTTTCGTCGTTAGATCCTGTCATTAGGGACCATTGAGCAAGCGTTACCATAATCAGAAGCAGGACATTGCTTCTGGTAATTCCGATTAAGCTTCTTTTGAATCATTCGCCAATCCGTTTTTTTAAATTCAACCGATGATTTTCATGTTGAACTGGAATGAGGAAGACATCATCCCTTTGATGATTGATTTCCAGTACGATTGCGTTATGATCGCTATTGTAAGGAAGCACCTGCAGTTTCCGTTGAGGATTATTAAAGCTAAATTCAAGCTTTGCATCAGTAATGCAGAGGTCCAAATATGAATTTGTCCTAGGGTATGCTGGGAACTCCGACCAATAAAGATTGCACCTGTATTCAATTTGGTTCTCTGTTATCCACGATTTCAGGAATACACCTTTCGGATTATTGGTGGCGTTCAGCCATAATGTATGCTGGGCGTTCAGGTCACCGGCAAGGATATAATAACTATGCAGCCTGTTCAGATCGAGTATTTCAAACAGAGCTCCTTCGTGAATTTGAGAACATTTCGACCAGTTGCATAGGCAGAGATAACGAGGAGGTTATCCCCACCTGGCTGTGAAATTTTGATAACGGACACTTCAAGAGATTCAAAGTTTTTGAATTCGAGTTTTTCAATATTTTGGAAGCAATAGGGTCTTCTAACCAATATCCCGGCGCCACCTCCCCCATCACCGTTTACCCTATCGTTCCTTACGAATTCAAAATCCTTGAATGCCATGGAGTGTCATGAATTGAGGTGGGTTTAAGTGAGAAGCATGATGTCAGGCTTTTGCTTAACTATGAATTCAAGGAGATCGTCATGTCGATGTAGAGTAACAATGGAGTTGACGTTGATCGAGATGAGACGAAGCTTATCCATGGAAATGTGACTGGATGACAAACAATTTTGTTTTTCAGCGTTTAGGCCAACATCTAAACGCTGAAAAACAAAATTGATTTTTTGATCTTGCTTATTTATTCTTTCTGAAAGAGATTCAAGCTGTTGGTAAATATGGAGAAGCAGCTCATTATTGCCACTTACATTACTCATTTTATTTACATTGTTGTCTGCTGGCCCTTCAGCAGCAAGTGCAAGTGTTTGACGAAGTTGGAAGGTAACACACCGCGATGTACTTGGGTTTCTTTTGGGGAAAATTTAACTTTTGCATCTTGATACCGAGGGCATCCTCGCTATGATGCTGGATGACCAAATATACCGCAGTTAACACAGTATAATTTTTCTTTTGGCTCAATCTGAGCCAATTTGCATTCACCGGGGGCATGAATATCTTTACATTTAACGCAGCGATAGTGCATGGCACGATGGCAGTCGAATGGCCGAATCTTTGGCACCAGTAACACTGATTGACCTCAGATTTTTGGAGACGCTCCCAACTCACAACTCTAAGGTTCAAGTACCTTACCTTTTGGAGGGCACTTGGACTGCTATCGTTAGAATTTTATACCAAATAAAATGGTAATATTTTGCCTTCAACAGTTGATTTCCTTGTAGCAAATTTTTCACACTAATAAATTTGACGGCTGGTGCTGCTTCCTGTAACATTTCAAGGAGATCAATTGTATTCTCCCCACAGTACACGCCCTTCAACAGGAAGGTCTGATTTTTCTGATTTTTTCCGCCTTGGGCGTGTATGTGAAGTGGGAGCTTTTACACTATTAAGAGTATCTTTCGCTAGCTTGAAATCAGCCAGTGTTATTGTTTTATTTGCGAGTTTATCAGCGGACACTCTCTTAACTTCGAAATTATCGAACTTATATTCGGCTGCCAATAGCCGAACCATATCCCCTCCACACTGCTCAAAGACATTAATCGGAGGGGCTTTCTCAGTAATCTTATTATTTTAAATAAGAGAACCAGCAGACGCACCGGTTGGCTTCCTCTTCTTCTCCTTATTTTTTTATGTTAAGCATTCAATAAAATTATCACTAGAATCATTAATATTACCTATGTTTTCTTGGCACTCCATCTCGATATCCATATCGTCATTCATCGCAGCAAGTACCGCATAGTAATTTGTGCTGTCGTTTGCTCCTGCCGCGCTGAGTATGGTATCGGCATCATGGATTGTTGTTTTTTCGTATTTTGAAAATGTTGGTTTATTTGTTTGTTGTGCCTTTTGCGTGGTTACTTGTTTTTCGTTCTTGTTTGCTATCGCTTCTTTTTTCGTTCGTCTTGTTTGATGTCGCTTCTTTTTTTCCAGAAGTATTCTGTAGTTTCATCACTTTTGTTTTGTTGACGTTTGTTAATTTCCAGATAATTTTCTCCAAATTTTAAATTCGGAGTTTCATTTCAATTTCTCTAGTAAATCTTGCGTTTTCTCTGGTTACTCGTTCCAATTCTTCGCTTAAAAGGGTAATACGCTTCCCATGCTCAAAGCTTTCTTGGTTGTTTTTTCGTTTCATGATTTTTTCATTTGTAGTATTTGCAATGCCTAGCCCTGGGTCCCCCAGCGTTGGGAAGCCGTCGGGCTTCTCCATGCCCCCGGCGAAAAAAACGTTTCTTCTTTTTTGAATGTTTTGAAACTTTGCAAGTACAATCCAAATACTCGATAAATTGTTCGAATAATTCGACGACTTAATGACTTTTTAAAAAAATTAATTTCGAATTGACGTTTTAAAAATTATTTTAATTTTTGAAAATTATTGGCAGGAGCTTTCAAAAACACGTCTATATGCAACTAATGCTCGACGTAGAATCCATTCAAAACACGTCTATACGCAACGAATGCTAGACGTAGAATCTTAATGGCCCAAATGGCTCTATAAATTTATACCACTAGAGGATGCATGGTAGGGGATAAAAAATGCCTGGATATTTGTTTTCCGACAGAGTTGAATTTTAAGTTACGAGTATTTCAGAACGATTTTCCATCGTTGCCTGTCAATGTTTTCTGTTTTTTGACAAACGCGTTTCGGCGTTGCTATCTTCGGTGTTTAAATTCGTTCTGGTTAGTATTTTCTTTAGGTTATGTCCTTTTTCATGTGTGTTTTCAAATACTGTCACTATTGGAAATACTATTACTATCCTAATCGTCCATTCTATTCGAACGCGCGCCAAACTTTATCAGTAAATGAAGCCAACATTCTGGCGACAATAAGGTATCTATGGTTCTTTATGCATGCATTAGAAATAATTATTACTTCCCCTAAAATTCTATGTTGCTTAGTTACTTCTTTTTTTCATAAGTAATCCTTGAACAAATTGAGGCATTGAATGTGTTTTTGGATGCAGTTCAGGAATTCAAGGCGAAAATAAGGTTAAAGCTCCCAATTTTTTCGGATGGCATGGATTTTCCTGAAATTTTGCATTGAAAAGTTATATTGTGTCACTTCAAAAACTATATTGTTCTGATGTGCGGTTTTTCTTATATGGGGGTTGAAAAATGCTTTTATATGAAAAAAAACGGAAATCGTAGATTTATATATTTTTATGATTCAATTCATAATTAAATATGTTGGATAAAGTTCCTGTCGATGTTCACAGCAAATCGCGAGAGGTACTAACGACGATGAATACAATGACGCTAAAGATGAACGAAAAATGAAGAGATTCCTGGAGCGTTCGGGGGCAGCAAAAAAATGATGCGAACCCCAGAACGTCCCTAAAAAAGAAGAGCGGGACATTTGCAAGACGCGCCAGATGTTCGAGTGCTGGGAGAAAATATAAAGAACATCGAGAATTCGATGGTAACTGCCGCGATCACTATCGAAGCAAGGGTCTTTAAGGGTCTTTCTCAAGAAACGAGGTCGCAAAGTAAAATTGCCGTCCAGCGACATCACGAAGAAAGGCTAATCCTAAAAGTGGGAGATGTTCTAAAAAGAATAAAACCTGCATGCGACTCGTAAAAAATCAGCAATGGTGTAAAGACTGGGGTCCTTAAACTAGAGGAGTTCCTAGACATAATAGGGGATTACCGTAGGAGCTGGTTAAAGGCCGAAGAGTACCAGAAAGCCGAAGAAGAGCAGAACGCTAAAGAAGCGCTGAGTGCTAAGTCTAAAGGATACGCGCAGATAGCTCCACTATCAAGCATCAATAAAAGAATGGGGTCTAGCCGAATCGAATGAGATCTGGATAAATCAAGGAAGGAAGAGGCATTTGGTGGGCGTGGAACGCTAGATCGGAAGTTCCAGCCAGCGCCAAAAAGGAGCAAAGTAAGCTGCAAAGAAACTCCTACAAAAAGTGTCAGAAAACAAAGTCCGTATAGACGCCTAACAAGAAAAAAGACCTGATGCGAAACAGGAGAGGAAAAACTCAAACGAAGCCCCCGGCAACAGTTGCTGCTCGCAAAATCCCAAGATACCCGATCCTACGTAGCTTTACTGCGGAATATCATGGAAAATGTAACGCCCAAAGATACCAACACTGCTATTAAAACAGTATGCCCAACGCGGCCGGACCACGTACTGGTGGAACTTGGAGCAGAGCCCGACAATAAAGAAGCATTCTGCGAAGTAGTAAAGAAAGTCTTGGGCAAAAACACAACTATAGAGTATACAAAGGAGGCACACTGTACCCTTTGCAAGGATACTGTTGCAAGACCGGATCTTGGATACATCTTGGGAACTGGGAAATGTCGGGTTTTCCAGGAAGCCCTAGCCAAGGCAAAATCAAAACTACGATGGCCGGTATCCTGCAGCTAAACGTACACCACAGTTCAACCGCCCAAAACCTGCTTGAGCTGTTTGCGGGGGACATGAAAGCCGACTATTTGCTGCTGAGTGAGTAACACCACGATAAAGTTCTGCATCGTCGTATCCTGATGAAACTGGTACTGCCGCCATATGTGTTTCGAATAGCAATTTCCAGGCGGACAGCTGTGGACAGGTGAATGGTTTCGTATGGGTTCGATTCTCAGGGACCACCTTCTTTAGTGTGTACCTAATATCCAACGAACCTATATAATCTTTCCAAGCCAAGCTTAATACTTTGAAGGGCGCTGTCTCGTACGCAGATGACATCGTGCACGTTGGGGGAGATTTCAACGCTAAAGTAATCGAATGGGTTATGTCTTTAACAGATCCGTGGGAAAAAGTAATCCCAGAAATGGCGGCCAGGACGACGCCCGTCGTACTAAACACTGAAAATTCACCGGCTTTCGATCGAATTGGCTGCGAAGAAACTATAACGGACGTCACATTCGCCTCGGAGTCCTTAGTACAGAGATTGAAGAGTATTTGAAGACTACTCAGCCAGTGATAATTAGTGCATTCTGCTTGAGATCCGTGATGTTATCTCCCGACGTCCGTTGCTCTCGACCTTCTATTGTGTTGTTCGGTAATTAATGTCGTTTCTTTCATGTTTTCCAAAGTAAATTTATTTATATTAACAACAAACAATCAATGATATATTGACCATTTTGTTGGATGACCTTTTGCCATCTTTCGGCAAGTTGAAAAATTTCACGTTCGAAGAAACCTTGGTTTTTAAAAGCGAAGAACTGGTCCAACTCATTCTGATCGGAATCGAAAGTTTTACCATTTAAATGGTTTTGAAGGGAGAGAAACAAATGATAGTCTGATGGTGCTAAGTCAGGGCTATAGGGTGGATGTGGCACCAGTTCCCAATTGAGCTTCATTAATTTGTGACGGATTATCAAAGAGGTGTAGGGTCTGGCGTTATCATGATGGAACATTACACCTTTGCGATTGGCCGGCTTAGTTCGGTTTTTCTTCAAATTTGGTAGTTACCGAAAGTAGACATTCGAATACATAGTTTGGTTTCTTTGAAGCAGCTTAAAGTAGACTATACCCTTGTAATCCCACCACACAGAAAGCATAATCTTTTTTTGGTGTATATTGGCTTTTGATGTCGATTGTGGGGGCTCATCTTGCTTGGCCCATGATCGTTTTTAGATTAAGTTATCGTAAAAAATCCATTTTTCATCATCCATTATGATTCTTTTTAGAAATGGGTCGTTTGGGTTACGATTCAGCAAAGAGTCGCATATGTTAAAGCGTTTGGTGAGGTGGATTTCTTTTAATTTGTGAGGAACCCAAAGATCCAGTTCGTTTACGTAACCAAGCTGTTGTAAGTGCAAGTAAACGGTTGAATTTCGTATGTGGAGCTTCTCTGCTATCCTCGAGTTGTCATTACCGGTTAGTTTCGATTTACGCCTTTATTTGCTTTCATCAGTAGTGGGCGGACAATCAGCATGAGGTGCATCTTGCACATTAAAATTTCCAGAACGAAAGCGATTAAACCAACGCTGACACTGGCGTTCAGTAAGGCAGTCCTCACCGTAAACTTCACACAATTCTTTCGAGTTTGCACCGAATTTTTGCCCTTCCGGAAGTAAAACAAAAAATATGCCAATAATGCCCTCTTTGATTGCCCATTTTCATGTTTATTTTTAACCAACTTGTTGTTTACTAATGACGCTCAGCTTTCGACTGAAGATAGTGTAAAGTTTTATCTTTAAAATAGTATATAATAATATAAGCCACGCAATCACTACTGCATTAAATATGTAGTTCATGACATGAAATATGCTGTTCACGACATGAACTATCGAACAACCCAATACAATTGGGTGGAACATCGGAAGGATGGACATCGAGAGGTTCGTCCAGGTGCTCATGGCAGGTGTTCCGCTGCAGGGTGATTTGCAGGGGACAGAAGAATTCGCAGCTCAAGACGTGGTGAACTCAACTATGGGCATCATCATGACTGCTTGCAACGCTTCTATGCTCTGTCGAAAACCCCGGGACGGCAAACCCTCAGTGTACTGGTTGTCGACTGAAATCGCTGAAAAGCGAAGGGAGTGTCATAAGCTTCGACGTGAGGCTCAACAGGAACGACACCGTGATGGATGAGGCATGCAACTGGGTAGCAGCATATAAGTTGGCCAGGAAATGCCTTCGCAAATTGATGAACAACAGCAAGGCTCGCTACTTGCAAGATCTAGTGGACAATGTGAACAAGAATCAATGGGGCCTTGGCTACAAGATTGTTATGCGGACGCTTGGTACCCTACGGACGCCTTGCATACATGGAGCGGAAAAGATGGACGGGATAGTGCGGGCACTCTTCCCTACCCATCCCCTCGATGTTGACACTGTCCACGGGGAAACAGCAATGGAGTGGCCACTCTTCACACAGCCTGATCTGGAAGAGGCAGTCCTTTCATTGAAAGCGAAGAAGGCTCCAGGCCCAAATGGTGTTCCAGTTAAGGTGTTGCAACTTGTCTATCACCATTTTGGTACATTTTGCCTCCCCCTGGACCCCCTGATGCACAAAATAACTTTTTAAATTAAGATTCTAAAAATTCTAATCAAGACCTTTCATTTGATATCCTACTCGACTAAATTTGATTTAAAAAAATGTTTAAGGTGCACTTCGTTATAACCGAAAAATTTGAAATGTTTGGTAAGGCCTAAATTTTTGAGAGACCACCACTTCTGACCTTTTCACAAAGTTTGAGCTTTCTAGCATTTATAGTTTCTGAGGAAAATTGCTGTGACGCACGGACAGACAGGTCACGAAACTAGTCTTTGTAAAAAAATTTTTTTTTACAAAGACCTTAAAAATGGACATGTTTAGCGCAAATAACTTAAGAGGTATTGACAGTATAAAATATTCTAATGTACCATTTTTTGCTTAGAATTTGTCCGTCTATTGAATCGTGAGGTTATTTTTTATACTAAAATTCCCAACCCCGAAAAGGGGTGGCATACACTCCTCGGGTGAAAGCACATATCGGCACTATTTAACTTTTGTTCCTTGGGGTTATAACTAGCTACAGTTCAATTTCACGCCAATCCATCTCATCCGAAAAAATTGAGAGCCAAAATGCTTCGTTGACTCGACTAATAGTGCATACTGCCATTAGCTTTAGTAATTAAATACAATCTCAGTTGCTTCGATTGAAGGGCATCTGCATGACGTCAAACGATAAGATTATTCCACAATTTAAGCTAAAACAATTTTATAATCGAAACTCGTAAGCGAGTTGATTAATTGATATGAGCTCTACTCTTTCTACACCCCATGCATGTGAGTTCATTCTCCCACACCCTTATGTAGGTAAGTTTCGATTGCACCCTGAAAGTTGATTCCAGTTGATATTTAAATCATAGGAAAAGGTGCACGAACTCCGTATAGAGAAATATTTATTGTAATAAAATCCTCGAAGACGAATTTGTGTATTGCAAAAGAAAATAACAACAAAACTCCACAAAATGAAAATAAAAACTTATCAAGCACTTGAGCTGCCTTCAAAGCTCCAATCAGCCAAGTACGCGCAAGTATGGATGTGTGTAATGTGCTCGTATATGATTCTCGCAAACAAAACATGATGTATGGCGCGCGCGTTCCAGCTGGCGACTTGGGGCCGTGCTTGTTTTTCTATTGTTTTGAAAATATTGCGTCCATTGCACACATTGTGCCAAATGCGCTTGCTTACATTTGACCACTTGTTACGGTATCGTTGCGCGCTAATTTTTTATTGTATTTTTAGCTTTGACTCGTACATACTTTCTAAATAGCTATCCAAATCGGAATCACGGTCGATACTTCTATACGAGTACTCGTATGTTAAGCTTCAAAACATAATATGGGGAGCAGCTACGCAAACACATGCAATATCGCCCGCCATATATTCTGCACGGAACAGCTGAGAGGCATGAAAACAAAGGCGACGACGACGGTGGATGGATTTGATGTGTAAGAACCGAACTGTGAATTCGTGGCTCCACACATAATGATTCCTCATCAGCCCCAATCGGGTGTTCAACGACGACAATGCGGTTCACTCCAACGACACCAAAAGAGCTAGATTTTATCAATTCTCAACTGAAATCAAAGCAATAGAGTAGCTTGGGGTTAATGTGCATAAATGATAATGTAAGAATGCCTTGCGGAAATTATAGAATTATCACGTTCAAATGCTGTGATACTTCAAATAGGAAGAACATTTTTGTTTATTCACTTGGAGTTTGCTTGTTTTTAATTTCTCAATTCTGTGCAACGTCTTTAATAGAACAGAATTCATCTACAGCTTATTTGAACTATAGAACATAACTTCCGGAAAATTCGAACAGAAATCGTCACATCGCTGATGCGTTTTTGGTTTCGCATTTAATATGAATAGATCATTGAAGTCAATAAAATTTGAGGTCTGCCATATTTTCTAAAAAGTTAAATTAGCATTAGATGACATTATTTAGTATCTTCAATTAAACATACGAGGGCGGCCCGCAAACTATTCAACCTACAAAAGAAAAACGAAAATTTTGGAAAAGTGGCGATTTATTTCTCAACATAAACTCCTTTTAGCTCGATACATCGCTGCTCCAATTTCTTTAACCCGGCTGAAAAATACAAAGTGTGCAAAGTAGGCCTCGATGGCGGCGATGACCTCTTGATTCGACTCAAATTTCTACCCAGCAAGTGACTTTTTCAAATTTGGAAACAAAAGGAAGTCACACGGGGCCAAATCTGGAGAATACGGTGGATGGGGTAACAGTTGGTAGGCCAATTCGACCAATTTGGCCGTCGTGACAGCGGAGGTGTGAGCCGATGCGTTGTCATAGTGGAAGAGCACTTTTTTCTTCGACAAATTGGGCCGTTTTTCTGCAATTCGGTGTCGAATCGGCCCAATAATTCGGCATAGTAGACCCCTATGACCCTTTTGCCCTCCTCCAGGTAGTCGATGCAAATCACACCTTATGAATCCCAGAAAACTGTGATCATCACCTTTTCGGCCGATAAGGCAGTCTTCGCCTTCTTCGGAGTATGTTTGCCGGATGAAGTTCACTGTTTCGACAGCTCATTGGTCTCTGGTGTATATTACTGGAGCCATATTTCGTCGACGGTCACGAAACGTTGCAGAAACTCCTTCGGATTGCGCTTAAACAGCGTCAAACACTGCTCTGAAGTGGTCTCACGGTTCGGTTGTTGTCCGGAGTGAGCAAACGCGGCACCAATCGCACCGAAAGCTTTCTTATGCCCAAAATTTCATGCAGGATATAATCCACGCGGTCTTTTGAGATGCCTACTGTCAGCTATCTCGGGCACATTCAATCGGCGTTCTGCCAATACGAGCCCGTGGATTTTTGTCAAGTTATACTCAGTGGTAGCCGTTTTCGCGGCACCTGGGCGTGGCTCATCAAAAACCGACGTGCGACCACGTTGAAACTCGTTAAACCAATTTTTTACGGTCGCCATCGCAGGAGTAGAGTCACCGTGCACAGCATCCAAGCACTCTTTGATTTCGCTGCGCGATATCCCTTCCAAAAACAATCGAATCACCGACCGATATTGCTCTTTCATAATTTTTCTAAAACCCGCGGTCAAAAAAGAACTACAAGTCCGATTTAGCTGAAATTTTGACAGTAGCCGTCTAAGAGATTGTACTACACGACAGTGAATCTCTCTCTCTCTTGCGATAGTGGCGCTATCGGGCGGTAAGGCTAAGTACTTGTCGGACCGCCCTCATAATTCTATTGATTATATACGGTGTTGCAATTGAACTGAAATATTCTAGTTATCTATAACGTTTTAATGTGAACGAAATTTTTGCTAGCCAAGAAAATTTTTTTAAGTAAATAATAAAACTTTAAAAATAAATTCATATATTTTCAATATGGCCGCCCTACGCGCAAACTGTGCCTCTACGTCTTTTTATATTCATGAAGAAGGGCTTTCCTGAGCGCATCAACATTCTGGTACTTTTTAGTGCTGTCTTGGCATATGGTGACCGTGAAGGCCTACGTGCGGTCAAAACGAAGTAAGGAACGTTGTCTCTCAGTCATTTTGACTTGACGCTTGCTTGATATGTCTGGTTAATACGACTACGCTCTATGACCGCAATGCTTAGTTGCCTAAAGCTTCAGAGCATCTTCCAAAAAATTTTCGCAGTACTCATTCTCCTTAACCTTGACTTCATGACTCAAAGACATCCGGAGAAAGCGACCATCATCAGTGTTGCTTGACGTTTTTTGCCGTTTCAATGCTCACATTTTCGTATGAAATCTCCATTAAGTAAATACGATAATTTCAAAAACCCTTTCAATGCATCCAGCCTAACTTTTTTGAGCAAATGTGAGATCTAAAGCTTTTCCATATTTGTAAGTCTTGATTTTTAGTCTGTTTTTCGGTTATTCGGTATATGCTCTTTTGGGATAGGTTCAGCTCAATAATCAAATTTTACTGCACCGAGGGTTTCGTTGAATTTGAGCCTTAACTTTCCGAACCATTTGTAGCGATTTAGCTGATTTTTCGATAACTACTATAGCGTTTTCCGCTTCGAAACATGAAATATTAATTGATATTGAGATTTTTGATGGCTCCTTTGTCATTTGGGATTTTCCGCTCAAATACTCGTACAGCCGTTGTCACTTCTATATAATAACGTTCGAATCCCACCACAAATATTTCTTGCCAGAGAACGCAAATAATTTTTCGCGCTTGTTAACAATGAAATAAACTGTCATTAAGTAAAATACGGCCGCTGCAGTTCAAAAATTGCAGTTCAAAATTGTAATAGTCTAAACGTGGCTGCAGTTCAATTGTCACACTCTATAATTGAAATCGTCCAAAGAAAATCAGAATTATCGAAGTATCTTTTCATCAATACAAAAGAGATAATTTGCCATACTGATTTGCCAATTCAACATATTTACATTGCACATTATTCCTAATTGTTCATGAATATCATAAGAAAACTGATGTTAAATTAATACCAACCAATGCCATGGGCTATTCTTATAATTAAGAAAATTCAAATAGCTGTTACGGATTATTGAACTAAACGTAATATTCAAAAATCATACGATTATTAACAAATTAGAGTGAACTTTTACCTCTAGGATATTCTGCCTTTGCTACTGATAAAAGTTTATGTATGTGTGGGTTTTTTTTTAAATTATTTGCTCCAAGTGTTCGATCATGAAAGGGGAAGAGGAGTACGCAGCAGTTCCGTACTTGTTACTTCCCTTGTATCGCGAATCACGTAGCGAACCTTTATATCAGATTCAAAATTTTTTTGTTTATAAGTTTAATTATTAAATGACACCTTCTTTAGAAGGTCTCCACTGCAAAACCAATTAAGATTTTATTTACAGTAAACGTTTGAAAAGATAATTACTTTTACTACTCTCTGCGGCGGATTTAAGTTATCAAAATGTATCAAAATGTAAATGGGTAAGGAAGGTACTTAGATTGTTTTGCATTGATTTTTAAACGAGATTCGAATCCTGAAGCCGAGTTGAAGAAGTGCATGCACAAACGGAGAAACAACCATCAGCGACCGTTTTGGCATAGGACATAGACTACAGCCTCTCTCGGTCCTTCGCTTCCTGCAACAAACGCCTCCAACTGCCTATTGACCGCGTCCTACAATTTTGAAATCCGAGCAGCGATGTCGACCGAGTCAGACCAGCGTTTTGCAGCTTCCGCAGTCATATAATCGTTGAGGCCTCCGGCTTGTCAAAAATTTCATACAGCTCATGGCTGTATCGACTTGCCATTGGTCGCAGTCTAGTTCCGCTCCAATTATCCGCCTCAGGACCCGTCTTTTGAAGGCGTTCAATATGTTTGCGGATGCTTGGGTTAGGGCCCATGTTTCATACTCATAGCATAGCACAGGTCTTATCACAGATTTGCAAAGATATTGGTTGGAATTTTTCCATGCGTAATCGGATGTTCTTCGGGTACCGGGTTCTGTAGTATTGAGGAAGTGGTTGTGATATTTCATTGTGATCCAATGGGACAAATCTTGTTAGCCAGAAGTGCAAGCTGTTGTGGAGGCAAGACGTCATCATATTTCTTCGCTACAACTCCTTTAACACTAGGTTTACGTACGTAAACGGACGGATTAAAGAAAGCGTGTTTTTCTTTCAAAAAATATAATAAAGACTTTATTCAACATAAAAATGAGATGATTTATTGTGATCAAATCTGTTCTTCTTCTTCTTCGTAGCGCTACAGCCCCTCTCGGGCCTTCGCTTCCTGTAACAAGCACCTCCAACTGTCTCGGTCCATTGACCGCGTTCTCCAGTTTCGAAATCTGAGCACCGATGAACTTTCACCGAGTCAGGCCAGCGTTTCCTCGGTTTCCCCAGTGGTCTCTGCCCTTCAAATTCGTTAGGGTGTTTAATATTCTATAAATAAATACAAATTTTTAACATTTTACTTATTTCTGTATACACTTTCCACAAACATTCTTCTTCTATGTATTGCAATAACCGATTTGGCATGGCTTGCGGATTGGTCCCCTGCTTGTTGACGGAAGGTTGATACTTGATTCAATTTGCTTTTGCCAATAGCTAATTCAAACATGAAGTTTTTCCTAGACATTTTCGAACCGGTACATGCTTTGTATAATATCCATAAATTTATAAGTGCCAAATTTGAAGTATAAAAAACATGAAGAGCCACCATAAGGCCCCTGATTTGACTACTAATGCACCATTATACTGGATAATCTACAAAGGTTTCATGTGAATGCAAAGGAGAAAGTTAAAGACAACAAGTTCCAATCAAATTAACATCTCGGTCAACGTAAAATTCAAGGCTTGCTAATTATTAATGATAGTGGGTACCAATCGGTCCAGAGTGCTGGTATCATCTGGTAGACTGTTAAGATGTCCGTGCATACATATTTCCCGGCTGGAATTACGATGTCATTGGCGGGTTCGTTTACTGTGTCCAAAGAGGTCAAACTAGAAAGAATTAACGCGTAGCCAAGACGTTTCTTAAGGTCAAAGGTTGTCTAACATTATGCCAACTACAGCTGACGAAATCCCAGATGTAGGGAAAATTGAAGAAATTGAGCTAATGTTACTCTGTTAGATTTGAAATGGTAATAGGGCTTAAACTCAAGTTAGACGATTTATTCATTCCAGTCAGCTTTTTATTACTGATAAAGGCTGCTCACGAAACGTGGATGGATGCAAATTTTTAGATAAAGATGGTACGCGTTTATGGTGGCGTATTTGGTTTACACTGTCAGGCTACAGTCGTCCTCTTCGTTGCCTGTGCCATCATTGTGTCCACGAAGGAATATTTTGGCAAGGCGATAGACTGCGAGTCGGACGAAAAAATCAAGGATTTTGTAAGTAAATTTTGTTGTGATTGTGCCAAATATAATTTGGTTTTTAATATCGTCTTTGATCTCTACGATACAATTTCTTTCATCCAGCATATTATTAGGGTATTCAACGTTAACCTCATTAGCTGTTGAAGTATATACTTTTGTCGTATTTTGATTAAAGAATAAGCCCGTTCGGACAGTCGTAGAAGCTACGGTACTCTTCCTCTTGATAACGATTTCATTGTTACTTCTTGTAGTCACAAGAATATTGATACGATTTTTGAACCAAATTTTAATGCATCTTGCCAGTAAGATTCGAAATTCGCCATATCTGAGGCTTCAATCTGACAGATATAGACATCCATCTCGTGCCAGAATCACTATTAGTCGCGCAGATCTGCTGTTTTAAGCCGTAGTCCAATTCAACCGAAATCTGCAATACGACAATCAAGCTCCACTCAAAATAAAACCGCCAGCAACAAGAATGATACGGAAGAAGAAGGATCTCTGCGTGTGATATGCCAAGAACGACAAGGATATATCGTATTGTTCCCTTGCAAACATTTGTGTTTGTGTGACGATTGTGCTGATTGTTTAGCATCTTATCAGAGCACTTACATCACGGAAAACTCCCAACAAGAAATTGGGCTGCTAGCCGCTAGTCTAGGTATGACGGGGGAAGTGTATGGGGAGCGGGTTCCAGGAGTTCCTATGAGAAGCTACCAGCGGTGTTACCCCTGGATAGTGTTATTCCTGTTTTGCAAGCAAAAACATAAAGCTTTTCGTTCTCGTTTGCCATTGTGGTTTGACAAAATCTTTGGCGGGTAAATGCGCAAATCCACAGTTTGTGATTTTCAATTTCTTGACCACTGGTCGCACTATTGACTTAATTTTTGTCATCTTGTATGGTTGGTTCGAGCTTTTGTTAGTACCTTAATTTAATACGAGTATTTGGTGTGTTTCGAATATTTTGTGATTACTGGATTTGAGAATTTCGATGCACTCGTCAGTGCTTTTGAAAGAATCACATCATGTTGAAAGTTACGCCAGCATATTTTCCAGCAACAATGTTTCTAAAATTGCACTTCTTTTTTGTGGTCTTAGGCAACTGAATTTGTAGATTTTACAGTAATGCAGAAGAATTCCTTGGTGTTTAATTTCGTATATGCTACGAGTATATCTACTAACTTATCAGCCAACCACCCATTAACCATCTAGAAGCCGACGAAGCACTTGAGTGCCCCGAGCATATGCTACGAAAGTCGAACAAAAATAGTAACACCTTGGCGTTGGATATCTTTGTGCACCCCGGAATCGCTCCGAATTTCCCTGCCTATCCTCGACGTGGGAGCGGAGTTGAACTTCGATGACGAAGAATAGCTGCTTTCTTATAACTTAATCCCTAATCTTACTTATCACTAATAATTACATGGTTTATACAAATATTAACTCTACTTGATCAATTAATTTTTCTTACCAGTCCTCCAGCGCGTGGAGTGATTCCTTGACAATATTCTGATTAAAATGTTGGAGTGCAAGGAATTTTTCTCTTCCAGGAGTGGCTCCGGGGTTTTTTTGCATTATTTTATATTTCGTAACACCGGCCCGCGACATGGTTTTGATTAACCCCTACAATTACACATAGGAAAGGACAAAATTTATTTTCTGTATAGGTTGAATAAAATAACGGTTCCCTTTTCATTGCGTTTTAAGTACAGTATTATCGCAACTAATGCTGCATTTATACGCACGCGTTCAAAGCCACATTCAACAGGCGCGAACACGAGCATACGCGTGTGAACGGGCTGCTTGTGCATGCGCTTGCCACTGAACGGGTGACTGTCGGTTTTTTGGCAAACTACAGCAGAAAGTCTATTCTACACAGCTCTACTGCCACATACAAAATGTATGAAAATACAAGGAGCATCGTTTAAGTGCCCGCCAAAATACCACGTTTTGGACAGGTTCGAAATGGATTTCAAGGTTGAAATCCAGACAGTCCACGGAGAATATAGTACCGCCCGTTGTGATGTAAAAATTGTTTAAGTTTCTACATACGTTTAGTTGCAAATGCCGCCAAAAGTGCAATGAAATCTATTTTTCATACAATCACTTGGAGGGCATTTGCCGAAGTAGGCTGAAAGTTGCTTGGAGCTTGGACACATGTAGGCTGACTACTATAAATGCAATGTTTGTGTGTTTATCTTAGTCTTATACGGCCCATTGACGAGCAACTTAGTCGTCAACTTGGGACATCAACATGCCGTGTTAACGACAATGTTGAATGTGTGTGGGCATGTTGATGACTGATTTCGATGTCGTCAACCAAGTTGAAGTTGATGTTGATGTAGATCAAATCGATTTGATATTTGATGGGTTGAGCCTGATGTTGATGACTATGTTCAGGCGTATGTGGGACAGTTGACGACAAGGTTGTCAACATCATTTGTATTTTGTGAGCGCTACAGTACAAATGCTCAATACAGAGATATGTTTTGTTATAATGAAATCTTGATCAATATTCATCAATATTGAAATATTGATCAATATATAGTACATCACCAATATACATCATAAACGGCAATATGAGAAACAATATCCACAAAGCTTCAATATAAATTTACATCAACATGTTTGAAGCTCTCCTCAGCGTCAATATTACGCCAATATAGCTCTGCGATACGTATTGATCAATCAATGCATATTAATCAATATATTGATCGTGTAGGGTGTCTATAACATAAATATTCAAAAGTATCGTCATTTAATATTGCGACGCATAAAACAAACATTCAGCGGTATTAATTTTGAAATACATTTTTGCTCCAATGCAACTTTAAATAAACACTCCTCAGTAGCTTTTTCTTGATTGTAAAAACTCACACTCGGATTTATTTACTCAATGGTCACAACCTCGAGAATGATGTTTTCAACTTAGTTGTCAACATCACTTGTCGCGTCTTGCATCAACCGACAACAAGTTTGACGAAAAAGTTGCTCGTCAATGGGCCCTATTACGTTGGCTTCGGTAAACATCAAAGGATGAATTTACTTGTGCCCGTGTGCGTATCCACATGCACTCCATCTCCACAGCATAGTATACTTACATAGTATCCACACTCAATCTACCCTCCGGAAAAATCCGAACACAAGCCGAAGAGCGAACTATTGATCCTCGGCAGCAGGTAGGTGGTAAATGCTGACGCGAGAATTGGCGCGAATATAAACATGTGTTTCGATGAGAGATTTCAGGATTATCAGATCTCAAAAAATCAATAACTTTATAGAAAAACAAGTTCGTTCCATGCAATCTTTTAGTTTTTTATTAGGATCTGGCAGCACTCCCATGTTCTGAAATGCGTTAAGGAACACGTGCGTCGGAAATTTTATTTGCTTTTTGTTTTGTTTTTTTTTTTTTGAATACAATAGGCCTCGGCTCAGCTCACGTGCCACGGTTCAGTTGACCAGCCCCTGGGAAAATTCAGAATATGTGCAACATAGGGTAAATGGAAGGTGTGGATACTATGTGAATGTACTATGCTCCTCAGTATTTGGTGCATAATCACGACGCCCGTTATGCGTGTGAACATATTGTTTGGCTTGCTTGCCCGTTTCGTTCTGCTTGCCGGGTTGCGTGGCGCGCATCTGAACTCACCATAATATTAACTGAGTAGTGCCGTAGTAGATGTCTGTAGATCGGTAGCATGTGTGCCTCATTTGCAATGAAGCTGTTACCATATTCAAGGAATTCAATTTGTCACGACACTTCATGACAAAAAATAAAAACGCCACTTATGAAACTATAACCGAAGAAAAACGGAAGCAAAAAGCAGGAGCTCTACGTAAAAAACTGTCAGATCAGCAAAAGATTTTTAAAAAACAACTCTGTTCTCAAAAGCTGGCTACACATGCCAGTTACTTTATAGTATACAATATTGCAAAAAGTAAGTGACGGCGAATTTGTAAAAACTTGTATGCTCCAAGTTTGTGACATTTTGCGTCCTGACAAAAAAATGGATTTTGAAACAGCAAGTGTCTCGAAAAACAATGAATTCTAGAATTGAAGTAATTGATAATCAGCTTGTCTCACAACTGAAGTCAAAGATAAACGAGTTTAAATTCTGCTCTTTTGGGTCGGATAAAAGTACTACGGACATTACTGGCACAGCTCAGTTACTGATATTTATAAGAGGTATTGATGACAACTTTTGTGTTACTGAAGAACAACAAAAGGATCAGAAATATTTTAAGAATTTCAAGCTACTATCACGTCTTTGTAAGTACGACTATGAAGCTTCGCAAAAACAGCGTTCGAAATCGACTGACCGACCACCATTTAGCTTCACTACTGCGAATCAGCTGGTCCCAGTTCCTACCAGACTATGAACAATTTTTAAAAACAGAGTTTCATCTGTCACATACGCTTCATACTCTTCTAAAGAATAAGCCATTTTTGTAACTTTTTTCTAAGTACTTTACCATAGTAGCATATAAGTTGTGTGTGATGTGAACATTAAATATAAAGTTTATCACTTAGAAAAATATGTTTTTTTTATTTTTTCGGCCCGCCTGGATAATTTTTATTTTATCTGGCCCTCCCCTTACAAAGTTTGCCCATTTATGATCTAAGGGATAAGGTGGATAATTGGTGATCATTTTCTATTTGGTAAGGTCAAAGTGATTCGGTGGATGCTGGACAAATCCTATAAGGCTTAAGATGAAAAATTGTTTTGAACATGGTGAGATGTATAATATCGCGTGGGTGCTGGTTGGTAAGTTCGAAATGATCTGGTGAATGCTGGGCAAAGCTTCTAAGAAAGACGATTACAGATATAGTTCATTGAGAAAATTAAATTAATTCATTAGCTCATCCGTATACAACCTTTACATAAAAGGATGAAGAAGATGAACTATAGCCATAATCCTAAATAGTGTATCTAGCTCGTCATTTAATATACTGACGAGTGATTTTACTTGTTGATGTATAAAAAAGTGTTTTAAGAGCCACTCCCATAAGTGTAGGCCCTGCCCTACAAATTTTTTTTTTTTGGAAAAAACTTATTTGACTACTGTTTTCATTTTTTATACAATGCTAGCAAGTTTTGGGACAATTTTCTGGCGAACTGGTAAACAGGCCGTGAAAGTATTGACCTTGAATAACCCTTTAAACAACATAAAAATGCAATCGAAAAGGTTTAAATTGTTCAATTCAAATTAACTGGTGGGAAAATTAATTATTCAAAAGCTTTCACGCTAGTGATTCATTTGAACCTTTTAAATATTAATTTATACGCGTACGCGTGTTGGTTTGAATTTCTATTCTACAAAATCGTTTTGCGTCTATAATAAATATCAATCCGTCGTTGCATGTATGTTATGAAAGGAAAATTAGAATTTTGAGAAATTTTTCAACGCTTAAAGCTTCTTTAAGATTCTAAGCACAAACATGCCTAATAGTCCTTTATCTCCCCTTCTTTATCTTGTTGCTCATTTTCCGTTTCAAGCTTGTATGGGGCTTGCTTTCAAATTTTTACCACAAGAAAACTTGTTCTTCTTCCTTAGAATTCGACTAGTGATTTTATTTCTTTCTTATTTTTCACTTTCACAACAGGTTTCCTCTTTCTTATCAAAACAAAGCAAGCAAACAAAGAAATATTGTTGTGCCGAATATTAAAGAGGATGATGCCATCTGCTGATTGAGTGTTTCAGACCAAATGAACCGTAGGTGAATAATGATAGTAGTAGAATTTATTTTCATCGAAAATAAATTAACATTGATATGCATTTATGCAAATGATTACCATACACAAGAATAAACAAGAAAATAATGCTTGGTTTTATTCACGCTTTTATGGCTTTTTCGTCTGGATGAACAATTTTCTTATACGAGTAAGATGATTTTTGTTTGTAATCATTTAAATGCTAATCGGAAGTTTGTGAAGGATTGCATGTACTCGTTACATACATACATGACATGTGTTTTTACATAAGGCAGGTGGGTGTGATAAATGGAGAAGTTGGTTGAACCTGATTTACTGGTAATATGTATATTGATAGATTTGTAAGGAAATCCTTAACAAAAAATCTTCCGTTCGGTATGATAATTTCCTAGAAGTCGTCAAACTAGTATATACGTACATGGTCTTTTAACAAGAAGTGAGGGTTCAAATTTCTCTGTTATGCAATGGTTAAAAGATATCTAAGCTACAGTCATTGTTTTGTTTCTTGGATTAAAAATCAGGATGTGTTTGCACATCGGTACGCACTGTGGAGATTTAGGATGCTCATTGTCCGTAAAGAACTGCAGCGATAGACAGCTGCCTCAGCGAGCGAAGATTTTGGGGCTCGACGGAATGGGCCTTGTCTGAGGACGCGTGAATGCGCATGCAGGCTAGCGTTGCAGCGTCTTGGGGCGAGTTCTTTTCCCCAGCACAAGGGCCCACTACAATAAAATTTCGCATTCACGAATTATACGGTAAAAATATCTCGGTTTGAAGATGTCGAGGCCGAGGTAACCTACCGAAGGGATAAACTATTGAAACGCTACTGACTGAGCTCGATTAACGCGCGCGGGACGCGAGAAGATTTCGTCTTTACACCTAACATTTACGACCCCCTACTAAGAGTGGGGCATCCAGGTGGAAGCGATGCAACGATTTTCTTATCAAAAATTTAATTATCAAGTGGATTATGCAGAACGAATAACTTCACAGATTAGGTACCCATTTTTAACAATTCTTTGATTAACAACTCTATTAATCGTTGAACTCTATATTTCAATAAACTCCTCTGCGACAAATTCACTAGCCGTGAAGCTCACTTCCAAGTTGAAAATATGATCATTGAAGCCATCAACTGCTTATTACCCGATTTGTTCTCTCATTTAATTAACAAGATAATTCACTGCCTTTTATGCTATATCATTGATAATCCATCCAAATCAACTGATTTCACTCCTCGGTCGACTGAATACGATTCGGTTTTTCAAAGCTTTTTCCAAACAATCACAACTCATCCGTCTATCTCCGCCATCAATGACTATTTTCCGAACACTCGATCTTGTTTTCCGCCGGTACGGAATCAAGTCCTGCATCTGCCGTTCCACTCATCCACTTGCCCGAGTTCTCGCCATGCTGGTAACGGTGGATTCGTTTGCACGTGAAATGTTGGAATTGCTTCGCTCACTGGTGTTGCCATTACCAATTATTTGAACCTATCGTTATTTTTATATTTTTTTATTATTTAATATTATTTTAGATGTATTTATATAATATTTATAATAAAATGTAGAATTATATTTATTTCAATAGATTATATTATGATAATTATAAATTTAAAATATGTTAATATTTATTTTAATTTAGATATTAATATTTATTTATATATATAAAATATTTTTTTTATTAATAAAATGATACATCGATGATGGTAGCGGTGATAATGGCGGTGTTTATTTCGGGTTAGTACAAATAATATTATTAAGTTGTATATTAAATTGTTCCGCACTTATGGCGTTACTATTATCATGAAATTGCTTCTTTTCGTGAAGATCCCTCGAGCAGTTTGCCTAGGCTGGCTGCTCGATTACTACAACTGGCACAACAAACTGATATTCAAAGTATTCTGTCATAGTGGTCATTTTTTATAGTGCGGATAAGGAAATAACCAAAACTATTTCGGGGATCCGAGAATCCCAGCAAAATAATCAGACGAAATTGCCATCCATAACGAGTAAGAATTTGGCACCGGCTTTGAATGGGCGATTTTATTTATCAAAATTTTTTCAAAACGCTGGCTAGTTCGTTTCAGTGAATGCTTCTTTTCGTGAAGGTCCCTCGAGCAGTTTGCCTAGGCGGGCTGCTCGATTACTACAACTGGCACAAAAAACTGATATTAAAAGTATTCTGTCATAGTAGTCATTTTCTACAGTGCGGATAAGGAAATAACCAAAACTATTTCGGGGATCCGAGAATTCCAGCAAAATAATCAGACGAAATTGCCATCCATAACGAGTAAGAACTTGGCACCGGCTTTGAATGGGCAATTTTATTTATCAAAATTTTTTCAAAACGGTGGCTAGTTCGTTTCGTGATATTTGTTCAGTTTTTGACCTGAAAATTACAATTTTTAGTTTCAAAAGAATTGCCGCAAATGCCATACAGTTGCCGAAGAAATGTTCTGCACGTGAGGTTTCTCGAAATAAGTACAAGCAAATCTGACCGGAGATCGTACGATTTAACGCTATTAGACTTCCGTCTTGGTGACTATTTTCAGGGATACGTCTAGGACAATGCTCCAGTAATGATTCCAGTACTCAAGCTATAAATTGGCAATGTTGCATAATAATTTTTGCACTTGTTATCATAAAGAGTCAATCCAATCGTGCAACAACGTTTGCACATCACATCTCGTCTTTCACTTCTAAATTTCGATCGTATAATGTTGAGACTTTGATTGATAAGTTCTCATACTTTTATTTTAATTTTTAGCATTAGCAAAATCAGGAGAGTCCATTTACAACATTTTCAAAAGTGTCTGACTCAAAATATTACAAAGAAATACTAGTTTTCTTTCTTTTTACAATTTGGTGCCTTTAGAAAATGACCTCAATTTTATATCTCAAGCTTGCTTCAGTGCATAAGCCTTCTTTTTACATGACACTAATAAAAAAGGATGAACAGACGATATATTTGGTTAGGATATTGTCTTTAAATACTTTTCTTTCGATGCTTGAAGAAAGCTAAGTTTACGTTCTATGTTGCGTTCGTATTTGTTGAGAAGTCTTACAAAAATTCGGGGAGGCCATTTGGTTTTAAGTGCAGTTTTATGAGTACTGCATTTCTTTTCTTATATGTTTTAAGAACGGCTTCAAGGTCCACGATGGCTATTAATAGAGCTCATTCTCTTTCCAATCTTCCATTTCGTAGAGCTCTCCGTATGATTTGATGAAGTAATCGGAAGAAATCAAGTCTCGCTCGTCGTTTTCTTGTGTTAATGTCGATTAACTATAATGAAACCTTTCATACGCAGCCTTAAACTATCTTTGATTTAATTTTCTGACTATCAGACAGTCTTTACCATTGTAGTGATTTTAACATGTTAACTATGCTCGTTAAGGACTGCAGCGGTGTTCTGCTGCCTCAGCGAGCGGAATCAGTGTAGTGCTGGAAATGGCCTTGTCTGGGGACGCGTAATTGCGCTGGCAGCTAGCTTTGCGGTTTCATGGAGCGGGTTCCTTTCCAACCGCACAAGGGCCCACTACAAAATATTTTCGCACTTACAATTTGTTTGGTGACCGGAGTCAAAAAAGCAAAACCGATAAAGGTGTGAATGGGCGAAGCAACCTACAGAAAGGGATCACAAAAAGAAAACGCGACGTCGAATAACTTATCAACCGTGTGCGATATCGTCCTTGCGGAGGACAATCACGCCCCACAAATAAGAGTGGGGCCTCCAGGTGGTGGTGGTGCCCCCACGCACCCCTCCCAACCGAATCGAAACCCAAAAACTGCTGCCTTGGCCCATAGCGGTTGTGGAAGGCCAAGCAGTCCTGCGAGAGTACCTGTAACAATGAAAAAAGGGGAGAGGTCACCTAGCTCATGCCAACGTGGCGGGTCCCATACCCGGTCGAGATTCAAAAATAGGCCGAGTTTTTGGTTTAATTATTCGATCATAATTATATGACAAAATTATTACAATTTTATCAATTTGATTGCAAGATAGGGTGTATCACAGCTTTTTGACTCAACTTTCTGCGAGATGTGTCCTTCGATGTCCAAATAAAATCAAAAATTTACCAGTGGTTTTAAGCTTTTCACAACTTTACATTTACTTGTTTTCACATTGGTGACTCTCGAACATTTAACTTCTGATTGAGGTTTCATGTCTTCGGCCAGTCCCCCGTCTGGAATTTTAAATTTTTCATCGGACTGATCGCAGCCGTAACCACTAGAGACTTTTTTTTATGTAATTTGACTTTGAGGCATTCTAGAAATTTACATAAAAATGGCGTTGAATCGCGGCGTTGAACAGATTTTACAGCTACCATGTCTCTAGCTATCCAATTCAGCTTGTGATGGCAATACGGCACAGTAAACCCGAAACTAACGAAATCTCCAAATTAAATAAGTAATGTTGCGGCCACTAAAATGCACTCGCGGCGTTCTATTTAGGGGGCATTTAGGGTATGAGAACCGAAATCGGGAATGCGTCACTCAGCCTGATTCTGGAGGCTTTATTTTTCACAGAGCTTTAAGGACAACTTTTGCTTTGTCTCAGACAATAGTTTAAGTTTTTAAATTGATTGATTTGGAATTTTCACTGAAAAGTTCCCGAGTACGATGTGAACTATCGACCGACAAGCTCGTGTTTCTCTATTCTCATTCCGCCAAAGAAAGCTATCCCGTCGTGACGAGCCCCTTTTTTCTGTTCGGTTCGATTTCTCGTTTAGCTCGTTCTCGCGCCGGAACGGGATCACGTTCAAGTCAATTCCAAGTTCGCACCAGACGAGTTGTCTCTTTGATATCATGCTTGCTAGATTTGTCGCCGTGGCGGTAACGGTTGATTGGGTTGCAAGTGGAATATTGGAATTACTTCGCTCATTCACGTAGCACTGGTGTTACCATTTGCATTGCATTTGCATTTGCAATTTTTTGGTGGCAGTGATAGTTGTTGGCGTTGATGATGTTGTTGACATAGATGATGACGGTGATGATCAGCATTTACTGTCGTTGGCCATCTGTTATATGAATTGTGTACAGCTTGGAATTCTCGTAGCGCTCAATATTAGAGGTCGGGTGGAATGGGGTTAGAAGTGGCGGGGACTATTTAACGATTGCGAATAGTATTTACCTCCCATTGTCCTTTTCGTGACGGCCTAGGCCAACTGCTCGATTACTACACTAGTCTGTGCGCAATCACCGATGAGTATAACTTCTCAAAGTATCTAAACAAAGAACTAAAACGCGTAGCTTCTCCTACTACAATGATATTTATTTTCTACAAATACGAGTACGTATTTCGGGAGCGCCTTACTCCCTTCTCGGTACAATACTCGTAGTTATTAGTTCATTGGCAATTTGTCAATCTTATAAATACTCTATGGAGTTAAGATTAAAATATTAATGAATTTTATACATCATTAAAAGATAATGGGCAAGAACAACGGATACCCAAAAAGGTATTCGTTGGGAGAACTGAAGGCCGGAGATCAGTGGGGATACCGAGGAAACGCTGGTTTGACTCGGTCGACGAAGACAGTTCATCGCTGTTAGGATTTCAAAATTGGAGGACGCGGTCAATGGACCGAGACAGTTGGAGGCACAATTTGCAGGAAGCGAAGACCCGAGAGTAGGCAGTAGTGCTACGAAGAAGAAGATGTGCTCTTTTATTCTGCCAAGCTAGTGGTTGTAGTTTCCACTTTCGTGTTCGTTTTTTGTACCATGAAGCATTGTTTGAGAGTTCTGTTATCGTCGATTAAGATTAGCATAGGTATAGTTTAAGCGATTTTCGTAGCACGTCCAGTTCTGTGTGCTCCAGGCAGAGCGCTCTTCGGATGGGTGTTTGACGGTAGGTGCAGTAGTGTTTTGACAAATGCAGATTGTGGTTTCTCTAGCTTCTCTGTATATGATAACCCGTCTATCTACACATTACGTGTGATTGTTGTTGTAATTGATAAATCGTCAATCGTCTAGAATTTGCGCGGAGGGGTGGTCACAACTTTTTGTACATTTCCCTCCCCCTGCATTCCTAGAAGCATAAACTGTCAGTTAAAGATCTGTTTTCAAAAGCTCTCATCAAGACCTTTCATTTGATACCCATATTGGCTATTTTTAGTAAAGATCTCTGTTTAAGGTTCACCCCCAACTGGATCGTGGATAGTTACCTAAGGAAGAGGGATCAATTCTTCATAATATTGGAATGCCTTCTGTAGGCTCGTTATGTCATGATGATTGGTGGCGTAGCAAAACCAAATCTAGCCCAATGTAATATATGGATCGCTACTAGGCGATGTTCTCAGGCTGACAGGGTAGCTGTTTAGTAGGAAGCCTAAAAGCCTTGCGCCTCTGCCTACCAAAAAAAACAAATTACAGTTAAAATGATCAAACTTTGTAAATAGATCAAAAGTGATATTCTAATATAGTCGAAGAGTTTCAAAAGGAATCTCCTCATTTAAGGATGTAACCTATTAAAGCATGTTTCAACAAAAACAGTGAATTGAAAGGTCAGGACTTTTAATGCAACTCTTAAACTTATCGAAGGAGAGTTAAGCACGGAAGGAAATCATGAAAACTTATTTGGAAATACTTGAAATCCACAATAAGTTCTATTTTTTTAGTAAAGTTCATTGGATATAGGTTTCCAGAATATGTGTTGCTCTCATTTTCTGATCATTATTAGGATCGACACCTATAGACACCTTCATAGAATTTTCGTTGTACAGATGTTCAACTGCGAGGGGTGGGTTCGATATCATTTTTATGCGCATTTTTCGTTTCATTGCGTTTAGCCGGTTCTTGTTGGATCACCGTAGTCAAAGAGTATGAACCTGGACAGTACTTCGATAGTAGACCATCTAGTATACCACCTACTGTTAGTACCTGTGTGAGGCATATGGATACGTCTATCCTATTTCTTCCGTCTTATGACGGTATCACAACGAGTCCTAGTATGCCTATGTAAGACTCAATCGGAGAGTATCGCTATATATATCTTTCCCTTCCTGCACACTTTGTTATCATCAATTTTTACGTGTTATATTATGTACATATTCCTAATATTTAAACCCGTTGATTTGAATTGAAAGGATCACATTTTTATATGGGGAGACAACTTCAAACCATCACCAATTTTCAAAAAATTTGATAAAAATATTTTCTGCGGTTCCTTCTGCCTTTTTTTTTTTTTTTTTAAATAATACCATGCATAATTTTGATGAAATCCTATTGTGGAACTTCGCTAGTAGTAGGAGAATGATTCTTTGCCTGTTTTACCTTTCTTTCTCTGCAAATAATAAAATTTAGGTAACATTTTGAATCTAGCGCATATTTTCTTCTGTTACTTCTATCAACATTTTAAAAGAACCACTCAACACACATACTTCGTTTTCTTATAGTTTCAGAACACGCCAATAAAAAATGTCAGCCGACTCGCCAAAACGATCATCGGTTCGGTGTGTACCGGCCGTTGTTCCACCACAAGTTGTTACCGATCGATCGTTAATAGATAGCGTAGCTGGATTTATTAACGATGTAACGCTTACTAGCCCACCGCAAGGTGATCCCAAGGATCAAGTGTTGTGGGCACGATTTGAAAATATGGCCGATGTAAGTGATCCAACTTGTGGTGAAGATTGGGAATTGGAAGGAAACGTCCCACCGCCGCTAGTCATCATTCTCGGTTTTGGATCCGGGATAAAAGTTTATGCTTTGCCGGCGCACGGTGAAGCGGTCGAAGTGTTAGGTTGGCGTCATGGAGCAGTCAAAGCCCTACGAATACTCCCGACTCCAATATCGGCCGATGATGAAATGGCTAACGAACCAATTGATCAGTTTGTTGAACAACGGCCCTTGATGGCGCTTTGTGATAGTTCGTCAACTACATGTAGTTCACAGTATTGTTCCGTAAGCTTTATTTCACTGAAGAATGGCGCTCAAGTGAAAATGATCAAGTTTAAAAATCCTGTTGTGGATATATTGGCGAACCGTACATCGATTGTGATCACATTTCAGGAAAGGATAGCTGTATTTGATGCAAGAAATTTAGAGGATCGTTTGTCGATTACATCGTGTCATCCTAGTCCTGGGTTAGTAAGAATTCAACATATTTTCAGGCTAGAAACAAATTATGGCAATTAATTTTCATTCCAGAATAAACCCTAATCCTGTAGCTATCGGCCCGCGATGGATGGCATATTCCGAGTGGAAATTACTGCCTTCAAAGCGGAGTAGCGGGGGCTGTGACTGCGAAGGTGTTTCTAGCTATACAGCCACTGTCTTGAATGCTGCCAAAAGCCTTGGTAAGGGGTTACGAGAACTTGGTGAACAGGTGGCAGCTGGATTGACAGGCACTGGATCCAATGGAAGTAGCGCAACGTCTTCAAAATCAGGAAGTTTTGAGTCGGCGACAGGAGAAATAAAGCAACCTGGTCTGGTTACCATTGTAGATATAAAGGTTTGTATTATTTCAACACTAAGATTTGTAATCATATTCTATTATAAATATGAGGTTAGTTCAAAAAGTAAGGTGACTTTTCAAATTTCGCGGGCAACGTACATTCGATTATCGATTTTTTTTATTTTTTAAGTTGGTACACTCGTCATGAACATATATTTACAGTTTCAGCTATATAATATGTTCAGTTTGTTTGTGAGAGGCATAATGGTTAGAAGTGCTTTGCGTGCTCGGCGATTTTTTGCTATCGAAAAAAATGGATCAAAGATCCAGAATTTTTTGGCCCAAAACAACACCACAATCATGCCTCAGCCACTATATTCACCGGATTTAGCCCCATGTGACTTTTTCTTGTTGCCAAAACTGAAGAGACCTATGAAAGGACGGAGATTTGCAACGGTTGAGGTGATAAATACTGCATCCCTGGAAGAGCTTAAAGCTTTACCGAAAAGTGCTTATGAGAAGTGCTTCGAGGATTGGAAAAAAACGTTGGCACAAGTGTATTGATTACTTTGAAGGGGACAACAGAAATATTGACGAATAAATAAATATTTTTTTCCTAAAATACAAAGTCACCTTACTTTTTGAACGCATTTAATATGATTAGATCGAGATGATATTGATTTATTCAGTAAAACTTAGCTTTATTATGAAATTCGATGCAAATTTACTTCATACTGAAAGTGCTTTCTTTGAATATTCTAATAGATAAGTTTGATTCTAATTTACAGTACCCCATCAAAGAAACAAGTCCCACAACAGGATCTCCAGTAACTGTCACAGGCACGGATCCAATTATCGCGCACTTCATCGCTCATTCCGATGCCGTAGTTGCTTTAGAATTTGATCCATCGGGAATGTTACTACTTACGGCTGACAAGCGTGGTCATGACTTTCATGTTTTCCGCATTCAACCTCATCCGGCCGGATCTCATCTGGCGTCTGTGCATCATTTATATGTTTTGCACAGGGGCGATACAAGTGCCAAAATTCAAGACATAGCATTTTCGCTGGACTCGCGCTGGGTCGCAGTATCTTCTCTACGAGGAACCACTCATGTGTTCCCCATTACCCCTTATGGCGGACCAGCTGGTGTTCGCACCCACGGTAGTTTGCATGTGGTGAACAGATTATCTCGATTTCATCGGTCAGCTGGATTGACTGTTGACGGTCGATCAAGTAGTCCAATATCTCATACAGAAAGTGCATGTAATCAATCGTGTACGCCGTACAGCAACCCACGAACACCTCCGTTCCCACGTCCGGTAGTTATGCATGCTCTTGCACAGATTCGACAACCATATGCATTGGGTACACCGCCCGGGAGTGCACAAAACTCATACACAAGGACGGGAAGTGGACGGCAACGGCTATCATCCTTGTCGGATGATACAGGGAAAGAAATGCGCGTGTGTGCTGTTTTCGCAAAAGCAAGATCTTGGTTGTTGGATCCGCCAAATGCTGCACGTGAAACACCTTCGCATCGGATGCAGAGAAAGGCGGTGGACTCTCTATTTTTAATGGCTGGGCATGGTGCTTTGATTCAATATGACTTGGATGTTAAATTGGCTTCAAGTAAGTTTCATTCGCCAATATACCACTATCTATAAATAATTATTCGGTTATACTTCAACAGACATTGCAAAAGAGAAAATATGTGATGACACTGCTATCGAGCTAGAAGTCGAAGCAAAGGCGCAATGGTATTTGGGACGACGAGAAAATACACCAGATATCCAACCTCCTCTTCCAAGAGACAATTGGCTTCTCAGAGATCCAAGCTATCCGAGCTCTGATAGTGAAACTAATTCAAAGGACACAGATGAACAAAACGATCGTTGGCTATCACAAGTTGAAATTATCACCCACGCTGGACCTCACAGGCGATTGTGGATGGGCCCACAATTTGTCTTTAAAACCTACAATACACCCAGCGGGTAGTGGACTATTTAACTTTTCAAATTCCACAATTTCACTTATATTATTTATTCTTCAGGGCACCTTTGAGCCACATAGATACAGAAGCAGTGGAAATAGGAATTAGTTCAATGGGGAATCGTCCAGGACGATCAAGTCCAATGAATATGCCGCTTTCAGCATCTAGCAAAGGTGGTGTCCCGGTTCTTATTGAATCTGGCTCTTACAGTGAGTTTCCTAGTAAGATACAAAATACTTTCGTTATATTTAAGCGGCAGTTGGTAATTAATATTTTTAATGAACGTTTATAGGCAGTTTTGAACAAAGTCCCAAATTGATGGATCGTTTTCGTCATGGCCATATGGAATCAGACTATTCATTTGCACATGGAGATACAAGACTCAAAGAAGATTTAGCCGATGCAATGAGAGAATCACCATCTGTTACTCAAAAAGATTCAGGTAATGATAAATTTCCTTTCCTCCCATTTGTTTTGTTTTTGTGTAATCGCTTTATATTTTATGTGTTTATTTACTTTAAGTTTTAATTTAATTCTACTTATAATTAAAACCGCTGATGATGAAAGCTTCAAGAACATTAGAAAAATTTACTTACGTTCGCAGTAAATGCAATTAAAAATAGTGTTTATTCTGCCTTTCGTATCTTATAATTTTCGACTTACACAACAAAATTAATAGTTACAGTTAATTACTTTCCATTAAATTATATACTGTCGAAGAAATTTGATGAAATCCTGGTGTGCCTGCCATGCGGTAGTCCGTGTAGTGTATTGGTTAGGGCGCTCACCGCTTGCGCAGCAGTTCCCAAGTCTAAAGTTCGTTGATGGCAACGAGTTTGCACCTCTGGTACTTCTGTCGGGCTATCAGCCTACCCAGCTGTGATGGGTACTGATTGAAAAATCAGGGTAAATCACATGGTTATGCATGAAACTGACCATATCACGTCACATACCGTTTCGGTTATGCAATGAGATTTCCTAACAAATTTCAACGCTAAGATTCGAATTGGCCTAGTGCGCAATGGTTATTATTATGAGGTGTTGGAAATTAAGCTATTTTTAATTTACTAACTTCTTTGATTACTGAGACATGATTTCAGTACAAGGTAGTACATAACCGAGTCGCAGATATTAATGATAGCAGAAGTCCCTTAAATCCCACGTGGCAATCTCAAGTCGTCTCGCACCCAGCACACACTACTCATGCATATTGTAATCGTAATTGTCTGTAAGATGCCCTAGGTTGTTTACCCTTATTAGTCATCTTGATATCCAACAGATAAGAACTTCATGCAATGTTCTACATACTTGCAGCACATGCATTATCTCATAAAGATTACTCGCGCGAGTCCAAGATGAATCAAACTTTCTTATTTTTTATCACCAAAGGAATTTATTAGCATGTATCGAGTGCTTGGGTTTTCAGTAATGATAACGATGCCTTCATGAGACACTTAGAATTGTTATTTTATTGGCAATGCAAAATCAAATGTATAGGATCTGTTTATTTTTACGGCAAGGATTGCATTTTACTATCGCAATTTAATTTTTTTGTATAAAATAATTAAAATTAAGTGAATAATTGCTGTGACAACTTAAAAAGTTACAAAATGAAATATAAAGGAAGTTAAGCAGACTGTTTTTTTATAAAAATTTTGAGAAGTAATGCTACGGACTTTTGAATTCAGGTTGAAACTAAAGGAAAGCAATTCTGTAATCAAGTAAAATTATAATAAACCTAAACGCGCCGAGAATACAATTCAGATATCTAGGATATCGGAAATGATAACATATATCGCTGTAATAACGGAATGAAGCAACGTTGCCGCGACAATATTCTAAGGGAGAATGTGATGCGGTAACTCTAAGCTGCTCAAGGGTTTTCTGAAACATAGTTGTTTTTCTAATAATAATGTAACAATAAGTTTATGCCTATGAAATTTTGGATGCTTATTGACTTCACTTGAGAGGTATTTTTAAAGTACTTTAGGTTTATTTAGATTTTTTTCATCATTTTATTTTCACCGCAACCTAATAAAGAATTTATAAGCATTAATAGATATGTGATGAAACGTGAAAAGGAAGAAGCCGATGATTGAGATCGAAATTTTATTTTCTACTTATCTGAATAGCCTGAAAATAAGGAAACAGGTGAGAATTGGTATAGTCCTGGCCATTCTCATCTTGTTTTTTAGGGTTTGTGAAATAATTTTACAAAACCCTATTAAAATTGCGTCCTTTCTGTCCGCCCGTCCGTCCGTGTGTCACAGCACTTTTTCTCGCAAACTACCTAAGCTAGAAATATCAAGTACTCTCTTCAATATCAAGTTCTACTCTCTTCAAAGTTCAACTGGAAAAAAATTTTATAAGGTATTTAAGGGGGGTCTCCCCATATAGGGGAGTGGCTCCCGAAAAAAAAAAAAATTTCATCAAAGGTAGCCGATATGGATATCAAATGAAAGGTCTTGATGAGAACTTTTCAAAGCAGGTTTCAATTTGACACTTTTTGCTTCAAGGGGCGCACAGGGAGGGGAAATACTCGAAAAATTTGTACCCCTACGGAATAGGTGTCACCTCATCCGAATAGAGTTGACCCTCCGGTTTTCCTGCGATTCCTTTATTATAGCAGCACTCTCAGCATGCTGGGAAGTACGACTTGATGTATTTTCGGAGATTTTTTAACCAAAAATCTTGCCGATTGAATCGATGCTGATTTATGGTCTTCTCAAGACCAAAGTGGCCCATGTCATCGTGGTACGTGCGGATGATTTTCCACCTGACTGCAGATGGAACGACGAATTTGAGATCTTGGTCGATTTTACGATATAACCGACCATTTTTGAGCTGATAATGGACTTGATCTGTTTGGATTGAGCGGACTCATTATCGCCTCTCAAAACTTCGATTAACTCCTTCAACTTCACTTCTTGTCGTTGCAGGAGCACAAGCCAGTCTTCGTTTACTTCCACTCGCATTATGTTCGTTCGGTGGTTCGTTTGGAGTCCTGCTTAGAGCATCTGCGTGACTCATGCGTTCAGCCGATCGATGTATGATGCGGAAATCGTACTCCTGTAGCTTCAGAATCTATCGACCGATGTGCAGTAGCAATGACTTAGACGTTCTTGTGGTGCTAATTGCGGCGCAATCGGTAATTATCTCGAAATGCTCACCGAGCAAATAAATGCGGAATCTTTCTAACGACTCGACGATAGCCAAAACGTCAAGCTCCGATTCGCTATACTGGCGGCTGTAGTAGAAAATCGGTCTGAAATTCCGCCAAGACCCAGTGTGCTCGCCCCAGTGTGAGCTTGATGTTCCTTCGTCGGATCGTATGCACTGAGCTCTGGATCGCAGCAAAGTGCTGATTTCAATTTTTCGAATGCGTCTCGTTGTTCGGTCGACCAACAAAATTGTGAATTGTCTTTCTGCTTCAACAAAAGTGTAAGCGGAAAAACCCGCTCAATCCCAGAAATCTTCGAACTTCTGTACCGTTGGTTGGTTCCAGAAACTCTCGAATTGCATTAGTCTTTTCAGCTCCTGATTTTATTCCGTCCTCATCGACTCGACCCAAAAACGTGATTTGTTTAGACAAAAACACATAGAGGGCCGAAGCGTCATACCGGCATCTCGAAGTATAACCAGGAATTCACGGAGTTTGATTAAACCCTCGGCGATGGTTTTGCTGGGCAGAATTACTTCATCTACGTAGCTAACTGCTCGATTTCCCATTTGTCGTACCAAATTGGTAATGACCTCATGAAAATAACTCGGTGCATTGCGCAGGCCGAAAGGCATCCGGTTGAATTCGTATTGTCCTGCATGCGTGACAAATGCAGTGTATTTCCTGCGCTCTTCTGCGATTAGTATTTGATTATAGCCGGACATTAAATCGAGAGTCGTGTAAAATAAATTACCAGGGATCGATGATAGCTGCTCCTCAACAGTTGGCATGAGAAACGGACGCTTTTCAGTGATAGCATTGATCTCACGGAAATCAACACAGAGACGGTCCTCACCATTCTGTTTGCGAACGAGGACAATTGGTGACGAATATTCTGACCATGATGGACGTATGGTATCATTTTCGAGCAGTTCGTTTACTCTTGCTTGAACGCGCTCACCGTTTGCGAACGGTATCCGGTATGGCTGGCGTCGGACAGGTTTTAAGGTTGTTAACCTTCACGTCAACGTTACCGAGTTGCATTGACCTAACTGAGCAAGCGATTCAGAAAAGCAATCTCTATGCTCACTGATGAACTGATACAGTTGGTCTTTTTCTTTGAAAGATAGTGTTGGCTCAAAAGTTGGAGTGTTTTCCAATCGACAAGCTCCCGGTTCAATGATCAGTCGTTTGCCCGATTTGGAGAGTAGATCTGACCCCAATAAAAGTGACTCCGACATCAAGTCGTCATCCACCGGTAAAAATCTTCGCATTTAGATTCTTACCATCCAACTGAATCTCGGCCTCGAGTATCTGGTTGCACGTTACTGAAGCTCCTCCAAATCCTCGTAGGATGATCGGTGAACACTGCTTCATGCCTCACATCGACATTGCGATCGTTCGTTGAATGAGTGTTCTTTCGCTGCAAGGGTCGATGAAGGACTTAATTTTGTTTCCCTTGAGAAGAACCTCCTTAACAAGCGGATTAATTCTTTCTGTTGATTTTATGCGACGAACATTACTGACGGCGGTCGCAGCTTCATTTTCCGGACATCGGTTGGTCGTATGTGATGTTCGTTGACCCTTCTCGCATCTTTGTTTCCGTTGCCGTTTTGGACATTTCAGCGAATTATGCCCCACCTCAAGACAGTTATAACATCGGATTCGACGGGATTCCGAATTGCTCGAAGTCGGCTGCGTTCGTGCATTTGATGAAATAATACCTCGCTGTACCGGTGGAGGCGGTCCAAAATTTCGTCTCGAATCCGTTCGTGGCTCCTAAATGCAAACGGAATTCGTTTCGAAGCTAAAAGATCGTTGACGGTGTCGAAAATTGAGCTCGCGATCGCATTTTGCAAAGATGCATGGATGGATGGATAGCCCGTTCCTTATATACCGGATTATAGCGTGATCGCTCGTTACCTCGTCTTTCCAATGCTAGAACAGTATAGAAGTAACTTTGTGTTGTCACGTTTGACTCCCTGGTGCGATTCATCATTTTTATGTCAACATCGGCCTCGCTTTCATGGCTAGGGAAATCACGCCTCAATGATTCGGCCAGCTCAAGCCAGCTTCCAGGAACCCGCGCAGAACCATCGCTCTAAATTTTACCAGGCCCCTTTAGGGAGGCGGTCTACTTCATGCCCGCACTAAATTAGCCCACCGTTCACATGCGTCAACTTCGAACGTCGCTGCCGGCGGCGTCTCACCCGATTTCATGGCGTTAGTGAGTGGTGGGGTCGGCTCCTGTACTACGATCGGTTGAGTGTTAATCTGTTCAGTTGTTGACAACGTCGCCAACTTTCCCCCGTTCGGTAACGCTGCGACGACAGCTGATATTAACTCGGTCAATCGCTTCACTTCATCACGTAACTCGCGCACATCATCTTCATCCGAACATGCTGACATTTTCCCGTCTGTCCCGATTTCGTCATTAGCCAGAATTTCACAGTCTTTGTGCCAGCTCGGCTTGCTCCTCCGCGTAGAGGCGTTCCGCAGTCTAAGTTCAAGTTTTAGTCGTTCCTTGTGTAGCGTATACGGACCGAAGGGGAAAGCGAACCACTATTACAATTATGTGCAGCATGTTTCTTCTTTCGTCTCTTTTCGAAGATGAACCGTAGGATAATTAAACACGAGATCGCGAGAAGGGGAAAAAATGGCTTTCGACGGCGTCTGTTCGTTCTACGTGCACGATTCGAATTTTTACTTGTAATCCGCACTAAACCATCCTTATATCCCACTTCTGATTTTGTCAGGGGTGGACCTTGGGAACAGGATAAGTGTAGAGGGAAAACAATAAACTAATGCGCACCGTTTGTTAATAATCAATTTATTGTGTTCAAATACAATGACTTGGTTGATGGTTCGGATGCGACTGACTCTTCTAGATTTCTTCCGTAGCCGGAACTCTTCAATTGGTGATGCCATGACACATATTTCTTGACTTAATTCGTTGTTGGTGACTGCATTTCTGAGAAGTTGGGTACAAAACCCTTCTGACATGAGCGTAGGTCTGTTTACCCAACTAGACCTAGACATAAAAAGACAAATTTCAGAAGGCTTAGATTAGGGCAGATACGTTTCGGCCAGGAAATGAAATATCTTTTGGCGATTGATTGATAGTGTGTCTACGTAAAATATTGTCTTCTGTATTTTTCTTATGTTTGAAATGAATCTGTATCCAGTGCAATCCATCAGAACCGTAAAAATATTGTGCGGAACTAATTTTGAGCAAAGTATCGAATGAATTGAATAAATTGGGCAGAAATAACTAACTAATTTTACTTTTCGTATGTTATGTAAATAACTCTTCAAAAATGGTTTTAGAAAATAGAAACGAGAGACATTTCAAAAATTAATATCAAGTTTGGATGGGGTGACCGGTATTTCTCATCAGGAACAGCCACACTACAGTATATATATGAATACCTACACTGTCTCTACATGTAGTGTTTTCCTGAACTTTTGTCCCTGCATGTTTTTTCTACAATTCATCCACTAGTTACTTTAATCTCGATCTGTAATTTTGTGGTCCACTTGAACGCAAAAATCGAATGCCATTTGTACAGTGCAATTCGATCTACTTTCTTATGTTTGCTTAACTTTTGGGTACCTTGATGTTATATTGTCATTACTTTTCAAGCAGACGCTTACTAAGAGAGTGAAATCTATCGTATTCATTCTTTTCGCAACATAGTGCTGTAACCTCATTACGACATAATAGTCTATTTCGGGGCTTGGCTGTCTACAGTATCTTCTCGTTTTGTCTTTTTGTCTGTCCACCACAAATGTTAACCAGCGTTGGCCTATCTTCGTCGATGAAGTTAGACTAGTTTTCCTTGATCCTTAAAAACCGATGATAGCTATTTGATACCCATCAAATGAAAGATCTTGATGACTTTTCAAAACATGTCTTAAATTGGCAGTGTTTGCAACGACGGGTGTAGGAGGAGGGGAAATGTACGAAAAATGTATGCCCCACCCCCTAGCGATTGGACACCTTTCATCCAAAAAGTCTGATAAAATCATCGAAGTAGGTCTTTATGAAATCAAAAATCGCAGTTGGATCAGCTTTTTTAATAAAAGTTGCGTTTTACGAATTTAAATTTTTGCTATAAAATCAAAAGGGGCACCTCAAATAACATATGTATGTGTTCTGAAAATTTCACAACAATCGAGCCATAAACTACTTAGCTACAGCCGATTTAAAATTTAACTATTTCATCAACAACGCGTGATGCTGTGAAGATACATACCTGCAAAGCACCTAGGCACTACAGATGGGAATATTCACGAAAATTTCAGATATTGTTTAGAACAATGAGGTAAACATACTGAAAACAAAATGGGCGTGAAATGAAATACATAATACTTGCATTTTGGTTTTTCGAGCTCAATTTATAGAATCTATAATGGTGCAAGTTTTTATTGTACAATATATTCACAAAACGCCGTTTGATTTCTTCTTCTTGTTAGCACTACAGCCCCGCTCGGGCCTTCGCTTCCTGCAAATAGCGCCTCCAACTGTCTCGGTCCATTGACCGCGTCCTCCAATTCCGAAATCCGAGCAGCGATGAACTGTCTTCGTCGACCGAGTCAGACCAGCCTTTCCTCGGTTTCCCCACTTCCCCTTCAGTTCTCCCAACGAATATCTTTTTCGGTATCCGTTGTTCGTCCATACGATTCATGAAGCCAGTCCATTGCAGCTTCCGCAGTCTTTTAATCGTTGAGACCTCCGGTTCGTCTAAAATTTCATACAGCTCATGGTTGTATCGAATTCGCCATTGGTCCCCGTCTAGCTTCACTCCGATTATTCGCCTCAGGGCACGTCGTTCAAAGGTGTTCAATATATTTGCGGATGCTTGGTTTGGGGTTCATGTTTCACATCCATAACACAACACAGGTCTTATCACAGATTCGTATACTTGGAGCTTTGTTTTCCTGTGTATGCAGCTGGTCTTCAAGATCGTCAAAACTGAATAAAATATTTGATTTGTGAGCTGTATTCTTCGGCGTATTTCGTCTCTTTCATTAGCGGTTCTCGTTATTTTCGCGTTTAAATACACGAATTCACTTACATTTTCGATACTGTATTCGCCAAGCGTGATATATTGTGTATTTGAGGTATTTTTTCTCGACTGTATCATAAGTTTTGTTTTATTCCCATTGATTTGTAGCCCTACTAGTTTTGCTTGACTGTCGAGCTTCAGGAAGAGTTCTTTGGCAGTTGTTAATGACCATAACAAAATGTTGATGTCGTCCGCATGGGCTACTACTTGACTCGACTTGTATAGTAATGTACCTCGTGTATCGACAGGTAGCTTTCTTATAACGTACTCCAGAGCCAAATTGAATAGCAATGGGGCCACCCCATCTCCCTGCTTTAGTTTAATTTTTGTGTCAAAGGCATCAGTGAGTTGGTTATTGATGCGGACTTCATTTTAGTAAGACGGACTAATTTGGCTGGGATTCCAAAGCAAAGCATTATTTGGCACAGCAGCAGCAATTTAATCCGATTGGCGATTAAAAATTAACGATTAAAAAGTTAATCGGGATTGATGATTAAGGATTAATACTTTCAAGCGTCGATTAACGATAAATTTAATCAAATCGTTAATCATGATTACGATTAAGTTACTGGTTTTCGTCGTTTACAGTATTATTTAGTTTAAAAAAGCTAAATTTGCTTATTTTTAAATGATTTCAAGAAAGTGGAGATTTGGTCTCATTTCAATTCGAATGATTGAATTCGTTGCATATTTTATCAAAGAAGGTTTAGTGTGATACCAAGAGTAAAGAAAATCATTTATTAAATCACGATAAACGGTATTTCGAATGAATGAAAATACTTTCTTATAGGATATGTACATAAATGCTCTTAGTATTCATTATAACATTTATAATAATTTTTTGCCGTAATTTAAATTACATTTCGTCATTAGTTTTTTCTTCGAATAAATCATCTGAAATTCTGTGCGATCTAGGTGCATTCACCATGGTCGGTCGCAAATGAAAACATCCTCTCTACAGAACCCGATGATAGCATATGTGTATTGTATATTATAAATAAATTTTTCAAAGGTGGGTAGCGATTTAAAAGGCTTAATTTACGACTTTTTTCGGAGGAAAAACAGCTTCAAACTCACTGCCAGAATCTGAGTTAAAATAAACAAAATCGTCCTCTTTCTGTTTATTTTTATCTCCACTACTTTGATTTTCAATCTTGTTCAGATAATTCTAAACATAAAGTTGTTTTCAGCCATCTTACAACATTTTTTTTGGGTGTATGGTCAACACATGTCAACCATCGTTTCTTGAACTTAGGATAAACTTAGGATTCAACAGCAACATTTTTTGCACTTTCATTAGAGAAACTTAAAAATTCTCCATAACGCTTTTCCACACTTTCCAAATATTCTCGTACCAGAGGTTTGCAATACTTCAAATTTTGACGTTCCAGCTTCTGTAACTTATTTCTCACAGACATTAAACATGGAGCAACAATTCCATAAAATGTATCACCCTGCAGTATACCCAAAGCATTCGCCAATGGCGCTGCACATTGCAAATATTCTTCGATATACTGGAAGTCAGCATCTTTAAGTGGGTTTTTGATCTCAAGTGCCTTTGCTAGTGGAAAGCTTTTGCTTCTTATTTTCGAAATATATTCAATTGCACCATAAAGACTGTTCCATCTTGTAGCTCCTGGACGAGTTAGTGTATGCCCGAGAATGTCTTGCATAATCTCTACAGATTTCGGTCGCCCAGCTGCACTCCAGAGTTCACTACATTTTCCCAAAACATCAGTATGTGTTTTCCCCAATATTGTAGATTTATTAGATAATATTTTTTGCACATCAGAACGTGCAATCAAATTGAAAATGTGCGCATTGCAACGCATGTGAAATGGTAGCGAAGTATTTTCTGACATTTGGTTCATTGGATGCATGTCTTCACACTCCATACAAATCTGGTCTTCATCATGATCTGTCGCATCGTCACTTTCGCTATTTTCATCGTACTCTTCATTGGCATCGAATTCTGAAGGTGCTTGGTTTATGCCAAATTCTTTAAACGCTTTGACAAAATTTGCACCGTTGTCAGTCACCATTGATGTAACTTTGAAAGGGTCAAGATTGAATTCTGAAAATATTTCCAATAACATGTCTTTTATTCGGTCGTGCGTATGTGCTCCCCTAAATCGTCAACAAGCTATAGCAGCTGAGTGTCTTTCCAAATCTGCATCAATCCAATGCGCAGTTATGCCGAGAAAACTTCTTTTCTTGCCCGACCAAATATCGGCGGTGGCGCAAACGTAATTAACTGATGCAAGTTTTTCGTTAATTGCAGACATTTGATCATAAGACTGTTTTGCAATTTTTTTCTTAGTGATCGCCTTCCAAACAACTTCAGACCAATATTTTAAATATTTAAGTCTTCCATCATTTTTGGAAAATAGGGATCCTCTATGGCTCGTAGAGGTGTTAAGGAATGAACGAAATAATTAGTAAAATTTACTTCAAATTGTTCTTGCGTTATCATGTCCTTTTCCATTGACATTAGTTATTTGCTTAGTCTTGTTATTCTTCATGTGCTTTTTATAATCTTCTAGTACATCTGAACCATGTTTCCTTTTCAAGAGTCCAACAAAATTCGACGTTGTATTGTCCTATATCCTTTAACCACCGTTTTTTTCTGATGGTCACTTCATACATGTTGCAGCAAGAATCATGTCGGAAGACTCGTCAGGAACTAGTTTCGAGAAGGTGCCGTCAAATAAAACAGAAGATGAAAAAGATGATTCCCTTGTTAGATTTTTTCTCGTGTCTCCCGTTGAAGATATAGCTAGATTTTCGTTGCCGATTTCACTTTTTCCACTAGAATTTACACAATTAATAATACTATCTTCGATATCGATGTCGGCTTCAACGTCTATATCCATTTTTAATACCGGAGGAACTTTTACTTGACAGAAAATAATCACTCTGACGTGCGCACGAAAAAGATATATTTTGTTTACTAAACACTCAGTGTGCCAAATAATACTACATACACATCAATGCACGTAGACTCAAAACCTACGTATACCCACCTTAAAGAACGGCTCTTGCTGTTGTTTATGTAAAGCCCAGTCCAGACTACGTCTTGCACAATGTTTTGCCTGCGCAGTCATAACGTAGCAAAATTGAAAGAGCGTCCAGACGGTGCACATCTTACCATCTTCTTTGCGCATTTCACGGATATTTAAGCCCTACCAGCTCAAATATCGCTGCAACTGCACAGTTCTATGCGCAGTTCTAAAACGTGGCATTTTTCCCGTCCACACGCAACATTTTGCTTGCAACGTTTTGGTTTGCGCAAGCAAAATGTTGTGAGTCTTTCACACGCATCTGGACCGGGTTTAAGGTTCAAACAAAAAAGTAAGCGCATTTAGTGATTGATTTGTTAGTAAATGACATATAACATTTCATCAATGTAAACAAATTAATAACAAATGCATGGAAATTTTATATGATTTTCATCGGCAAATGTAATTACTCCACTCATTACATGACATTATGATCGTTTATTTAATTATTCAAGACGATAAAAAATTCTCTGATGAATAAGGAATTAAGTTATCATCAATGTATATACTCCTCGAATTTTTCATGTGTATGCATTGATCATATGATTGTTGCTTTTTCATCAACTTCAATAAATGAATAATCGATGATAATGTCATGCAGAAATTAGAGTTATTACATTTTTCGATGAAAAAAGAATAAGGTTGTCATCAACACATGCAAATAGTCCATTTCCTGCATTGCATTATAATAGGGAAATGAAATAGCCCTATGATGATTTGTTTATTATCTCGGGGTTAGAGCAGTAGTCGCATAAGGCGCAGGTCCCAGGTTCAAGTCTCTTACTTTAAATCAATGACTTTAAAAAGTTACCAATTCAACAGTAAGTAGGAGATAAAAACCTCATTTGTCCGGAAGTGACGACAACAGAAGCGCTGCCCTCTAAAAATTCACTAAGAAATAATCTAGAAATCCATCTTTCAAAGTCCCGCTGAGTTAGTTGTATTGCAGTTGCAGTATGCAGGTAAAAAAATAACACCTTAAATTTTTAGTAATACGCTTACAAACTCAGGAATCTTCGAAAAATTTAATCTGCATTTTAATTCACGTTAATTTACACGATCATATTATGTTATATTATAATGCTATAAATATAACACAGTGGGTCTCATAAAACAATCGTCAAATTAACGATTGATGATTAATGATTCCTAAAATTAATCGCGATTGCGATTAACTATCTTAACCTTGACTAATTTAATCGGGATTAAATTAATAGATTAAATTTTCAATCAATTGATTAATCGATTAATAAAATTAATCGATTAATGCCAAGTCTGTGGCACAGTACGTTACGATCCATACTGTCGTATGCTTGCGTAAGTCAACGATAATTTTGTGTATGTCTATGTTAAACTCGCAGCATTTCTCAAGTACCTGCTTGACAGTGAACAATTGGTCTTTCGTCGTTCTACCTGCTCTAAAACCACCTTAATACTCCCCAATAATCTTGTTGGCATATGATCCGATTTTATTTTCTAAGATCTTTGAAAATATTTTGTACGCCGTACAAAGTAGTGATATGCCTCTATAATTTCCTCACTGTAGCTTGTCACCTTTTTTATGGATAGGGAATATAATTGATTGGCTCCACTCGTTCGACATATTGGATAGTCTGAAAAGTATTGAGCCTTTTTTGTTATTTTTCGATTGAATATTTCTTTTATTTAGAATGGATTTTATTTAAGTACATATTGTCCATTATTATCTATGACCTTTTGCCAGTTTTCGGGTAGTGCCATTATTCCATCTGTGTATCGGCGAAAAACTTGGCCAATTGATTTTCACAGTCCCTTTTTCAAGTGAATGTCTTTTCATTAAGGGAGTTTTGCAGAGACGAAACAAATGGTAGTCTGATGGTGCAAGGTCTGGACTATACGATGGATGCATCAAAACTTTCCAGCCAAGCTCTGTCAATTGTTGCCGGGTCATCAAAGATGTGTGTGGTCTAGCATTGTCATGATGGAAGACAACGCGCTTTCTATTGATCAATTCTGGCCGGTTTTTTTGAATTGCTTGTTGCAATCTGGTTTATTGCTGACATTACAGAGCCGAATTGAGTGTTTGGCCAGGTTCTAGCACCTCATGATAAGCAATTCCCTTCCAATCCCACCATACACACAGCATAACTTTATTTGATGTCAATCCTGGCTTTGAAGTCATTTGTGATGTTTAACCTTTTTTTGACCATGATCGTTTTCGAACGACATTCTCATATCTCCCCGTTTTTCATCGCCCGTAATGATTTGCTTCAAAAATGGCTCGATTTCGTTGCGTTTTATTAGCATTTCTCAAATGGGAATTCGGTCGATCAATATTTTTTGTGTTAATTCATCCGGCACCCAAACGTCGAGCTTCTTTGTGTATCCAGCCTTATGCAAATGGTTCAAAACTGTTTGGTGATGGAAATTCAGTTCCTTATCAATGGCATGGCTGCTTAAGTGTCGGTCTTCTTCAATTTTTTGTTAGATTTCATCAATTTTTTCAGTGATTGGTCGACCTGAGCGAGTTGCATCTTTGACATCAAAATTTCCAGAACGAAAGCGAGCGAACCATCTCTTGGCTGTGACTTTTGATAAAGTATCTTATCGTAGACACCACAAATTTTTTCACCGGCATGCGATGCATTCTCACTTTGATCGTAGTGATATTGTAAAATATAACAAATTTTTTCAGAAATTTCACTCATTTTTAAATGAATACAACTTTTGACATGAATGACGAAATACAAAACAGTCCATATGAAAATTGTAGACTAGAATGTCACCTCTCAAACGCATGTCTCAATCTGATTAGTGTTGCCCCGATATATGACAACGAACACCATCTAGTGACAAAAATGGCTCAATACTTTTCAGACTATCCAATATGTTCTTGTTGCCAAATGTGCTGGACGATTTTATGGATGGCTTTCTGAACACTGCTGCAACCATATTTGATGAGCCCGGCGCTTTATTATTCTTTTGAGCTTTGATGGTATAAATGTTTAGTCAATTATTTGGTTTTATTTGATATCCGGCGGCCAAGTCTCTTTGTTCTTAGAAAGCTATTGGGCCCTGCTTTTTTGTGTGAGCAGACGCGTTTCGACTCCCTTGAGTCGAAACGCGAGGGTAAATGTTTTCTTTTCTAATTCAAGTTTTTAATGTACATGGCATCGAGTTGATATATAAAGATTCTAAGATAAGTGTAGATTTTATGTTCAATACAAAAAACTTCAGACTCCTGCATACTCAACTTTTTTACGCTTTGTAAGTGATATCCACATAATAGAAACACCCAGAAGATAAGCTTTTCATTTCACTCGAATCAACCACATGGCTTCGGGTATTATAAATTTATTTACATACGTGCTTGTTTAGTTTTCGTTTAAAAAAAATGTTTTGTATGCAAGCACGAAATCTTCAAGGTCACACGGCTTGTTGAGCAAATATGTTCGAAGTTTTCCTTCTGTCTCATTGATAGCCATGGCGAAAATGATTAAGAAGTTACTGTTTATGTTTTTTAATTATTGCCTTTATATTATAAGTCAAAGCCAAAAGCGCTTTATTCAATACTAGCCGTTATAAATTTATATTTATAAGTATGCCCATCATAATAATGAAAAAGAAAAGTTATTCTTTGATTTTGTGTTAACATATTTATAATTTAATATTTTCGATATTGTTTTATTTTTGTTTAACTAGCGAAAGCTAAGGAACTGTTAACTGATCAAATTTATAAAATCTGAAACGGGATTTGATTATGCATGCCTGAAATTATATTCGAAAAGGAAAAAATGAAAACTTCTAACTGCTAAGATTAATTGCTTGATTACATCAAATTCATATAAGTACCTCATAATATTCTTTTCATAAACTTTTTGTTGCTTTTAATTCATATCTTATGCTACCCAAAACATTACATAGATACATTTATAAAGCTTTCGTATTGATAATAATCATATATTTGTGAAATAATGTGAGCTGACCTGCATTGTTAAAAAAAAAAAAATACGAAATGTAAAGAGAACCTAAAGCCAAAGGCAGATGTTAATATATCCTTTTGTGTCTTCAATTTAACATTTGTAAATCTAACATATAACTGAAGACTTTATGGTGCTAAAATAACGTTATAAATACCATTTCCCTAACTTTTTCCTGAGTGGAAAGTAGTTGAACGTGCATAACCAAATTCCAGTTGAACTATGGTGTGAGGTTTTTTTTAACTGTTTTATTTCTCGATTCTTTCTATTGATAAATTCTGTAGATTTCTATTGCTTTTGAAAATCTATTTTCACCACAGTAATATAATTGCATGAAACGCTTTGTTAAAATCGATAAAGATTTCGAATTCTCTGTTTTGTGTTGGAACATTCGAAACGATCATGTCTTGTCAATTCATGATGTAGACATTATAATTTCTGTATTTATAGTTTCATTTAATCTATACTCTACCTCACTGAATTCTTTCCGCTTTAAAGTAGATTTTTTGTTAAGTCTTTAATTAATAACTTGTTTTGCGAAATGAAAACGCCATTTTGAGATAGTAATGAAAATTTAAGTAATAAAATTTAGAATTCCATCTAATGCACTGCCTCTGGCTTTTCTTCTCTTGAAGGTTTAACTTCTGTAATAATGTCGACATCCTCACAAACAACAAGTGCAATCACATCATCGACTTCAGTGCCAAAAGCTGGTACATCAACGACAAACAATAGTCATTTGCAACAAAGACCCTTTTCAACGGATACGTCTAAATTGAAATCAACACAAAGCTCAGCGCTCATAGAAAAAGTTGTTAACCCACTAGGAACGGTTACCACTGTCACTCACTCGCCAAGTGAGAATGACTTTGATTCAAGCAACTCGAATGAGTTTGGAGACGATTACATAATACATGAGAATTGTGATGAAGCCCTATTCAGGCCAGTGGTGGCGATTTTCTGTGATGATACAAAGGCTGGCGAAATTTTAGTTGTTGATCCGGCACATGTAAAACCACCGGAAATAGTTGGTACCGAGTTGATTGTACCAGTAATGGAAGAAAAAAAGCCGAAGAAACAAGCATCCCCGCCTGTTGAAAATACTAAGAATCGCAATGGTGAGAAAGTGGAGCAAAAAAGTCGCAAAAAAAGCCTAGACGGAACAAAGGAGTTGGAGTGTTCTCAAGTTCAAATCGCAAAGTTCAATGAAATGTCGTTGGTTAATAGAAAAACGAACAAAGTTTCGAAAACGGGATCAAAGGAAAAAGAACCAGTCCAACCATCTGCATCAACAACAAATAAAAAGGAGAGTTCACCTCCTTCAAGTCTTTCGACATCATCCACTAGCAAACAAGCTAAACAACAACCTGAAAAGTCGAATAAGTCTAAAGTTGGGAAGACAGACCAAACAGAACAAGTGCCCGCAAGTGAAGAACTTTCAAAGAAAGATCATGATAAAAAAGAAGAAAATACTCATAAACGACAAAATGATATTTCTGCTCCTCCCGCTGCTACTGTTAAACATTCAACTGGTTCGAAGTCCAAATCTAAGGAGGATGATGAAGCTACCTCAACTACCGAAAAAAATCCAGTTTCCATGGAAACATCAAAAACCGCTGAGCAAGTAGCTGTACCCACTGTGAAAAAAGAACATTCATTCGATGCAGCATCAAGTTTCGAATCAATTCTTCTCGCCAGTAAAAAAGTTATTGAGAAGGCAGAAAAGGTTTTGGTGCCAGGCAAAAAATCGGAAAAGAACTCTACGAAAATTGCCAAAAAAGAATCGAGTGAGGAAAAGGCAGCTAAAGTTGATTGTGTTGTTTCTGAAAGTACAAAAGAACCACTTCCTGTAGACAAAAATCTATCAAGACAAGATGACACTTCTATGGAATGCGAAACAATAAGTGAAATTCAACGCCAACCGGAACCCAAATTGAAAACTTCAAACTCAAAAAGTAAAAAATCAAAAGACAAACCTTTGGTAGCTCTTCAAGAAGATGAAAAACATATTTCCGAAGAAAGCAATACCGCTGGCTTGAAATTTTACGAAAAATTTACTGAATCAGATATAAAATATGTTGACATTGAAAATTTTCCACCATTACAGCAGGTTCAACTTAAGGATATGGAGTTTCCGAGTTTGGCAGCGTCTCTTTCAGATACTAAGCTCTCTGGGAAAAAGAAGGGTATGAATATGTCACCTAAACAAACGCCACAAAAAGCAAGAAAGGAGACTGTTCTTGAAAAACGAGATACTCCTGCAGAAGCAGAAACTACCGAGGCAGTCTCTTTAACATTTTCCCCGAAGAAGAAAAGCAGGAAAAGTGGCCCTAGCGAAAAGACGACAAGTGAAAATGTAAATGCATGCAGTGACTCTAACGCCAAAACCGCGAGCATAGAAAAGAGTACTTCAGACAGGAAAATGGATACGTCAGGTGAGCTTTCCGAACTTTCTCTGATAAGTCCAAGTTGCTCTGACAAATCAACAAAGTCGAAGGACATATCCAGCCAATTATCTTTTGAGTTGATACCAGAATATACCGAACCAGCCTTGCCGCCATTAGAAAGTATCAGCGATCCCCCAATATTTGATGACCTTTATTACGAAACGCAACCGGATGCGGTGAGTTTGATTAATTTCGAAAGTCCCATTGTTGAAGAGCAAGGATCCAATAAGTTTGAAATAGTTCAAGCAGACCGAAAAGAAACAACAGGAAAGAAAAAGCCTGATTCGTCCTCACCGCGTCACAAATACACTAAAGAGAATCTTATACTCGCCTTATGTGGAAGTCTACATGAATACGAAAACGCTAGTATACTGAAGGAAACTGTTAAACCCGATGCTGCAACAAGCAATGAAGGGCAAGGTGAAACAGCAAGTGAAATGGAGGAGCAGTATCTTAGTTTAGAACCTAGCACCTATCAGGAGAATACACCATGGACATCTTCGTCAGAAGATACCGAGGAAAGCTCTCGTCATGTAGTGAAGAAGCATAGTCGCTCCAGGCGTCATGCTGCCGAGGATGAGCTCGTGCGCCGAGATGATGACGAGGAGCTTCGACCATTAATTGGTGGTACAAATTCAGCAAGTTCAATGACATCGTCGACTGGTAATACTGTGGCTACTGTCACTAGCACTGGTAAACGACAAGCATCCGCCGAAGATGACGAGAATGCAGCAATTGCTCTTGCAATTGAAAAAGCTATTAGCGATTCACTGCCGGATAACAACAGTCATAGCGATTCGAGCGATCAAGGAAACGCGCAGCAATCAAGCGAAGATCTAGATTTCGATATGCCACCAACACCGTCGCCACCGAACGATGTGGTCTGCATCACTTCCGCTAAAAAGCAAACGGATAATCTTGCTGGTGGCTTCAAAACAGATTTGTCAACATCCGTTAATGCGAAAAAGAAATGGAAGCGAAAGAAGAGATAAGAATTATTGATTTGTTTGATTTGTATTTCTTGCGTTGTTATTTATTACTTTTACTTTATCATGATGTCCACGTGAAGGCTTTAACGCCAAACGAAAGTCAAGGTTAATGGTCGGATAGCGTTATGCCTTAACTTTTAAAATTTATAGTTGAAATCTTATCTTAAAGTCACATTACAGTTTTAATATAAAATGCAACATTTTGGGAAAATTGTGTGATGGTGGAAAAGCTTATGTAACATTTTTAATTGCAACTGAACGTTCGCTATTAAATGTGGCTGATGTTTTCTGAATGCTCTCGAAACTATCGGCCAGTGTTAAAGGTAGGAAAGAATAAAAGAACATTTAAGAAAATGATTCGCAAGTTACAGCAGCTAAATTTTCTAAGTATTTAGTTGCAATCTGTACCACTGCTAACTTTATTTTAAGCGACTCAGTAAAATGAGTTTGGTTTGGCGAATCATGGAAAAGCTATGATTTTGTTTTGAAGAAAGCAATCAAGAAACATCAGACATTAATAAACACGCAAAAATATTACAATCCTCCTTATATATTTAACAAAACCCCACTTGGCTTAATAGTAGTAAATAGTGCAATACAATAAAAACAAATACAACACGATATTAAATGTGTAGCAGTGTTCATGAAGTTTACAAACCTTTCATGACTAAATTTTCTATGTTTTCTTTAGTAAATGTGGTTTTCGGTTGAAATAGAACAATATGGATCAATACAAAAACAATAAAGAAAAACAAAAGAAAAAAAAAACAAATATTTAAACGTTAACCTACTAAATTTAGTATATTTACGTTACCTCTTCATAAATTTCTACATTAAGATAACAAAGGGACCGGTGCAGATCTAGTTAAATTATGAGACAATTATCAGAAGACCACGCACAATTTTACATGAGAAACAAAAATACAAATTCAAACAAATCATAATGACGACGAGAGTATTTTTCTTTCACCAAAATTGCGTTAGTATTCGTAAATATCGGACAACAAAAACAAAAATATGTGTTGAATCGCTTGAAAGATAAAAAAAAAGATTGTTGTTGTATTTTAGAAATTCGTTTTTAGTTATTAGTTAGTCTTTCATGAGTGGTATTTAATTTATTTAAAATGAAAATGAACCCAAAAAAGAATTTATTTTTGTATAAACAAAGCAAAGTAATGCAAAACATTTACTTCATTTTTAAAGTAAATGCAATTTTAAAATAAATGATTTTATTTTTGAATGTTTAGACGATTTGACAACTCTTTTTACCTTATTAAATTTGCTGTTTGTTCAAATTTAGAGTTATCACAAAATACAAAGATTATGTTGCACTCTAACGTAAATGTTTTGAATGAAGGTATTAAATGAAATGTACAGAGATTTCATTTGAAATCAGATCAAATTCTAATAAAACAATTTTTAATGTAACGGACATAATTTTCAAAAGCAAAATACAGCATGCCCACTTTTTGCATCAATCAAGTTTTTTTCTAGAGCAAGTATTGAGATAGGAAAAATAATTGATAATATTGTATGCAGAAGATATGATGTAATAGAAATCTTTTCTAAGACATTTAAAACGGCAATGCAGCATTGTTCGGATAGTAAAAAAAAGTTGTAAAAAGTATTTGACCTAGCCGTTCTCAAGACAAAAGAAAAGTGTTAGCAAAAAAAAACGATACAGTATTTATTAATAGTCATTTGAAAATAGCAAAAAAAAAAAAATAAAATAACGTTAAAAAATTATAAAATGAATAAAAAATTCCGATTGCGGATAATCAAAATTTTCAATCTTTTATTTCTGAGTTATTCGTTTCTTATGTTGGGATGATGTGTATTGTAAGGGCCAATAAGGAGACGTTCAGTTGGAATTTCGTTTCTCAATTCATACTAAGATCTAGTATTTGATTTTATGACTTTCAGTGTCAAAAGTCGTAAGCGAAGGAAAGAAGATGAGGGTCAAAATGTGCTATTGTTTGAAACTATAGTACTAAGACTATTCGAACCATATCTCATTTTAAACGATATCCTCTTTGTCCTATTTGATTTTCAATTTCAGTTGCTTACAATTAATATTTCCAAGATCCCATTTACTTTGGCATATTCTTATAATAATTTCGGATATTTCCTTACTGATGTGAGGTCAACATAGAAAAAAAAAATTTTATTTTAACAGTGTCATCGGTACATTCGCGAAAATCGCTATAAGGCCGTTAAGAATTTAGTAATTGATGGAAAGCCAGAAATGATAAGGCCAGTAGTACAATTCCAAGGAAAAAAAGCCGTCTACAATGTGCCCGCCGAAGGTCCCTGATTCGATTCCCGTTGGCGGCAACGAGATTTAGTTCGAGTGATTTTTCGGACGGGGACTATAAGTACGTTCAGTTATGAAACGTGCTGGTTTAAAATCAGAATGTATCGCAGCTGGGTGGACGGACACACGGCCAAGGCGTGATACTGACCATATCACCTTGTGGAAGGCCTGAGGGGAAGCATTGGTGCTACAACAGCAACAACAACAATATGTGTAAAGTTGCATTAACACAAAAAATATATTTTTAATGTGGTGCTTTCATTTGAAAAATGGTAACCAATAATTTAACTGAAATATCTATAGTATCACATTTTTCTTGTTCTGCTATTTAAGTTGCAAGAGATGTAGTTGATTATAATATGAAACCCTATATGATTTAACGTTGGTGACAATTTGGTAAAGTTCATCTAACTTTGCCCGCATAATTGTAAAATCCGTAACAATATTAAATTGCTAACGCTTCCATTATAATTTTAAGCGATACATGAACTATTATGGATCGAAATCATATTGGTAGCTGACATCTCGCGGCTCAACTAACTGGTTAATCACATCGTGTTTGGATGGGGCAGGAAGACGACCATTGGAATCTGAAATCAATCCTAGATATTTTAGTTCTCCAATCGCAAACTTACACTTGTCGAAACGAAGTTGTAAGCCGTAATCTCCAAGTCATTTTAGAATTCACATGACTTCTCGAGGTATTCGGATTCTGATTTGCCCCCTCCAATTATGTCAAGATATGCTGCTGTTCCTGCTACGAGTACTCCACTCAACATCGCGTCCATTACACTTTGAAAAATTCCCGCTGTCAGTTTCACACCTTGTGATAGTCGATTGGCAATAATTTCTTTGATGGTTTGTCCATTGGTACGAAGCATCACCGAGATCGATTTGTGTGAAAAATTTATTGTTGGAAATTTTTGTAAAACTCTTCGGGCGCTGGTAATGGATGTTGATGTGATTCGAGTGCTTGATTCAGTCCAGTAATATAATCGGCGAAAATATAAATTTTCCCATTTGGTTCGATCAGAACACTCCGTAGTCGGAATTCAATCATCAGCTCGTTTCCGAACAGGTACAACTTAGGGTTTGAAGCGACGAAGATTTCAGCTTGGTGAACTTGGGAACAGGGTGACCAGATGGAAAAGTTCGGACGGAGGACAAGTTGCTGAGAAAAGGAGGACATTTGATGAAAAAGGAGGACGAAATAAAAAATGTGCCTAAATATGTTTTAAATCATTTTTAAATATGTTTATGTCATTTTATTAGTAATTTTAATATTTTATTCATACAGAGATTGTATGTTAAAAATGTTTAGTTAGTGTATTTCTTAGCAGAGGAAAGCTTTTCCAATAAATGTTTTTTTAGAGAATCATAAGATGCTCACATGACATTCCCTTAAAATTGTACGTTGTGAGAACAATTCCTCTAGGAAGACAGAAAAAAATCCACAAATTTTTAAAAGCTCCGTGAATTGCACGGTGTTGCTGTGCTAAAAAAATTTAATCCATTTTTGATGTATTACTAGCTGCTTGTCAGAATTTTTCCATTGGATATTCAGGAAGCTTTTCTAAGCTTGAAATTGATCGAATAAATTATTATCGTCAATTTCCAAGACACGTTTTTGGATAAAGGAAACACTGGGAAAAATATCATCGGATGTCAATTCCAAAGTATGCTCATTAAGATCCATTCATTCAAAACATTGGAATTCGGCTAAAGGAAGAGTCCATTTCCTGATATACTCTACACAAGAAGAGTAGAGTCGCAAGGCCTCGTTCAGAAAGTACTTGCATCGTTCGGTAAATCCTCTTATCTTGAGAGGCTGCCATAAACTTTTAACTTTAAATGAAATAAATTATTCTTTTGTCCTATTTTCTAAAGAAGTTTCTCCTTCACCGATTAAATGTCTCGCCTCTATAACAGTAATGCCTTCTTTTTGAATTTTTTCAATTTTTGGTTGAAAAACAGAGATCACTGAGATATGCCTCAGAAAGTTCGTCGTTAAAGAAATCGCCTATCTTTTCAGGAGCCTATTCTTGTTCAAGAAAATATGACTTCAAAGCCGGATTCAATTTGAAGAGTTTTTCGATGGCAGGAAATAAATTTAGCCAGCGAGTCTTGCATTGCCTTAGAAGCTGCTGATGTTGGATTTCAGCAGCATCAGAAAATTTCTTCAACGCTTCTGTTCTCACCGCATAAATTAAAAATAATTGTATATTTTCATTACTATTGAATCTATATCCACGCTTAATTGATCACAGCCATCATGAAGAGAATTGTGAAGAATATGTGATGGACATCCGAGAGCAACAAGTTCTGTACATAAGCAATTTCTTTTTAATAAAGTGAATATATTTGATCCTGGATATCTGTTAATTTCTCCAAACATAACGTTAGTATTGTCACCACTAAATGCCACACATTTTGAGAGGAGGTCGTATTTTTTCAAAGTATCTATAATATACGAAGATATCGTCTCAGCTTTCTCATTTGGAGTGCATTGCTTCTCTAGTATCTTCGTTTGAATTCCTTCCGCTTTCCAACCAAAATATTGAATAAGAATTGGAAACAGCTTTAAATTGTTATGATTACTGCCATCTGTCGATAAGCTGAAACATGAAATATTCTTCATGGCTTCCACTACATTGGTTATCGAATGAGGTGCGAGAACTCCTTTTACGATTGCCTCGGTTTTCGTGCGAGCACTAGTAAATTTGTTCGCAATATCCGAATCATTGAATATAATCCTGTACAGGAAAAATGAGTAGTCCGTTGATCTAAAACTTATGTGATGATTTATCACATGAAAAGCCATAGTTCCTTCGACTGCCCTTGTATTTTCATCTATCTTCGATTCTGGCTTCACAAAAAAAATTGTTCACTTTCGAACAACCTGCTAAAATTTGACGATTTCTTTTGTGTTTTCCGTTTCCAAATGCTGTACTAAACTTAATTGTCCTTCGTTTTTTACGGACATGTAACAGTCACATATGTCTCATTTTGCCTCGAAATCATTCCGGCCTTTTGAAAAATTGCTAATTTTGTAGCCCAGTCATATTAGGGCTTTCACCTCGGAATGAAAGATAATAAGCTGCAAATTGGTATCAACCTTTGTTTTGTCATTCTAAATGTTGTCTCAAAAGTCACAATCGTTATCGTGTTCGCGTCTCAAGATATTCAAGGTCAAAGGTCACAAAAATCGGTTTTTCGCGAATATCTGGCTTCCTATCGGTTAAATGAGATTTGCATTTATTATAAAAGTTGTAGGCTATAAAATTCCCTACAACTTTTGTTTAAACTTTTTTTTCATACGACCAACCGTTTTGAAGGTAGAGCGCGAAGAGTGCACATCGTACAGTCATATACGGCCTAATGCAAGGTCAAGCGTGAGTTATGGTTATCAGTACGTTATAAAGTCAATTATTTACTTGGAAATTATAATTATTAAACAATGCCTATTATTTATGTACTAACTATTAATTATTTATATTTAATTAAAGTAGAACCTAAAGAATGGGGCTGGATGCTTGAAAATGAAATCCTGGAGCCCATACGAACGTTATTACCTCCAGCACCAGCCGAACTACTAAACGTAATATTTTGCAATTGCAAAAATGGTTGTGGTTCCCGCTGTGGATGCAGAAAATCAGGGCTACAATGTTCTTTAGCTTGCGGCCAGTGCAACGGACAAGCTTGCCTCAACGCTTCACTGTATCCAAGTAATCCCGATGAAGAAAATACATATGATCCCGATATTCTGGAAGGTTTGGAGATGAACATGACAGATAATGAGGATGATGACAATGAATCGAACATTTTTGAGCGACAAGAAGAAGAATTCATTGTCATCATCCTCATTATCTGTCATGTTCATCTCCAAACCTTCCAGAATATCGGGATCATATGTATTTTCTTCATCGGGATTACTTGGATACAGTGAAGCGTTGAGGCAAGCTTGTCCGTTGCACTGGCCGCAAGCTAAAGAACATTGTAGCCCTGATTTTCTGCATCCACAGCGGGAACCACAACCATTTTTGCAATTGCAAAATATTACGTTTAGTAGTTCGGCTGGTGCTGGAGGTAATAACGTTCGTATGGGCTCCAGGATTTCATTTTCAAGCATCCAGCCCCATTCTTTAGGTTCTACTTTAATTAAATATAAATAATTAATAGTTAGTACATAAATAATAGGCATTGTTTAATAATTATAATTTCCAAGTAAATAATTGACTTTATAACGTACTGATAACCATAACTCACGCTTGACCTTGCATTAGGCCGTATATGACTGTACGATGTGCACTCTTCGCGCTCTACCTTCAAAACGGTTGGTCGTATGAAAAAAAAGTTTAAACAAAAGTTGTAGGGAATTTTATAGCCTACAACTTTTATAATAAATGCAAATCTCATTTAACCGATAGGAAGCCAGATATTCGCGAAAAACCGATTTTTGTGACCTTTGACCTTGAATATCTTGAGACGCGAACACGATAACGATTGTGACTTTTGAGACAACATTTAGAATGACAAAACAAAGGTTCATACCAATTTGCAGCTTATTATCTTTCATTCCGAGGTTGACCCCTTTTTTTACCTAATATGACTGGGCTATTGGGATCTTTCCGTTGGTCACCAAATGTACACTTTCTTTTTTCACTCATTTCTTTTTTCACTCACTTAAAGAAGTTCAACGTTTATATTTAACTCCTTAATTATTAACTTACTATATCATACTCTGTAAATCTCTGTCCAAGTAAACTACACGATTTTCCCAAAATTTTGAAATGTTACGTATTATGCCATTAACCACTCACAATTAATAAAACACGCTTTAGCCGAATTAGTTACCACCGATATTTAAATTCTCGTATGAATTATGTCACATATGTATTTTTTTAACGTTACTATGCTATATGCTTTATAACAGAGCTAGTTAACTTGAATTGCTAAGGAGGCATTGTTTACATTGTATTTTGTAACCATTTGGAAAGTGGTGCTCCTTTGCGACGGGGTTTTAACTATTTAGCGCTTTGCAATATAATTCTCAAATTAAATTATGTGCTGCAGTTTGAATTTTCGACGAGAATTAGCTTTGGTTCAATATTTTCACAAGCAATGCGTGATATTAGTAGCTTTTCACAAAATCCGTTCGTATGAGAAAAATTGAATGGAATTTGAATAAACAAATGCAACAAGAGTGTTGCCTCTTTAATATTTGAGTGTTTATGCGAAAACATTGAGAACAATTTTCCGTTGTCCAAGTTGGTTAGGCAGCACTGAAAACTAGATGCGAAAAATGCATACAATTTCTTGCTTGCTTGTACTCATGAGAGCTTCGTTATGAGGAATCCTTCAAGTTTCCAGGCGCTCTTTGGAGTCAAGAGAGCTGTGTTTTATCGGCTCTTGCCTATATTGATATTAACAGTTTATGGTTGCCAGAATACTACCTATCTATACTCACTTATACTCGTTGCAAATGCAAATATGTTTAACGCAACGATTTGTTCCTTAAATTTGAGAAAAAGGAGGACATTTTAGCATACACCAAAAAGGAGGGAGGACGGAGGACATGACGTGTATAAGGAGGACATGTCCTCCGAAAAGAAGACGTCTGGTCACCTTCCCAAGCACGTGATTGTTGAAGAAAATTTTTCGATAACTTTCAACTGATCTGCCGATGCTGATTCGATGCTATCAGAAGACAAAGATAATACTGGGCTTCAAATTTCTTTCCACGACGGCTCAGAAATAATTGTGACGTCTGCTGCATTTTCGACTTGGTGCTTGATTGCTTTGCCGTCGATGAAAACTTCCACGTATTCGCGATTCATGTTAACTGAGTTAACCTGCATGACCGCATTCGTTTTTTTTCGAATTTTGTTTAGATTTCCTGCACGAGCAATAGTCATCCTTATGTCATTTTATGTTGCGCTTTTTCACACGCGGTTTTTAAAATGTGCAATTACGTATGAAGTGTCATTTACCGCATCCCCAGCATGGATGTAGCGCAACTCTATATAGTGGGACCCCGCTTAAACATCTTTATCTATGAAACTTTAAAGAGGGCATCACTTTACACCTACTTACAAGATCTTATGTTTCTAGCTTGTGGAGTTTGCGAGAAAAATTGCTGTGATACACGGGCAGACGGACGGACAGACAGGATGCAATTTTAGTAGGGTTTTATCAAATTATTTTACAAAACCCTAAAAAGGTGCACCTCATCGATGGGGAAATTGTACTGGATCCGATATGCAAATTGGGTTCCGGATTTTATTTTTGGTTCCTTTCAGGCTTAAAGATTCGCCATCGTCAGACGCTGTTTGACAACAAAATGGGTCAGTTATTCTCTGAGGAGTGTCATATGAAAGGAACTCCGTTTGTGGAAGTTTGTACTACCCTCGCTTACCATGCAAGTCGCTTGACACATGTTCCAAACACTTTGGTTTGGTGGATTGCATATTTAAGATCATAGACGTATGATCACAGAGCCGCGGGGAGTGCTCCTTCTCGCCAACAGGCTTGGAACTATCTAAAACGCAATTATTGTAATTTAAATATTTCAATGTATTTGTTTAAACACAATTATTGTTGACATACTCTCATAATTAAATGATCACGTTAACCTACTTCTCAAAATTTCTTCCCATATATTCTTTATTAACTTAGCCGTAGACGGCCCCAAGCCCGTTTGAGAAAGGAGTAAAGAACTCCTTGTTTCCTCAACGCATAGGTTCCATGATTCCCAATTAATTGTAAATACATATGTAGCTCTGCTACTAAATCCCACTTACACCTCCTTTGTTGGGACATAAGAGGGTGAAGGCGAGTCTTCCGCGTCTGATAACTCAATCGAAGTAATAACCATGCCGCCGGAATGGAGGTTTGGCGACGGGTTAACTCCCCTGCCCTGGAAAACCCTACACTGTTTTGAACCCTGCAGAAGAGCCTCGGAGTGGATTACACCCACACCAACGACCTCGCAAACGAAAAAAGGACTATGGCATTGGATCCTGGAATGTTAGATCACTGAACTACATGGCGCTATTAAGGATCTTTTACAACAGGCCAGTCAATATAAATAAACATACTGGCAATCCAGGAAACGAACTGGACAGGAAATGATATTCAAAACATGAGGTCGCACGCAATATTCAAAAGCGAGAAGCCTACTGGAAAACGAGGATTCGGAGTGGCCTTCATTATGGATAAGGAGTTCAAATCGCATTTTGTTGATTTTAAGGCAGTTAATGAACTGTTGTATGTGATCCGTATAAAATCGACATTCTTCAAAATCTGGCTGATAAACGTACACGCTCCGACCGAAGAAAAGGGTGAAGAAACGAAGGGAACGTTCTACAATCACCTGGAAAGACTAGTCGACTCATTGCCTAAAAACGACACAAAAATAACTCTGGGTGATTTCAACGCTGGGGTTGGCAATGAGCTATCCCATCGGGGAACGACTGGAGGATATAGCCTCCTCGATGAAACAAATGACAACGGCCAGCGCCTAATTGACTTTGAATGCAGCAGAATTCTAGTCATACGTTCGACCTGCTTCCCACATCGACGCATACATAAAATGACCTGGGTATCACCGGATGGCAATAAAAAAAACCAGATTGACCGTGTTCTGATCCAACAACGTGTAGTGAAAAGGGTAGATAAAATGTCTGTGAAGGACTGCAGCGATGGTCTGCTGCCTCGGCGAGAGAGGATGATGAGATTCGCCGAGATTGGCCTTGTCTGAGGACGCGTGAATGCGCTGGCAGGCTAGCATTGCGGTATCGTTGCGCGGGTTCTTTTCCCCAGCACAAGGACCCACTACATTCACGAATTAAGAGGTACAAAACGTATCGACCGGAGTCGAGGCCGAGGTAATCTGCTAAGGGTTGAAATAGCTGGAGCAAATGGCACACGGGGCCTGGCGAAAACAGACGGGACTTGGGAGGACCTCGTCGTTACCGACAATGCTTATGGCCCCCAAATAAGAGTGGGGCATTCAGGTGGAAGCGGTCCCCCTCGCACCTCCCCGTCCGGATCAAGATCCAATATAGACATGGCCATATATTGTATTTTCCATTTAAGTGAAAAACTCGTACAAACCTAATTGGCATGAATATTTTCCCTTAAATGAAAAATATGAACGTGGCAAATTTATGTTATAGTCTTATGAGATGCAAGAGCACCTGTAAACGACTTAAAGAGGGGTGAGCTCACCAGATAGCTAGCTCATTATAGTGGAGGGGCCAGCCAACGTGGCAGGTCCCATACCCGGTCAGGTTCACAACGAAAGGGAAGACCGACGGTAATTATTTAACTAAACATTTTCTTCATTCTTTTTATTTATGTGAAATTCACAACTAAAATTCTTTTTTTTCGATTCCCAACTCTAAACAATGTATTTATTACGAAATTCTATTTATCGTTTAGTATTTGACAAAATTCTATTTTCATGTGAAAACTGTTAAAACACCTCAGTACAAGTTAAAAGATAATCAGTATTCAGAGATGAGCGCTACGTCCCGGCTCAATAGGTGTCGCGTTCATATCAATACTTTTCTGTATTTTTTTCACTGCGGCACCAGACGCATTCAAAAGAGCTCACCGTGACTTACAAGGCTACCAACTCCAATTAGCTCTAATCATTAAATAATTTCTTTAAATACAGGTGGATATGTCTGTTGTCAATGTATTGAGGAGGTATTATCAACGTTTCACTGGCTGCGTTTCATTTCAATTAAGTTACAGAATTCAACAAAGCTATTGCAAAAAATATTTGAAACAAGTATAAACAACCGGTCCAAGTCCTAAATAAATCCTAAATATATTCAATCATGTATATTATATTCATGGCAATTCATCTAACTACTACCTCCTTCTCACGAAATTTTTGCGTTTAAGCTTTACATAACCACTAACTTTTCTTTTTTTACATTACTATTGAAATTAGGGTGGAAGAAAAATTAATCCTCATTGCATTCCCTTCTTAAATACAAAAAAACTATGCATTATTGGAATGATTCATTGCAATTTAATAAATAAATAAAAAACACGGATAGTCACTCAACATCCTCGACGAGCGCTCGTAGATGGTCTGGGTGATGCCTGAAAACGATGTGAGTTAGCGTTATTATCCTTATCCTATTCGTAACGTATGATTCAATCTTATCGGTATATCGAGCATTTGAAATGGTTGATTTCGTTTCATCACGGCTATTTCCAAATTTTTCTGTCCTGATTGGGCAACTTCAAGCAAAGCTTTAATTGCTAATTTAACAGCACCTTCTTCTGTTCCCACTGTTATGGTCATGCGTAATCAGAAGTGGCTGAATCCTAACGGACTATCTATTGCACTTCATTGAACTGATTCACATCGTCTAACTCAATAACAATTTGCACCTGCTCCGTATGAGCTAATTTCACCAGTGGATGAGCATAATTGAACGTTTTTGTATCATCTTCATTTGTTGTACAGAATTCAGTCATGGACGCGCGGATGGATTCATGATTAGAAATGAAAGCGTCGATTCGTGCGAGCAATAGTGAGAACCATTGCAGTCCAATCTGGCTTATTCGATAAATCTTCGATGGTGTTTTAGTTTTGGGTAATAATGCAAATAATTTTACCGAGTCAACATTTTCGCAAGTTTGGGTCATCACTAAATATGAATTAGGATGCAAGGAATAGCAGTTTGAAGCTCACCGCAAGATCAACTTCAGGATCGTAACGCAACTTCGCAGACAAATTCCATACTGCAAAGGTCCAGACAATGCGTCCAATTCACGGCAGTTATAAGCAATCTTTAAGATTTATCTTGTCCCGTGAAAAACAGAGAAAAGTCAGGAAAATCGGTCCCACCAGCGCCGTTACCACCAGTGATATAGAAAGTTGTGGTTTTGCCGTGAAACTAGTTAGCAACCATATGATGCGGTTTCTAACGGATGCACAAACGCAATACTGCAAATTTTCTTTCCAACCAACGCGTGACATGGAGAAAAAGACACCTGAAGATCTTTCTCTGCGATTTCAAGTTCACTGCGCGAATCAATGGTTTCACAGAGGTACTCCAGTTTTCACTCTTGTTTTCGCTTGCCGCGGTGCTACGTCGCTTCTTTGCCTTCCGCTTTCAGGCGCAGCACACACGCCCCTTACACCCCCTGTTCGACACCAATCACAACACTTTTTGCCGGGCAAGTTGTTCGCATGCAACTCCAATTTACAGTCGAGCGTTAAACGAATTTGCACTTAAGGGATAGACAAGCTTTCTATCAATCAGAAATGCAATCTGTTGCCCATGCAAATCTCACGCCACCGGAAGGTAAACCATGAACGACCGCGCAACAGGTGAGATGCTACAGCGAATCGCGAGACCGTTAGCTATTTCGTGCGACCTGAAGAAGACGTAAAAACCGCCCAAACGATTTCAAAATTCAAATTTTTTCTTTTAAATCACCGCTTGCCGGCGCGGTTCTTCCGGCGTGTTCGCTGTGGCGATCAAAAAAGCTTCCCGATACCTGCAATTGCATTTTTTTGCGTGGTTGGGATACTTTTGATTCCGAAACCATACAGCTATAAAACCACGGGAAACGGGATTCGGAAGTACCTGAATATCAAAATCGTACTGTTATTGTACTCAGGAACATAAAAAAATTGAAGAACTTCACTTCAACGACATGCTGGAGTTCCTCGGAAAACGATCGGATTGCAAGGAGTGCGTTGCTGGAAAAATGGCCGTTTTTCATACTTTCTCCAATTTCAATATATGGGGTGTCAAACGAAAGCCTGTGATGCAATTGCTTTTTTGCGTGGTTGGGATACTTCTGATTCCGAAACCATACAGCAATAAAATCATGAGAAACGGGAGTCGGAAGTAGCTGAATATCTAAATCGTTTTGTTATTATACTCAGGGGCCACTTAGAATTGGAAATTTCACTCCAAATAAATCACTTCTTGGGACAGCTGCCAGCGCGTAGAATGGTCACTTCGATTACGAAATTCTGCGTTAAAGTTCCTTGCAAGCTGTCGACCAGGTGGCGGAGACGACGCACACGATAATTTTCTCTTGCTCGATGCTGAAATTTGGATAAGAACGTGCCTACATTAAAGAAGTTCGATTGAAATATCGAATTCTACTTTTATTGATTGCGGCTCTCACGCGTGCTCGCTGCTTGGCCATCCGTATCAGACTCCCCTTCGTTATCAACGGTCACCTTACGGGACCTGTCGCAACGGCAGTTGACGAGCCAGCTCATCCGTTCTTGTTGATTGCTTTGCGGCAATGCAATTCTTGAATGAGCTGCGTTATAAAAGTATTGCTGTGTCCAAATTTTAATAATTATTTTTTTTTTAATGAAAATTTTGATCAGCATTATGGTGGTTTTCGGGCAGTTTGCTTAAGCGACTGCTCGATTACTGCAAACGTTGGGCCTCGAACATACTTGACGTTCGTACATACCGAGGAGCCAATTGTAACTTAGATCATGACTTGATCAAATTAAGCTATCGATGTCGTATGTCAAAAGCGTATTCGGCGGAGACCTGCCCCCCTAGACATCGCTCAAAACAAGCAACGAGCTCTGGATGGAGCCAAGTTAGTCCATCTTTCCAAAATGACAATGACGCGACGACCTCCAAAGCCAGCATCAAGAACAAACTCACCGATGCCTTTAACACAAATATCAAACTAAAGCAGGGAGATGGGCTGGTCTCATTGCTATTCAATTTGGCTCTGGAATACGTCATAAGAGAGCAACCTGTTGATACAAATAGTTCGTTACTATATAAGCCGAGCCAAGTGATACCCTATGCGGACGACATCAACATTTTGTCACGGTCATTAACAACTGCCAAAGAACTCTTCCTGAAACTCGACAGCGAATCAAAACTAGTAGGGCTACAAATCAATGAAAATAAAACAAAGTTCATGACGAAGTCGAGGAAAAACACCTCAAATACACAAAATATTTCACTTGGCGAATACAGTATCGAAAACCGGTATTGAATGACACGAAATACGCCGAAGAATACAGCTCGCAACTAAAATTTTTTTTTCAGTTTTGACGATCTTGAAGGCCAGCTGCATACACAAGAAAACAAGGCTCCAAGTATACAAATCTGTGATAAGACTTACGTTATGCTATGGGTGTGAAACATGGACCCTAAACCAAGCCGATTATTCGCCTTCGAGCGACGGGCCCTCAGGTGAATAATCGGTGCGAAGCTTGGCGGGGACCAATGACGAATTCGATACAACCATGAGCTGTATGAAATTTTTGACGAGCCGGAAGTCTTAACAATCGTAACACTACGAAAGCTGCAATGGGCTGGCTACGTGAATCGTATGGACCGACAATGGATACCCAAAAAGGTATTCGTTGGAAGAATTGAAGGGCGGAGACTATTCTGGAAACCAAGGAAACGTTAGTCTGACTCGATTGACGAAGACAGTGCTGCTCCTCGGATTTCAATATAGGAGGGCGTGGAGCGAGACAGTTGGAGGCGCTATTAGCAGGACGCGAAGGCCCGAGAGGGGCAGTAGTACTACGAAGAAGAATAATATATTCTTTATTAGTTTTTTTTTGAAAATTTTGGTAAACTTCCGTTCAACTTTCAATAAAATATCAAAAAAGGTTTTTTTATTATTCTTAAAAAATTTTTAAACTGTAGGGTTGCATATTTAAGTTTACATTTTTATAATTTCAGGTGGTGGAAGCCAATCTGCTGTGAATATTGATGTTGAAGATTTGAGCTCAAGTAGTGTAAGCTCCGCTAGTCGCGTCTCACTGGACCCACCGTCATCACCGACTGCTAGTTTTAGTGGAGAGAATTTAATGCATTTTCCCGGAGACTCGAGCGGATCGATTTAGGATAAATTTTGCACTAATGGAATATACATTTTTACATATTTTTGAAAAAAAAAAAAGATTATTACTTATTAGATTTAAGTTGTAAGAGTCAAAAATATTTGTTAGCTTTTTTTCATATTGTCCGTATGAAACTATTTTATGTTTTATTCTTTTTTTTAAAAAATTCCAATGCTCGATATCAACGAGTTGACATATCTATTGTAAAAAAAACCTCTTTAATTGTCGTACTATAAATTTTGCATGTTTTTATGTATACTTTGTAATAGGCATGATGTTATGAAACGCCCAAAAATTGTCATATTTATAAGTGAATGTTTCGAAAAGAATGTAGTCGAGTCCGATCAAATTGGTTTCACTGAAAAGAGATATATATATATATATATATAAAAGCTTTTTTCAGTGTAGGAAAGAGATAGATATTAAGACAATTAAGTAAAAACTAAATAATAAGAAAGGGATCATATATTCTATTGATCGGGAGTTAAATTAGAATATTTCAATTGACTATTACTATTCTTGTATGTAGGAAGACAAAGTTAATCTTTTGCAGAATAGCTTTTGTAACTGAATAGGAAATCTTCCCGTTGATTATGTTAAATGAAAATACTTTAAGCATTTGTGGTATATAACTTACAAGACGTGTTAATGGTAAGGGTGGACATAAGTCAACTTGTTTCGGAAGAGGATTATAAAATTTACGGTGATTAATGTTTTCATGCATTTGCATGTAAAATTAGATTTTCAACTAACGCTACGGTGTATTGAATTTCGATTACCAATGGTGGTTCGAATTGACTACATTTATCGTGAAATTATGTCATATATAGTAATACTCTACATTATGAATCTTTAGGTTGTATTTTTTACTTCCAACAATTTCTGCTGATGACAATAATATGTCCAACCCTTTCTAACATTACCTAATATAAAAACATTTTTTTAATCCTCAATATATGTCTGATGTTCATTTATTAGTTTTTGAAAGTTGCCAATGTGACATGATAATTAGAATTCAATAGATGAAATCTGTAATTATGGGTCTTATTAATATCTAAGTGATTCTACATATTATGCTTTTATTGTCCATAGTGCAGCAGATGGGCAACTAAGAATATGCATAAGTTTTATTAGTTTATATTACAACTATTTATAGTTTAGCAATTTTAAAATTATCAAATTTTTGACAAATTCAAGCAAATTGTGATTTCAAAAAGTACTATTACTAATTAGCGAATTGAATATTTGTTTATTTATAAAACATCATTCATACAAACCAGATATATAGTCAATTTATTTTTAAATTTTTTTCCATATAGCGTCATGTATGATTAACTGAAAAACTAATAGGAGTTGCCCTAGTAACAATTAACCCCGACACAATATTTTTTTTTCGATTATTGAAGAAAATTTCCAATTTTTAATATTTCAAGTGTCTTAATCAAGCTGTTAAAAGTTACATGAGCATTTCATTTTAAATTTAGAGTCTATGCTTCGATTTCTTTCAAGGTGCTATTTATTGAATGGATTAAACGAGTAAAGATCAAAATAAACTGAATTGAGTCATTTATGAAAAATTTACACTAAGATGATGACAATTTAATAGGTATGGTTATTTTTATTGAAACTATGCATGCATATTAATTTTTGGCACGTGCTATATGATTTATGCAGCTTATACATTTATTTTTTGAGTTATATACTACCACAATCTAAAATCAAAAATTTACAAAATAATAATTTTCCATTCCCTATTTAAGACAATCTGAAATTTATACATTTTTCCAGCAATAGTAAAAAAGATTCTTCATTCGACATCTACTCTCACTCTATAAATCATTTCAAGTTACTAGTTGAAATTCGTAATTTATGCAACAGGTTGTTATAAAATAGATAAACATTGAAATCAGTACTTAGCAAAAGCGAAATTTTTTTGAGAAATAATTTACAAGATGAAATATGGATGTAGAAAACATTTTTTCTATATCAAATCAAACGTATCTTGTATAGCTTCATTTCTAGATCACTTTTCACACATCTAAATGATGGATTGTAGAATGTATGTATTATCTCTAGGAATCTTAACATATTTTATCTTCAATGGTACCGGAGCAAATAAAAAGAAATATTTAGGTCTATTCAAAAATAAGTAAATATCTTTAATAATGGTCTGCTTTGGAATAATTTTTATAAAATTAATTTTCGATCTGTATATCCTTTACAGTTTATACTCTTGATATTTTTGTACTAAATCATTCCCGATAAATGGAGGCAAAAAGTGTATTGTTCAGCTATTTGGATGAATGCTGAAATATTTTTGTACTGGATCAAGGTTCTAGCACTTGTAATCAGCTGTAAAATTGCAAGAAAACTTATGTGAAAATTAAGCGGAGATAATAAATGAATTGAAAAATAATGCAATGTTGTTATAATCTTTCAATTTCCTTTATTTTGTGGTATTTAGCGTAGGTGAACATAGCAAGCCAACTGAGTTACCATACTTTCTCTACAAATGAGAGAAAAAGTGATAAGCAGAACCCTGCCAAATAATTTTTGCTCGTCTCAAAAAGGTACATATTTACTCTGGTATACACTCAACTACTTGTATAGCCATGTAAATGAGAGTTTTTTAAATTAGATATTGTTGCATATCCGAAAAATCTCTCGAATTGTCGCCATTGTCCGATTTAACATAAATTGCATAATTTAAAACAACACCAAACACTTTGCAATACATTGAAACAATTGCATCATCCTGTAATAATTTTGGTTTGTATTCCTTGTTGTCGTGATGATCGGGGATAGGGGGATAAGAAAGATGTCTAAGGACGAGATATTTTTATAATTCAATTATACCTATGCAAGCGGTCTTGCGTCCGCAGATATCTTAGCGGGGACATAATATTGTCCACTACGCTATGTTTACTAAATCCGCGGCGAGGAATCGCGGATGAAATAGATTATCCTAACTTGCTGCGAAACACAGCAAAAGAAATGAACTCGTTGTATGCTTAATCAACAGTTGTTTTTATTCAATATTTTCTTTTCTTTATATACCTTAAAACTAAAGTTACAATTTGCTTATTAACTGAAATCACTTTCCCTTGCTTTTAAATGATTACTCAATGTAATGATTGTGTCCTAATTAAAATGAAACCATAACTTTGGTCTCACACTTTAGTCATCATATGGAATTACAAATGCCCCATATTCAATCGTTCATAACAATGCCCCTGCATGTACATTACTCGTATCAAATGACATTATTACTTCTTACTCACAATGACTTATCATTCTGTACTCGTAATCATATGTACATTTGTACAAACATACATATGATATTCGCGTGCTTCATTTGTTAGCGTTGAACTTTATGAGTTGAAATGTGATATCTTTCATTTGTACGTACACTCATAGCAAGGTCGCTGGAAGAAATTAATACTGCGAATGCAAGTTTACATGTCTTTTATACGGTGCATATGTAATTGCATTTAAATGCATGGAAAGTAATGTAATGTTTATATTAATACTGTAAGTGAGGTGCTATATAAGTTTATGCGAATCAAATTTAATAATAAGATTTTCTTTTTTTTTTAGATTATTATGAATATGTACAACACCTCCAATCTGTTTTCATGAGTCTTAAGTATGTATTAGTTTAAATGCTATATATATATATATATATATATATATATATATATATATATATATATATAGATATATATATATATATATATATATATATATATATATATATATATATATATATATATATACATAAATATATACATATATATATATATATATATATATATATATATATATATATATATATATATATATATTGTCGCGTGTTATTGGTTCGCGGCCTATAATTTTAACGTTCCGGGAAAGTGAAAACGCAATGTCTTTTAATTTAGGTTAAAAGAGTTTATTTAATTCAAGAAAATGCACAATAATCAGTTTAACACTTTCACTAATTTTAATTTTCACTATTAAAATAAAATCTAACACTTGTCCATAAATTTCTTATCGCAATTGTCTTCTAAATCACTTCACTATTACGAAACTCACTTCCCACACACTTTCGCAGTTCTTATCGCGGTCGAATGAATGATTCCCCCCATTCATTCAGCTCGCCTTTATATAGGGTCTCTACCTATTCACCCATTTCTCGCACATTGGCGAACGTTCTACCTGGTAGATTCGAGCAAATTCATCAATGGAGTGACGTCACTTGCAGATGTTGATCATGCTTGTTGGGTTCTCGTAGTTTCGAGTGAATTCGTGTTCTTCATTGTTGTGAAAACAATTGCGACAGTAGCTCGCAGAATTATTTGTACATGTAATTATTTGTACATGTAACACTGCCTGTAATGTGACGCCTACGCCCAGGAATCGAAGTGATTCCGATCCCGAACCCTTGTAACCTGCCAGATGGATATGTCCTCGAAGTGCCAGCGGACTTCATCGGTTGTGCGGATATCGTTGTGCAGAAAATATTTTTTTTTCTGTCCAAATATTTAGATCCGTGGATATAAATATTCGAAATATAGAATTAATCCAACCCCGGCACATTTCGAGACATAGCCATCTGGAAATGCCCCTCCACCGTGGCCATCGAGAAAACTATGCCACTGGCGACATCTGGAGAAGCACATTTCCGCCATATGAAGTGCCATTCCACGCACAGATGTTTTGTCCGATGTGACAACCAGGGATTTGACAGCCACATGGAAGTGATGGCAGTCAGTATACTTTCATTTGGACAGATGTCAGTGAATTTGGCGCCTCTTGTAGGACGTAAAAATCGAGAAGGTGTATGAAAAGAACGGGTCACGGTAATTGCCGCTGTGTACGGACATTGGTCAATCGTTTGGATAAGTAACAGCAATAAGAAAGTGAGTGATGCAATTTTCCATCAATTAAAAGTTTAAGAGTTAACCTCTCTCTCTAGGTTAGTGTTGTGTCTAAAAGTAAAGGCCGCTCTTGATTGGGAATAAAGAGTTCCTCGCCCCATGAATGGGATGCGCCGAAAAACACCGACTGGCGAAATTCGTTGCGACGAGTGTAACAAGGTATTTACAAAGATTTGCTATTTAACACAACACTATAAAACATTCCATAAGGGCGAGAAACCATTCCGTTGTAATCGATGTGGCAAACGTTTTCCCAACGAAGTCACTTTCGACACGCACTATGCGAAGCACAGTGCAGCACAAAAACCCCATCAATGTCAATTTTGTCCGAAACAATTCCATCATAAAACTGATCTGAGAAGACATATCGATTCGCATACAGGCAGAAAAGCTTACGTGTGCGAAACCTGTTCAAAAGGCTTCACCAGACGCGATCATTTGCGCAAGCGGGGTGATACGCACAAACCAAAACCTCCAAAACCGTTGAAAATTCGAACGGTCAAAGTGGAGAGCTAGGAATTGTTTATTTAGATTAATTTCAATTGTTGAAAGCTCATACTGAAAAGTAAGACAAGTACCCCATTGCACATACACTTCTTTGCTTTAAGGGGACCGTTCTCGGAAATGAAAGTAAACACTCAGATCTGCAAACACATATTCACAGATGAGAGCAATGAAAGTGAATATTATCTCCTACCCTTGCCAGATAGTTCAGAGTGCAATCGGTTATTGGCAGCTAAGGCAATTAACTTTAGATTACTAATGTTTCTTCTAGCTAAGTAATAAACTAAGTAGAGAATTAAAAATGAGAATAATAATTGGATGATCTATAAATATATTTTTAAGGATTTTATTTAAACAACAGAAGAAAAAGATTGACAAAATTCTATTTATATTTATTATTAGATTTATAAAATTTTAATATATTTGCTAGATATTTGTTTTGTACCATTGGAGGATAATTAATAGCTTGTCAAACTCAAGTTAATGATTTGTTGCACTATCTATGTGATACGTAGATGAACCAAAATAAATATTAATAATAACGATGAGATGTGCTATTGTTCGAAAAAAATTTATTTGATGCAATCTTTATTTTCTGTCACGAGAAAGAAGTTTAAATCATGTTGATGATTACTTTTTACTAAACGATTGATGGCCCTTTTTCGAAATTTAAACTTTCTCGCTGTTTCTTTTCTCATTGAAGCTTCCTTAACATCCTTCAAAATCATCCACGATAAATGCTCCTTTCAAATGTAACTTGAACGATTATTCTAAAAAAATCCTAAATAATTGGTAGTTCCTTCCAAAAACAGTTCCAATAATAATTAATATTGTATTTCTAATACAAGTCCACTAAACCATTCTAAGTTTTACTTAAACCAAGATCAAAATGACTTGTAGATTTTCAAAATAACTAAGGTGCGATACAACAAATATATATCAAACAGATAGAACATCCATGAATCAAGAAATAATTATAAATAAATGAGTATTGTTAAGCTACAAAGCTAAATATCTACTAAATAGTATTTTAAATTAAGCGTAAAAAAAAAAAAAGAACAAGAAATGAAACAATACAAATATTATGTTTTGTTCAAAATTTTTACATTATTAAAAATGAATTGCTAAGTAACCCACGACTTTCCTTTTCAGTGACTCGTTCTTTTTTTCAGTGGGAACAGAGAGTGTAGGGTAAGTATGCCGTCGCGAGGGTAGGGTTTCGACAAATCCGCTGAAGTCGGTTTCGCGTCGCGCGCGGTACGCGGTACCTTTGCTTGTTTCGCCATTTCTTTAGAGTAGTTTTCTTCGGTGTAAGTTCGAGTAGTATATTTTTCGGTACCGCGTCGGTGAATCGGTAACGCGCCTATGAGATTTTGTAGCGTTTTTGATTGGAGATCTGTGGATAGATCCCATCCAGAACTAACGTAATGTAGGTTTCTCGTTCTGGATGAGTAAATGTTGACGCGTTTAGAAAACGGGCAATTTCAGGTGACTGAAATATTGTAATTGAGCGTAATCCATTCGGAGACCCGCGACCGAAATCCTCTCCGAACTAGCTGGCCGACAAGCAGTCACCGCGTGAATGGATTACGGTGCACGGATTGGTTGACCTGTTGGTACCATCCGTTGGCACTACTCAGACTTAACGTCTAGAACCGATGAGAGGTCGGTTCCGCGTTCGAGCTGAAGGTAGAAAAATCATTACAAATGGCGCCCAACGTGGGGCCAAAAACATCCTAAGGGGGAAAGAACTTCGCGTCTTCTGACGAGTTGGTCCTTTACGGAGGATGTAAGGTACTTTGGTGCTCGAGTCCCACTATCAGGAGCAGTGGAATTGTGTGATACACATTAGAGGTCGCTTCACGTGAGTTGTAGCTTCCGCTCTCCTTTGTTTGATTTTTTTTTTCCGCGACAGAATCCTTCCGATGTGTTGTCCCAGGTTAACCCCTGTAAGGACCTTCTATTTTCTTGATGGAACTGCCAGTCTGATGGGTTTACCTATCAGCATGGACTCTCAAGAAAATAGAAGGCTACCTTGCCTTTATGTCGCGGAAGGATTCTAACTATTTCTTATGCGTGTTAGACGAGTGGTATCGGTTCAACGTTCGATGGCGTATGCTGGAGTTGCGAAGCCCGGAATGCTTCCACGCGTCGGGAATTTTGACCGCGTACAAAGTCGTTACGGTAGCTCTACCACTTGTCTCGTCGAGTCATTTAACGTAGATTAGAAACGGTTTGTAATGTATGTGGGTTATGGGGTAATTTTCGTAAATCGACCGAAGCACCCTTTCTTCGGCAGATTACCACGCACTCTCATTTCCCGCTGAGGAGTTCGACCACTGAAAAGGAAAGTGTGTATCATATAATTTTTTTTTCTCTCTCTCTTTTTCTATACATAGCTCGCCACTAACGGCCACTAATTTAGTGATAAGTTATTAGTAGGAATAAGTATATTCTATATATTTTTTTATTTTATTTTAGCACCACAATTAACCCACACAAAATGGCAACGAAGCGGACCCCAGACAAGCGTTGGACCAGATCCAAAACGGTCCAACCAGCTAACTGCGGGATCTGCTTCGAAGACGTAGTGGAGGGCGTACACAGCGTGCGATTGGATTGTGGACATTTATTCCATCGTGCCTGTGTACAACAGCTCCTCCTCACGTCAGAACTGTGTCCCTTATGCCGGCGACCCATAGATCGGTCTGCCCTAGACGTCCCCCTCGGAACGCCCCTACCAACGCGTGGAGCAGTGGCGAAAGGAGTTCCAGAGGCTGAACAGTCACAACCACTCTTAGACCTGCAAGGAGCAGTAGGCGGTGAAGTTCCGGCTGCAAGTGTCGTGTCCGAGGTGACAACCATGCCTTCCGCCCACTCCATTGACACCCTCGTGGCGTTGATGAGGGATATGTCGGAGAGGATTGGCAACCTGGAGGGAAAGATCCAGAATCTCCCGTTGAGCCAACCACCCAGCCGCGTGAGAACTCCGCTTGGCTGGGAGCCAAATCCCAGTGTGGCGATGCCCCACTCCCGACAATCCGAGCAATGGGTCCCACCTCCAAGGAACTCGGGAATGGATCCCAGAGCTCCCGAATACAGACCGCGACACAGTACCGGACCTCCGTTGGTACCTCCAGCCCCCGAGGCAGTTCAGTACAACAGGTCAATCGAGGATGTGATTCCCCCCGGGAACGCATTGGCACCTTTTCGAGACCCGACGCCTCGTATCATGGAGAGTTGGCGCCTGAACTTTACAGGGTTCAACGATATGATATCGGCGGACCGGTTCCTTTTCCGGATTCAGGCGTTGGTATCCAGCACCCTGGGAGGTGATTCCTCGGCCTTCCTCCGGCATGCACATCTTTTGTTCAGCGGCGACGCTGCCGACTGGTACTGGAGCTTTAAAGAGTCAACGCCACGTCCCACTTGGCACTCTTTCAGTGCAGCCTTCCGCAATCGATTTGAGGATGGCTTCACTGAGAGAGAGCTAAGAGAGCAAATAAAGAAACGGAAACAAGGCGCTCACGAACCGTTCGACCAGTACTACACCAGTATAGTGAGATTGAGCACGCGCCTGCGAAATACCATGCCCGAGGACGAATTGGTAGAAATTATCAGAGAGAACATGCGCTGGGATCTCCAGAACAGCCTGCTACATTTTCCCATCAACACCATACAGGGATTGCGCCTCCATGCGCGTAGACAAGAACACTTGGATGAGCGACGAGGTACCTTCCGTCCACAACCTCGCATAACGGGACCAAATCCCCGAAATCATCACACCGCGGAGTTGATGGCAGCGGACCACCTGCTTGCTGATCCAGTACCAGTACCGAGGAGCGGAGCACCACCGGAGCTTGAGGACCCAGCATTGATTGATCGACCCTCCCTTGAAGCAATTACAAGCCCGACGGTCTGTTGGAACTGCCGACAACCGGGACATCGGTTCTATGCATGTCCAGCGGAGCCAACGCTTTTCTGCTACCGTTGCGGGAAGGCCGACACATACGCACCTGATTGTGCAAATTGCAAAGGGCGAAAAAACTTGCCACCGAGTGCCGCGACCACCCGTCGGCACTCCTAGACCCCGGACGAACCAATCCAGACCCCATCACCAGCTATGACCCAGCTCCCAACATGACTCCAACTCTGCTGACTCGCACCGCTAACCACAGTTCTCCCGAAGTTCCACAACCGACGCCGTCCTTCGCCGAGGCCAACGCGCAGGGAAATGATAGCGAGACGAATGTTCCTTGGCATGTAAAACCTTTTCATGTTAGGCTGCGGAATTATTTGGCTACTCGACAGCGCATCTTCCATGAGGAATTGGTTACAACTGTCCCACCGCGAAGAAAGCGAGCCACGCGTCGATTGCGGAGCTTCTGGAGAAAAGTCAGGCAGTCGAGAAAAGTGTTGAAGGACATATACTTAGACGAATTATTGAGGGAGGATGTCCGGCCATATGCGTCAGTACACCTCCTGCAAAAACGAGTATCAGGCTTAGTCGATACGGGAGCCAGTGTGAATTGCATATCTGCCGAGTTTGCAGGGGAGGTACTGGCAAAGCACGCGGACCAAATCCGTCATTTCACCTCCTGGTTAAGCACGGCGGACGGAACTCGTCACTCTGTAGTGGGAAAAATTATGACGAATGTCACCTTTAAAGGAGTAACTAAACCTATGGAATTTTTCATCATACCCCAGTTAACCCAGAATCTTTATTTAGGAGTGGATTTCGTTCGAAAATTTAACTTGGCCCCGGCACTATTTTCCGGTTCGACCCTGGAGTCCGTCACCACCGTTCCTGACCAATCTCAACCCACTAACTTACTACGGCATACACTGGATGTAACTCAGCAACTGCGTCTCGACTCGGCTATATCGGCTTTTCCATCGCATGAGAAAGAAGGTCTCGGGCGGACTGCCCTGGTGTTCCACACTATAGATGTGGGGGATGCTAAACCCATAAAACAGAGACATTTCGCCATATCTCCGGCGAAGGAAAAATCGTTATATGCCGAAGTGGATCGAATGTTAGCATTAGGCGTAATCGAAGAATCACAGAGCGCGTGGGCTTCCCCAGTCACCTTAGTTGTCAAGCCGAACAAGGTCCGGTTATGCTTAGATGCCAGACGCTTGAACGCCGTCACAGTCAAGGACGCATATCCTCTACCGTTGATCGAAGGCATTTTGAGTCGATTGCCTAAAGCCCATTTCATCACGAGCTTAGACCTCAAGGACGCCTTCTGGCAAATTCCTTTGGACCCCGGTTCAAAGGAGAAAACAGCCTTCACAGTCCCAGGCCGGCCCCTATATCAATTCGTGACCATGCCATTCGGATTGTGTAATGCCCCCCAAACAATGACGCGCCTTATGGATAAGGTAATACCACCTCACTTGCGGCACCAAGTTTTCGTTTACTTGGACGATTTGTTGCTTATAACCGAGACCTTCGATGAACACATCGACCTGCTTCAGGAGGTGGCTCTACACATCCGGAGGGCAAGATTAACCATCAACATAAGGAAGAGCCAGTTCGTGATGACGGAGGTGAAATATTTAGGTCACATCATTGGGCATGGCCATATCAAGACCGATCCGGAAAAGACTCAAGCGATTGACGTTTTTCCATTACCCAAGACCACCAAACAATTACGCCGATTCTTAGGTTTATGCGGATGGTACCAGCGTTTTGTACGTGACTATGCCACCATTACCACTCCTTTGACCGACATGCTGCGTAAGGGACGTAAATTCGTCTGGGAAGAGCCCAGCTTGCGAGCCTTTGAAGAGCTAAAGAAGAGTCTGACTACAGCCCCCGTACTGCACAGCCCGGACTTTGACAAACCGTTCTCAATCCATTGTGACGCGAGTCAACATGGGGTGGGAGCAGTCTTAGTCCAGGTTGCACAAGACGGCGAGGAGAGACCTATAGCCTTCATGTCTCACAAGCTGAACCCAGCCCAGCGAAATTACACGGTCTCCGAGCAGGAATGTCTAGCTGCGGTGTTGGCAGTGAAACGCTTCCGAGCCTATGTGGAGGGACACACCTTTGAAATCGTTACGGATCACGCTTCTCTGAAATGGCTAATGAGCCAGACTGATCTCAACGGCAGATTGGCCAGGTGGGCACTGAAACTACAGGCATTTGACTTCACAATTCGCCACCGAAAAGGAAGCCAGCATGTAGTCCCCGACACCCTATCCAGAATGTTCGCCCCTGAAGGAGCCGAGTTGGTCCAAGAGGACGACAGCCCCCAATTGATCGATCTGGACCATCCTGCCTTCAAGTCAGCAACCTACACACAACTGATTCATACTATCCAGAATCAACAGCCCCAGCTGCCTGAACTGCGGTTGACGGATGGATTTATTTATAAGCGGATGGGACACGCATCCGGAGACCCCATACAAGAAGAAGAACAGTGGAAGTTGTGGGTGCCCGAAGAATTAACCACTGATCTTATCAGGCGGGCTCATGACCACCCATCAAGTGCGCACGGCGGATACGGTCGTACACTTAGGCGGTTGAAAACCAGTTTCTTTTGGCCTAAGATGGCACAACAGATAAAAGCGTACGTAGCCTCCTGTGAGCTATGCAAGTGCACTAAAGCGCCCAACACCATTCTTCGGCCACCCATGGGTAAGGTTGAGGTCCCCGAACGCGTGTTCCAGCGCTTGTACATTGATCTTATCGGTCCTTACCCTCGATCTGCTTCTGGTCACACGGGAGCTGTCGTGGTCCTGGACCAGCTCTCCAAATTCCCTATCATAGAACCACTACGTAACATGCACACTGGACCAATAATCAGCTTTTTGGAGAACCGAGTCTTTCACATGTTTGGAGTTCCGGAGAAACTTGTCTCCGACAATGGGGTCCAGTTCACCTCCAGCAAGTTCCGAGACCTAATGTCCAAATACGGCATCATCCACCAACGAACTGCCGTCTATTCATCACAAGCCAACGCATCCGAACGACTGAATCGTACGCTCATAGCGGCCATTCGCGCCTATGTCCACCCGAATCAGAGGGACTGGGATCGCAAATTGTCCGCCATCACTAGTGCGCTGCGCTCGTCGTACCACGCCACGACCGGCATTTCGCCGTATTTTGCAGTGTTCGGCCAGTACATGATCGGTCATGGGAGCGCTTACCGGCTATTGCGGCAGCTGAAATCGCTAGAGGACCCAATCGTGGTTCTAGAACCGCACGAAAAGCTCCAACTTCTGCGAGATCAACTGCGGGAGAAGATTGAAGAAAGTAGACGGATGGGAGAGGAGCGGTACAACTTGCGATCTCATCCTTCTGGCTTTAAGGCCGGCGACGAAATATATCGTCGAAACTTCCGACAGAGCGATGCCACCCGCCATTACAATGCCAAACTAGACAAGAAATTCGTGAAGTGTCGAGTCATACAAGTAATAAGCCCCACCCGATACCTCATCGCGGACATGACTGGTAAAACCCTGGGAATTTACCACGCAAAAGACCTTAGACGATGAAGTGCAACTAATTCCCACGAGAAACCTTGGCTTATCCCAAATCTCTGCCTAGACGAAGGCCTCCGAATAACACCTGACTTCCTACTATATAGTCACTGTCGAGTCTTCACGAACAGGGTTGTAGCCTATCCTTCGAAACCGATCTTCGACCCGTCACGTCCCTAACCAAGACCTTTTACAAAGGAGACGGGATCGTAATTACTTCGATTTTGGGGGGGGGAATGTGTAATGTGACGCCTACGCCCAGGAATCGAAGTGATTCCGATCCCGAACCCTTGTAACCTGCCAGATGGATATGTCCTCGAAGTGCCAGCGGACTTCATCGGTTGTGCGGATATCGTTGTGCAGAAAATATTTTTTTTTCTGTCCAAATATTTAGATCCGTGGATATAAATATTCGAAATATAGAATTAATCCAACCCCGGCACATTTCGAGACATAGCCATCTGGAAATGCCCCTCCACCGTGGCCATCGAGAAAACTATGCCACTGGCGACATCTGGAGAAGCACATTTCCGCCATATGAAGTGCCATTCCACGCACAGATGTTTTGTCCGATGTGACAACCAGGGATTTGACAGCCACATGGAAGTGATGGCAGTCAGTATACTTTCATTTGGACAGATCTCAGTGAATTTGGCGCCTCTTGTAGGACGTAAAAATCGAGAAGGTGTATGAAAAGAACGGGTCACGGTAATTGCCGCTGTGTACGGACATTGGTCAATCGTTTGGATAAGTAACAGCAATAAGAAAGTGAGTGATGCAATTTTCCATCAATTAAAAGTTTAAGAGTTAACCTCTCTCTCTAGGTTAGTGTTGTGTCTAAAAGTAAAGGCCGCTCTTGATTGGGAATAAAGAGTTCCTCGCCCCATGAATGGGATGCGCCGAAAAACACCGACTGGCGAAATTCGTTGCGACGAGTGTAACAAGGTATTTACAAAGATTTGCTATTTAACACAACACTATAAAACATTCCATAAGGGCGAGAAACCATTCCGTTGTAATCGATGTGGCAAACGTTTTCCCAACGAAGTCACTTTCGACACGCACTATGCGAAGCACAGTGCAGCACAAAAACCCCATCAATGTCAATTTTGTCCGAAACAATTCCATCATAAAACTGATCTGAGAAGACATATCGATTCGCATACAGGCAGAAAAGCTTACGTGTGCGAAACCTGTTCAAAAGGCTTCACCAGACGCGATCATTTGCGCAAGCGGGGTGATACGCACAAACCAAAACCTCCAAAACCGTTGAAAATTCGAACGGTCAAAGTGGAGAGCTAGGAATTGTTTATTTAGATTAATTTCAATTGTTGAAAGCTCATACTGAAAAGTAAGACAAGTACCCCATTGCACATACACTTCTTTGCTTTAAGGGGACCGTTCTCGGAAATGAAAGTAAACACTCAGATCTGCAAACACATATTCACAGATGAGAGCAATGAAAGTGAATATTATCTCCTACCCTTGCCAGATAGTTCAGAGTGCAATCGGTTATTGGCAGCTAAGGCAATTAACTTTAGATTACTAATGTTTCTTCTAGCTAAGTAATAAACTAAGTAGAGAATTAAAAATGAGAATAATAATTGGATGATCTATAAATATATTTTTAAGGATTTTATTTAAACAACAGAAGAAAAAGATTGACAAAATTCTATTTATATTTATTATTAGATTTATAAAATTTTAATATATTTGCTAGATATTTGTTTTGTACCATTGGAGGATAATTAATAGCTTGTCAAACTCAAGTTAATGATTTGTTGCACTATCTATGTGATACGTAGATGAACCAAAATAAATATTAATAATAACGATGAGATGTGCTATTGTTCGAAAAAAATTTATTTGATGCAATCTTTATTTTCTGTCACGAGAAAGAAGTTTAAATCATGTTGATGATTACTTTTTACTAAACGATTGATGGCCCTTTTTCGAAATTTAAACTTTCTCGCTGTTTCTTTTCTCATTGAAGCTTCCTTAACATCCTTCAAAATCATCCACGATAAATGCTCCTTTCAAATGTAACTTGAACGATTATTCTAAAAAAATCCTAAATAATTGGTAGTTCCTTCCAAAAACAGTTCCAATAATAATTAATATTGTATTTCTAATACAAGTCCACTAAACCATTCTAAGTTTTACTTAAACCAAGATCAAAATGACTTGTAGATTTTCAAAATAACTAAGGTGCGATACAACAAATATATATCAAACAGATAGAACATCCATGAATCAAGAAATAATTATAAATAAATGAGTATTGTTAAGCTACAAAGCTAAATATCTACTAAATAGTATTTTAAATTAAGCGTAAAAAAAAAAAAAGAACAAGAAATGAAACAATACAAATATTATGTTTTGTTCAAAATTTTTACATTATTAAAAATGAATTGCTAAGTAACCCACGACTTTCCTTTTCAGTGACTCGTTCTTTTTTTCAGTGGGAACAGAGAGTGTAGGGTAAGTATGCCGTCGCGAGGGTAGGGTTTCGACAAATCCGCTGAAGTCGGTTTCGCGTCGCGCGCGGTACGCGGTACCTTTGCTTGTTTCGCCATTTCTTTAGAGTAGTTTTCTTCGGTGTAAGTTCGAGTAGTATATTTTTCGGTACCGCGTCGGTGAATCGGTAACGCGCCTATGAGATTTTGTAGCGTTTTTGATTGGAGATCTGTGGATAGATCCCATCCAGAACTAACGTAATGTAGGTTTCTCGTTCTGGATGAGTAAATGTTGACGCGTTTAGAAAACGGGCAATTTCAGGTGACTGAAATATTGTAATTGAGCGTAATCCATTCGGAGACCCGCGACCGAAATCCTCTCCGAACTAGCTGGCCGACAAGCAGTCACCGCGTGAATGGATTACGGTGCACGGATTGGTTGACCTGTTGGTACCATCCGTTGGCACTACTCAGACTTAACGTCTAGAACCGATGAGAGGTCGGTTCCGCGTTCGAGCTGAAGGTAGAAAAATCATTACATGCCCCCACCTCAGTTCTTTTCGCCCCGAAAAGATGTGTCGCTATTTGTAGTCAATTCTCCCTGGGTGTAATATGGGGCAAGACGGTCCAGATGCACGATTTTCATTTTAGCTCTCGGCTTACGATGTTCCTGTATTCGGTATACGACGTCGTTGATTCGCTTTGTAACTCGGTATGGTCCCTCCCAATTATGTTGCAACTTTGGAGACCTACCCTTTCGCCGTTGCGGGTTATAAAGCCACACCAAGTCATCTTGCTGGAAGCCAGTAGAATTTGCCTTTAGATCATACCTGGTCTTCATGCGGTCAGCAGCCGATTCGAGGTGTTTTCGCACTGTCCGATGTATCTGGTTCAACCGTTGTTTTAGATCACTTGCGTACTCCGAGACCGTTTGGGGTTTCTCAGGGGGTGTTCCGAACTTTATATCGGCTGGCAGACGAATAGTCTTTCCAAAAATGACTTTGGCTGGGGCTTGGCCCGTCGATGCATGTTCGGCAGCTCTGTACGCCATCAAAAATAATGGGATATGTCGGTCCCAGTCCCTTTGGTTCTCGTCAACCATCTTGGCAAGGTGTTTATTGAGCGTGCCGTTGAAACGTTCGACCATTCCATCGGATTGGGGATGCAGCGGTGTTGTCCTCGTTTTCCGTATTCCGAGCAGCTCGCACATTTCGCCAAAAACTAGTGACTCAAAGTTTCGGCCTTGATCCGAATGTAATTCGCAAGGTACGCCGTACCTACTGACCCAATTGAACACTAGCTGTTCAGCTACGGTAGTTGCTTCCTGGTTGGGAATGGGGTAGACCTCGGGCCACTTGCTGAAATAATCGGCTACAACCAGCGTATATCGATTTCCCCAATCGGTTTCAGGAAAGGGTCCTGCGATGTCAACAGCAATCCTCTCAAACGGTACCCCCACGTTATAGGTTTGCATTTGTCCTCTCAGTCGTCGCTTTGGGCCTTTGACGGAAGCGCAAATTGTGCATCTGCGACACCAGTCCTCTACGTCTTCTCGAGCGTGGAGCCAGTAGAACCTTTCCCGCAATTTCGCTAAGGTCTTGTTAACACCAAGGTGGCCTCCCGAGGATCCTTCATGCATTTCCTTTACCACATCGTGGATTCGGCTTTTGGGTAGTATAGTTTGCATCCTATAGGAGCTGCCATCCGCCGTTTCCCATTTCCGCTTGAGTATGCCACCCTCTACCTGAAGGGAGTTCCATTGTGCCCAATAGCTTTTCAGGGTTGCGCCATGCATCGAAACGTCCTTCCACTCCGGTCGCCCAGTCGTCTCCTTCCATACGAGCAATGGTCCGATGTCTTCATCGGCTAGCTGGGCATTTCGAATCTCCTCCGATGACCAACCTTCATCGAATTCGGCCGTTATCAGTCGCAGGTCAACGGGCGGTTCCTTTTCCTCAATCCGTCGGCAATGCTTGCAGTTAGCTGGACATGGGCGACGAGATAGGGCGTCAGCATTTCCATGAACTCCGCCCTTTCGATGAACAATTTCGTAGTCGTACGACTGCAATCTTTCGATCCATCTCGCAACTTGTCCCTCGGGGTTTTTGAAGTTAAGTAGCCATCTCAGCGATGCATGGTCCGTTCGAAGAACAAATTTCTGGCCATATAGGTACTTGTGGAACTGCTTGGTGGCCTCTATTATAGCCAATAGCTCCTTCCTGGTCACACAGTAGTTCCTCTCACTTTTTGAAAGAACTCGACTGTAATACGAGAGGACTCTTTCTTCGCCATTGATCTGCTGGGAGAGTACAGCTCTAATACCGCCGTTGCTTGCATCAGTGTCAACTACAAACATTTTCCCGGGTTTCGGATACGCCAGCACGGGTGATTCACACAGCTTTTCCTTCAGGGTCTCAAAGGCTGTCTGGCATTGTTCGTTCCAGACATACGGACGATTTTTCTCGGTTAGCTGATGGAGACACTTAGCTATTTTGGCAAAGTCTTTGACGAATCTTCGATAGTAGGTTGCCAGACCCAGGAAACTTCGTAGTTGGCGCTTATTGTTTGGTGTTGGCCAGCTTTTCACGGCTTCAATTTTCTCAGGGTCTGTTTTGACCCCTTCAGCTGATACGACATGTCCCAGGTATTTTACTTCAGCTGCGAAAAGGGTACACTTGTCGGGACTAAGTTTCAAATTTGCCAGTCGCAGTCGGGAGAAAACCTCTTCTAAGTTCCGCACATGCTCTTCGAACGTTCTCCCGATGACGATGATGTCATCTAGGTACACCAAGCAGGTTTTCCAGGTTAGACCACGTAGCACGTATTCCATCAAGCGTTCGAAAGTGGCTGGAGCATTGCAAAGCCCAAACGGCATCACCACGAATTGCCACAATCCGGTCCCAACTGAAAATGCGGTCTTCTCTCGGTCCTTCTTGTCAATTTCTACCTGCCAGTAGCCACTCTTGAGATCGAGTGTAGAAAACCATTTTGCGTCGGCTAAAGTGTCCATGATGTCATCGATGCGTGGGAGCGGGTAACTATCTTTCTTAGTGACGTCGTTAAGCTGCCTATAGTCGACACAAAAGCGAGTGCTACCATCCTTTTTCTTTACTAGAACTACAGGCGCGGCCCATGGACTTACAGAAGGTTCAATAATGCCTTGTTTTTCCATGTCCGAGATCAGCGCGCTCACTTCTCCCTGTTTGGCTATAGGGAGACGTCTTGGTGCTTGTCGAATCGGCTTGGCTCCCTGTGTATCTATGACGTGAGTTACCAAACTCGTTCGGCCTTGGTCATCCGGGCTTGTTGAGAAGATGTCACTGTACTTGGTGACCAGATCAGAGGCTCGCTTGAATAGCTGCACCGGCAATTTGGCTTGCTTCAATATTGCAGACGTGGATTCCCGGGCTTTGTCTGTGTCTTGCCTCCTTTTCCAATGATGGCCGTGAGTAGCTTCCAAAGAGGTGATGGTGGAAACAGGCTGGCAGCTGCCGATGACTTCTCCCGCTTTGATGCTCGTGGTTGAGTCTGCGGTGTTAAGGACTCTAACCGGCACATATCCGTTCCTTAAAGAACTTACAAGGCTTCGTCCTACAATCAAACTGCGCAATGCAGATGTCTTCGTTGGCTCTATCAGATAAGATCGGTGGTCTCCAGAATCACCATCAAGCTTGGCCCATACAATGCTTTCGGAAGAATTCGGTACATCAGTGTCAGTACATACCACTACATTCATCTTGGGGACTTGGACGCTGGGATCCTCCATCAGTACTTCGACATTCTGCCATTTCAATACACGTTGGCCCAAGTCCAACGTGATTCCATGTGGTCGCAGAAAATCCATTCCGAGAATGCAGTCATCCATAATGTTCGCGACCAGAAAATTATGTCGGAACACAAGGTCTCCCAACTGTATCTGGAGGTTGACCTCTCCATGAACAGGTGCAGTTTCTCCCGTAGCTGTCCGTAGTGAGAAAATTCTGCCCTTGTGAAGTTGTTGCTGTCTAACTAGGTCTGGTCGGATAATCGATCGGGTTGCACCAGTGTCGATTGTTATGGTGCAGTGTTCTCCGTCAATTTGACCCGGAAGACATAAGTCCGCTTCTCCACGATGTAGTCTTGACACGGTGATGGTGGTGCTGGGGACGTCGATCCTCCTAGCCAACCTCTGCCCCACGAAGTTGGCTCTTACATGTTTCCCGACCCCTCTGTTTGAAGGGCTTCCATTCTGGGCTCCTGACTCGGTCTGGATCTCCTCCTAGCTGCACACCCTGGACAATAGCTCGGTTTTCTTCGCTTCTTGCAGTCTCTTTGTAGGTGCCCCTTCTCTCCACAATTCCAGCATCTAGGCGCACCATTTACATGCGGGTCTCGCTCAATTTGCACGCGCTCGCACCTGCACTCGTCTGTCACTACCTCACGAACCCGGGCAGTGGTACGAGTCACATTTTTCGCTGCCTCAAAGTTCAGACTATAAGCCAATGCGTCCTTAACCGTTTGCTTTTGAGCTAAACGCACGGCTTGTTGCAATTCCGGGTCCTTTAGTGCGCTGATGAATGCTTCTGTCGCTGCATCATCTCGATGTTCTGGGTCGTAGGCTGGGTAAGCCAAAAGTGCCAGTCGCTCAATGTCTTGGGCTAGCTGCTGTAGGGTTTCACCAGACTTCTGCATTCGATGCCTTAGCTGTGACCGATAAATCTGCTTTAGATGATCGTCTCCATAACGCATGTCGAGCGCATTCATTATAGCATTCGGGTTTGAGTGCAATTCAACGGGGATCGTCTGCAACAGCTCGGCAGCTGGGCCTCTTAGAGCAAGAATCAATGCAGTTGCTCGTTCCTGCTCATTCCAGTGATTTATGCGAGCGGCTGCTTCGAACTGGGTTTTGTAAATAGTCCAGACCGTTTGCCCATCGAATATTGGTGCTTGCACATTTCTGGATGAGCTTTGCGCTGCGGTTATAATTGGGGCTGGTGAGGCGGTTACTACTGCCTTCGCTGCTTCTAATTCTTTTTTCACTTTTTCCATCTCATGGTTTATTCTCCCTTCGACCTGGCTGACCTTTCCCTCGACCTGGCTGACCTTTTCCTCGACCTGGTAAACCTTTTCCTCGACCTGGTCAACCTTTTCCTCGACGCCTTTTATTTGTTTGTTCAGATGGCCGAGCTCCGCTTTTATTTCGGTTGACTGTTTCTCCAGCTTCTGTGTGATGTCTGCCTTGATTTCGAACGCTTGTTGGTCCAGCTTCACTGATTGTTCATTTAACTTCGCTGATTGTTCATCAAGCTTCGCAGTCAGACTGGATGACATTAGCATCAACATTTGCATCAGCGCATTTTCTGACTCCTTTGATTTTGGTGTGTCCACTTCTCCACCTTCTGCGCCTTTTTCCGCATCTGAGAGCTCACCCGAATCCAGATTCACGCCTTCCGACTCGATCGCGTCACGCAAGCGTGCAATCAGTATGGCCTTTGTACCTTGTGTGGCCAGATTCCGCTGTTCCAACTCCTCCTTGAGCTCCGATATGGTCAATTCATTTATTTTTAAGTTTAAGCTTCGTGGCATTTTTAATGTTTCTTTAAATTTTACTATTGTGCACTATAAAAATGTTCAAATTTTCACTTTCAAAATTTTTCTTTCGCACTTCTTGACACCACTGTCGCGTGTTATTGGTTCGCGGCCTATAATTTTAACGTTCCGGGAAAGTGAAAACGCAATGTCTTTTAATTTAGGTTAAAAGAGTTTATTTAATTCAAGAAAATGCACAATAATCAGTTTAACACTTTCACTAATTTTAATTTTCACTATTAAAATAAAATCTAACACTTGTCCATAAATTTCTTATCGCAATTGTCTTCTAAATCACTTCACTATTACGAAACTCACTTCCCACACACTTTCGCAGTTCTTATCGCGGTCGAATGAATGATTCCCCCCATTCATTCAGCTCGCCTTTATATAGGGTCTCTACCTATTCACCCATTTCTCGCACATTGGCGAACGTTCTACCTGGTAGATTCGAGCAAATTCATCAATGGAGTGACGTCACTTGCAGATGTTGATCATGCTTGTTGGGTTCTCGTAGTTTCGAGTGAATTCGTGTTCTTCATTGTTGTGAAAACAATTGCGACAGTAGCTCGCAGAATTATTTGTACATGTAATTATTTGTACATGTAACAATATGTATATATATATATATATGTATATATATATGTATATATATATATATATATATATATATATATATATATATATATATATATATATATATATATATATATATTGTCGCGTGTTATGGTTCGCGGCCAATAATTTTAATGTTCCGGGAAAGTGAAAACGCAATGTCTTTTAAATTAAATTAAAAGAGTTTATTTAATTAAATTACAAATGCACAATCACTTATTTTACTATTTCACAATTTTAACTAGAATCTAACTTTCACTTGTCCATAAATTTCTATCGCAATTGTCTTCTGAAATTGCTTCACAATCACGAAAATCACTTTTCTATTACTCGAACAATATCGCTTCCCACACACTATCGCAGTTCTTATCGCGGTCGGATGAATGATTCCCCCATTCATTCAGCTCGCCTTTATATAGGGTCTGTAGTCATTCAACCCAGTTCTCGTACATTGGCGAATTAGCGGGAACATTCGAGCAGCGTGAATGAATGGAGCAGTGACTCACTTTCAGATGTTGATGCTTGCTGGGTTCTCGTGGTTTCGAGTAAATTCATTTTGTTGATGTTCTTAATTGTTGTGAAAACAATTGCGACAGTAGCTCGCAGAATTATTCGTGCATTTAACACTGCCCCCACCGTAGTTCTTTTCGCCCCGAAAAGATGTGTCGCCAGTTGCAGTCAATTCTCCCTGGAGGTAAATGGGGCAAGACGGTCCAGATGCACGATTTTCATTTTGGATCTCGGCTTATGGTGTTCCTGTGTGCGATATACGACGTCGTTGATTCGCTTTGTAACACGGTATGGTCCCTCACAATTATGTTGCAACTTTGGAGACCTACCCTTTCGCCATTGCGGGTTATATAGCCACACCAAGTCATCTTGCTGGAAGCCAGTAGAATTTGCCTTTAGATCATACCTGGTCTTCATGCGGTCAGTAGCCGACTCGAGGTGTTTTCGCACTGTCCGATGTATCTGGTTCAACCGTTGCCTTAGCTTACTTGCGTACTCCGAGATGGTTCGGGGTTTCTCAGGAGGTATTCCGAACTTTATATCAGCTGGCAGACGAATAGTCTTTCCAAAAATGACTTTGGCTGGGGCTTGGCCCGTCGATGCATGTTCGGCAGCTCTGTACGCCATCTGAAATAGTGGAATGTGTCGGTCCCAGTCCCTTTGGTTCTCGTCAACCATCTTGGCCAGGTGTTTATTGAGAGTGCCGTTGAAACGTTCGACCGTTCCATCGGATTGGGGATGCAGCGGTGTTGTCCTCGTTTTCCGTATTCCCAGCAGCTCGCACATTTCGCTAAAAACTAGTGACTCAAAGTTTCGGCCTTGATCCGAATGTAGTTCGCAGGGTACGCCGTACCTACTGACCCAATTTAACACTAGCTGTTCGGCTACAGTAGTTGCTTCCTGGTTGGGAATGGGGTAGACCTCGGGCCACTTGCTGAAATAATCAGCTACAACCAGCGTGTATCGATTTCCCCATTCAGATTCAGGAAAGGGTCCTGCGATGTCAACAGCAATCCTTTCAAATGGTACCCCCACGTTATAGGTTTGCATTTGTCCTCCCAGTCGCCGCTTTGGACCTTTGACGGAAGCGCAAATTGTGCATCTGCGACACCAGTCCTCTACGTCTTCTCGAGCGTGGAGCCAGTAGAATCTTTCCCGCAATTTCGCTAAGGTCTTGTTGACACCAAGGTGGCCTCCCGAGGATCCTTCATGCATTTCCTTAACCACATCGTGGATTCGGCTTTTGGGTAGTATAGTTTGCATCCTATAGGAGCTGCCATCCTCCGTTTCCCATTTCCGCTTGAATACGCCACCCTCCACCTGAAGGGAGTTCCATTGTGCCCAATAGCTTTTCAGGGTTGCGCCATGTGTTGAAACGTCCTTCCACTCAGGTCGCCCAGTCGTCTCCTTCCATACGAGCAATGGTCCGATGTCTTCATCGACTAACTGGGCATTTCGAATCTTCTCCGATGACCGACCTTCATCGAATTCGGCCGTTATCAGTCGCAGATCAACGGACGGTTCCTTTTCCTCAATCCGTCGGCAATGCTTGCAGTTAGCTGGACATGGACGGCGGGATAGGGCGTCAGCATTTCCATGAACTCCACCCTGATGAAGAAGTTGGGGCCTCACTAGGCCTGGTCGGATAGTCGTTGCGACAGTAGCTCGCAGAATTATTTGTACATGTAACAATATATATATATATATATATATATATATATATATATATATATATATATATATATATATATATATATATATATATATATATAATAGAACGTTCTCAATCTAACTTTTAATTCATTTGCATAATCTTCTTAATTATTAATTTTGTTTTTATCTTCAACTATTTTATTAGGAAGGCATGGAAGTTTTCCGAATATTAATTCATAAGGTGTATAATTTGTATCTGTAGTATTGTATGCCAAGGTATAATATGGTACCCATTTATCCCATTCGTAATCATCAGCGAAAGAACACATGTATTCATTAGAGTCTGGCGATGGTACGGAGTGGAAAATATGCTCTATTTTCATCAATTTGCATATTTCTGGCATAAACTTATTTTTAAACTCAGTCCCTAAATCCGTCTTTAATCTATTAAAATGTTCAAACTTTAAAATAAATTCCTTAACTATACCTAATGCTACAGTATGTGCTTCCTTATTTTCTATGGGGAATGCAACCATGAATTTTGTCAATTCGCATTGCAAAGTTAATATAGGGTTATCTATTTTACGCTTGGGAAAGTAAAGCTAAAGAAAACACATAAAATATTCAGAGGGAAACAAAATTTTTTATTTGTTATAAATATTGAACCTTGCCATTATACGTGAAACACAACATCATTCAAATGTCCTACACGGGACCTCTTACAGGCCTCAATCCTTTTGGGGTAATTTTCAATGACTTTTCGGCACATTCTCGGCCATAACTTCACGAATATTGGTTTTCAATTGCTCAAGATTTTCAACATTGTTCGCGTAAACACGATCTTTCGCATAGCCCCATAAAAAGAAATCCAAAGGTGTAAGGTCGCAGGCTCTTGCGGGCCAATTGACATCACTCAATCTCGAAACTACGCGTCCTGGAAATTTTCTTGCAAAAGTGCTCGATTAGCCTGTGTTGTGTGGCTTGTGGCTCCGTCCTTTTGGAACCACATGTTTTCCAGATCATAATCTTCAATTTCTCTCCAAAAATAATCGGTTAACATCCGTCCATAGCGTTCAGAATTGACTGTAATGGCTCTTCCTTGATCGTTTTCAAAACAATATGGGCCAATAACACCACCAGACCATAATGCACAACAAACGGTCACTTTTTTTGGATGCAAAGGCCTTTCTGCGATCACCTGAGGATTTTGAGAGCCCCATGTGCGGCGATTCTGTTTATTTACGTAACCGCTGAGCGAAAAATGAGCCTCATTACTAAGAAAATTTTATTCGAAAAATCGTTATCAATGGCTTGTTGTTCAATCACCCAATTCGCATACATTCTGCGTTGTGTATGGTCCTGAGGCTTAAGTTCTTGAGTGAGTTGGATTTTGTAAGGATGGAGATGCAAATCCAACTACAAAATCCGCCACAATGAGCCGCAAGACAAGCCCAAATGTTGAGCACGCCAAGGAATCGACAAATTCGGGTCTTCCTCCACACTTTGAGTAACGACAGCGATATTTTCAGCAAAACGAATGTTGCGAATATGCACAGGCCTTGCAATATCTCTTCAAATTTTCTCACTGTGTTCGAAATTGTTTGTGCGTAGGTCGATTATGTCAACCGTAATTGGCTCGTAAAGCCCTAAATGTTGATACAGCAGAATCACCATTTTTATAATAAAATTTAATGATTTTAACGCGTTCTTCGACTGTTAAACGATCCATACTTCTAAATGGCAAACCTTCAACTAAAAAAATACGCTTTGGACGACATTCAATTCTGACAGATGTCAAATGGCAGGGTTATACTTTCCTACCACGAAATGGATAACCCTGTATGTATCTGTAACCGTTTGAGATGCGAAGTGGACCTACAGTATCTACTTCAATTGTTTGAAAACTTGTAATTGGTGTGTCAGTTTTTACCATTTTTCAGTAGTGTGCCTAACTTGCTAACTTATGCGACAAGTTTTGCAATTGGTGACATAACATTTTACCATTTCCTTTCCAACAAAATCTTTGTTTTAATTTTAATAAAGCCTTTCGAACACCAAAATGTCCCCCATGTGGTCTATTGTGATAGTCTTCAATTAACCTCATTTGTTCATCTTCATTAGTTATTATTTTTGGGGCTTGTAAATTAATATTCTTAAGTTTGTACGCGCATTGTTTTGTTGCAACATGTTAAATTTCGTTCAAATTCATTTTTATCCATGGATTTAAATATTTCATCTTTTGATAATGAGAGTTGGCTTATGTTCTCATTCTTGGCGAATATCAAGAGCTTTTCTAATGTTGAAACGTATTCGAAATTAGGTTTATCGCTATTGCTCTCATTAGAATGAACGGTACCATTTGTATTACTGTTTAATAGCTTATCATTGGCAAAAACGTCTTTACTGCCCGATTAATCGCTATAAAATACTTCAATATATTTGTCAGTGCGTACTATTTTATCTTTTTTATTTGTGTTTCGCAACACAGTGAATTACAATTTTGGTATTCCCGCAATGTCAGACAAACTAGTGCACTCCCAACAATAGAGTTGATCAGGTTATATTTTTGTGCTGGTGCATTCGTTGTTGACTTTGTTATTATTTTTCCTATTGTTTGCCATGCCTCTAGTTATTACTAATAACTTCGTTTCACTTTTTCATCAATGTGCGGAGGTATCAGTGATTTCAGTATATCTGAATCTAGCTCGATTTTAGACAAAGCATCTGTATTGGTGTTCATGCTTCCTTTTTTAAAGACTATCGTAAAGTCATAGTCGGCCAAATCTACTTGTATTCTGGTTAACTTTGATGAAGGGAATTTCTCATTTTTAGGGTTTTGTACTAAAATACAAAACCCTATTGCAATCATGACCTGTGTCCGTCTGTCCGTCCGTCTGTATGTCACAGCACTTTTTCTCCGAAACTATAGAGGCTACAGCCATGAAACTTTGTGGAAAGGTCAGAAATGGTGACCTCTTGAAAGTTCAAGGGTGAAAAAATTTTTCAAAGGGGTTTAAGGGGGGTCTCCCCATATAGGGAGTTGACCCCTCAAAAAAAATTTTTCACCATTGGTAGTCGAGTAGGGTGTCATTGGAAAGGTCTCAATGAGATCTTTTCAAAACAGGTCTTAAAATTGCCTTTTGAGTACCGAGGGGGGCAGGGGAAGGGGAAATGTACGAACTTTTCGCGTACCCCCCCCTCGCGATTGGACACCTTCCATCCGAAAAATCTGAAAAAAATCATGAATGTAGGCCTTAATGAGTACAACAACAACAAATACATGAGAAGTCGAAATTCACTCAACTTTGTTAGTAATAGTATGATTTATCGATTTTATGTTTTCTCGAATAAAATCTAAATGGTAACCTTAAATTCAATAAAATTTAGCAAAAAGATGACTATTTATAAGATTGATCTTTTCTGAAAGTTTCATAAAGATCGAATAGTATTTAACGAAGTTATAGTGATTTGAATTTTCCCGTATTACTATGGAACAATGTGCCCTGTATTACTATGGAAACATATTGCTATGGAGCCATATGCGCTTTTTACCGACTTAGACACTACAGCTTTGCTAGGATTTGCATGAAAATTTCAGGAATGCTAGATATCATGAGGATGACTACATACAATTGAAACAAGTCGAAGAGGCAGGAGAGAGCTCCTAGCAAAAGGGCTTTGTAGCCATTCTAGGATTCGAAAAAATAGGCCATGAATCGATGCTTACAGTACAAAGGAGTTTCCCCTGAAAAAAATTTCATGAAAGGTAGCCGATATGAGTATCAAATGAAAGCTCTCTATGAGAGCTTTTCTAAACAGTTCTTAAACTGACAGTTTTTGCTTCAGTGGGGGCACAGAGAGGGGGGGAAATACATGAAAAATGTGTTTTCTCCCTCGCGAATGGACACCCGTGATCTAAAAAAATCTGAAAAAATTATCAAGCGAAATATTTATGGGTATAATTTTAACAAATACCTCAGAATTAAAAAATTCGTTCAACTTTGTTAATAATAGTATGATCCTCGAACATGACGTGTTTCTTAATTTTATTCGTTGCTGGTTACGACATTTTGTAAGTTGAGTACAAAACCCTTCTGACATGAGCATAGGTCTGTCTACCCAACTTGTTTTGATTGAATATATCGGCCCTCGAGAAGAAGATTTGATCAATCAGTCAGAGGTAATGTTAGTATGATATTCAGAGAGCCTAATGAAGTGCTACTTAGTATTCCTATCATCTCCAGACGTGCCTGCCTTTAGACCTTTCCAAATTGTTTCTGCATGTTACTTTGATTAATTCTATAAACCAGAATAGACCATACGAAAGCAAGAAGCAAATGGTATGGCCTCAGTTTCCTTCTAACAATCCCTTTCAAAAGTAGAAAGCAGCCATTGTTCCTTTTTTATCTTTCCCTAATATATCGTTTCCATTACAGTTACAGTTCCGGAATAATGTCCTAATACTTTACATGGCTTATTTATGTCAGGGGTTTGCTGGCAATGTCTGGCAGACCATAAGTCTTATACTAGTCAGCAACCCCGGTTCAGGTTTTGCTAGTTGATACTGGAATCCCTTGTAGGTGACCGTACTTTCAGCTTTTCTAAAGTATTTTTAGTAAGCTCTGAGAGCGTTTCAGGATATTTACTTGAGGCGAAGAATACTAAGTCATAAACGTAGGCCACTACCTCTACTCCTATCAATGTCATTACTTTCAAGATGCTGATGAGAGGTAGAACCTATTGTAATGAACCATTCGACGACGTGACGACCAATACCAATACACCTTGCTGCCATGTGGCTCGCCATCTCATGCTGGTCGTGACGTTTGCACATCCCACGTTAATTTTGTCGTGGGAAGTCCAAGTGAATTGACAACCATATGGTAGCAGAGTGTGGGAGTCTGCCCGCTTTGACACTACAAGTCGCGCTCGTGTTAATCGAAGCGAATCTTCTGAATTTGATTCCTAATCATTTTTTTGGAAGTGTTTCGCAGTCGGGAAGTGCAGCAAAGGTACCTTTCTTCAGTGTTTACTACGATTATCGCTTATTAACTTGCATTCCGTAGATATTTCGTCTTAAGCCTGAACCGGTTCCATGTAACGGACCAGAAACCTGTGTGTACCTATTTGCATTGTGGCGTATTTAATGGAACACCCCAGTGAATCAGACTGCGGTCATTAGCTGTTTTTCGTGTTTAGGAGCTGGTGTGAGTAAAATCACTAAAAAATTACAGATTAATAAGAAATTGTTCTTTTAGGTTTTATTAAACGTTAGCCAATAGTGGAGCTCATTTGGGGAGTAGTCCAAGTGCACCAGTCAACGGAGCTACAATAGGGAGCCGATAGTGCTTCGCGATTGGGGGTCGCGCATCAGGCACGTTCATCACGTGGCGCTTTGCCCACTGTTTTCGTATCGTGAGCTTTCTTATCACAAATGTCGCCCCATCTGTACCGGGGATTTCGAGGATTTCAAGCTCGAAATGAATGCATCAGGTAGTTCAATTAATCCGATTTATTTAACTTATTTGAATGGGACAGCATATTGTTTTAACGCTGATGTCTATATGAAAATTCGTTCGGAACATCGGATTGTTGGTAGCGTGATCGGCACATGCAATTCCCGCGGCCGGACGCCTGGTAGTTTTGGACTTCCTGCCGAGTTCAATTGCTATGAAACAAGATTACTTATCGAAAAAGGTTTTGCCATCTTTTTGTCTAAAGATTCACTTATTCAGGCACCAACTAAAAAAGAAAAAGAATCTTACAAAAATCTAGCTAGCAAACGAATAGAAGAGCAAATAACTTATCTTAAAGATGGAAAACTCGCTGATACTTTGAAAAATATTGATAAAATAATTACTGGCAAGCGAGAAAAACCGCTACGGTTTGGGGTCGACGCAAAAGACATAAATATAGGCGCCGATGAGGTCCTAGCTGAAGTACCTGAAAATTTCAAATTCGATAAACAAACTGCGTTGATCGATATTCCTTACCAACATCCTTTTCCACATGAAGGTTACGTTGTAAAGCTTCCAAACAACAATGAAAATTCATTGAAATATAGCTTGTTTCTCGATTTATGGGAGAAGGGAATTTACGTTACATCAGTTGAAGCATTTGGCGCAGATTTCATAGCTTATCCTGGTGATCCGTTAATATTCCATGCTTCACATATAGTGATTATATTAAACGACCCGACGAAAATCTCCCTAAGTAAGAACTCATTGCATATAAAATACCTAATAACAAACGGTGTTGCAGTTTTCGATTTTAGAATACATCCATTCATTCTTAATTATAAACAAAGGCTGGAGTGCATATAATGCAATGTTGCTTATTTTTCATTAATTTAATTTAATACAGAATTCGTCTTATAATATAAAGACAGTTTTTTTGTGTATATTTAGTTTTCATATGCGTTAAGGTGCCGTTATTATTGCTGCAATGGATTCTAAATTTTCAGTGTTAATATATTAAAGTAAATAAATTTAAATATGGGTAGCATGATAATATATCCATTAACTATTACTCGCTGTTAACAATGGTAACTAATAATAAGAAAAGAAATGACACTAATGGGTCATAACAAAATGTAATGGTGTGGCAAGTAGTAAAATTTAACGCAACATACTCCTTAGCATCAATTCATTGGTATCTTAAACGTAATTATTCTTTTTATCTCTAATTTTTATTGTTGTGTATTATTATCGGTGGTATTTTTAATCTAACATAGATCAAATTGGAATAAGTCACTAACTGTTTTAAATTTAACTATAAACGAACCATGAACAAAAAACAACGCGATATGCTGAATGATCATTTTTTTTAGCTAATTATGTATATTGATCGAAGAAGTTTAATATAAAGACATATAGAAGAATTTGTAGAAGATACCTGATTTCGAATTGCAAAGAGTAGGCAAGCAAAGAAATGAATAAAACTATGTATTGCTAAGCTTAACAACGACTTTCCTTTCCAGTGGTCCTTCGTTTCTTTCCAGCGGGAGGTAGAGTGCATGGTAAGTATGCCGTCGCGAGGGTAAGGTTTGAAAAAATCCGCTGAGGTCAGTTTCACGTCGAGCGCGGTACGCGGTACCTTTGTTGGTTTTTTTTTAGCATAGTTTTTTCGGATTCACGTTAACGTAGTATATTTTTCGGTACCGCGTCGGTAAAATTCGGGAACGCGAAATAGAAATTAGATTTGATTGGTACTTTGACTGGATGAATGAAGAAATACGGAGTAACGTAAAATAGGTTTCCTCTCCGTATGATTGTTTTTTCGACGCGTTTGAAACGGGCGTTTAAAGGTGGCTGAAAAATTGTAAATGAGCGTAATCCATTTTGGAGACCCGCGACCGAAATCCTCTCCGATCTAGCTGGCCGACAAGCAGCCACCGCGAAATGGGTTACGTTGCACGGATTGGTTGACCGGTTGGTACCATTCGTTAGCACGACTCAGACTTAACGTCTAGAACCGATGAGAGGTCGGTTCCTCGTTCGGACTTTAGACTTAAAAACATTACACTATAGCAATAGGAAGAGCACTTCTGCTTGTTTGAACCACTATCAAAATTACTGAATTTCGAAATTTTTTATCTTTTTCTTATCCAAGCTTTCATTGACTGTACGTTTCATTCACAATATACGTCAAAAGCAAAGCGAAATCAATTATACCTACGATTTTGTGTTATTAAATGAAAATTGCTGAGCGCTGTCGAAAATATTACAACTGGAAATCGTTAATTTATTACCAATTATTTATTTATTTCTTTCATTTCGATATTTTGATTCAAATACTTCTTGCGCTTTTGACTAAATACTTTTTCCAGCGTGAATAGATTGTGAATTTTCTTCTGTAATAAAAATTATTGTTCTACGCTTCTGCACGTTTACAGTGCACCATCAATAAGCAACCCAAAACTCTGTAAAGAACACAATGACATGCATTCTGGTCGGATAGGATTAGCATTATATGTTAGGCTATCTCCTTAAGCACCCTCAAGACGAACGAAAAATCTAAAGCGAAAACATTACATTTCAAAATTATAAGAGAAATCGGGATTGATAAACAATATCCGTACTTATAGATTAAAATTAGTATTTTTTTTATTGCACTAATCAAAGTCAACGTTAATCCAAATTAATTTTGTTTTAATGGTAAGCTGCAGTTGTTTTATGACTAAGACACGGCAGATTGTGTTTCTAAATGCCTTAAAATTTTTGCTTCCCCTACGATTCAATTCCTTCGGATGGTTCAGTATCCGGTGATTCCTTATTTATGTACATAATGAACGTGATTGTAACGGGTACCATTATTACTAGTGCAAATGTGGCTGCGTACGCAATTTGTCGCCATGTTGGCCGCCTTAAAAAAAAAGACAAAAATCATTATAATATACAATAGATAGTAAAATATTTGCATTAATAAACTGATATTTTAAATTAAAATTGATGATCATTATTATGGGACGCATCCATAAATAACAATCTATATTTTGAAAATGGGAAACATTAAAGTTAGTAGTATGCCTGGTGCAGTGGTTAGAGTTGGGGGAACTGAAGGACGGAGACCAGTGAGGAAACCGAGGAAACGCTGGCCTGACTCGATCGACGAAGACAGTTCATCATTGCTCGGATTTCAGAATTGGAGGACGTGGCCAATGGACCGAGACAGTTGGAGGTGCTTGTTGCGAGAAGCGAAGGCCCGAGAGGGGCTGTAGAGCTACGAAGAAGAAGAGTTATCAGAGTGCTCACTGCGTAAGCCAAGGGTCCCTGATTCGAATCTGGTTGGTGACAACGAGATTTGCTTTGAGTGATTTTTCGAATAGACTTTAAGCCCATTCAGTTATGATACGTACTGGTTCAAAATCAGAACGTATCGCAGCCGAGTTGACGGATCAATGGCTAAATCACCTTCTCGAGTGCTGATGCATTTGGTAGAGATAATGCAATATTCCAAGAGGCTGTAGTGCTAAAATAAACCCCAAAAGTTGATAATTTTGTGTGGTAATAGGCTTTTGCTCAGGAGAGGTTACGAAAAGCGTAGCCACAGGCTTTACCTATCATATCAATTCCAAGACCAAAAATCTTTGCGGCAATAACCGGGAGTTTTGGCGAAGGAAATTTCGGAAATTCAAATAGAAGAATTTAATTTTTTTACATTTTCTTTTAAATTTTTAGGATTACTACATTCTACATCGTTTCCGTAGTTGGCCTCAAAAAGCTGTTGGTTCCTGGGCGTATACATCACATCTTGTGTACAGGTTATTTATGCATGAAAGATTCATACGAGTATCCGAAAACGCTCGCAAATGATGCCCACATAGTTCGTGGTGATGGGAATCTACACAATCCTGAGCAAAAGGTGGTAATAGTTGAAAAGTTTCGGATCGGCTTACCACATGGTCATCAGGGTGTCTCATGGAGTGATGCGCAATCGTTAACCTTTTATTCTTGTTTTGAGGATACTGTCAATCGCAACATTTAAGTGGAATGTCAATTAAATATTTCCAAGAGAGACCGAATCTTCTTCAAAATTGAAATCAAACTAACGCAGCTGTGTCGAAGAGATGTCGGACAAGAAAGAGAGAACAATACTTTGCCCATAGCGAGCGATATTACAAATTTCAGCAGTGGTAAAGAGAGTGGAGGATGCTGTTTGTTTTTGAGCAATTGCGAATTTCACCTCTGTGACAATGGATAATAGCGTAAAAGCATACATCCGCTTATTCTTTTCACAACTTTGGCACATGTTGCGTCCCCTTGGGCCTCCTGATGTACCAAATCATTTTTTGAAATCAGATTCTAAGAGTTCTAATCAAGACCTTTCATTTTATACCTCCTTCGACTACCTTTGATTACGTTTGAGTATGTCTTTGTAAAAAAAAAATTTTTTCAAAGTCTTAACAAGAAAAAGAAACAAGTTGGGTAGACAGACCTATGCTCATGTCAGAAGGGTTTTGTACTCAACTTACAAAATGCAGTAATCAGCAACGAATAAAATCAAGAAACATGTCAAAGACGATGTAATTGGAGAAAATGTGAAATTCGAGGATCATACTATTATTAACAAAGTTGAACGAATTTTGACTTCTGAGGTATTTGTTATAGTTATACCCATAAACATCTCCTTTGATGTTTTTTTCAGATTTTTTAGATCACTGGTGTCCATTCGCGAGGGAGGAAACACATTTTTCATGTATTTCCCCCCCTGTGCTCCCACTGAAGCAAAAACTGTCAGTTTAAGAACTGTTTTGAAAAGCTCTCATAGAGAACTTTCAGTTGATACTCATATCGGCTACCTTTCATGAAATTTTTTTCAGGGGCCACTCCTCTGTACTGTAATCATCGATTCATGGCCTATTTTTTCGAATCCTAGAATGGTTACAAATCCCTTTTGCTAGGAGCTCTCCCCTGCCTCTTCGACTTGTTTCAATTGTATGTACTCATCTTCATGATACCTATCACTCCGAAATTTTCATGCAAATTCTAGTGTAGTAGTGTCTAAGTCGGTAAAAAGCGCATATGGCTCCATAGCCATATGTTTCCATAGTAATACAGGGCATATTGCTCCATAGTAATACACGAAAATTCAAATCGCTATAACTTCGGCAAATACTATTCGATCTTTATGAAACTTTCCGAAAAGATCAATCTTATAAATAGTCATCTCTTTGCTAAATTTTATTGAGCTTAAGGGTACCGTTTAGATTTTATTCAAGGAAACACAAAATCGATAAATCATACTATTACTAACAAAGTTGAGTGAATTTCGACTTCTCATGTATTTGTTGTTGTTGTACTCATGAAGGCCTACATTCATGATTTTTTTCAGATTTTTCGGATGGAAGATGTCCAATCGCGAGGGGGGGTACGCGAAAAGTTCGTACATTTCCCCTTCCACTGCCCCCTCGGTACTTATAAGACAATTTTAAGACTTGTTTTGAAAAGATCTCATTGAGACCTTTCCAATGACACCCTACTCGACTACCAATCGTGAAAATTTTTTTTTGAGGGGTCAACCCCTTATATGGGGAGACCCCCCTTAAACGCCTTTGAAAAATTTTTCCACCCTTGAACTTTCAAGAAGTCACCATTTCTGACCTTTCTACAAAGTTTCATGGCTGTAGCTTTTATAGTTTCGGAGAAAAAGTGCTGTGACATACAGACGGACGGACGGACGGACGGACGGACAGACGGACACAGGTCGTGATTGCAATAGGGTTTTGTATTTTAGTACAAAACCCTAAAAACTAAAAAGGGATAAGGCAACATACGAAAAATTGTACAAAAGAGTTCCACAATCCACACTGATCACTCCATTAGTTGTCTCAGAACGTCTGAAGATTCGTGGCTCTTTGACCAAACGCGCGCTGGTTGAACTCCTGGATAAAGGATTCCTAAGTTATTTACACGAGGGCAACCAAGGGTGACTTTTTTAGCATCGAAACGATCAACACAGTGAAATATAATAGGAAGAAATTAACAATAATCTGGTGTATGTCGATATAATTTATATATATATATATATATATATATATATATATATATATATATATATATATATATATATATATATATATATATATATATATATAGGCCTCGTGACCTCATTGCTCGAAAGTTTACTTTTGGATAAATCAGAAAGAAATTTGCCAAGAATATATAAAGCCAACGGGAAAAGCAAGAAGAAAAAACACGAAAAACCTTTGATAAAAATTGGTGAGAGTTTTTGAAAAATTTACATTTACAGACATCTAGGAAATGAATGCTTTTGATTTTTTTGTCAACAGACAGCGGATCAAACTGCTATTATTGAAGCGCCAAAGCAAGTAAAATGTGATAAAGATAAGTACGATTCGGTACCCCAGCAAATTAAAAAAGATACTCATGAAATATGTTTCACAGTCGAACCAGCACTCAAGAAGCTACTAAGTTAAAAAATTAGTACATGTACAATATTTAAAAATTTTTAAGTTTCGAATGACCATCTTAAAAACTTTGATGAAAATAATTTTTTTTTTTTTCACTTTTTGCAATAGTAATTATTTTCTCAGTTCACTTGCACTGGAAGATCAAATATGTATAATAAAATTATTGGATTATATTATAGCTTAAAAACTTCTAATGTAAACAATACTAACACCATTTTAATGCACTGATTTTTCCTCTTCCAATTTTACCATTTCACTTAAACGGTTAACTACTTGTCGAATTTTAATAATGAGCAATGCAAAATTGACTGAAAAACGGTATCAGTCTTTTTTCAATTTACACGATTACGACTTATTATCTTGCTAGAAATGATTAGAGAATATCTTTCTTATTGTTTATAGAACTTGTTAATTCATTCAGTGTAGTTTGATCATAAAGGTTGTAGATGTTTATGGTTTGAAAATAATATTTTGCAGATACTATACATTAATCTAAAGCTTATGAGTTGTTTTCTCTAAAATCAACGAAAACTTTTATGTAATTTGGTATTCCACGACATCGAAATGCTGTGTTATATTTATGATAAAATTTGATTTTGCAAATCTTTAATTATTTAACCAATCATAACTCACAACATAAATCGAAAAAGAAGGAAATTTAAATACTACTTATCTAGTCGATATATCGAGGCTAACTTTCTTATATTTATGGTTTGGGTTATATTAACTAAATAGAATAAACAAATCAATTGTAACAAATGAGAAGGGAAATTCACAAATCTATTCGAAGGATCATGATTATTTAAGTTAATTACAGTATGTTTAGTGGCTCAAAGCTCATTTGATGCAGTATATTTTTCAAAACTTTAGGCGCTATAGCTTCAATTGTGAGATAAGATATTTAAAAAATTTAAACTATAATTGATTAAATACAGCTTTTATTTTCAAATTAACAATTTCATCTATTTAAGAAATTCATTTTTAAATAACTAAACGGCAACGACAAAATTCAGGGCACATTTTGCCACAGCTTATTTGATGCATTACAAGTTTTACGACTGGAAGTTCTCCAGTGCAATACTAATATTTGGTAAAAAACGCATAAATTCTCAATTAAATTTAACTAGGATGACTATGCTGAGGGAGCTTTCAAATGAGGATAATTCCAAATGAGTCAGGATTCAAAAACTTCCTGATTTATGCTTAGGTCACTATTTTGGTAAAATCAAAATTCACGCCTCATTCCCTCTTCATTAGCACTTTGGAGTAGATTTCCCTTTAGAATATTAATATTTATGAGTTTTTCTATATCCTCTTCAATAAAAGCCAGCTTGCCAACACCGGCTGATACATACAGGGCAAAACCATTATGCTGCCACTATCCTGCCTAGCAGTCTCATGTAGATTTACTTTAATGAACTCTGTATTTGGCTTTCGTCATTCGTACGTCATTCCATCTGAGCTAAATATGTTGAATTTGGATTCGTCAGGAAGAATGACGGCATTTCAAAGACCTAAATCTTTTGAAATGTGCTCAGTTGTAAAGTTCAGTCATCTTTATCAATTATTGTTATTTAGCCCAGTCATATTAGGTAAAAAAAGGGGTCAACCTCGGAATGAAAGATAATAAGCTGCAAATTGGTATGAACCTTTGTTTTGTCATTCTAAATGTTGTCTCAAAAGTCACAATCGTTATCGTGTTCGCGTCTCGAGATATTCAAGGTCAAAGGTCACAAAAATCGGTTTTTCGCGAATATCTGGCTTCCTATCGGTTAAATGAGATTTGCATTTATTATAAAAGTTGTAGGCTATAAAATTCCCTACAACTTTTGTTTAAACTTTTTTTTCATACGACCAACCGTTTTGAAGGTAGAGCGCGAAGAGTGCACATCGTACAGTCATATACGGCCTAATGCAAGGTCAAGCGTGAGTTATGGTTATCAGTACGTTATAAAGTCAATTATTTACTTGGAAATTATAATTATTAAACAATGCCTATTATTTATGTACTAACTATTAATTATTTATATTTAATTAAAGTAAGTAACTTGATTTGCAACGGTACAATTTCAAACTAACGAATAATCTTGACTCATACAAAGTGGAGAGAGTGGCCTTGAATACTATAGAACATCTGTCCCGGCAATGAATAGAAAAGGGCATAGGGTAGGGACAAGTATTTCCAGGTATATAAGTATTGAGAAATTTACGCGTTTTAAAGAAAAGATATATAATGTCGTGTTAACTTAAAATAAAACTAAAATATATAATCCAGAATTAATAATATTTTATACTTAAATAGTTAAATATGAATAATTATATATATTATTTATGTACTAACTATTAATTATTTATATTTAATTAAAGTAAGTAACTTGATTATTTATATATAATTATTCATATTTAACTATTTAAGTATAAAATATTATTAATTCTGGATTATATATTTTAGTTTTATTTTAAGTTAACACGACATTATATATCTTTTCTTTAAAACGCGTAAATTTCTCAATACTTATATACCTGGAAATACTTGTCCCTACCCTATGCCCTTTTCTATTCATTGCCGGGACAGATGTTCTATAGTATTCAAGGCCACTCTCTCCACTTTGTATGAGTCAAGATTATTCGTTAGTTTGAAATTGTACCGTTGCAAATCAAGTTACTTACTTTAATTAAATATAAATAATTAATAGTTAGTACATAAATAATAGGCATTGTTTAATAATTATAATTTCCAAGTAAATAATTGACTTTATAACGTACTGATAACCATAACTCACGCTTGACCTTGCATTAGGCCGTATATGACTGTACGATGTGCACTCTTCGCGCTCTACCTTCAAAACGGTTGGTCGTATGAAAAAAAAAGTTTAAACAAAAGTTGTAGGGAATTTTATAGCCTACAACTTTTATAATAAATGCAAATCTCATTTAACCGATAGGAAGCCAGATATTCGCGAAAAACCGATTTTTGTGACCTTTGACCTTGAATATCTTGAGACGCGAACACGATAACAATTGTGACTTTTGAGACAACATTTAGAATGACAAAACAAAGGTTCATACCAATTTGCAGCTTATTATCTTTCATTCCGAGGTGAAAGCCCTAATATGACTGGGCTAATTTATGAATGGCGTCTTTTGGAGAACTCGGCCATTAAAATTATGGTTTCTTAGCACACGGCGAATGGTTACAGCATAGAATTTTCAGTAAATATTTCACCTATCAATTTAGGATCCGATAACTTAGAGTTTCGCTTTATTTCACTGGTCAACAAAATTTTGTAACAAGAAAGGTGCTTGCTAATTTTGAATTACCTACCTACCCACATTTTATTATCATATTTATTTTGATTCCATCAGGTCTAGTTTTCGTGTTACAGCTACTACCAATGCCTGCTTACTCAGGCCCGAAAGGAAAGCAATTAACGTGCACGACGTCACAGTGGGAGCTGTCAAAAACTGTTCAATTGGTCTAAAAGAACAGGTCAATAGGTCTAAAATCTTGGTACGCATTGTGACGTCATGCTTCCGCTTTCTGGCCTGTGTGAGAGGGCATTGCTACTACCCACAAAATTAAAAATTAACCGGTCATTTTCGCATTCAGAGAATTTGTTTATTTGAAGAGCGTAGTGTTTTGTTCTGTTATTAGAATTAAGTGATTCTTAAATAATGTCAAGAAAGAGTCAAAATGATCCTGACAAGTTTTGTTACATTTGTGGTGACATTACTTTCAAAACTCAGCGATGGAATTTGACACTATTAGTAACTAAGTTATATGAACAGTATTTGGGCTTTGTCATCGGTCAACAAGACAAAGCGTGGGTTCCACACATCTCTTGTGTTACATGTGTGGGTCTTCTCACTGGATGGGCGAAAAGATCTCGATCTACGCCTTTTGCAATCCCTATGATTCAGATGGAACCAACAAACCACTCATTAGATTGTTGTTTTTATCTTACTGATGCAAAAGATATTACAATTAAAACAAAAAGTAAAACTTAGTATCCTGAGCTGCCATCAGCTAAAAGACCGATCCCTCATAGTGTAGATCTACCGGTACCAGAACCACCTCAAACTAGCGATCTGGCTGTTACGCCAGAAATCGAAAAAGAGACATTCGATCCTGACTTTCAAGAAGCTTCCTCATCCTTATCTAATAAGCCACATCTTCTATCATAAGGACATCTCAGTGATTTGGTACCTAACTTAAATTTGTCCAAACAACAGGCAGAACTTTTGGGCACTCGATTAAAGGGATGGAATTTATTACAACCTAACACAAAAGTATGTTACTTCAGCTTATATTTTGTAATAATGTCTATGGCGTAATGACTCTCTTGGATAAAGAATATAAAGCAGAAGAGTGGCGTTTATTTATTGATGACTCAAAATTAAGTTTAAAGGCTGTTCTTTTACATTTCGGCAATAAACTTCCCTCTATACCATTAGGTGAGGCTTCTAACATGTAAGAGTCTTATGAAAATATTAAATTTATCTTGGAAAAAATTCAGTATAACGAACACAACTGGAAAATTTGTGGAGATTTGAAGGTGATTGCCTTAATTTTAGGATTACAACTGGGGCATACAAATTCCTGTTGTTTTATTTGTGAGTGGGATAGCAGAGACCAAAAAAATCATTATGTTAAGCAAAACTGGCCCAAAAGGCAATCTCTTACTCCAGGACAAAAAAATATTAAAAACTCTTCATTGGTGCAGCCTGAGAATGTATTTTTACCACCTTTACACGTACAGCTTGGGCTTATGAAGAACTTCGTGAAAGCTATGGACAGTAGTGGTGACGGCTTTTTATATTTGAAACAAAAATTACCTGAGCTGAGTGAAGCAAAAATTAAAGAGGGCATATTTGTTGGCCCTCAAATCGGGCAATTGATGAAAGATGATATATTTAAAGAAAAGCTTAGTAATTTAGAAAAACCAGCTGGGGAATCTTTCATGAAAGTAACATCCAATTTTTTACAAAATCACCGATCAAGTGACTATAAATGTATTATCGCGGAGCTTTTATCTACTTATAAGGCTTTGGGCTGTAACATGTCGTTGAAAATACATTTTCTTCATTCACGTGTAGACTTCTTTCCTGGAAATTTGGGCGCCGTCACCGATGAACACGGTGAAAGATTCCATCAAGATATTTCTACCATAGAAAAACGATATCAGGACAAGTGGAGCCCACGTATGTTAGCGGATTAGTGTTGGACATTAAAACGAGACGTTCTTGAAGCAAAATACAGACGAAAATCATGAAAGTAAATTCATATTAATGTTGCAATAAATCGAAATAACTTCTTTTTGTTGATAAAAATTCAAAATTTCTAAAATGTTATAAAATGGTATTACAAAAAACTATTCGTATTTAAAGCATTTAGTAGTCTGTGTGGTCTAGTGCTTTGAGCAAGAGGCGAATAAGCCGAAGGTCCCAGGTCAAATCTCGTTGGCGAATCACATGATTTAGTTCAGGGGATTTTTCGAACAGACTACGAGTGTTCACTCAGTGGTGATATGTACTGATTTAATCAGATCATATAATAGCTGAGCAGACGCATGGGAGCATGGTACTGACCAAACCAACTTCCGAAAAAATTAATACGGTCATGAAAATGAGATACTCTAACTATCTCTAAGCGAAGGCCCGAGAGGGGCTGTAGTGCTAAAAAAAAAATTAAAGCATTTTAATTTTATTTCTAGTATCCTTATCCTTGTCCTAAACATAACTAGACAAAAGTTTTCATGGTGCATGTAAAAGTTGTTTTTTCGTTGACTAGTGTTTCAAACGACTCATTCAAGATTTTGCTTGATGCATTTTTGTTGTTGTTTTTCAATTTTTTTTCGTTGAAAAACCTTTGAATGAAAGCTTAATTAACAACTCCGCTTATTATGCGTTGAGATTCACCATTTATAAAATGATGAACGATGCGTCTAATAAGATGGGAGCCAGTTGGTTGTTGAGGGTCTCCGTGAAATGATTCGCCACAGACGCCGTTTGGAGCCTTTCGATGTCAAATTTTCGTAGCGGGCTGGTCTTCGCTGAATATGCCTTTGACATACGACATCAATAGGTTAATTTGATCAAATAATGATCTGAGTTACAATTGGCTCCTCGATATGTACGGACGTCAAGTATGCTCGAGGCCCAAAGTTGTTGGATCAGAACATGATTGATCTGGTTTTGTATGTTGCCATCCGGTGATACCTAGGTCATTTTATGAATGCATCGATGTGGGAAGCAAGTCGAATGTATAACTAGATTTCTGCTACATGCAAAGTCAATCAGGCGCTGGCTATTGTCCTCGACAACCAGCTGGCTCCCATCTTATTCGACGCATCGTTAAATACGAGCAACGAGCTCTGGATGGAAGTGAAAGCGGCTATCAGGACCGTGGCTGAACAGACGATCGGATATCAAGCCCGGCGCAAGAGGAATGATTGGTTCGATGATGAGTGCCAGAATGCGTTAGATAAAAAGAATCAGGCATACAAAGAATATGTAGCTAGGAAAACCAGGACGAAGACAGAACACTATGAAAATCTCAGAAGAGCTGCGAATAAGATAATTAGGATTAAGAAAAGAAAATACTATGACGACCAATTTAAAGTATAGATGTAAGTTTAGCGCGCAACAACACAAGACAAGCATACAAAGTAGTGAAAGGCCTGAAACATGGTTATCAGCCAAAACCACGCTCTGTCGTGATGACATCGGCAATATCATCGCTGATGAAACCAAGATTAAGGAAAGATGGGCATCATATTTTAAGAACCTCCTTAACCCTTCGTACAGCTCCAGAACATTGGAGCCTTTAGATGTCTGCGGAGAGCTTCCATTGGCCCCACCAACTCTGGATGAAATTTGTTCCATCACCAAAGCCCGAAAGAATAATAAAGCGCCGGGCATTGATGAGATTTCAGTGGAGTTCATCAAATACGGGGACAGTAGTGTTTATCAAGCTATTCACAAAGCCATTCACTACATTTGGCAACAAGAACATATGCCGAAAGAGTGGAGCCAATCAATGATATTCCCTATGCACAAAAAGGTGACAAACTTCAGTGCGAAAATTATAGAGGCATATCACTACTTTGTACGGCGTATAAAATATTTTCTAAAATCATAGAAAATAAAATCGGATCATACGCCAACAGTATCAAGGTGGTTTTAGGGCAGGTAGATCAGCAACAGACCAATTGTTCACAGTCAAGCAGGTACTTGAAAAATGCTGGGAGTTCAACATAGACGTACACCAAATTTTCGTTGACTTCAAGCAAGCATACGACAGTATTGATCGTAACGCACTGTACCGAATAAAGCTTTGCATTGGTATCCCAGCCAAATTGGTCCGTCCTACCCAAATGACAATAACGTCGACAACCTCCCAAGTCCGCATCAATAACCAACTCACTGATGCCTTTGAAACAAATATCGGACTAAAGCAGGGAGATGGTCTGGCCCCGCTGCTATTCAATTTGGTTCTGGAGTACGTCATACGGAAGATACCTGTCGATACGCGAGGTACATCACTATACATATAAGTGGTAGCCTATGAGGATAACATCAAAATTCTGTCACGGTCATTAACAACTGCCAAAGAACTCTTCCTGAAACTCGACAGCGAAGCAAAACTAGTAGGGCTACAAATCAATAAAAATAAAACAAAGTTCATGACGCAGTCGAGAAAAAATACCTCAAATACACAAAATATCGGACTTGGGGAATACAGTATCGAGAATGGTGGCAAATGTGTGTAGTAAGGCGCTGAAATAACGAAAACGGGCAATGAAAGAGACAAAATACGCCGAAGAATACAGCTCGCAAATAAAATATTTTATTCAGTATTGACGATCTTGAAGACCAGCTGCATACACAGGAGAACAAGCCTCCAAGTATACAAATCTGTGATAACACCTGTGTTATGTTATGGGTGTGAAACATGGACCCTAACCCAAGCATCCGCAAATATTTTGAGTGACGGGTCCTGAGGCGAATAATCGGAGCGAAGCTTGATGGGGACGAATGGCGAATTCGATGCAACCATGGGCTGCATGAAATTTTCGACTAGCCGTAGGTCTAAAGGATTGTAAGACTGCGGGAGCTTCAATGGGCAATGAGAACTGAAGGCCGGAGGCCAGTGGGGAAACCGAGGAAACCCTGGTCTGACTGCGTCGACGAAGACAGTTCATCACGTCTCGGATTTCGGAGCTGGAAAAGCCGGTCAACAGACCGAGATAGTTGTAGGCGCTATTTGCAGGAAGTGAAGGCCCGAGAAGAAAATGATGAACTACTGATTCTCGTTGCTCAAATGTTGTGTTGCGTTCAACATCAACGTAAGTGTAACCAGCCCTCTAGGTAAAATTTATATTTGTGGTAGAAAGCCTACATGTGGCAAGCTTCTGTGAGCTGTCAGTCTACTTCAGTATTAATTTCACCGTTGAAATTTGCATCAAAATCGTACAAAACTTTGATTTTAGTTGATACTTCCACATTTCTTCATATACCACCACATAAGTTGGCGAGAAAAGTCAGCCTACATATGGTCATGTATATGGTAGTAGGGCTTTCAGGTGTATGGCTTGTTAAGCTGTAGAAAAACTTTGGCTGTGATCCATTGTAAATATGAGGCAATTCCTCCGCTCTTTAGCTAGCGCGTATACATTATTTTTTTTAAGAATAAAATTAGAAACAAACAACAATCAATATAGTGAAAAAATTGCGATATTGAACGTGCACTTTAGATGCTACGAGACAAAGAACTACCTGCTAAATGTGATTTCATCATATAAGATTATAACATAAATCTGAAAAGTTGATGTTTCTCATTTGAGGGAAAAATTCATGCAAACTATGTTTGTATGAGTTATTCATGCAAATGGAAAACATTTGGCCACATCTACAATATTATAAAAAAAACATTTCTTCACCCATTAGATATAATTTGTTTGAATTCATTTTAATATACAAAAAAAAATTATGGAAAGCCTAAACATCTTCACCATAAATATCCTAACTCGGTCGCCCGTCTTCAAAGAAACCAACACGATTGCTTGGAAAGCATTTTTCAATTTCCCAATTCAAATCAAACCCTACACCCAGATGTAGGTACATACTGTGCAAAAAATAATCTAAGACAAGAACCCCGATGTTGGCGTCAAACATGTAAGGTAGCCGTATGTGTTGTACCTTGTTTTACGAAGTACCATAATTAATGTTTTAAATTTTGTAATTTTCTTCATGAAAATGATTATTTGACCTTGTATTGTTTTTGTATTATTTTGTATAATGCATTCAACTTATTATTATCTTATCTCGCAGTTTCGTACGAGGTGACCGATATACTCCTCAGGAGCTGCCACATCAGTCACCTCGGGGCAGCTCGACTGTGGGGTTCCAGATGACCACGAACCCATATATATATATATATATATATATATATATATATATATATATATATATATATATATATATGTTGCAGCATGGCAGTGCTGCAAGCTCTATCGAGCAGTAATTTCCACATTTACGCAGTGGTGGCGAACTTATAAGAAAATTTTGTTTGAGGATTGCTGGTTGTCCTAAGTGAAAGAACTACATTGTTCTTTCACCCGAGCATTTTAGCTATCAACATAATAGCATTATTCGCTCGATGTACTTCAGCTGTAGTTGATAGCTAAAATGCTCGGGTGAAAGAACAATGTAGTTCTTTCACTTAGGACAACCAGCAATCCTCAAACAAAATTTTCTTATATTATCTTATCTTAATCAATAAAATATGTAATCTTTGTTAAACTAGAGTAAAATCTAAAAAAACATGCAGTGTTTGACTTTTTTTTATTAAAGTTACAATAGCAATGATCTACTCTGTTTGAGACGAGTAAACTCGTCATCATTGAAAAATAAATGAGCATGCAGAGAGCGTTTTGCATATCAAAATGAAACCCTTAAAGGATTAAGAATTCATTCAACAAGTGACATCAGTACGCGTAATGGAGTAACAATGGGTTTTCTTTTAAAGTGAGTATGCATTTTTTGTAGATGTGGTGAAAGTTTTCCTTGAGTTTATTCATTATTGGTGTCAACATACTCGTTTCATATGTTAAGTACAAAACCCTTCTGACATAAGCGTAGTTCTGTCTACCCAACTTGTTTTACTTAGGGTGGAAGAAAAAGTCAAAACTCAAACTCATTTTAAATCTAGTATCTTAAAAAATTTTTATTTGACAAATTAACTACAAATAGAGTATATTTACACTAATAAAATACTAAAATTTTAAGTCATATATTTTCATTAATCACAATCACAATATGTAGAAGTTATTAATTTCTCGATAAATTTGACGAAAGGGAAACGTTTTGTTATGTCCATTAATTTCCCTTTTAAATGTCGAGACCAGTTTAAAATTATTTATATTGCTAATTAGTAATAAGCAACGCTTCCAACTCTTCGATGATCATAAACAGCGTCTGTTCGAACAGGACTAAATATACTAATTGCTGTAAGAGCTGAAAACCCATTTTCTGGTGGAATCATGAAAAGCTCATGTCCTCTTTTCGCTAATTCATTCAATATAGTCTAAATATTGTTCAAATTAGAGGTATTTTGCAACTGATAAAGAATACCAACCTGATTGAATCCGGTTTCATATTGAACTCGCATTGGGGACAGTTGATGGTGAAGTCTCAAGCTTTGCACTGACTTGTCTAAAGATTCGCCAAGGAACAAATGTCGAATTATCGTCTGAAATTGCAAGGATGAAATGTGTATGTGTGAATGGAACGACAACTCTCTCCCAATACCTGTACAACTGATGTTGTGATTTTTGAACCGCCAGAACCACCAATCAATAAACGGGGATTGTTATTTTCATCCAGGACAATAGTTGGCACCATCGATGAAAGTGGCATCTTCTTTGGTCTGATGAAGTTCGAGGGCGAGGGATAAAGACCGTAGGAATTCGGTTTACCAGGAACAGAAAAGTCATCCATTTCGTCGTTCAATATTATTCCTGTTTGAACTGATCTGAGTTTATTTCCAAAGCTAAAAAATTTAATGTTTTAATGAATATAATATACAAACATATGTACTAAGTTAATAATTTTTTCTTGATATTTACACATTATTGATTGTGCTTGTAACAACAATGGCATCCCCATTTCGACACATAACAGCTATATTTGCTGTACCATGGTCTCGTGGTGCTGTAGTATTTGCCCCATAGTATGCATAATCACTGAATGTGATGTCATCGCGAACTTTTGTAAAAAGCTCATCAGCAAAAGACTGTTTTGACAAATTGGTAACTAACTGCAATTGAAAAAAATCGTGTTATTAGTTGCATCGGTAGTAATTCGGCTTGACATGAAAAGCTTTTGTTTTATAATTAAAGAGCTGCTGTATTGTATTGTGTTTTTGTAAGTTGTTTTTGTTCTTGTGGTTATTATGATTTTGGAATGTCAAAGTTGTAGTATCAACAGTCACTTGTTGTGCAGTGATTTACCTGAATGAAATTGTAAGACGTGATCAAAAGCGCTCGTCATGTATACTACGAAACCAGTTTAAAAGTAAAACAAGTGGAAGGAGCAGGAAAATGTTCCTGCCAGATGGGATTTGTAAACAAATTAGTAAATTAAACTGCTGAATGTATTAATTTGTTTGAGTTTCAGGTTTTGTTGTTAATTTTTGGTGAAGATTTTTTAATATTGCATCACTTCTGTAATAATGTTCAAAACTTGTACGGTGTGAACATGTCATAATGTTCACTATTGATAAATGTGAACACACTCTTATATTAAGTTGACATTTGTTTTAACAGCTGTATTTTCAGTCAGTTGAGCATCAACCTTCATTCTATAAAGAGCATATTAAAAATGCATCATGACCAATTACAAACATTATGTTCCATCTAATAATTTTCCTAATTATTATAACTTTAGCTTTGTGTTTCACACAATAAGCACACACAAATATACGAACACAATTCTGTAATTCTCAAGAGGTTATGGGCCCAGATCACGGCGGCAAATGAGTGCATCAAATTAAATTTAATGAAATTTGGAAAGTTCGGGAAGACGGCGGTCATGCTATTTTGTGAATTAGTGCTCAGCACAAAGTAACAATCGGTAGAGTCTAACAATTTTGTGTGAAGGGTTTGTGAGAGTACGCCAAATCCGGTCCAAAACCAAGAAAGTTTAGGAACAGAATCGCATCGGCTTTCATTCGAGGATGGTTATCACGACCTAGTGCATGTACGTGCACATTAACTACAACCGACATGATAAAAATTGAAATCAGACGAATTACGCAACAAGCGAACAGTATTGCGAAATTCCTAACGGTGATTTTCTGGACAAAACTTTCAACTTGCAAAGAAGGAAGTATATCGTTAAACCCTTCGGTGGTTTCTGATTAAATGTCTCGGTTTCATCTGTGAAGTTTGTGAAAATCGATTTCGGCAATTTCTAGAAAATACTGCGAAATATAATTTCGCAATCAATTATTCAATATTTTGGAGGACGCTCAAAAGCATCTATGAGATATCATCGAAATAAAATGTAGTATTTTTGCAACAGAAATACTATGGTTTCACAAAGGAGCCGGGATATGATATTGCAACGTTTTTATCGAAGTTGAGAGAAATCTTGCAGCAGCTGAAGGGTCGAAATGAACGTATTTCTGGCACAATGGTTATGACTAAGGTCTTAATAGCTTTGCCATTGGAATATAACCACTTTCACAGCTCATGGGAGCGAACAGCTGCAGAAAATTGAACAATGTCAAATCTGCGAGCATGACTGATGGCAGAAGAACTATGATTAAAGGTGCAAGATGACGTCGAAAGTATGGAAGCACTGGCAGCCAAATGGAGCTTTTTTAAGGAGGAAAATCATACAAAAAAAGGGTTATTTGTCAAACAAAAAGAACGACAATGAGGCGAAACTCAAAAACAAGTGCTAAATATGCATCGGAGAAGTCACTGGAAGCAAAATTCTCCTCAAAGAAAGAAATCGAACAAGTCAGCTGAGGATTCAACAAAGAAGGTGGCATATGAATTGGATGCCGGAAATCCATATGAATTTATTCTCTCCAACAAAGATCTTGGCGGGAGCCTTAAACTTCCTGAGGAGAAGTCAATGACATGCGGTGAAGTTATTCGTATGAATCGGCGATTCAATATATTTCTTGCTGATGAGAGACGATTATTCCAAGTATCGTTTTTTTATTTTCTAAAACACAAATTTAAAGTGATGTCAAAGGGCAAAGATGCAGTGATATGGATGCAGCAAGAAAGCGGTCACAAGGTGCGCATTTTTCGATTGAATAATGGAACCAAGTTTGTGAATGCCGAATTGAAGATGTTTTTCGATGGAAAGTGCATTCAATATAGTCGCGTGTTACGGTTCGCAGCCGATAAGTTAAATGTTCCGTGAAAGTGAAAAAGCACCGTCTTTTAAATTAAATTTACTAAGAATAGACAATAATTAATTTCACTATTTTACAAATCGCATTTTAATGTATTTTTCACTTGTCTATCAATTTATGTTTCAACCGTCGCAGTTTTTACTATCGCAGTTTTACTATTACTATATCCCCCATTCATTCAGCTTGACTTTATATAGGGTTTCTAGCCATTCAATCCATTTCTCGTATATTGGCGAATGTTCTGATGAGAACTTCCTGGGATATTCGAGATATTCTGAATACTCGTAGTGACCTCACTTGTTTACTTTAAGATATTGATCATGGATCTACTTGCTCAATTATAGTGCTTTCGAGTACATGCTTTTGACGTCATTCGTTTACTTTGCTTCTTTTCAATCAATACTAATCATAATGTTATTAACAGTTGCGACAACAAATGCAACAGCAGTTCGCAGCATTGTGTGGACATTTAATAATATTAACGAACAGTGCCGTACACGCTAGAATACGAGTACATTGGTTCGTTATCTTGTTCAGATAACCACACAACGGTAGAAGTTGCGGGCACAATGAACTCATTCCAAGCAAATGGGTTATAAGTTTTCGGCGGTGCATGTCTTGAATTAAACTGGAACAAGCACGGTGCTAGATAAATCACCGTATGAATTGTGGCATGGTAAGAAGGCAATAATTGACAATCTGTGAACTTTTGACGCCAAAGTGTTTGTGCATATTCCAAGAGAAAAATTTCAGAAGCTGGACCCAAAGGCAGTGAAATGTGCGTTCATCGAATATGATAACAATTCGAAAGGGTATCGTGCCTTGAATCCAGAGGCGAACAGCATTGAAATTGCTCGTGATGTGATGTTTCTACTGAAGGAATCAACTCCGGTGCTCGGCATGGAGAGCGCTTGAATGAAGCGGACAAAAAGTGAGTGACTTCAAATGAAGAACCATTAACTTCTTCTTAGTATCACATATTGTTGTTGTTGCGATTATAAAACTTCCAATCGGCTATAATTTTGTTATTCAAAGCTCGATTACTATGAAGTTTCCTGGATATAAGGCATGCACCAATTACAAGACAACCGCCAACGAAATTGGCAAATTTAAGGGTTGCCTTTAGATTTTACAAAAATAAATTTAAAATTCCCAAATCATATTATTACTAACAAAGTTGACAAAATTTTGACTTCGGAGGTATTTGTTGCCCTTTTACTCAAAGATCAACGTCCATAATTTTTTCTTTAGATTTTTTGGCTCAAAGGTTTCCAAATGCGACTTAAAGATTTTCCCTTAACACTGTTACCACTCTTTCGATACTCCACCCAGAAAATTCCTTTCACTTGATATCCATGTCGGCTGCCTCTGCTAAACATTTTTTTAAGGGATTCTCTTCCATGTGAGGGGCATGTACCGAAACTTTGGAAAGGCTATCACTTTTGATCTATGTACCAAGAAAAATGATATGACGCACAGATGGACAGACGAACAGATATGTGAAACCAATAGGGTTTGTAAAGATATTTTACAGAACCATTAAAAATGGGTTCCATAAACTGGTAGTTATTTGCTCTTTCCGAGGAATTATAATATATGTTCAGAAATTTGCTTCTTACCGCTTCAATTTCGGGTAAAAAATTGGTGTCACCTAAATGTGTTCGTTGCCCGTATGCATGTTTAAAGGATTCAACAATTCGCTGCCACAACGCACCAACATCGTTGGTAATATGTTTTTGTATCATATTCAAAATTAAATTCAATACCGGACCAGTGCCTGGCAAACCAATTGAATGTACAGTATACCGATCCATTTTTGTAGTCGAAGGAGCGTCCCATCGTACCCTGAAATTAAGCAAAGTGCAATAAAATGAGAAGGCTGCTAAAGGTGGCAGAATTGCATACCTGTATTGCCTTAAATCTTCCTCAGTTATAATACCACCAAAACTTCTGATATCCTCAATAAGCTTTTTTCCTATTTCTCCACCACCATAAATTGCATCTTCACCTTCTTTGGCTATAACTTTTAAAGTTTCAGCAAGTTTTAGTCTTTTAACTTTATCGCCTTGCCCATACACTTTTCCTGTCTGGGGATTTATGAAGATTTCCCGCATCGAGGGATTATTCAGCATTGTATTTTCATTTTCCTTAAGCTTTACGGCCAGATAAGGGCTGACTGGAATCCCTTCTTCGCATAATTTGATTGTAGGTTCAATCAAAGTAGCCCAATCTAAACGTCCATATTTACGGTGAAGCTCTACATACCCTTTTATTTCACCTGGAACTGCGACTGCAAGACCACCTGGAATAAATGAATCGATAATATAGGATGTGATTAGAGCGCCAATAGGAGTTTATAGATTTTTTTTTAACCTGAGACCGTTTTATTCACAAACATATCTTCAGTAGCTGCTAATGGTGCAACTTCTCTTGCTATTAGCGTTTCAGTTTTTCCTGTTGACTTTCTAAATATCACAGCAAAGAATCCACCAGCTAAACCCATACTTTGTGGGTTTGTGATTCCCTCACAGAATAAAGTTGCAATTGCAGCATCCGCAAAAGTTCCATCTTTCACCAGCATTGATCTTGTAGGAAGTTACAAGTTTTTATATTAACAAACAAAGAAGCAATTAATTATTTTAACTACACTTACTTTCCTATTTCTGCACATTCAAAGCCATTTGATACGACGGCTCCACGGAACTGAACAGCTTCTGAATCGGAGTCAAATATGAAGTATAATCCTACCGCTAAGGCAACTATCACAATAAGAATAACAGGTACAAATACCACAGGCCTCTTACAATTCGCACTAAAAGAAGAAGCAGAAATTTAATATAAGCTTAGGGCTATATTTGAAAATAAGGGAAAAAGTAAGGCATTTGAAATTATTATTATTACTACAGCGGTATCAAGAAAAAGCTCAAGTCTGGGATGGACACAGTAAAAATCTATTTTAACTGCGTAAAACTCCAGGGTGGAATTTTCAAACTGATTGACTTAAGAAAATTAACAAAAAAAAAAATTATCAAGGACCTATAACTCTATAAACCGCGAGTTCTCCGGCTGGGGTCTGCGGTCCCGGTATCTCGACGGAGGACGGGCGTGGGCGCCAGTTGCTTAAGGCCAGAAGGGCTCCAATTGAGCCACCGAGCGAGAAGCGTGGCTCGCCAGAATGTAACACCTACCACTGAACCTTGGGAAACAACAACCGTATGAAACCTCCGGCAAATGGAATCTTTGTATCCCCGTACTATTTACTTTCCCATTAAAAAGGATAACGAAATTCAGAAAACCAAAATTCAGCAAACGAAAATTCAGAAAGCGAAAACTCAGAAAATGAAAATGTTTTTCCCCAAAACACTTTCCTTGTGCTTTGTTTTCTTGGTGGAATATATCCCCCCGAGCCGAACTTCACGTTAGCTGAAATTCAAAAAAAATAAAGAAATGTGCAATTAAAGAAGGAGAATAGTTTATATCAAATAACAAAATATACATAAATATATATAAATAAATTGACTTGTCTGGTGCACTTATCTTGAGGGAGCCCCCTTGTTGATGCTCTTCGAATTCCCCTTCCAGCGACTCGATACAAGTTATCCTCCATGCATTTTTTTTTATCTCCGCCACGAAGCTTGTTTTTACCTTAATCCTGTTGGTTTATGGGGTTTGCTCCTGAATACATTTCGCTGATATGAAAATACAGTCGTTGCTTGAATAGGCTTCCCTGATATAAAAAATACACTCGCTGCTTGAAGAAAATACAGTCGTTGATTCCCTGGGAAAATTCGGAATACAAAAGAGAGAGATTTTCTTTGTTCCTCAGCTTATATAAGCTCGGATTCAACGGTCCTCTGATATTTGCCGAACAATCCTCGGTTCTCCGCTGTTCCACTTATACGTGAAATTCATCGAAGACGATAACCATGGCGAGTTTAGAATCATGGTGCTAGCTGGATTCTGGTCAAATTCAAGGTTTGTTCTGGCGCGAAGTTCACGATTCAATCCGAAACAGAAGAATATTCGCTGAGTCGCTGCTTGAAAGATGAATAATTCAGGATTGTAAACTCGATCAGATGATGCTGCTCCGTAAATTCATTCCAGCTTAATTCCTCATTCTGAACTACAGAGTAGTCGATATGATTTACGTGAGTACCTGCCATGAATAGGGCTAACCCCACGGTCAACATTAGACAGCGATTGATTTAAGTGCCAATCAACGCCCCCAAGTTTGGTACCAGTTTACATTGAGAGAACTCTCAACTTTCATACTGGTAGATCCGAGACCCAGCTATATTTGACGCTATAAGGTCAACGCCAACCTTTGTTTTTAACCATCAGCCACCACGATACTCTCTGAAGGGCCGCAGCAATGAGTTGATCTTGTTATCGAATAATCACAAAGCCACTTTGTTTTGGATCAATTTTCTATCCTAGTATTTTTACTAAGCGATTCGGGTACCCCGGGAATGCCAGTCCCTGTCGGCTTCACTGGAATCGGAGACAACAATCCAACAATAGCTAATTACCAGATTAGTTCTGCCCTGGGGGCCATTCTGAACTACAGCTAAGATATGGGCTAGTAGATCACTCATTCCAAAATATATTAGATAGTAGTTAATTATACATTAGTAGCACAATATTGGCTTAAGCTATCCAGCAACGAACTCATTTTTATTTGAAACTGTTTAGATTGCATCCTTTTTGATTGGCACTTTCTGTCACAGCGTCCCGGGGAAATTACGTTCTTGTGTGGAATTTGATGTATTATTGATCCATGAAAGACAGTAGCAATGTTTACTGCCTCACTAAGTTAAGATTACGGGCTTTGGTGGAAAGACCTTGCTTGTCAACACGTACGCGTGCTGGCATCTAGCTTTCAGTGGTATCATGGGGCACGTTCTTTCCGCCAGCCTAAAGTCTACACTACAAAATTATGTTTCACGCATACGATATTAAATATAACGTGGCCTGACGGAAACTGAAGAGAGGTCTTGTTTTCTCTTACCTAACCTACTGATGACACAAGCCGTCCTTCCGTTTTTAACGGGGAAACTAACTAAAACGAAAATTGGCAATAGGGTGGATTTGGTGCCTCTACGCACCCTTCCAAATGGATCGAAATCTAGATGGCTAGGCCCATCTTTAGGGGCCTATGATCCCTTGGCTTGAAAGCTTCTAAAGCCAACGAAGAGTTTTGGCAACCCTGTGAGGTCTACATTAAAGGATGTGTCCCCTCACGTTGCGGTTCTTTATCATTTTCAGGAGGAAAAAAGAAGGCCCAGTTTTAACTCTTTAATAATTTATTTTTAGTATTGGATCTTGGCCATATATTCACTTGGAAAATATTTATATGATATAAGAACAGGGAGAAATCAAAATAATGTAAATAACTACACAGGCATAGTGTAGTACACAGGCATAGTGTAGTTATTTATGAGCGAGAAGACAAAACCAATGTTTTCCATGGATAAGCTTCATCTGATCTCGATCAACGATCTTCTTGAATTTATTGTTAAGCAAAAGCCTGACATCATACTTCTCACTTAAACCCACCTCAACTCATGGCACTCCATGACATTCAAAGATTATGAATTCATAAGAAACGATAGGGTAAACGATAATGGAGAAAGTAGCATCGGGATATCGGTTAGAAGACCCTATTGCTTCCCAAATATTGAAAAAGTCCGTTATCAAAATTTCACTGCCAGGTGGGGATAATTCTTCGTTATCTCTGCTTTTACAACTGGTCGAAACGTTCGTAAGTTCAAGAAGGGCAATCCCTCGTTTGAAATACTAGATTTTAACGGGCTGCATAGTTATTATATCCTTGCCGGTGCCCTGAATGCCCAGCATACATCATGGCTGAACGCCACCAATAATCCAAAAGGTGTATTTCTGAAATCGTGGATAACAGAGAACCAAATTGAACACAGGTGCGATCTATATGGGTCGGAGCTCCCAACATACCCTAGGGCAAATTCATATTTTGACCTCTGCATTGCTAATGCAAGACTTGAATAGTCCTCAACTGAAACTGCAGGTGCTTCCTTACGATAGCGGCCATACGCAATCGTAATGGAAATCAATCATCAAGGGATAATTTCTTCCTCATTCCAGTATACCATGAAAATCATCCAGTATACCATGAAAATCATCGGTTGAATTTCATTGGGGAAAGTTTCAAAAAAATTTAATCTGGATTACCAGAAGCAATGTCCTCCTTCTGATTATGGTAACGCTTGCTTAATGGTTCCTAATGACAGGAATCTAACAAACGATGAAATAGATCTCTGTTTGTCGAAGTTAGAGAAGCTGACGTTGGGAACGTTTGAGAAAGCAGTTCCCAAGATTAAACATCGAAACAATATGGAAGGATATAAAACACCAACCATGGCAAGGTTAAAAAAATTGAAAGGCCTTCTTTTCACACACGTTAACAATATTTATCGACGATTTTTGGACTACAACCATCCCTCGTTGGCTTTGTTGAAATTAAACCTGAAGAATGTAAGGAAATTAATCCGTTCATACTTCAGGAGTGAGGCCAGCAATCAATGGGCAGAAAAATTGAGGGGTATTAGCCTGCAGGACTATTATATGAAGATGGAGAAACTTTTATTATTTTTTTATTTATTGGGAGCAAATGCACTAAAAATTATTTTTGATATTTCGTCATCAAAGTACTCATCAGATGCTAACTCTATCTTCGAAGGATTAGCATGATCTCAATTTAGATGCTAAGTAATGCTTATAGCTTTTTAATTTTTATTTAAGTCAATTACATTTAATTTTTGCATTTGCATTTATATTCGCCAGAACATAATGAGCCAACTGGTTCCATTTGTCAACTGATTCGAACATTATCATGACTATATTATCTGGGGTGAGCTGTCCCGTCTCCCTGTAAATGTCTTTTCATAGCCTGTCCCATTTTGTGCATACAAAAAATATGTGGCAAGCATTATCTTTCTCTCCTGGGCGAACAGACAATTGGGGGACCGTGACTTACGTATCTTGTATAGGTAAGACTGAAAACACCAAAAGCTGGGTCAATTTCACCATGCCTTCGATTTAGCCACGGTCTCACATCTGGGATGAGGCGCGCAGTCCACCTTCCCTTCGTGCAATTCACCCAATACTGCAGCCAGTCATTGAGTAAGCGCTGTCTCTCCTCGTTGACCACTATCTCCCTCGCGTTCTCGTTTCGACGCAAATAAATAGCGCAGCACTTTTACAAGGAAAGCAGCAGATATCACGCCTGTAATAACTCTCCCCACTGAATAAGAGACTGTGGAATACGAAGATACAATCCTTAGTTCTCCTCTTTTCTGTACCTGTGCCAAGCGTTTTCAGTATATCTCCGTACTGAGAGCGTCGCCCCATATTTCTGCTCCTTACAGTAGCACTGCGTCAATAGAACCCATCAAGAAGCGTCTTCTTGATGGGCTGGGTCCCCCTACGTTGGCCATAAGTTGACTTAGAGCCGATACTCCCGAACCAGCCTTCTCAGCTGTCGCCCTGGTTCGCTTAGCGAAACTCATCTTCGAGTCAATTATTAGCCCCAGCTATTTCACCGCTGGCTTCAATTCGATTAGTATGTCTCCAATACTGATCATCCTTACTCTAGGGACTCTCTTTTTGTCATTTAAGCTCCAATCTGGCACTCGGCGCATTAGTAGCCAGCGACCAGAGCAGCAACATCTTCTGCATAGCCGATCAAGTGCGACTCATCTGACATCTCCAGTCTCAGCAGCCCGTAGTAAGACACACACCATGGGTCTTGACCAATGATAGATCCTTGGGCAACACTCGATGTAACTTCCACCCTTTGTTGGCCCTGTGTAGTGTCGTAAAACAGGCTTGGGTTCTTCAGGTAGTCCCCCAAAAGCCGCATTAGATATTCTGGCACTTGAAAAGGGTTTTTCAGTGTATCCAGAATATCCACCTATCTAGGCGAGTTGAAGGTATTCCTAACGTCGAGTGTCACCAATAGGACGATCCGTCGCTTTGTGTGGCTATATGTCTCTGCCTTTTGGACCGCGTTCACCACCCCTACAATCACAGTGGTGGAACATCTTGCTCTAAAGCCGTACTGCCGAGGAGATAGGTCCTCAGCAGCACGAATCTGCTGCCTTAAGGGTGCACATAATTTACGCTGAATATTCCACTGTGTACTATTCGTGTGCTGTCATTTAAAATTAGAAGGTCGTTATTAAGGTAATCGAAAAAGGGTTACACGCATTTACTCGTATATCAAATTAGCACTGCTGGCTGTGCAGCGATCACCAAACACCATGGGCTCGTTCCTATGTTCGAGGCGCTGGCAAGTTTCGGCAAAGTACATAAAGGATGGAGTTCTGTGTTTAGTTGTGCTCTCTCGTGTTGATGGTGGAATTGGCGAAATTTCTGAGTGAGCGCCCCGCTTGTGGCTGTTTAATTGCAAAATCTGAGTTTCCATTGCTCGGGCGATGAGACCTTTTTTTAGTTGGACACATCTGTGCTTCCCTGTCTATAATTTAGATCGCAGGAATTGTGTAGTAATCGAGCAGTCACCTAAGCAAACGGCTCGAAAAACACCATAATACTGATCCAAATGTCAATTGTAAATTAAAAAAAAAAATTAGTTAAATTTGCAATTGAAATCTGGACACGGCAACCGCCTTCACAACGGAGATTATCCATGAATTGCACTTCTGCAATGCAATTGAAAGTGGATGGAACGTTCGGCAACTGCGTTGTGAGGAGTCCCCCAAGATGAAGACGAATAACAGGGGAGTCTTTGTGTTATCGCGAGACGTGGCAGACGTCGCAAATTGTCTGTGTGGAGATTACATTTTGATTTGTACATGGAAAAGTGTCGGATAGGTGCTGTAAACGTGAGGAAAGAAGTTGCTGATACCGTGTGGTTACGCGTGCAAAAAGTGTATTGCAATTCGAACTAGCCCAAGCCTATCGACGAATCGCGACCGAAATCGTATGAGTGCAATTGATTCTGGCTGTGCAATCTTCTCCCTTTATCTGTTGTGTGCGATTACATGCCGTCGTCGGTAATCAAAACGGAAAGTTTCGCGTAAATATTGTGAAAAATGAAAACGATTTCTTGATGTCTCAATTGATAATGACCATAACCCGCAGCAAATATGCGCGACAATAGTCCCAAACATTGTAATCCTTAACAAATTACTGGAAATCAGTACAATTAAGTTGATACAATCTCAATTGGATAGTCACACACGTGAACTCAAAAGGATTTTCTGAGTGGAACATTGGACAAGATTCCGTGAGAACTTAACTGATTATTGCGAGAAAATGAGAAGTCGGCCGAGTCATCAACCACTGCCGAAAATAATTTACAGACATCATCTAATAATTCAAACTGAGCGAGACACGACGAAAAAATTAAACATAGAGAGCAATTATAAAATAATTACATTAATGAAAAAATGATGATATAAAGATATATACAAGAAAAGGGAAGAGTTGCTTTGCAAAAGTGGCGGGGCGACTCAATTCAGTTTCGCATGCGGTACAAGATACGAGTGAAAGGTTCGAAACAACCATAAATCGCTGAATCGAGCCAAAAGGAAGAGTTTTCCAGTAGTAGTTCGAGTTGTAGCCAAGTGAAAAAGAAAAATTTGAAATTGATGATTTTGCAGTGAAAATTCAGAGTTCTCTTTCCGCGTTCGTCGTGCTGTTTCTGCGAAGTATTGGCAATTGCGAAAAACTTGATGGTGCATTGCTGCTGAAATCTGTGCGCTGGAAAAACAGAAAGAAGTGGGAATCTGGATGAAATTTGTGGAAAGGTGTGAAAAGATTTCTGGTATGCCGCTGAGCGTGAGTGTATAGCCTAGTGGCTCAGTGGAGTACAGGGAAAACCTGACCAAGTACTATCGCCAGCGCTAGTGCCAGTGGAAGGCTGTGTACAGGTAACTTGAATGACCTTGGCGCCCGAGAAATAATCGGATAAATGGGATTGAGAAGTTGATATACCATCTGAATTAATGGGATACTGTCCATTTTACGAATCAACTTTGGATACGTTGGGCTCGCGAGAGATAAATGGCTAAAGGGAAACGAGACGATGTTTCTAGATCGTGAAACTTTGTTTATAACTGCAATTGAAGATCGTCAGGATAAGGAGGAGAAAACTTAATTGGTGGAGCGATGTTCTTCGTGTTTTTATATAGATGCTTGTCTCGGTCTTATCTTTTCAAAGAAATTGAATAGTATTCAGTGCAAAAGTGTATTTGGAATTTTTCTCTCTACCCCCTTTTGTCAATATAGTGTAATTAATTTGTGCAGCCTTCGTAACGTCCTTAAAAACAAAATTTGTTTTAGGGTTTCATTGGAATTCACCCACATCATCAGCGGGCGCCCGGCGAGAAAGTAGGGTAGGTGCATTTTATTCATTTTATTTTTGCATATTGTAAATTATAATTAAATACTCTTTTGACATGTCATTAATTAGAAATTTTTTTCTTTGCTTACCCATTATTCCGTATAATTTTACTTCTTTTCTTTTGCACATCATTAATTAAACATTTTGTTCTTTGCTTACACGTTATAAGATAATTTTAGTTCTTTTCTGCCACACATTATTAAGTACAACTTTAGTTCCCCTCGTTTTTTTAGGGTTTTTGTTCCACAGAAAATCATTGACATTCAAATCCTTTACATTACACTAGATTTGAATTGAGGGTTTTACCTTTTTTCATTTATTTTTGTCATAACTCGATCCAACAAGACGTGAATCATATCTACTGAAATTGATAATCAAACTTTTTTTTTTTTTTTAAATTTTGGAATGTTGACTGTTAAATTCTGATCACAGTAATTGTTTAAAGGATAAACTAATCTAGGAAGTTCTGCATTTGCTTAAAATCATAGCTTCGGCTTGAAAGGAACATTTTTTTGCTGTATGTGATGTAGAAAAGAAATGTCTAAATGAAAAGGTCTAAACAATAACTTTAAAAAAATATTGCCGCATAAAATATTTAGATTTTCGTTTCTGAAAATTTCACCGTAGCTAATTTAAATTTTCTCTAAATATTTCCAATGAGCGCAACTCTTGGGAACCTAAACCTTTGTGGACGTTACTTATGAAATGTATGTGTACCTGAGCATACCTAGATTGTCATATATCCAACCTTATCTTATTTCAATTCCCTGAATCAAATATATTTATGATACTTTTAACATATGAACATAGATTTGATTTGAATGTCAATGATTTCATATTTCGAGGAGTTTTCCATTGACGATTAATTCATATCTTATACATTCCTACCTAATTTTATACAAACTGATTTTTGTAAAAAAACTATATCTATAACTAACATACAAGGCACTTTGTAGGAAACTATTGAGTTGCTTATTTGGGGTAGCACTACTATGTAACTTACACCTATTTATACAAAATGCACCGTATTTGATACAAAACATTAAATTCATGGAAACTATATAAGAAAGTAGAAATGAGGTAAGACGTTGATCACCTTAAATACGATTTTTTTTTTTTTCAAGTTAATATTACTTTAAATGAATAAAACATTATTGTATCGTTTCTAGACCCAAAATGTGTCTTTTAACAAATTGTGACTGATCAGTAACAATATTTCTAAAATTCTTTGCAAGAAAAAAAAATTTAATCAATAACCTGAAATATATGATGGCTTCTTTAAACATATGAATGGTAAATGTGGTCTGTGTTCTCTAGCATTAAGAGTTTGTTGTGGGAGTGTGCAAGTTTTCTGATCATCTACTTTAAAGAGTTAAAAATACAAAAATACTTGTTCGGTATTAGTTTTACAGTTGAAAAATAAAATGCAAAATATATCGCTGAGTTCTGTCGGTACTTCTCTGTTATCGTGTCACCGTTCACGTAAAATTATTAGCTTATCCATCAAAATCTAAACTCTATATATCCTTTCGTTGCAATAGTTTCCTTTACTAGTAGTTATAAGATAAAATATACTTGGTATTTTATGTATATGTGATATATTTTTTTTTTTTTTTTTTAAGGAATGTTTTATTGTCTTTTCGAAGATGTATTCTGAATGTTTTCTTGCCTTGATTGAATAATCAAATACATCAAATAATTTTAATAAAAGGACAAAAAAAAAATAACCTTTACAAAAAAAAGCAGCACTTAAAACTAATAGTTATTGTATGTAAACATTTTATGAAAGTTTCTTACAAAACAAGTGGAAGTAAAGTGAGTTTCCAAGTATAACTTATGTCCGTAGACAATTTAATATCAATTTTAAAGATTTTTTAAAACTAATAATATCACGGATAAATTTGTAGAATGTCTGTTTGATAGGAAGGGTGGGAGGCTAATATTCATAAAATCTGACATTTTTCTCTGTGGAAGATCTTGTTTAAATTAAACAGACAGAATGAAGAACAGAAACGTGACATTGTAAATATGAGAAAAGAAAAGTGGTTGCTGAATATTTCTCATTAATAGAAAACGAGTACCATTTTATTTCATAATATCACGTTCTTTGGTGCAGTAGAGTCATTTTACTTGCAGAAATAATTTATGATTAAATGACGCCTTTTAAAAGGAAATAGGATAGAGAAATCCACAGCATGGAACATTGCCTCACACATATTATGCATGTGATTATTATATACACATGTGTCATAGGGAACTTCATTAACATTAACCTGAAGGTTGACTACTTCTTAAAAACAGCTTTGACCACACCGGGGGGATTGTCATTTTATTCGTTGCACAATGTTCATTTGAAGATTATTACGGTGTAATGATACTTAGCTGGGCAATTAGGATCTTCCACAGCCTCCTACAACGGTAGATTAGGTGCATTGGCTTCCATTTGTAATGATTTTCCCAGCGATTCCCCACTTTGAGGTTGTGTCAGCATTCCAATTTATGGAGCGATTCTCTGCAAGCAAACATGGTAATGCATTCGTCAATGCAAGCCGAACGAAAAAAATTACCTCTTAATTAAGTTTACTCCCATGTAGTACCGCGCCAACATGCTGCTATCGCCCCCCTTTCTTCTTACTGGCTTTATTTCAACTACACTACAACTAAAATCACAATTCAAAATTTTTCTAAGATTTCTAATACTAAACAACAGGGATTAGTTGATGAGAATCTTATTTGAAAAATTTCACTACCGTCACTCAAGATCCCGAAGACACTTTTTCTTTTTACCCCATGTGGCTGTCAAATTTTTCCGGTTGTCACATCGGACAAAACAGAGGTGTGTGGAATGGCACGCCACATGGCGGCAATGTGCCTCTCCATTTGTCGCCAGTGGCATAGTTTTTCGATGGCCACGGTGGAGGGGCATTTCCAGATGGATATGTCTCGAAATGTGTCGGGGTTTGGATTAATTTTATAGTTCGAATATTTATATCCACAGATCTAAATATTTGGACAGAAAAGAAATATTTTCTGCGCAACGATATCCGCACGACAGATGAAGTCCGCTGGCACTTCGAGGACATACCCATCTGGCCGGTTGCAAGGGTTCGGGATCGGAATCACTTCGATTCCCGGGCGTAGGCGTCACATTACATTTTGTAAAATAATTTTACAAAACCCTACTAGTTTCGCGACCTGTCCGTCCATCCGTCCATCCGTCCGTCCGTCCGCGTCTCACACCACTTTATCTCGCAAACTACTCAAGCTAGAAACATCAAATCTTGTATGCAGGTGTAAAGTGATGCTCTCTTCAAAGTTCAACTACAAAAAATTTTATAAGATATTTAAGGGGGGTCTCCCCATATAGGGGAGTGGCGCCCGAAAAAAAAAAATTCATCAAAGGCAGCCGATATGGGTATCAAATGATAGGTCTTGATAAGAACTTTTTAAAACAGGTCTTAGTTTGACACTTTTTGCTTCAAGGGACGCGCAGGGAAGGGAAATACACGAATAATTTGTGCCCCCCTCACGATTGGACACCTGTGATCCGAAAAATTTGAAAAAAATTATGGTGGTAGGTGTTTATGAGTACAACAACAACAAATACCTTAGAAGTCGAAATTCGCTTGGTTTTGTTAATAATAGTATGATATTCGAATTTCACGTTTTCCCTAATAAAATCTCATCGGTACCCTTAAACTGAACGAAATTCGACATTTATGTAGTCCTACTAAGGGTCCTTAAACTATGTAAGTTTGATGATAATCGAAAGACATACACGAAAGTTATAGCCGTTTGAAATTTCTCCAATTAAAACAACAATAACACACGATTTTGATATTTTATGGACTTTCCATTCAATCAGTCACTGCAGTTTTGACTTGATCTTCTTGAAATTTTCCAATAAGGTCAATAACATTATAGTTTTTGAAAATTCATGATTTGAGTGATTTTTGTCAGTTTGCAACAAAATGGCGACCGTTGAAACTAGAAAAACAATGGATGTTACTTTGAACGTGCACATCTCTTTGACATATTTGTTGACGTTATTCATTGCTGGTGACTGCATTCCTGAGAAGTTGGGTACGAAACCCTTCTGACAAGAGCGTAGGTCTGTTTACCCAGCTTGTTTGCACTTTTATGGTTTATTATAAAATGTGATTCATAACAAGTGTACACATGTAAATGGGCCTTAATTCTTATTTTTCACCATTTTTAGATCATTGACAGATTATGAAAGTTTGGTCGTTTACAATTTTAACCATGGCGTCATACAAAACAGCCAAACGTTTAATTATTGTTAAAACTTTTTACCAAAATAATGAATCGCCAGTTTGGAAGTTTGGAAATCGAATAATTTCACGAAATGGACCCATAAATTGGCCGGCGAGATCGTGTGATTTGACTCCTTGTGACTTCTTCCTTTGGGAATTTCTGAAGCGTCGTGTTTACGCTGATGCTCTCCAGACTACTGAAGCATTAAAAAACAATATTCGAGCCAACATACGCCTAATAACGCCGGAAATGTGCGAAAATGTCATCGAAAATTACAATGTCTGTAAAGCAGCACAAGGTGAACATATGCCCAAAGTAATGTTTCATATTTAATTGTAAGGGACCAAATTTTTATTATAAATAAACACCCTTTCGAATGTTTAACAATAAGAACAAAAAAAAAAAAAATGAATTATTAAACTATATACCCGGTCTTTCCACTTCACTTGAAATCCTGACCGGGTATGGGACCCGTAGCGATGGCAGGCCACTCCACTAAAATGAGCTAGCCATTGGGCGAGCTCTCCCCTTTTATTGTGTTATAGGGGCTCTTGCTCGGGTAGAGTGGCCTTCCGCTCACGTACCCTTTTATGGTATAGTGTTATGTGATTCCATTGCATAATACTATAACATAAATTGGCCACGTATTCCTCATTTGATGGAAAAATTCATGCAAATTATGTTTGTATGAGTTTTTCACTCAAATGAGAAATACAAGTATATGGCCACGTCTACATTTGGATCTTGATCCAGTTAGGAGGGTGAGAGGGGATACCGCTTCCACCTGGATGCCCCACTCTTATATGTGGGCCATAAGCATCGTCGGTAACGACGAAGCCTCTTAAGTCCGTCCGTTATCTCCAGGCCCAATTTTTTCTTTGAACAAGCAATTTCAACACTTAGTAGGTTGCCTCGGCCTCGACACCAGGCGATCGGAATTCGACATTTTTAATTCGTGGTTTTTTTGTAGTGGGTCCTTGTGCTGGGGAAAAGAACCCGCCCCAAGACACCGCAATGCTAGCCTGCCAGGGCATTCACACGTCCTCAGACAAGGCCAATCTCGGCGGATCTTACCATCCTCTTTCGCTGCAGTCCTGCCGGGACAATTTAACTACTTGTTTCACTACAATTAAAAATATTGTCTAGCACTTCGCAGGTATGTGGCAACCGCTTTTACCCATAGGTTCGAATGAGAAATCCAGGAAATTCATCAAAAATACAGAGCTGAGCGTCAGCTAATGCTTTGTGAAATTTCTAATTGGCAAAGAGGCTAATGTGCGTTTCGACGTAATTCTACCTAGACTAGCTATATAACTTTTTATAATTTTTGCTAATATTTAGAAATAAGTAAAAGGGAAGCTCAACTGGATGCCGAAATTCAAATTGGATTTAATATTATACAAGAATGTATTTTGCTAAATGACACCAGATTTTAGAAGACAAAAAAATGATTCCGTGCTACGAATATAAAACCACCGCTAACCAATATTTTATTACTTTTGTATCTTTGTAGTTTCATAATTTTATCTGTTTGAATATAATAGATTTTATATAAAAATTGTTGACACAAGCATAAATTGATCACTCAGTCAATTTTAACAGTTTCGAGTAGCATAAAGTTTTTATCGGGGCTCAATCCTTTTGCATTAGCATACGAATAAAAAGTGTTGTACCAAGTTAAATAAAAGAACACATTATATAAGTATTTATTCGTTCATCCCTTGCTTGAGAATAAATGCAGAACTATATTTGTCTGTTATCGTTATAGTGCCCGTAATAAAAGCAAGTACAACCCCATTCAAAGCGAATTTAGAAATAAGATAAGATAATTAATTATGATAATCAATAGCAACAAATAAAATATAAAATATAATAAACTATAATAATGTGGAGTGTGTTTGAATGAAAATAAAATAAAACGTTGCTTAGCTACGAACTAGTTCAAATGGATGAAATGTATTGAAATTATTGATTGCTTAGCAAATAGTTTTTTAAATTTTTCTTTGAGATATTTTAAATAGTATTAATATTAAATGTCATTTTCTAAACCGAATTGATTCCAAAAAGATTCAAATGAGCCTAAAATGATAAGCGATGATAAAGTTAAGATTGTAACAGAAATTTTATTTTTTTTTGTAATATTTCGCTTAGTTTCTGTAATACTGAAACATTTTAAAATTGGAGATAAGACAAAAATTTGATAATAGTCTTGATTTAGACAAATTGAGTTCTCATGACTCTCCCTACCCTTTTAATCTTTGTTTATAACTTTAGATTGAAATTCCTTTTAAAATCTAACATCTAAAAATGTTTACTGTAGTAATATGTACGTGCATGTAATCTCCTCGAAAGGAAATTCATTCACGTTTAATGAAAAAAAATATGGATTGGTAAAACGGACAGTGATTTATATATTTTAAATATAAAAAGAAAAGATTTCCATTAAAATGAAACGATAACAATTAATAAGAATTAATTCAAAACAAAATGTTGCATTTGTACACTTTTAGAGAAAGAAAAGCGTGGAGCCGTAGTTTGGTTTTGCATTTTTAAATAGAGTAGCTTGAGTCGGTTTTGGGTTCGAGTAGTTTATTTTGGGTCGTTTTTTTTGGTCGGTGATTTTTCTTGTTGTTTTTTTCTTTGGACTCGCCGCACGGTCCAAAACAAGTGGAAAATTGATGTAAAGTATGGTCGAGTTGTTGGAAATTGATGAACGCATTTTAAATCGGGCATTTGATAAATTTGTATTCGGACTTAGTCTGCTCGCGGAAGAGCTGCGACCGAAATTTCTCTCCGAACTAGCTAGCCTGCCCGCCGCCAGCACATAATAGACTAAGGGTAACCGGACTTGTTGACCTGATGGGTACAGTTCGCTGATACATTTGAAGACTTCACCTCTATAACTGATGAGAGGTCGGTTTGGATTTTCTTCGGAAAATTTTAAAACAAGACGGATGAAGATAATACAAAAGCATACCCTAAGAATTCCTGAAGTGTCATTAGTTTCCCCATTTAACGCATTATCACGAAATCAGTTACGCAATATGAATTTAAAGATTTACGAGTCAGAAGCGGTGAGTACCAAAAATTTGAAATGTTGCTAAGTGAGCATACTGTTGACAGAGGAATCATAAAATGATTCCAGTTGTATTTTGTGGATACAGTAAAGGTGTTTGTAACATTCACTGCTTTATAGTTTTTAACGGTTCAGAGTCTGCTTTGAAACATTATGACGACGTTAGTACGAAATTTCAGATAAAATTCCTTAAACCCAGTCGCAAACACTCATATGACTCTTCAATATCATCGATTATTTAATTCAATCAGGTTAAAATAAAAACAGTAAATAATTCAAGATTAAATAATAAAATCTTTACAACTCCTGTAGAACCATTCACGTCATATTTGAATCTCAAAGATAAAACGATTACAATACTTTATTCTAGTAATAACCAGCGAACAATTGTTGCAATCTGTTTTCGAATATTATGATTTCCGATTAAGATAAGTGCTTGTCAAGAATGAAGTTGCAAATTTTATTTCGTCAAAGAATACGTCATCAAAAACAGAATTTCTCTAAAAGTTCAAAGCACGGAGTGATGAAACAGCATTTTTTTCGCCAAAAATATCACAGAGGTATTGACATTGAATTAAGGGAAAATATCCACGTGCTGAAAGATACGATTGACCATATCCGCTTTTTGATAATGATATGGTGATAACGATTAAAATTTGGAATTGATAGATGAAATTAATTAAAAGAATAATTGAAAAGCGGGTTTTGTTGCCTCTGAAAAACGTTTTTATCTTTACTGATTAAATACTTTGTTCCATGATAATTGGGACAAAAACATAAAAAAAATAAATGAATTCAAAAGTATAGTCGTTAAACCTGGCAGTTAATTAGCAAAAGACAAGCATTTAAGTTGAGATATTAATGGTTCCCTGTTTATTATTTTTCAATTAATTTTTTATACAGAAGAGGGCGGTCCTATAAGTACTTAGCATACAAAAAGTGGCTATTTATGCGTTAACACAATCTTTTCTTAGTTCGATACACTTAACCCAGTGATGCTCCAAATTCTTTAACCTACCCGAAAAATACGTTTTCTCGAGGCCTACAAAGAGGTCCCTCATGGTGGCGATGACCTCCTCATTCGACTCAAATTTCTGCCCGGCGAGTGACAAATGCGGCCTTTTTTCTGCAATTCGGCGTCGAATTGATCCAATAATTCAGCATAGTAGAGCTCTGTGACCATTTTGCTCTTCTCCAGTTAGTCGATGTAGATCATATCTTGTGAATCCCAGCAAACGGTGGTCATTATCTTTCTGACCGATAGGATTGTCTTCATTTTTTGGAGCACGTTCTCCAGGTGAATTCCACCGTTTTGACTGCTTCTTGGTCTCTGGTGTAAATCAGTGGAGCCATGTTTCGTCAACGGTTACGAAACGATGCAGAAACTCCTTAGGACTGCTCTTAAACAGCGTCAAACACTGCTCTGAAGTATCTCACTGTTGCGTTTGCTATTCGGAGTGAGCAACCGCGGCGCCGATCGCGCTGACAGCTTTCTCATGCCCAAAACTTCATGCAGGATATGACCTACGCGATCTTTTGAGATGCCTACGCGCACCTTCAACTGGTGGTCTGCCAATACGAGCTTGTAGATTTTTGTCACGTTATCCTCCGTGATAGCCGTTTTCAGGGTACCTGGGCGTGGCTCATCTAAAACCAACCTCCGACCACGTTGGAAATCATTAAATCAATTTTTTACGGTCACAATCGTAGGAGCAGACCCCCCGTAAACAGCAACCAAACACTCTTTGATTTCGCTGTGCGATTTCCCTTCCAAAAACAAGAAACGAAACATTGACCGATATTACTCTTTCTCCGTTTTTCGGACACGCCTGCTTCTTGACGTGGTCAAAACAAATCACGAGTCCGATGTAGCTGAAATTTTGACAGTAGCCATTTAAGAGAATGCACTACATGATGGTGTGCCATCGGGCGGTGAGGCTAAGTACTTATCAGTCCGTCCTCGTATAGTACTTCACCCGAGCATACAAACAGTTCTTTCTTAAACGCTGGCCATGATTTAAAAATTCATTTATTTTAAATTACAAATATGAAAGTACTATTTGTATTCAATAAACAAATTTAGAAATAAAAAAAACCCTAAAGTGGCCATAAATCTTTGTCGCAAAAGTCAACGAGCGATTTCCACATTTCTCTCTTCTTTACTCCTTTCTTGCAAAGGCTTATCGATGCATGTTGAATCATGCATAGGGAATAACGCATTTTACGGTGTTAGTCAAGCTATAATTATTGAAGTCATCATGGTGTAATCAAGAAGCATTATTTTAGTAATAGGGAAAATGAGTTCTAAGAAGCGAAAACCGTTGGGTATTTTCTTAAAGAGAAATTATAATAAACCTTTATAATAAAAAAATCTTATCAACAAATAGCCAACTTAGTAGGTCGGGTATAGCCTTTGGTACAAACATCGGACTAAAGCAGGAAGATGGGTTCCGCCTATAGCTATTCAATTTGGCTCTGGAATACGCCAAAAGAATGCTACCTGTCAATACAAGTAATACATTACTACGAGTATGCAAGTGGGGCCAAGTAGTAGCCTGTATGTACGAAATCAACATTTTGTCACGGTTGTCAACAAGTGCCAAAGAACTTTTCTTGAAACTGGACAGTGAAGCAAAACCAGAAAAGCTACAAATCAATGAGAATTTAGGAAATAGTGCAAGTACGGTTAGGTTAGAGGTTACTATCGTTTATTTCCTAAACTATATAAAAATAACATAAGATTCGCGTCGCGTTCGTCGTATTCTTCGAAGGCCTAATGATCGACTAAACCGTTTTTATCAACTCGACTTCAACATAAAGTTTTCGTTTGTGTGGGCTGCGTCACATTGTACGTTGACAGCCTGGCTGCCACACAATGTGTTTCAATGTGTGTGGTTGGCGTCGTTCTTCCAACAACCCTTAAAATGTTCGTCGCCACACCACTCCCTTCCGAGTGACATTGGTGAGGTAGTAAAATGTAATGATCTGTATGGTGCTTCGAACATGTGTGCGTTTTCCTTGGTGGGTACGTTCTTGGTCCTGTGGGCAGCGTATTGATTGCTGTTGGGTGATGCTTTATATACACACGAGGCGATCGCTGCGAGGTCAGTTGCAAGTGTTTATGAGCAGGAATAACCTGTTTGGTTGTCGCCTGGCTTCCGGCTGGTTGCGTAGCTACTGACGTATAGGGTGTCGAATTTAAACTTATCAACTCCGATGTATGATCACGAGGATATTCGTATGCTGAAGCTTCAATGAACGTGGGTTTGAGGCGCTCCATCGACACGTTGACTTGTCGGCCGTTTACTTCGATTGTGTAAACGACGTTCAACAGTGACGCACTATAAGATATGATCCGCTTACGGTGGTGAAAGTGGCTTGCAAACGGCATCGATGCGCATAAAAACATGTGTGCATGTACTCAGCTTTTTGTTGATAAAAACTGGTCTATTGCCATGATGATATGTGGGCACGGGCCTGATTGATGACATGACATCCCGAAGGTGAACAATGAACTCATGCTGGCTGACGGAGGAAATGCTAGGCCTGACAAATTCTCCCGGAATGGACAGTGTAGTTCAGCATAGCAACTCTGCACGCGAGGCCTCTAACTCTTCCTTAAAGCTGGTGCGAGGAAGAATTGCTAGAGTGACATATAATCGCAGCTTTCAGTGTTCGATGCCAGTGCTCGACTAATTCATTAGACACCGGGTGATATGCTGGCGTCCTGTTTTTTTGTGCTTCCGATAAATGCAGCAGAACAGTGCCAATTCGAACTGAGTACCTTGATCGGTGGTGGTTGTTTGAGGCGTACCGAAACGAGCAACCCGATTGTTAAACAATGTTTTTGTGACGGTAGCTGCGGTTTGATCCGCAATGGGGAATGCCTCTAGCCACTTAGAGAATCAGTCGATGACTGTCAAACAATATTTAGAACCCGGCAACGGAACAAGCGGCCCCACGATATCGATGGAAAAGGCTGTACTGGGTTCTTTTGATGGCAAGCAACTTTGGAGCACTGGCATAGAACGCATGAACGAGCTCAAACGCGGATGTCTTTCTTCATGTTTGTCCACACGTACCTCTGAGCTATAGCCATGCCTGTGGCACATGCACTGGAATGCGCCAGCTGATGAAACATGTCAAATACTTTCTCTCGTAACTTCAGCGGAACGAAGGGCCTTAATCGTTGCAGTGACTTGTCGAACACTATTCCATCACTTGAGCCTATAGGTTGGCGAACAAGTTTTATGGATGTAGTGTTAGAACGAAGTAGTCCTTGCAGTTCAACATCTCGTTCTTGCTCTTTACAGTTTTTACAGTTTATCAATGCATCACTAGTTTCTGAGGTCCATTAGATGACGGTTTTGTCATTCTTTTTTGGTCTGCAACGCTTTGGTTTGGCGCCGAATCGCTGGTGGTAGAAACAAATTTGACTCACTTTGAACGGAGTAGCCGGCCGGTATGATGAGTGGTACAAACTATACGTGGAAGCGATGCTTTGCTTTGAAGGCACTTGAATTTGGATAAGTTCTGCTCCTATCTCCGCAATATTTGTCGCTAATTGCTCAGACTCTGGCGTTGAGTGTGACGTTGCACTAATTTTAATGCATGCTACGTCTGAGGTGGTGAGACTAGTTACTCGATCGCTGCCAGTTTTTCTAAATTATCGCTATCATTGACGCCAGAATGGCTCGCACATTGAGTGGGAGTCGCTGTAGCCACAGTGTTTTTAACAATTGGTCTGGAATAGACTTGCCTGCCGCGCACTGTAACTGGTGCAGGAGCTGGGAGGGACAGAAGTCTTCCATTTCCATGTCAAACAACACCTGGCGCGTTCTCTCCTCGTCCGAAACTCCGAACGTAGCCAAAAGCCTTTTCTTTAACGCGTCATATTTGGTGGATTCAGGCGGTGATTCAATAATATCGGCGACATGCGCTAATGTCTGCATTTCCAATTCCCCAATTACCCTGTCGAACCAGACCGCGTCGGTAATTACTTTGTGTAGGTGAAATTGGGCCTCGATGTGCGCAAACCAAAGGTCTGGTTTGCTATACCAAAAGGGTGGCAATTTGAATGTAACTGCCCTAACTTGCGCGTAATTTTCCACTGCCATGGACGTGCTAAGGGTTTGCACTTCACTTCCATTTACGTTGAGTAATGTGTCCGGTATCGTCGGGTCACCAATTTAAGAAACAATGCAAGTACGGTAAGATTAGAGCTTACTTTCGTTTATTTCCTAAATTATATAAAAGTAACAAAAGATTTGCATCGCATTTATCATATTCGTTGAAGCTCTAGTGATCGACTTACTCGTTTCTCTTATCAACTTGGCTTCCACATAAAGTTTTCGTGTGTGTGTGTGTGTGTGTGCTGCGTCGCATTGTACGTTGACGGCCGAAGAATACAGCTCGCAAATAAAATATTTTATACTATTTTGATGATCTTGAAGACTAGCTGCATACACAGGTAGAGATATCTCAACGATTGTAAAACCGTGGAAGCTGCAATCGGCAGGCCATATGAGTTATATGGACGAACAACGGATACCAAAAAGGTATCGAGGAAACGCTAGGCTGACTCGGTCAATAAAAACAGTGCATCACTGCTCGGATTTTGAAATTGCAAGACGGGGCCAATAGACTGAGACAGTTGGAGTCACTTGTATTAAGAAGCGAAGGCCCGAGAGAGGCTTTCGTACGACGAAGAGAAGAAAATTTTATTTCACTATTATTCCCTTATCTTCTTATTTTTATAACCATTCAACGTCATACAAAACGTATATGGTATCAGTTAAATAAAAAAAATTTATTTAGATGAGTTATTCTTCTGTGAGTCAATAAAATTGAAGACGAATATTACTACTACAAAAAATTTTTCTTATTACATTGGTAATGTTGGAGAGATACTATGATTTGAAACTTTTGACTTTTATTAAGTAATAAATATTCTATACAGCCATAAAACAAATTAATGCCATGAGTTGTAATAAGCCTTTTAAAAAAAATGACATGAAAGATAGTGGGAGAATTTCGCAATACTACTATCATATATCAAAGCTCAGTAACGGTCTACAAACTTTCGCGATGAATGAAAAATTACTTGAAAGTTTTGTGGCTGAAACTAATAAAACTTAATTATTACATGTAAAATAAATCTGAAATTAAACGTTGAATTTCTTATCTTTAATGCGAATAATTAAATAGTTACTTCTAAATATTATAGTTTAACTTAATTGATAATTTTTCATCGATTTAAATAGAAAAAATTGCGAGTGAAACTTGTTTTTGAAAAGCTGTCGGGCCTTCCTTTTTTGAGTGAGCAGTCGCGTCCAATTTTGAAGTGGTAGCCGATAGCTTTTCAAGTCAAAAAAGAGATATTGTTGTTGGTTCACTATAAATTAATTTAGTTCTCACTGCTACAATCTTTTGAATACTCATTTTATTTTTATGTTTATGCAATATAATACCATATATTGCATAACGTTAGTTAATGTACATACTATAAGTCTATACCACAAATCACCTGATATCAATAATCACATAAAAATGTACTTTCTCTAGAAGAAAAGAAAGATTATCGCAGATTATTACCACTCAGTTAATCAATTTATCATAAAGTTCAAAACATCGTAGTAAGCACTAAGATATTGAGTTTAGAGTTGCATTCAAACAAATTACCGCCTACTCAATAGCAATAAATTATCGTCTAGTCAATTGTCACTTTTTCACTGAAGTAGGACAAGGCATTTTTAAAGTACCGTCAAAAGTATCGTTGATATTAAGCTTTCAAGTAAAGGTAACATTATCTTACTGACTTTTATAGTAATTGATTGTATGTGTTATTTTGAAAAACTTGATCATGTCAATGGGCACTCGAGTTACGTCATAACATTTTAACTCTTCCGTTCATAATGCACCCTCCAGGGTGCACTTTTTCTTGTTCGCTTTAAAAAGCTCAACTCGCAGTCTTTAGTAGCTGTCCCAAGCCACTGGACTTTTATCAAGATTGACAATAATCTTTCAAAGTCAGTCACATTCCTGTTTTGAAGTGTCATCAGAGCAGCCTGTTGATTTTTGATCGTCATGTCAAGAAAAACGTAATTTCTTGCTTTTTTTGTGGTCTATTAGTTTTGAAGTAATTGCTGATTCTATCTGTGCAAAAATATTGAGGAAAAAATAAAACATTTGCCTCAAACATAAACTTAATCAACAGTGCACTCTGTAGGGTGCACTAAGACTTTAGTCAACCTTTGTGTATTGAATCTTCAACTGTTTATGTTACTTATCTTAGAGTTTCAACGATTATTATTATTGTAAATAATTTCTCATACCTTATATGTGCTACATATCAGTAGCTAACTCTTTCGAATATCGAATTTATTTTATTTTCAAGATTCCATTACATGAAGTTATAGCCCTTTTAGAGTCCGGCTTAAACATCGATGACCTCGAAATAAGTCTTTTTCCACCCAACGATGGAAATAACACAGAAAAAGAAAGTGGAGGTGAAGCAAAAAACGACTTCAACCATTTACCAAGAAGTGTGCTTCGAAGTAAAGTTGAAGTAGCCGTTGAAGATGTGAACAAACCTGAGTCTGACCTTGTTTTGAACGTATTCGTGAAAGTGATGTAAAAGATCAGCATTAGTTGATGATCCAGAAGTTAGCAAAAATTATAAAGGTCCCGCTTTGTCTCATGTTGTGTTTCGAAAAAATGTACAACTCGGAGATATTTGATTTGCTTGTTGAAATGTCCAATACATACACCAGCTACAAAAATCACGTGCTCCACTTAACGGTGGAAGAGATGAAAGTTATCGTTGCCATTCTTCGACTGACAGGCTATCTTTCTAGAAAATACATACGCAGGTTTTAGGAAAAACTGAGGGACACCTACAATAAACTGGTGGCCCAAAGCATGAGACGTGACCAATTTTTTGAGATACAACAATATCTTCACTTATGTGACAACCACAATTTGTTTCAGATTGACAAATTCGCTAAAGTAAGAAAATATTTTTCCTTACTTAGCTAAAATTCCTTGGACAATTTTGACACCAATTTTTCATCCCTCACTGCCATCAATGGTACCATATTATGGTCGCCATGGGTCAAAGCAGCATATAGAAAGGAAAATCTTTCCATTTTGGATATAAATTGTGTTCCATGGCAACGCGAAGTTGTTACCTTATTTCGTTCGAACCCTACCAAGGTTCAAAGAGCTCCCCATTGCCGCTACAAGAAGAGTATGGTTTGGGGGCTTCAGTCGTACTTGAACTATCATCTAGGCTTCCTTCTTCATGTGAACCCTACAACTTTTACATCAACAACTTCTTTTCGGGACTGCCATTGGTACATCAGATGACCAACAAAGGCTACGGTACCTGCGGCACAATAAGGGAGAACAGAATCGAAAAATTTCCACTTTCTTCCATAGCTGACATGACAAAAACTGCAAGACGGGCAATTTCCATCAGAGCCGTAGAAGATTTTTGTATTGTTCAATGGAATGACAATAGCATTGTCAGTATTGTTTTAAATTGCCACGAAATTAAACCAATCCATAAAGTTGATAGCATTGAATTTGTGGAAAAAAAGAAAACAAAAATTACTGTGAATTGACCTTACGTCATCACAATGTATAATCGATATATGCTTGGAGTAGATAGATTCGATGAAAATATAGCATCCTTAAGATGCAGTTTGAAGGGTAGAAAATGGTGGTGCCCGCTTTTCATTCTTGGTCTGGGCGCTTCTTGCGAGAATGGATGGCAGCTGCGAAAAAAATGTTCGCCTGAAACTTATTGCGATTTCAGAAGGGCTGTAGTTCAAACTTATTGTTTTCAGTACTGATCAGCCCCTAAACAAGTGGTATCGATCTCGAATGTCTCACAGTCGAAAATGCAAAGAAACGAAAATGTCAAAGGAACGCCAGATTCATGTGCAAAAAATGTGAAGCGGGCCCACATGTTCACTGTTGGTATGAATTTCATGCAGCTTTTCAATGAAGTTTTATGTTTTTTCACTGAATATTTTGAAATAAGAATTCTAATATGTATTTGATCCTATATTTCTGTAATCAACTTTTAATTCTGATACAATAAAAAAACCAACGATTCTTAAGCATAAAGGGTATTGTAACAATTTGTTGTTCCCTTACCCAGTGCACCCCGTAGGGCTAAATTTAGCTATAATTTTGAAAAAAACTTTTTCTTTGCATAAATTTGGATGCCTAGCATACGGGAAATTTAATAAAGAGCAGGGTTTGAACAGTGGATATAATATAGGAACTGGAGAGTTAAGTTCTCATAAGGACATATGACTATGTTAAAAGGCATAATAAACTTCTTTGGAATCATATTGCAAGATTTGCAGCCGTTAGCGAAAAGCCCTGGCTTTCACAGCAGTTTCACCCTACAGACGGCTTTATTGAGACTTGTCTCGGTACTGGCTTCGTTTCTCAAGAAGCATTCGTGTATTTGGACATGAATCGATATGTTTTTGATTCTGACGGTGTTTCAATTATATATCACTTATATGGACAGGCCACCGATAAAAAGATATAATATCCTCTGAATTTGAGTTCACGAGACTTACAACTTCAATAGAGATAATCATTTGCTAGATTCGTTGAGTAGAAAGTGAGGCCCGAGGGGGCTGTAGTACTGCGAAGAAGAAGAAGATTCTTTGAGGCTGGTCGAGTAAAGACGGAGCAGTCTAGGTATTGGTGGCTGAACAACAATGTCTAAATTCTTCTTTTTCTTCTTCGTAGCACCACAGCCCCTCTTGAGCCTTCGCTTCCTGCAAATAGTGCCTCCAATGAACGAGGTCCATTGACCGCGTCCTCCAGTTTCGAAATCCGAGCAGCGATGAACTCACCGTATCAGACCAGTGTTTTCTCGGTTTCCCCACTAGTCTCCAGCCTTCAGTTTTCCCAACGAATACCTTTTTGGGCAACCAGCCTATTGCAGCTTACACAGTCTAACAATCATTGAAACCTCTGGCTCCTCAAATATTTTATACTGCTCATGGATGTATCGAATTCACAATTGGCCCCCGTCTAGCTTCGCTCCGATTATTTCCTTCCTCCCCCCCCTTGGGTTGGGGTCCTTGGTTTACACCCATAGCATACCAAAGATCTTATCACAGATTTGCATGTTTGGGGCTTGGTTCTCCTGTGTATGCAGTTGGCTTTGAAGATCGTCAGAATTGAAAAAAATATTTCATTTGCGAGCTGTATTCTTCATGGTTTCTCATCTATTTCATTGCTGGTTCTCGTTATTTTGGCGCCTAAATACACAAATTTGCTCACTGTATTCACTAAGTGCGATATTTTGTATGCTTGAAGTATGTTTTCTCGATCGCTTCATGAGCTTTGTTTTATTTTCATTGATTTGTAACCCTACTAGTTTTGCTTCGCTGTCGAGTTTCAGGAAGAGTTCTTTGGCAGTTTTTAATGACCGTGACAAATATTGACGTCGTCCGCATAGGCCACTACTTGGCTCGACTTGTATAGTAATGTACCTGGCGTATTGATAGGTAGCTTCCATATGACGTACTCCAGAGCCAAATTGAATGGCAATGGGGCCAGCCAATCTCCCTGCTTTAGTCCGATATTTGTGTCAAAGGCATCGGTGAGTTGGTTATTGATGCGGACTTGGGAGGTTGTCGACGTCATTGTCATTTTGGTAAGACGGACTTATTTGGCTGGGATGCCAAAACCAAGCATTATCTGGTATTATTATCTAAATTATTCGTGTTTACTTTCTGTTTTTATTTTTTTGTTATTTAGTTTTTGAGTTTCAGCTCATTATTGCAACATTTAGTGTTTTTGTTTACTTATGTTAAAAATCAGTGATAGGTTTCAATACTTAGGATAGTTATATATTATGTTTATCATATTAAGCTCAGGAAAAAGGTTTAGCGCTTAGGTTAAGAATATTGTGTTCGTTTAAGATAAAGTGTTTGATTGAATTTTAGTAAAATTAGGCTATAACCTATTAGGTGGAGGATAAAACATAATGAATTAGCCCTAGGCCACCGATGCCGATCCATGTACCCTACGCTCTTGACGTCGACAGATTGGGAACGACTTTTTAACCACTCGCTACCAATGAACCGCGATTTGACATGTGTCAAAAAGAAAAAAAAGAGACGGAGATGACGTCCGGTTCGCACTGATTGGGACTTCCACGTTGTGCTAAATCTCAGCGGTGCTGATTCCGGCTCCAAAAAAGTTAGTGACATTGTCAGGTGCCCCATTTATTGGATGCTTCCTGGACATCATTATCTATCGCAGATGAAAATCCTGCAGTTTCCCACGACAAGCGAAGCTCTTTTAACTTTACAAGTAAGTTCTACAACAGATTTTTAATACAGCTCGTCTAATGTTTCCGAACCCAGCGTCAGTGGCGTGGAACTCCCACCAGCTATAGCTCCTCAACGGTATAGGAAGCGCAGTAAAACTATTGAAGTGTAAATGGTTGACGTCGGGAGCAGTGGACGTGCCAACCTTACATCAAACTAACGTGGTGGAGTTAGGCATATCCCACTGAGAAGCAATAGGCGAAAGATGTCTCATGGGGGGCAACCTCGAGGTCCTTTCTTTCGCTTACACCCCTAACGTGGCCGACTATATCCTAATGCAAATAACACACTATTACCCGAGGGGAACATTTGAATTAACTGGATGCTATCAAGCCTCTAAAACTAAACGCAATCACAACACATTGCGAAGAATTAGGATCGCTGGATCTGGACAAGAACAAATCTTTTGGGATTTCTTGATAGAAATACGAACTAGCAAGCCGATAACTCCTCATGGACAACACGACAGTAAAATCTGTATCTGATCATCGGTTTGTACAACGGAGAGTGGTTCTTAAGTACAAAGGAAAGGGCAATTTGGCGACTGACTTGTGTTTTCGTAAACGATGGCCATTCTGGCATTAAATTTCAACCATGATAGTGACATAAGGAAATTTAAAAAGGACAAATTCAGTGCGGAGTTGTATGGAAGTAAGTTATATATTAATTGTAGCGTAGTCACATAGAACTTTACAGAAATTAACTGGTGTAGACATTTGATGTGGCCCTATTTAAAGATAGTGGAAGAATACGTTCTTTTTCTCCCCCAGAAGCAGTGACAGTAGATGGGATTCTTCTAAGTTAAATTGAAAATTTTCGGATACGTCTCTGTAATCTGCCCCAATTGGCTAGCAAGGGTCGACGTAGCAGCTCTGTATTTCAAATAGTTACTATAAACATATCCTTACGTTACTGGGCTGCGATGGACATGGTTTTGGGATCGTACAAATCATTATCTCTATCATGAATACCACTAAATATAATGCATATTTCAACCAGGCATAGTCAGTCGAATGGAACCAGTGTATTGATTACAACCATTTCTAATCTGACCTACTGTAAAAATGTTGAAAGAAATATTCAGTAATGCCTTTCAATTGTATTTTATAAAAATTTGCTGGATGAAATTCAATCTTTAGTGTGAAGAATTTTAGCATTGAATTTAACGATTCTTAACTTTTATTGAAAAAAAAATAAAAACATTGAAAATTAGAGCTGTTAGGTGCAGAATTTTTTCACATTGTTTTTATCGGCTAGGCTCGTGAAGTCAATCAAAGGAATATTGTAAAAACTGTAGGGCACGAATATCAAATACGTCCATAAATTGTCAACTATAAACTTGTAATGCTACGTTCATTGCAGGATCCTGCCCATGGGAAGGAAATTAGATTTGTATATAACAATAAAAGAAAGAATATTCTTTTTTTTAAAGAAACAATGACTTATGGAGTGATACCAAAGTAATTAAAGAATAATATTGTTTTTATTAAGTTTAATTAATTTATCTCTCAAAATCTTTTTGAAAAAGATTACTTCCTAATTGAAGAATCACTTTGAATAATATTTATGGAAGTTTGATAAAAAGCTCATTCGTAATCCGTTTAAATTTAGACACGGATGTAAGAAACTATACAAGATATTTAATTTTAATTAATCAATACAAATAAGTTGAATAATGAATGCATATTCTTCAATTTAAAGCCAAAATAAAATTAATATAAAAAGGAACTCATAATTTTCTTTAAGAGGCAATGAGCGATAAACACCTTCTGGTAAGAAATTTTTGTAAGGTGTTTCTCTTACAATAAAATGTTAATGGCATAAGTCAATAATTTCTAAACTATCCAATTCCCAACCTTGTACTTCTAAAGGCTTTTTCAAAATTGCCTAAATTAGCTTTCACTAAGCATATGAGGACTATTTATCTGGTATATCAATGTTATACTTATATTTGTTTGAGTATATAGTTTCGTTAACTTTCACATGATGGTTTATAATACAAATTTAACTACAGGTTTACATAAATACTCATATTTTGTTCTATGTACAATCTTTGATGTTTTCAAAACCATACAATACGTTTCAAAGCTATGAAACTTGCCCAAAACGTTAAGTAAGGCTATTTAGTCAATTATTTTGTTTATTTGATATAACTCTATTAACTTCCTTCAAAAACACGAATAAAATGCCCTCCTAAAACTAGCCGAATATTCATAAGTTTACCGTGATTTACTTCGGGACTGCATGATAAACTTTTAAAAAAAGTGAAGCGTCCATCAACTAGGAAAAGAATTTGTTTCGGTTTCCAATTTACTATATTTGTTCAAATCTGGCTTACCTAGAATTCAGTTGATTCGCCCATCATAAGGACATTGTCATATGTCAAATGGTATTATGTACGAAAAATTTGTATCTTTTAGTTTTGTAACCCTTATGGTCAAAACAAGTTTTCTCGGTAACTTACCAAATAAACAATTTTGTTATACGATCTTGAAAAATAATCAAATACCTTATTGAAAAAAAATGTATCTTAAATTTATGAAAATTTTCAAAAAAATGAAAAATTATTAAGAAATTTAGTACTTTAAGTAAGTTAGAGTAGTCTGTGCGGTCTAGTGGTTAGAGCATGAGATACACAAGCCGAAGGTGCCAGGTTCAAATCTCGTTGGTGAACAACGTGATTTAGTTCAGGGGATTTTTCGGACAGACTACGCGTGTTCAATCAGTGGTGATATGTACTGATTTAATCAGATCATATCATAGCTGAGCAGACACATGGGAGCATGTTACTGACCAAACCAGCTTCCGAAAAAAAAATCAATACGGTCATGAAAATGAGATACTCTATCTCGAAGCGAAGGCCCGAGAGGGGCTGTAGTGCTTAAAAAAATTAAGAAAAAGAAAAGCAAGCTAGACCATTTTAATTCATACGGTAATACTAAAATTTGTCTTAGTTCTTGTAACTAGCAACTGTTTAAAATTTTATTTAAAATTTAATTTTGTTGTAAAATATTACGGGCTTATGATTAATCATAGAAAATGTGAAGACTTCCTAATATATAGTATATAAAAATTAATAAAATGAATTGCTAGGCTAACCAAGTCTTTCCTTCCAGGAGAACCGTTTTTTTTACCAGCAAGAGAATGTCGGCGAACGGTGAGTATGCCGCTGAGAGGGAAGGGTTCATAACTGGTTTCGCGTTGCGGTTGTTGTTGTGTGTTTTTATTAGCGTAGGTGTTTTTGGTTTTGTTTTCGAGTAGTATTTTTTGGGCAACGCGTCGGTGATGTCCGGGAGCGCGTATTTTTGGCGGTTGTTTTCATTCATTCCCTCCGGGATGGAAGGATGCATTTTAGAACAGTTGATGGAAGTTGTTTGACGCGTCATTAAATCGGGCATGTGAGTCGGAGGCTGAATTTTTGTAGTTCGGACTTAGTCTGTACACGTAAGACCCGCGACCGAAACTCCTCTCCAAACTAGCTAGCTAGCCAGCAGCCACCTCGGAGTAGACTAAGAGTGTCCGGGCTTGTTGATCTGTCAAAGTCAAAAGCGCTTTATTCAATATTAATCGTTATAAATTTTAAAAGAATATAAAGCAAATTTCAAACAATAACAATACAAAAACTTAATGGCCTCTCTAAATTTAAACGTTATCATTAAACACATTTTAGCAAAAAACTGCAGCAAATTCAAATTAATTAAGAGTATTACATATTTTATAATTCAATTGGAAAAAGGAGAAAAAATCAACATAAATGTCCGTTGTTATGTTCCTAGACTTCACGTCTAGAACCGATGAGAGATCGGTTCAGATTTCCTTCGGGAAATCTCGACGTTCGAGACGTGTGCGAAGTAAAATCATTACAAATAGCTCACTGTTGTGTTGAAATTATAAATGATTTTTGAATAGTATTGGTTAGTTTTTTCTCCTTTTTCCAATTGAATCATAATTATAATAATTTTAATTAATTTAAATTTGACATTTTTTTGATTAAATGTTTTTGATTGATAACGTATAAATTTAAAGAGCCATTTGGACCCTTAAGTTTTCGTATTTTTATTGTTTAGAATTTGCTTTATATTCTTTGAAAATTTATAGCGAATAGTATTGATTAAAGCCCTTTTGACTTGACTGTACATAGTTGGTAGAACCTAGTTCACATTCGACATGTTCAGCTGTGATGGCTATTGAGTCTGAAAGGACTAATGTAAAATAAATCTCTGTCATTGACCTACTAAGTGGACACTGGTGAGTTTTCAAAAAAAAAGAAGTAAAATTAGGGTTATTTTGTTTTTTAATATACGATAAATCAGCAAAATATTTTTTTATTTTTGCATTTCTGAGCAGGGTAAAGGTTATAATATTTACATATTTGGTACCTACAAATTGTTATAAGAGTACTAATGAGGAAAAATCTAAAACTGTCATGAAATATATTAGCTCATCTGCTTGCCACTTATTCTCTGAACGACAATTTAACTATTAATTAAACTTAATTAAATACACATAAGTATATCAAGTTATACTTGAAAACTACTCAGTCGCGCTGATTATTAGCAAGCACCATGTAAACAGAAACACAATTTGCTCTGAGGAGAACGTTTAGAGTTAACAATCGAACAAAATCATTATCATCACGTTTCGTTGCGGGAGTTGCAGTTAATTGCAAACAGATAAAAAAGAAAAATGCTTTAAACGTTTTTATTACAGATAATGTACGTACTTGCACCTGAACATGAGCTCAATGTATAATTGCTTCATCACTTTAAATTGCAATCAACCAGTACAATATGCACTTTGAGTGGGTAGACTTGATAGATATTCAATAAAAAAGAAACAAAACAAATAAAATTTTGCACTCACATCATTTTGGTACTTTTTTCTATGATTGGCTAAATGATCGTTTTCACGCTAAATGAACCACAGAGCCGGAATTTTATTTTACTGGAATTCCAGGTGCACCGCCAGATAGAACTTGAATTTATTTATAAATCATTTGAATTGAAGATATGTACGTGGTAATATTCCACAAATTCAAGTTTACGCGCTTTATTTACACCGTAGGCACGACACGTCGTTAACGCAATGAAGTACACCCAGCGGTCTCACGTGTCATATGTGACACCGGTTCAGCGAAATGTTCGATCGCGACTGAATTTCTAAATAATAGCAATAATTGTAGGTAAGGTGAGAGAGCTTACAATTATTTGCGAATGAAAGATATCAGAGAATAACTTAGAAGTGGGTTGCGATAAGGGTAAGATCATGGTAAGCAAATTAGTGTGGCGCGAATCCCAGCAGATACTAACCAAAGCTGAACGTCTTAAGAAAGATAGAGAAAGTAAACACAGTCAGCAGAACTTGTTTCCAATAAGACTTATAGGCACGACTCTTACCAGGGAATCGAAAAACTATCTTTTATCTAAGAGCTTCAGGAGCGGAAAAGATGGTGGAAGTGGTTCAAGTTGTCTGGGATCAACATGATGATTGAACTAATCTTATAACGAAGCTATTTGTATACATTGACTTACTCAAATGAGAAATTGTCCTCCGATCAATGAACTGACGTTAATTACAAGTTAATTTCAGCAAGTTACTGTGCAGGTATAAATAAATCCCCTTATACACTCTTGCAGTGAAAAAATTTATCGGATCATAGACAAGTATAAATTTTATGGTCCATTTGAAATATAGTCAAGCCAATTATATCCGTTCGCTTAGAGACCGTCAAAACTCAAAATTCTTGATTTTACAGGAAACGACTAGTAAAATTTAATTGAACGCAAAAATGTACAATTCTGGCGATATCTCAAAAAGGAGTGAGCAAAATGAAAAATTTATTTAGACATAAATTATTTTTTATCGTATAACCAATCATATCCACTTAATACATTTTTAAAATTTTTGCAAAAATGATACGTTTTTTTGACTTATGACAGTTTTGCATAAGAAAAACTATGAAATAATTTTAATTATGTCTTTATTGAAGTTGAGTAACTTCAACAATATAACGTTGTTATTGGATGATGGACTATATTAGCCACACCAATTTGAGATCATAACATTATTACATGTAGAATATAAAGAAAATGGTCATTTATACAAAAGTTAACATGAAATTAATTTGTGTATGAAGAAGTAACCGCCATCGCTGAAGATACCAACTCATAATCAAACTCATTAACTATTTGGAATTCAATCTCTTGGTCTTAATTGACTACGGAAAATTTATTAAAATACATTTACAGCTAAGCAGTTTTAGAAAAATTTATAACTAGCGAAATGTAAGAGGGATAGTCATAAATATCCTGGAAATTCAATTAAAATAACACGTTTTCAAATAAAAATTCATAAATTATTATAAAAATCAGCATAACAATGCAGTATGTGATGACTTTTTACCAAAGAAAGTAAATCATTCTTTTTATTTTCTTTGATTCTAAGTTTGTTGGGATAAGCTGGTTTACATTCTGGAATTTTGGGTCGCTTCGGTCTGATTAGGTTGATTTCAGAGTAGTTTTCATCTGCATAATTTAATTTGTATTTCAATACAGTGGGATTTTCCTTTTCCTTTGACACAAATATCGGACTAAAGCAGGGAGATGGGCTGGCCCCATTGCTATTCAATTTGGCTCTGGAGTACGTCATACGGAAGCTACCTGTCGATACATGAGGTACATTACTATACAAGTCGAGCCAGGTAGTGGCCTATGCGGACGACATCAACATTCTGTAACGGTCACTATCAACTGCCAAAGAACTCTTCTTGAAACTCAACAGCGAAGCAAAACTAGTAAGGCTACAAATCAACGAAAATAAAACAAAGCTTATGACGCAGTCGAGGAAAAATACCCCAAATACACAAAATATCACACTTGGCGAATACGGTATCGAAAATAATAGCGAATTTGTGTATTTAGGCGCCAAAATAACGAAAACGGGCAATGAAAGAGACGAAATACGCCGAAGAATACAGCTCGCAAATAAAATATTTTATTCAGTATTGACGATCTTGAAGACCAGCTGCATACACAGAAAAACAAAGCTCCAAGTATACAACTCTGTGATAAGACCTGTGTTATGCTAGAAGTGTGAAATATGGATCCTAACCCAAGCATTCGCAAATATATTGAACGCCTTTGAGCGACGGGTCCTGAGGAGAATAATCGGAGCGAAGCTAGACGGGGACCAATGGCGAATTCGATACAACCATGAGCTGTATGAAATTTTTGACGAACCGGAGGTCTCAAGGATTGTAAGACCGCAGAAATTGCAATGGGCTGGACACATGAATCGTATGGACGAACAATGGATACCCAAGAAGGTATTCGTAGGGAGAACTGAAGGCCGGTGGCCAGTGGAGAAACCGAGAAAACGCTGGTCTAACTTGGTCGACGAAGACAGTTCATCGCTGCTCGGGTTGCGGAATTGGAAGACGAAGTCAACGGACCGAGACAGTTGGAGGCGCCGTTTGCAGGAAGCGAAGGCTCGAAAGGGGCTGTAGTGCTAAGAAGGAGGAGGGATTTTCCTTAGTAAATTGCATCACTTTAATTTCTATAATTTTAACAGATCTTAAGGTTTTTAAACCAATATCAATAGCCAAATCCTTAATTATAAAATCTTGGTGCGAGAGCTCATGAACCTTGAATGGCTGCCCAGTTTTTTTAGCATCCCTGATGATCTGCGCATACTGATTTGGTACGTAGATTGGATCAGATTTTAATGAACGTTTGATCTGTTTTTCTATGACGGAATGCACAGCATCTCCTTCGTTTTGAGTATGTCCAGTTATCAAAAACTTGTGAGTAATGGAATTCACACTGGGAAATTTCATTAGCACATACATGTATAAAGAAACAATAAATTTGTTCTTATTTCGACCACAACAGTTGTCAGAATAAAACACAAAGTCTATTGGAATTACAAGGTCATGTCCCTGAATTTCGTTTTCGATGAATCTTAATATGCAACTACCAATTTCATCCGATCCTCTATAACCTTCGCCTTCATGCCAAAAAAAGCAGTCAGTTGTGCCATCATTTTAAAGGGGTTTTGTAAAATAATTTTACAAAACCCAATTAAAATCGCGACCTGTCTGTTCTTGTGTCACACCACCTTTTCTCGCAAACTACTTAAGCTACAATAGAAACATCAAATTTTAATGCAGGTGTAAAGTGGTGCTCTCTTCAAAGTTCAATTACAAAAAAATTTATAAGGTATTTAAGGGGGGTATCTCCATATAGGGGAGTGGCCCCCCGAAAAACAATTTCATTAAAGGTAGCCGATATAGGTATCAAATGAAAGGTCTTGATGAGAACTTTTCAAAACAGCTCTTAATTTGATAGTTTTTACTTCGCGGGACGCGCAGGGAGGGGAAATACACGAAAAATTTGGGTCCCCCCTCGCGGTTGGACACCTGTGATCCGAAAAATCTGAAAAAAATTATGATGGTAGATGTTTGGTATGAGTACAACAACAACAAATACCGTATTCGCTCAGCTTTGTTAATAATAGTATGATATTCGAATTTCACATTTTCCCCAATAAAATCGCATCGGTACCGTTAAACTAAACGAAATTCGATATTTCCGTAGTCCTACTAAGAGTTCTTAAGCTTTGTAAGTTTGATGATAATCGAATGATATACACGGAAGTTATAGCCGTTTGAAATTTCTCCAATTACAACAACAGTAACACATGATTTTGGTATTTTATGGACTTTCCATCGAAGCAGTCACTGCAATTTTGATTTGATCTTCTTGAAATTTTCCAATAAGATCAATAACATTAATATTTTTGAGAATTCATGATTTGAGTGATTTTTGTCGGTCACAACAAAATGGCGACTGTTGAAAGTAGAAAAACAATGGATTTTCTTTTGAACGTGCACATCTCTTTGATATATTTCTTGGCGTAATTTATTGCTGGTGACTGCATTTCTGAGAAGTTGGGTACAAAACCCTTCTGACATGAGCGTAGGTCTGTTTACCCAACTTGTTTTTATTATTGCTTGTACCTACAGTTTTACGCCTCTTGGATTCATTGCTGGGGTTCTTTAGTTTTGTGACAGTGAAATTGAAATTTTTTAGTTTTGACTTCTAGTAAAAAACTGATATATTCCCGCGTAGTATTTGGAAAACAGCTTGCAGATCATAAACAGCGACTATATAATTATCAGCAATTTTGGTTTTGTCGAGATCCTTTTGCTCTCTCGATAGTTTTTTTTCAATTAGATGCAGCTCATATTTTTTTTTACTCTTCTTTGTCATCATCTTCAGTATTCTCATATGCGACGCAAAGCTCACACCTATCTTTTTTGGCACAATGAATCCAATATTGAATTCACAGTTAAATATTCGAGAATACATGACCAAATTAGCATAGAGGAAATTTCTGTCCTTACATTGCTGCATGTTGTCTTTATGCAAGTCGATCAAAGTTTTTCCAGCATCAATGAATTCACGACTTGTTTGGTGTCTCAAATAATGACATTCGATTCTAGGAATGGACTTAATATGATTTCGAATGCCGTTTTTAATGGAAGGATCTATAGTTTTATGACTTTTGCGTTTACCTCTCTTATCCGTTTCTAAAAATTCACCTTTTTTAATTTTAGCAATAACGGTTCTGATGGTCCAATCATTAATATCACAAGTAGATTTAAAAACTGTCTTACAAACACGCTTCAGTTCACCGTTCACGTCAAAATAAAAGGCATGGCAAAAAAGAAGAGCATTTAAGTCGGCATTTGTCGTTACAAGGTGGTTGTTACTCTCTGGCATGAACATTTTTGCTGGTTTTTGTTATGTAGCCTTTTCCAGAGTTTTGAAGACGCTTTATTTTATTATCTTCCCACTCATTGCTATTAGATAATCTTTTGCGGGTTTTTTAGCTGTATGGTTTGAGCAAGTGTCATTATTAGGGTAAGGTTAAATACCTACAGCTTCACAATTACCGTTACTCTCCACAAGGTTACTCATGGAATCATCTTCTGAAACTGAAGATGACCTTGAGGATGAAGAACTTACTGTTGATAAACTCAGCGATGAAATTAGAGAGGGATAAGTCGGATCTTGAATAGAATCATCAGAATCAAAGGCTTTGCCTTCATCAGATGAATTTTCAATTGTTCTCTTTACTTCATCTAATAGAAAAGTCGGTCTAGTATTCTTATCCCTTATGATAGCAACATCTAAAACAAATAAATATTATTTTAGCACGTAGCTACTACTTTTGTGATCTGTCAAATTTATTTGAACTTAGTCAGCTCATGTATGTACTCACTATTTTGTTGAGCTTCATTGCTATTATCCATTCTATTGTCACCTTGCGCCGTTGCTTCAAAACTCATGTTGATCTATCAATGAATTGTTGATAGCCTAGCAATTTATCTTTGATTTATTGAATATTTCCAAAGTTAGCAAGCATACTATATCAAATTACTACAATTTGAATGGTCTCATTTAATTGCAGTTTTAATACATAAAGTGACATAAAATAAATAAATCCTAATAAATTTAATGGTTCAAAACATTAAAAGTGACATACTTCAGATTGTGACACTTTCTTAGATGCATGTTATTTTTACAATAAATGACAAAAAACGTCACAATACAAAAAGGTACTTTTTAAATGAAAGACATACACATTTCCTAAACATACCCTAATCACATGACTATTTTTGTTTTCCACACACTGATTTTAGTCGCAGCTACATCGACACAACTAAGAAGTGACTCTGGTGGTGATTCTATGAAGTAAGTCTTTCATAATTGGAATAGTGTCACTAATGCCATATAACGGAAATTATTGCAACTTAGCTTGTGAAAATTATTGAGGCATAAGAACATAACATTTTAAGATTATCCAATAAAAATCGGGATTTTGATGAATTTCGAGTTATGACAGTCTTTGAGCGGGGGTACAATATTTATTTTAGAGTAAATATTTTTTTTTTTTAAATATATCTGTTTTGATTTTCTTTCACTTAGCACAGTATAGTGTAAAATACAATAAAGCAGTGTTGAAAAAATACAAATTCAGCGTGTTAGATTGTCATTTATGGTTTGCATCAAAATAGTTGAGAGATATTTAGGGTTTACTGAGAACCCTGCATGACTGGTTCTCCCTCTGCTTTCAAAAATTTAAAATATATCTATTCTTACTACTACACAATATATGTTACCAAGGCTTTTTGTACTATACCAAATAATGCTTTGCATTGGTATTCCAGCCAAATAAGCCCATCTTACGAAAATGACAATGGCGTCAACAACCTCCCAAGTCTATTTGACACTAATATCGGACTATAGCAGGGAGATGGGCTAGCCCCATTGCTATTCAATTTGACTCAGGAATATGCCATAAGGAAGTTACCTGCCGATACAAGAGATAAATTACTATACAAGTCGAGCCAAGTAGTAGCCTATGCGGATGACATCAACATTTTGTCACAGTCGTTAAGAACCGCGAAAGAACTTTTCCCGAATCTCGACAGCGAAGCGAATCTAGTAGGGCTACTCAATGAGAATAAAACAAAGCTAATGACGCAGTCATGAAAAAATACCTCAAATACCCAAAATATCTCACTTGGAGAATACAATAACAAAGAAGATGAGAACCAACAATGAAAAAGATGAAATACACCGAAGAATACAGCCCACACATAAAATATTTTATTCAATTTTGACGATCTTGAAAAAACGCCATCAGTGGTGATGTATTTTTATGGGTTTTCAGCGGGTCAATATCTGACGCGGTAGCTATTTTGAGACTTTGCTTCTTGCAATTTAGCAAATACAGAGTTTTTATCAGTGTAGTGTTCAAAAAGTTTGTTTACACTAAGTCCATTAAATAACACGATAGACATAATAATAAAAATACAAATTTTTTAATAACGATAAAATAACGTCTCACCCAATCATTGAGTAATTATATAATACTGGAGTGGACAACCACGATACAATGTGGTCGCAAAAACCCCTGCGACCACTTTTCCTACTGCTACGCTCTTGTTTACAACGTTAGAGAGAGCCAAATTGCACAAGCAAACATGGCTGCTGCTCAATGTAAACAAATTTTTATGCTATCCTAAAAATTTGTTTTCTACTTGAAAAACCTTCACCATTATGAGGAAAACATGCAAAATATTAAGGAAGCATCTACAGATCCCTTTCAACTATAATTTTTACACGAAGGCACTACACATTTCACTTTGAAATAGTAAAGCAATTTCACAGTGTCACACGTTAAAGCTACTTGAATCACAAACCACAATCGATCTTTAAACCCTTGCAACGAATTTAGATCGCGAACACTTTTCACAGTTTTAATATCGGAGAAAATTCGCGACAAAACTTGCAAATTGGCCAATTTGGCGCCCAATTTGCATCAGTCAACTTGACAGACAGTACACATCTAGTCAGCTTTTGGAACAAGAAAGTGACCAGCAAGAGGCAGATGGGGAGGAAATGACAGACAGATCGCTTGGAAGAGAGCAGAAACCAGTCGCATGCTGTCTCATGCATTTTATTATGAGCTTAGTCCATCCAGTTTTTATTCATCTGAGCACCCAATATTGCAGTTTGCTTGCCAGAGAGTGATAATCAGCGAATATCAAAAATTTATATTTTGCTGATCCTTATACTGCATCATGTTTTTGGGTTTAGTAGCAAATATTACTGCAGTTGAACACAGTGGTCGAAATTTACATTTACCATATCGAAGGTATATTCCGATCACTTGTAATTGAGTGTCATCTAGCAATTATTAGGCAGATAAAACATAATACAGTTGACTAATAAACGTGGGATCGTGGGATCATGCTAATCCATCCTGACCTAGAGTTGGCATTCGATAAGTGCGCTCATGGGTGACGAAATCCTAATTTTCATATACTGCGAATCAAAAAGTTTACATACACCTCTTAAAGATTATTTTGAATGTAATTTGGAACTGGAATAACGGAGCGATTTCCAAGTCAATGAAAAATATTTGTTTTTATATCTGCCGGCATCATTTTTGTGGCCGGTATTCAGTTTTACTATCAATATGACGATCTTTTTCCTGTTAAAGAACTTTTAAATTCCTAAAGCTTTACATACTGTTCACAGTATTGTTTTTATATTTTTAAGGATGCACAGAATATGTTTGACTGATACTATAAGGGCATCTAACTTTCAAAGAGTTAATGTTCATTTTCGATGGCGATTCAGTGTTTTAGATGACATAATAGACTTCTTATTCTAAAGAAAATGAAAATATTTTCGGGAGTGACCAACCTAAAGAGTATGGGGAAGAAGTAATAAGGCGTTCTAGAAAAACAACATTATTCCCACAATCAAACATGTAGGTTGGGAGATTGGGGGAGCGCATGAGCGCTGCTGGTGTTGTGAGCTGATGTTCGTTGATAGCATACTAGATTAGTATCCAAACTCAACCTAGGCTCCGGAAAACAACCCGAACAGTGGTCACAACATGCTTAAAAGCAGGTAAATGTCCGTTCAGGACTGCAGCGATGGTCTGCTGCCTCGGCGAAAGAGGATGATAATATCCGCCGAGATTGGCCTTGTCTGTGGACGCGTGAATGCGCTGGCAGGCTTGCAATGCGGTATAGTGGGGCGGGTTCTTTTCCCCACCACAAGGCCCACTGCAAAAAAATTCGCATCCATGAGTTTCGAGGGTCAAAGAAAAATCGACCGAAGTCGAGAAGGAGGTAACCTACTAAGGGTCGAAGAAAATTGCTGACTCAAAGGACAAACTGGGTTTGGAGAAAATAGACGAACTTAAGATGACTTCATCGTTACCGACGAGACTTATGGCCCACAAATAAGAGTGGGGCATCCAGATGGTAGTGATGCCCCCTTGCACCCTCCCAACCGGATCAAGATCCAAACGTAGAAAACTCATGCAAACATAATTTGCATGACTTTTTCCTTCAAATGAGGAATACAAACGTAACCGATTTATGCCATAGCATTATGCAATGAAATCACATAACCCTATGTCATAAAAGGGCACGTGAACGGAAGGCCATTCTACCCGGCAAGAGCCCCTGTTAAGCAAAAAAAGGGAAGAGCACGCTCGATGGCTAGCCCATTCTAGAGGAGGAGCCTACCATCTTTGCGGGTCCTATACCCGGTCAGGTCGAACGAAAGAAAAAGACCGAGTTTTAAGTTTTAACAATCCATTTTATTGCTTTCCTTTGAGAATTTTACTAAATGTAATCTATACGACAAAGTGTGAAATTTGTCAGCCCGCAATAAATTGCAATCAGTTTATTCATCTAAATTGAATGAACCAATAATAAAGGACTTGCTCTTATAGTATCAGATCAAACAAGTTCCAAGATTTTATTAAAGTTTGTTTAGATTAAAGAGAACATACAATTCAACTTTGGAATGCATCATACATGAAGATTAATTTTTTTCTCCATTTTTTGTTGAGCTTTAATTTTAACTGGAAGACTTGCTTATATTCAATTCTATATTCGTACAATTAATGACGGCACAAATAATTAACATTAAGGTTGCATTTTGAAAATATATTACCTACACAATTAACTTTGCACTATTAAAGTGTTTTCTAAAGCTGTTTTCGTCGTTTTTCTACTATGACAAACTAAATTCGTTAACTTCACATCTCATGCAGCATAATGTTTCATGCAGCCAAATATATTGATGTATTAAAATGAACACAACACACATAAAATGTACGAAATTCTTTCTATTACTTTCGACAATTTACTTGAGTTTCACCATTCTCAAATATGAAATACATCAAACCTACCATGCCTAAACAAGTATAAATATAGTGCCGAATAGATAATTTACCGAAAATTATAATTGAATTCTTACTCAAACCGTTCCTGTAATAATTTTCCTTTTTCCGTTTCTTTTTGTATGCTGCAACTAACAACAATCCTCTTAACTACATCGATATTATGAGCTTTAATAAATATAATGATCTAGCAAAAAAAAACATTCGCTACTTCCCACTTCATTAGATATTCTTCCAGGCAAATTGTGTCAATTGCAATAATACAGTCAATATTATCACTCAACTCGAATTTTCGCTGAAGATTTTATATATTTATTTATTTTGCCAAACAAGACATATCCTTATAGCATAAATTTTTAAAAAAAATCTTGTAAACAATACATTTTCTTGGTACAGTAATTTTTATGTACAATCATACAATTATATTAAGGAATGAAAGGACTTCAGGATATTATTTTAAATATGAGGTTTTGGAAATGGACGGGGAGTAATATTTACTAAACTTGTTGAATGCCTTACAACATCTGATCATTGGCTCATTGTCTGCATAAGTAGTGTGATGGCGACCTACAATAAGCATTGGTGAAAGTCTAGTGATTTTAGGGTTTCATTCAGAGTAATTTTTTTTTGTTATATACTGAACTTTAATATTGTCTCTGACGCCATATTTAGCACATGGAGCCGATAGTTATATGATGGTAGGTTGTGGAGGTTTCTAGAGTCGTAAAGGGATCTGAGGGCAAAAGAAGAAATTGTTTCTGGACCGATTCTAACTGGTCATCGTGAATATCAAAAACAGGGCTCCAAATCAGGCCGTCATATTCAAGAATTGGGCATACTGATGAGACATATAGTGATTTAGTAACCTAAATATTCTTGAATTCTTTAGCTTTTCGTTTGATGAAGCCTAGCATCTTTTTAGCTGTGGATATAACTCCATCATACTGAAGTTTAAAACGAAGCTTTTGGTCCAGAACGACATCAAGGTCCACAATGCTATCGACTCTACTAAGTGTTGTGTTGTTGATGTGATAGTCAAACAGAAGAAGGCTCCAATTTCTAGAAAAACTTATCACCTGGTATTTGTCCAAGTTAAGAGAGAGATGGTTGTTGTAACACCATTCAGAGAGAGTGTTAAGCTTGGACTGGAAATACATCATATCGAATAGAGGTGATATGACGTGGTAAACTTTAAGGTCATCGGCATAAAAAAGATGAGGTGCATCATGTAAAACTACTGAGAGATCCGATATGAAAATATTAAGCAAAAGAGGCCCAAGATGACTTCCTTGAAGAACCCCAGAGAGGACCTGAATTTGTTTCGATAATCGTCCTAGTAAGAATCGATTCAACTGAGTAAACGCCTAGTAATTCCAAAATTACGGAGCTTGGCAATCAAAACTTCACTACACGATCAAATGCTTTGCTAAAATCGGTATATATTGCATCAATCTGGAGACCACTTTCCATCTCACACAGAATACTTGATTAGTGGTAGTAGATCTATTTTTTCTGAACCCATGCTGCTCTTCATTAAGCCGCGGTTCTATAATAGGGAAGACCTTGTTGCAAAGTATTTGTTCAAAAAGCTTTGGAATGGAAGATAATATGGCAATATCTCTTTAATGGACATGTACATTAGATCTTTCATATTAAATTTTCATTGCGCGAAATTATTCGTTTCACAGGTTTTGCAGACCATTTTAGTGTGCATAAAGTCAACCTTTCCTTCAAAGATAAGATACAAATATAAAGAGAGCAAGCATATGTCATATTTTTTAATTTAAAGTTACTAATGAGTAAGTTTCTTCAATCAAAATAACGTCTTGCCCATTCATTACATTTCATACGTCGATATTCTAGAAGAATGTATACATACGCTTCCTACTCAATAATTGCGTTACTGTGCCATGCTTGATTTTCAGAAGACCATATCCTCAGCCAAAACTACAATACGAACCATTCATTGCAATGCAAGAAACTGAAGCGAGTTTGGACTAAGGACGTGAAAAATTCACGAGACGTTGATATGGATATATTTTCTTAGTCAAGCGTGCCAATCCAATCACGTTGATATTAATAAAAAGCATTTTGGCTTCCGAATTGATGATTTTGAATATGAACGGTTTCATTAAGGATTTGTTCCAATGAGATCCTACGGCAAAATCGAATTAAAAGCGATCACTCACCACTCTCGTTGAAAGCGGGACTGTGACTACGATGCATTCCGTCGTGTCTCCATTTACGTCAAGGCTCACCGAGTTTGAAGAGCAATTTGTAGAGAAATTTTATATGGTTCAGTCTTTATATCACCTTTAAATGCTTATCGAATCTGATCGATGTATCTAAAGTAAGCGTAAGTAGGATTAGAGCTCCGACTGAAGGTCGCGGGCTATTCACTGATTCTGCCATACATCAGGGACTGTGGCGCGCCGAATCACACAATTAAACTCTAAACACCGGCTCCGTATAATGACAATGCCAAGATCTATTCCACGTTCAAGTACTCACAACACGCCTACTATCAATCGATTGGAAAACAGGTAACGAATCGTCTCGCTCGCAGACCAGTCGCGACGAAACTAATTTTTATTTTTTTTCACATTACCACTGTTGCAATACATTACAGGGAGCAAACAGAATTTTATACGCAACGGAACCGAGCAAATCAACGTTCGATCAAATTGAAATAGTTATTTCCGCGAATTCAAACGAGAACACAATTTTCACCTACGTCCCAAGAATAGACATTTTGCTCATCGCCGTTAGAAGTTCAACCTCATGGGACTTTTCCTAATTTCACTTGAACACTTGTTATACTTTTTGTTTTCTTTTTATATATAAAACCCATCTTATCCCTTTCATAATAAAGTTGAGAATATTCTCGATGGACTGTTTCACGTTTTAATGCATTTCACTTCTTAAGGGACAACGGTACAACATCTTACCGATATAAGGGCAAATGCGTACCAGCGCGGTAGATCCGTTAACTTCAAACTTAATTCACGGTTTCGTATAAGTAGGAACAAAATGCATTAGGTTCTCAAATAAGCACTGAACATTTCCCATATGAACAAGGAAATTCATTTTAATCATCTGTTCACAACGAGATCCTAGAAATTTTTCCCATAACTACTCCCAGAAAATGAACGGATGGAAAATCACTATTCCTAACGGATTCTACAGATTTACAGTCCTCGTATTGGTTTTCGCATCCAGCAGCAAATATCTCATATCCCATTACGCTCACTCGTAAATAAGTTCATCCAAAACCGTTCGGGTGAATCTTGTTCTGCCGTTTTTTGTGACGGCTATCTCGCTCTAAAACTTTTACGCGATCATCTAGATGCAAGCTACAAGTACTCACTCTGTTGCCTTTATAGAACCCCAATTTTTAAATCAATCATACAAACTTCCCAACAAGTATTAATAAATTCACACGGCACCGAATAAACTCAATTCCTGGCACTCCACCGGTCGCGGTTGTAAGTCAACTTCTCATCCGTCCAGATCTCTGCTTTTTCTTTCCCCGTGTCGCCACGATAAATAGAATCAGCTGAGTTCGATTGCATTCGGTAATGCAATACCCCGTTGAGATGCACTAAATCAGTCGTCTCATGTCCGAAATCTCAATTTGCAGATTTAAACTTTTCAAAAAAAAAAAAATTAACTAAAGTAAAGAAAAATGAAAAAGATTTTAAATAGTAATAAAAGTTAAATCTCATGAAGAATATAATTAAAGGGAAACGTTTAAATTTAATATAAAGGAAAATTGATATAAAATTACACGCAACAAAAAATATTTTATAAATTACAGCTATGAATGGAGTTAATGAAACTTTTTTTTTCTAAATCTGCAATTAAAATTTCGGATAGGGTTGGGAAGGTTTTCGAGCAGTTTGCTTGTATGACTATTCGATTACCACACACTTTGTCTTAGTGAGTGGGCATTTAAGTGAGGATCAATTTGCATTGCTAAATACAAAGGAATATACAGTCATGTGCGCGAAAAATATTTATGTTCACTCATGCGTGAGTGAAGGGTTTTTACTACACATATACCTTGCTCTTCCATATGAATTGAGACTTTTTCGCCTTTCACGCCACTACATCATCTACACACTTAAGTGGCTCTCTGGTTTCTCCCATAGAAATGCTACTTCTCTTACACTTTGGCTACCAAATTACCAACGAAAGGACAACATATGCTAAAAACATAGAATTCTTAAAAGTCAACTGCTGACGGGAAACGTCTTGCCAATTGGAATTTAAAATGATAAAGCAATTTTTTAAGATAACTCATCTTGAATATAGTGCAAAAATGTCGCGAAAGAGATCAAGAATCAATCCGGAAATTTTGCCAGTGATCACGAGTTTTGCTGTGGCGGGAAAAGTAAAATAAAGTTATGTATGTGGAATTGTGACAGCAACTATCGGGAGCATGCCGGGAACTTAGATCAGTTAGTATTGAATCTTTTTTAATTTGTTTGAATAAGAATTGACGCACAGAAAATAGATTAAATTGAAGACGCAAACCTTTGCGGGGAACGTCACGTCAAACTCAACTGAAATTTTAATGAACAGCTGCTACAATGCCAAATTCACACTACATTATGAAATGCTGTAACTCTCTCTTTGACACCTATGAGTAAATGCAAGGGCACACATAGCTGCTGTCTGCACAAACCCTGATGTAAGCAATATACCCAAGCATGCCAGGCCCCGGTGAAGCTATCGTACCCCTGGGTAAATTCAGCAAGTGTATAACACAGGGTAAATCGAAGTTGTGGATTCTATGTGAGTATATGTTACTATGGTTGGTAGCACAATGAACAAGTATGGCTATGGCTACCTTCACGTTCTACAGAGCAATATGATGGTCACTGTTGAAAAAAGTCTTGGAAGAACATCTGTTATGATCCAGCACGATTCTTCAAGAATTATCCAAACATGGTGCCTTTAGAGGGTTCAAAAGTGGCTGCATACACCTTCCCACTCTCTGAATCTCAATCCCATTGAGAATTTGTAGGATATGTTTCATCGACGTATTCAGAAGCACAATATTACCTCCCGCAATTCGTTGAAAGACATTTCAACCACCGCGTAGGAGGAAATAACACCGGAAGAAACATCTAAGTTGGCGGCAAGTAGGCCAGACCGATTGAAAGCTGCTATGTACTCAAACGGGCGCTAAATTAAATACTGAAATTTCTGAAAATTTTTAAAATTGATAAATAAAAATGAGTATTTCTACAGTACGACGGTGAGTCAAATATAAACGGTAATTTAGCTATTCTGCTTAGCACCCACCTCCAAACTTTGCTTTGTCCTTGAAGAACTCAGCCAGGAAACGCTACTTACGTTCAAGATCAGAACTGGACCTCTCCGAGTTTTACCACCTACGTACTAATGCAAGAAAAGTGTGTAAATCCACAAAGTTATTTTATTTGAGAACAATTGAAGCATCATTTGCTAATAACCCTAAATCCTTCTGGTCTTATGTCAACTCTTTAAAAGACTCGCGTCAGCATATCAATGCATTGTCATACCAGAACCACTTAGTCTACAATGACCAGGCCATATGCAATATGTTTGCTGACTATTTCTCCGCTCCCCGACCTCTACTTCTGATGAAAACCCAAAATCCACTCCAGACTTAATTGTTGATTTATACATTAACCCTTTAGAGGTCGCTGAGGTAATTCAGTCCTTGAATTCTAGCAGCGCAGTCGGCACTGATGGAATCCCTAACATTTTTATCAAATCCCTCTCTTCATCCTTATGTATTCCCCTCACACATATCTTCAATTCAAGTATCGAAAAGGGTACTTTTCCAGACGTTTGGAAATGTGCAAATATCCTCGCCATCCATAAAGCGAGTGACCACTCCCAGGCCTCTAATTATAGACCCATTTCACTCCTAACGTGCTTTGGAAAAATCCTGGAACGCATTGTTCACTGTAAACTTTATAATGTTTTGCATCCCAACTTATCCGAAAATCAACATAGATTTGTAAAAGGACGTTTTACCGTAACCAACCTAGGGGAATTTATCAACACCGTTGCAATCACCCTTGACTTAGGAGGTCAAGTTGATCTGATCTACACTGATTTTGCGAAAGCATTCGATAGTGTGGATCACAACACCCTGATCAACAAGCTCCGCCTATTCGGCATTCAGGGATCTCTTCTTTCCTGGATTCACTCCTTTCTCTTTCATCGTTCCTGTACGGTTATCTGTAATGGATCTTTGTCACACTCTTTCGTCCCAACTTCTGGTGTTCCACAGGGATCAATTTTAAGTCCACTTCTTTTCAACCTCTTTATTAATGATCTCCCAGCTATCTTCACATCCAACCCCCTTCTATATGCTGATGACCTGAAGATATTTCGAGTCATTAATTCAATTCAGGATTGCCAAGCTCTTTAGGATGACAAACTTTTTGTCCTCTTGGTGTAATAGAAATCGACTTCAACTTAACATGTCTAAGTGCCTTTCCATGACCTTTACCAATAAAACTTGGCCCATTCAATTTTCATACTCTATCGAAAGCTCAGTTCTCGTTTCGGTTGAGAGTTTCAAGGATTTAGGTGTAACATTTGATTCTCAGTTGAAATTCAATGTTCACGTTTTGGAAATAACCAAGAAAGCTTCTCGGATCGCGGGCTTTGTCCTACGTTGCTCTCATAGATGTTTCAGCTTTCAAACCTGTGTTCGGTTATTCGTCATGTTGGCTCGCCCAATTCTTGAATATGCATGCCAGATATGGTTCCCACATCTTAATTATCTCATGGTGGCGGTTGAATCTGTGCAGCTTAGGTTCTCCCGCACACTTTTCTACAAATACAACATCCCGTATCGCCCTCATGACGATCGCCTGAATTTCCTTGATCTACCTTCACTGCAGGTAAGGAGGCAATTCCTGGATCAATGCTTCTTATTTAAATTATCGAGAGGCAAGTTATCGTCGAAATTATACAACGCCATTAGCATACGTCCCCCTTCTCGCACTAGGTCGTCGCAATACTACGCTATACCGTTTGCCAGAACCGTAACTTACAGTCACTCATCGATAGTTCGTATGGTAAGAGACCATCTTAATTTCCAGCTTGGTTCTCCTTCTGGCCCATTTGAATCATTTAAAAACATGCTGCGGAGAGTACTCTACGAGCAATTAATTCTTTTGTCGTTAATTTCAGTCACTACTTAATTGTTAACTTTAGATTAATTCTTACTTGATATCTATATTTTAACCTTAACACGTAATCTATTAGTTCTGTTTTATAATTGGGATTATTAATTCTGTAAAATAGTGATGAAGCATATAAATAAATAAATAAACTACCTGGTATAGTATGGCGATTGTTGGATCATTTATAAGGATTGCGAGAACCAGCTTACTTAGCGGCCATGCTTGGTTCTGTCCTTATTACAGCCATCACCGAGCAAGGCGTACGTCCGTCTGGCGCACGTGCCATCATAAAGCTTATTACTAATGATGGCTTAAACCATTGGACATTTTTACTCGTTTAAAGGTACAATTTGAAGACACTACATTGTCTTAGAATCGAGTATATATGTGGGCCAGGGAGTTTGAGGGTTGGTGAGAGCATATCGAAAACGAAAGTCACGATCGACGTCTTAGGGCAGAAAAGTGCTTGCCACGATTATTTTTTGACTCAAAGGGATTTTTATATTTTGATTTTTTTTCACAATCAACAAACAGTGTATACGGGCTACTATTGTCAGATGTTACCGATAGCAAAAACCTCCTACCGAAACAATAGACGAGATATGCCCATTAGAGAGGTCATCCTTCTACATGACAACGGTAGGCCGCACACCGTAGCATTGAAAATGGTAAAAATGGGCTGGAAAAATCTCAAATACCCTCCTTATAGCCTAAAAATGTGACTGCTTTTTGTTTGCAAAAAAAGTCACTTGGAGGAAAATAGTTCGCAAGCAATGGAGAAGTTCAGGAGCAAGTGCGTCATTGGTTTAAAACTCGTCCTAAAGCTTTTTATGAACAAGCAACATTCAAGCTTCCGAAAAAGTAGGAGACTACATGCTGATGATATATTTTGTGTGTTATATCCTTCAATACATGTATAAAAAAAAATAATCGTTTATATTTGATTCACCCTTGTACGAGTATATGTAAACTTTTTAGGGTTTTGTAAAATTATTTTACAAAACCTTACTTAAATCGCGTCCTGTCTGTCCATCCGTTCGTGGGTCACAGCACTTTTTCTTGCAAACTACTTAAGCTAAAAACATCAAATTTTGTAGGTAGGTGTAAAGTGATGCTCTCGTTAGAATTCAACCACAAACAAGTTTTATAAGGTGTTTAAGGGGGCCTCCCCATATAGGGGAGAAGCTCTCGCAAAAAAAATTGCATCAAACGTAGCCGATATGGATATCAAATGAAAGGTATTGATGAAAGCTTTTCAAAACTGGTCTTAAACTGACATTATTGCTTCAAGGGTCGCGCAGGGAGGGGAAATACACGAAAATGTGTGTCCCCCCTCGCGATTGGACACCTGTGATCTGAAAAATCTGAAAAAAATTATGGAGGTAGGTGTTCATGAGCACAACAATAACAAATACCTTGGAAGTCAAAATTCGCTTAGCTTTATTAATAATAGTATGATCTTCGAAATTCACATTTTCCTCAACAAAATCATACAGGTACCCTGAAGCCAACGAAATACGATATTTAAGTAGCCTTAAAAATATCCTAATACTCAGCAAGGTTGTTGGGAATCGAATGATATATACGGAAGTTAAAGCCGTTTGAAATTTCTCCAATTACAACAACAATAACACCTGATTTGGGTATTTTATGAACTTTCCATGGCATCAGTCACTGCAGTTTTGATTTGATCTTCTTGAAATTTTCAAATATTTTTGGGAATTCATGATTTGAGTGATTTTTGTTGGTTTGCAACAAAATGGCGACCGTTGAAAATCGAAAAACGGATTTTCTTTTAAACGCGCACATCTCTTCGACATGTTTCTTGACTTCATTCGTTGCTGGTGACTGCATTTCGGTGAAGTTGGGTACAAAACCCTTCTGAGTGTACGCCTCTCTGCCCAACTTGTTTTATGTGATTTTCGTTAGATTTTTATTTCAACAAGGATTATTCTTGTTGACAATAGCTTTTCAGAAAAACTTTGTCACTCATTTACTTTGTAGGTTATGAACAATAGTAATAGTTTTCCTATTAAAACGGTTTACGAAATATAGACAAAAAAGTTTAATATTCCTGGCCATGTAAACTTTTTTGACTTCTACAGGGTTTTCCAATAAGAGGTGTTATTTTGATATTCAAAAAAAAATGCAAATTTTTAATATAAACGATCGGATGTTTATTTTATTATAAAGAAGGTGGTATGCCGTTAATAGTCAAAAATAACATCAGGCAAATGACCACCACGACCACGCTTACAGGACCATATCCCTTTCATGAAATTTTCCAAAACCAAATCACGAATTCCATCTTTGAGGTCTTGAATCGACGCTGGGCTGTTGGCATAGACCTATTCTTTCACGTGGCTTCAAAGAAAGAAGTCGCAAGGTGTTAAATCAGAAGATCTCGGTGGTCAATTGTGATCACCTCTTCGAGAGATAACACGGTCCGGAAACTTTTCCCGTAAAAGATCAATGGTTTCGTTGCTTGTGTGGCACGTAGTGCCATCTTCTTGAATGCGAATGTTGTCCAGATCAATACTGTCCAATTCTGGCCATAAAAAATCCTTAAACATCTCTTGATAGCGCAATCCATTCACCGTAACTGTTGCTCCAGCCTCATTTTCGAAAAAGTAAGATCCAATATCTCCGCCGGACCATAAACCGCACCAAACAGTCACACGTTGAGGATAGAGAGGCTTTTTAACAATAACTCTTGGGTTTTCCGAGCCCCAGATGCGGCAATTTTGCTTGTTGACGAAGCCATCGAGGTGGAAATGGGCCTCATGACTCAAGATGATTTTTCGATGGAATTCCGGATCATTTTTATGCATTTCAATGACCCAATCAGCAAAGACACGATGTTTGTTGATGATCGGCCGGCTTGAGTTCTTATGTGAACTGAGCTTTATATGCCTTAAGAACCAAATCTTTATGCAAAAAACGGTGTAATGGAGTTGGTGGAATGCCTAATTCCAAAGAACGACGAGGAATAGACAAACCTGGGTTTTCTTCAACACTTTCGGCTACAGCAGCAATAATCTCGGCTGTTCTTGAGCGACGTGAACGGGTTTTATTCTTCATATCACTAAGTTGTCCCAACAGCTCGAATTTTTCCACCAATTTCTTTATTGCGGCCCGACAAGGCACTTCACGACAACCCAAAAATGTTCGAGTTTTACGAACCGTCTCTGCCAAATTTTCACCATTTTTATAGTGAAATTTGATAATTTCAATGCAGTTTTTACTTGTCAAATGTCAAAAAATGACAGCTTCAAATGTGACATCTACCGAAATTGCGGGCTATTCAAAATAACACCTCTTATTGGAAAACCCTTTAGTATATCTCCTAACCAACTATTGATTACATATTATTATTGATAATCGCCAATGGAACTTTTGTCATTTCTTTCTTGAACCCATATTTATCCTCACAAGTAGTTTAGGATTTAACCTCTGTAGTTCTAAGGATTCTAGTCACAAAATTTGTAAGTTATATTTGATAATTCTAAAATAAATTAAACTGTGAAAATTAATCACATCTTTCATCAGAATTGCAAATGAAATCAACTTGTAGGATATTTTTTAATGTTGATTTGCAAACGTGCCTCCTCTTCTTCCAAATGTTTATGATTACTGAGAAAAGTTCCTCGACAGGTACATAAGTGTCCGGCAAAGAATAGCGAATGTTGAAAGGAATTTTATTTTTGGAGTAGCGGACTCTCAATGGAATATGAGTAAATGATTGTTCCTCGCTCTCAATTTAAGCTTTTAACGTAAATGCCACTAAACTAGTTTAGATACAATATCCTTTTGGCAGAGGGATACTCCTAACATATTCAACTTGTTTTTATCGGTTTTTGAAGGCCATATTTTCATTTATGTTTATCCTTCCAATAAAATTCATAGTTCGTTTGGTACGATGAAGCTTATATTTTATTAACCAGTACAATAGCTATACGCTAAAACATATAACACGTCAATTAACATGCATGCACCATTACATTTGCTAATGTTTATATCTGAACATTTTGAATGGAATCTGTTGATAAGAATATTTTACGGACAGCAAAACTCATGCTACTCGAACATATTATCAATGTATATACATATGTAAACTTACTGTGTACATATTATCAGTCTGCCAATACGACAAAAGTTGTTTGACGCTAAAACAAACTCAATTGTATCAAGTATGTAAGCACTGTTAATTTAACTAAAATTGTAGTAGATAATTACGAGAGAAAGAGCAATATAAGAATGTTTTATCAGAAATTATATCATGCTGGTAGCTGTTAAACAATCCCATTGTTTAATAAGGTTTTTTTCGTATTTGAAATTCGGCGTTTTCAGATCTAGTGTAAGTTGAGATGACTTCTATTATTTAAAAGTGTTAAACCAGGAAAATTCTAGAATGTAAATAATCTCTATAAGACAGACTATAATAAACTAATTATGGTGGATTAGAGGTAATTTCGGCAGCATGTCTCAGATAAAAAAGTGCAGAGTAAAACTGATTTGTAACTTTTTATCAGTTATTAGTAGTGATGACGCATTTTTGTGGCAATTGACAATGACTTTCAATTGGAAGATGACTTTTAATTAAACAGGAAAACATATATTTCGTCACGTATTAATGCAATAAAATAATCACATGCAAACAGAGGTAGCCAAGTTATCGCCAAAAAGCCTTCTTTTTTGGGTAGAGTGAAGGGATCCCCGCCCATCATCTAGGGCTCCCAGCAAAATTTTTTTGCTGTAACATATTATCTACCCAAAAATACCCTCTCCTTCAAGAAATCCCGACCTGGAACCGTTTGACGTATAACTTCGGGCTATTATCTCTTAGCATCGCCTCAAGGCACCTTTAGGTTAAGGAGTAATTTCTCATAGTAGGCCTTGATTAGAATGGGGAAAGCTACTAGATACCAGTGTTCCTGAAATCTGCCCTCAAGGCAATCCAGAATATCCACTTTTTTCCTGCACAGAAAAATTCATTTTCAAGTCTGTCTGCATGCCAAGAATCAACCCTTAGTTTTCCAATTGGAATCGGGGCGACCAGCTTGGATTTCTCCAGTGCTAGACTAGACCTGTGGGAGATAGTCTACTCACTTGCTTGGCGCATGAGCATAGTAACCCAGCGCTGCACATGCTTGACTGCTCAATTTGACGGGCAAACTTACAACGTCATCTGCATAGCCGAACTCGCGTGACCCTAGCCATAGGTCAACGCCCACCATATGAAGCATTCCACAAATGCTAGACTGGCAGGTTAGCTTATATCTGGTGTGATCTTCAATTTCTTCTAGTCCTCTTATGTGATACGACGGTGTTGCAGTAATTCGTTGTATCCACTGAACAGAGTTAAATTGCGGTTACTACTTTGATGTTGGTATTTGAGGTGGATTATCTTCAATTAGTAGTGCAAAGCTAGGAGTTCTAATATTAATAAACAATTTTTGCAACTGATATCCACAGGCCAATTCTCTAATTTTCTTGAAAAGTCGTCGGGCCTTGCTTTGTTGTATGAGCAAACGCATTTCGAATCTTTTGAGGCACTGAAAATGGCTCAAATGAGTTGAAACACATCTGTTAATACATTAAACCAAGGCCCGATGGCTTTTCAAGTCACTAGAGATGACTCATAGGAATCGAAACACGTCTGCTAATACATCAAAGCGATGCCTGACAGCTTTTCAAGAATAAAAAAAGAAAATCATTCCTTTTAGGTTTGCGTTTAAATTTTTATTTTTTTTTAAATCGATTTTCGACCGTAATCCGTAATGATTTTACTTGACCAAGGCAGTTTACTTATATTCCAAATTCTTAATTACATTGAAGGACATTTCTTAAGGAAGATAATTTAAAATTATATTTATTGCTTTGAAGGATATCGCTTAATTGAAGTTAGCCTAAGTGATTAATTTGAACATCCATAACTTACAATTACCTGCATCATTGTTCATTAATACGCCTTTTTCCCTTAATATGGCGTCTAATTCTATCAGATCTTTTGCCTCCCGTATTGGCATTACGTTAACTATTGTGATTGCACGGAATTTGGTGATGACATGTTCCACTACTGCTGACATAAAGTTACTCTTCTTTCCTTTCTTCATTGCTACTGTTTTTTTACTTTAGCACTAAAGCCCTTTGCTTGAAGATTGTTAGAGCCTCGGCGAAAGAAGATGGGAATGTCAACCGAGATTGGCCTTGTTTGGGGACGCGTGAAAGCGCTGGCAGGCGAGCGTTGCGGTGTCGTGGGGTGGGTTCATTCCCCCAGCACAAGGACCCACTACAAAAGAATTTCGCATTCACGAATTCTGGGTCTCAAAAACAGGTCAACCGAAGTCGAAAGATGTAGGTAAATAACAAAGAGGAAAATTGCTTGTTCCGAGAACAAGTCGAAACGAGACAAAACAGACGGACTCGGGGACTTCGTCGTTACCCGATAATTCTCATGGCCCTTAAATAAGAGTGGGGCAACCGGATGGATGTGGTGCCCCCTCGCACCCGCCCAACGTAGCCCTATATGTCCCTTTTGAGTGGAAAACTCATACAAACATAATTTGCATGAGCCTTCCCATCAAAAGAGAAATATAAATGTGACCAATTTATGTCACAGGATTATGTGATTGGGTCACATAACCCTATGCCATGAAAAGGGCACTTAAACTGGAGGCCACCCAACCCGGCAAGAGACCCTGAAACTAATAAATATTTGGAGTGCACCCGATGGCTAGCTGATTTTGTCTTTGAAAAGCCTTCTAACGTGCCGGGTCCTGTACCCGGTCCGAAGAACAAAATGAAAAGACCGACGTTCAAATATAACAAGCCAACATTATTATTTCATTTTTCATAAAAAACTCTATAAACATTATAGTTTCATATGTATTGCAACACAATTTCAGTTGTTTTATTGAAGGATCTTAATTATTTTCAAACTACTAATAAACGTAATCTTTTTACGTTAAAAGTAAACAAAGATGTAAAGCACTAAAAGAAACACAAGAGAACAGAAGTATGATTCCATTAATGTGGATATAAGAGATTAATTTTCTCTCTTTTTTTTATGAAATATGTCACCTTCTGTCCTTGTGAAATTTGCTGTTTCGAATGCCCGTATTAAATATATATTGAAAAATTTAAAAATATATATATGTATTAGAAAATTTAAAAATGCATAAATAAAAAAAATTAAAAATGTTTATAAAAATTTGAAATATATAAAAAAAAAATTTGAGAGGTTTATAAAAAAATTGAAATCAATCAAATGTTTATAGAAAAATTGAAATCAATCAAAAGGGTACTTACCCAACATCCTCGACGAGCGCTTGTTGTGTAAGTCCTGAAATTCAATCCGGGCATCTGCCGGTATTATTATTTAAAATATTGGTTACAGGACACTCGTATGGAATCATAATAATTAATGATTTCAAAATTATTGTCAGACTAATTGAGATCAGAATCGCCAGACATAGTCACTATTGAAATACAAGAAAACGCCACTGTTTGGAGGGAAACATGTTTCATTTGATGCTCGGCAATCACAAGCCGATCCGGTCCATCCTTCATTGCAGACACATTCACCCAAACGCACAATATATCAACATTTAGTTTAACAATTTTCTCCTATTTTTTATGGTCTTCTTGGTTTTTTTTTGTTGAAAAAAAAGCAGTGCCTTTTATCGGGGCTTCAGCATTAACATCGATTTGATTTAAGTGAGCTCTGAAGGTTCTCCGTCCACTTTTCAACTTCCAGCGCTAATTTATCTTCGATTTCTCGGAGGATTTCAAGTAGTGTATCCTTCTCTTGAACTTCATCGCTTCATCTTTCGATAATCACTTACAAATTTTTGTCGTAGAGTAAGTTTGACCTGTTTTAATTCAATATTTTTAATACCATCCGAGAGAGGTTAATAAACATCTGTAATGGATTTCATTTGTTCTGAGACATACTTTAAAGTTTCTTCTTCACTGTGATGTTGATTTTTGACACAATTAACAATTTCTTCTGTTCCCTTGAACGTTTTTGAGTCACTGAAGTCTACATAGGGTTCTTCAAGTCGAAGCTCATTGTTTTGTAGGCGCATTGATGTATTTTGTTTTTTTTTCTTACGTATATTAGTTTGACGATCAAGGGCTTTTGACTGCAACATCTCTAACTTCAAATGTTCTAATAAATATTTCCTTGACAGTTCACAACGTTTCTGAGAATGATTCGTTTTATGTAACGAATCAAATATCTAAATACGGGCAAGATAAAATTTCTGGATGCTAATAAAACACTCCTTCCTGTCATATATTGAAATTAACTCAAAGAGAACTTCACTGATGAACCGTAATACACACTTTTCTTGTTTCGGTTTTTATTTGATTTACAACACTTCACTTCAACTGTTCGCTAATAGCATCTGCTCGTGTTCACTAAAATATATGGTGGGTATTCAGATTTCCTAGGTATTATTAACTCCATGACAATATGGAACCGATAATTTCGTTCTCCACGTTCATAACATTTCTCCGTTGGCCAATGTTGAATTTGCATTCGAAGGACACAATGAAGTCTATATGTATTAACTTTTAACTTGGTTCAACACATATGAATAATAATGATTGCTCATGATGCTCGACAATGTAATGTGGTCCGATTTGTGACTAACGGTTTATGCACCACGAAATCAAATGAACATGTATTTGGCAAACTTCAGTCGAGTATAGTCTGCACTTATATTATTCACTAACGCACTTGGCAGCCAGCCAGTTAACATCTCGAATTTTTTTTGATCGAAAGCGATGCAAACAAACTTCCCATTTATTATCCCCAGCGATGGTTGCTTCAGTTTCTTACAGGAATACCTTCATAACTCCCGACTTGATTATCTCATCTCCTAATCTTCCAATCACGTCTTGGAATGTCAGGTAATTTGAGTTAGTGCAACATTGTACGATACAACATACACACATCTATTTGGTTTGCGTATTTTCCTAAACTGGCACGACGACGATCTAATATTTGGTATGTTCGTTGCAAGGTCAAGATCACATTTTTTCCCAAAGGAAATTCTGTCATTTAAACTCCTCAACTCAAAACCTAAAGGGGGTCTCCTCTGATGTGTACTCAGTTGAATTACGAGGCTACAAATGTTATGCTTTTTTACCCATACAATCAACATATTTTTCATGGACAAGACATACAAAAGCTTGCTACAACATTTTATGAATAGGCCATGTGCTCAGTCTTTCATGCTACCATCGCCAGTAGGTCTCAGTGTTGACTTGAAACAATGACAAGGTCAGGGTATGTTACGCAGAAATTCAATTGATATAGGCTTAGAGTCGCGCTTCGTACAAATCACCTTTAAATTAAATAAGGCTGCCGTTGGAAAGCCCAGTGTTGACTGAAACTAATAAATACGAGGTGCATTTCACCAACAGCTGTCGCACAAATCAGCCATGTAACTTCCAACCGCTTTCAATGGCAGCCGCCCACAAGGTGGTGTTTAGTTTTGGGATTGATTGAATGCGTGAGTGAAAGACAGGTCCAAGGCCAATGAAAGAAAACCCCGTTTTGTCCGCTCGTCTCTTACATTCACTACAATGTTAATAAGTTTCTCTGTTAGCCGTTGTAACTCCCGTTTTCTCGGTAGTGTCACTCATCATTCCCCAAATTATTCTTCCATTAGAAAATGCGATTATATGTAAATGGATGTTGCTGGGATGATTTGACTCGCTCGTTATTCAATTACATAAAAATATATTACTTCAAACAAATGCCAGTGTTATGTGCTGTTCCTTCCTCCTTTCATTAACCAATTTCACCGACCAATTATATGTTTAATCTCCATTCCACATCAATTCATTCCATTTCCGCGATGCACAACAAAACAGTAGTACAATGTTTCAGTTTGATTCCAAATTCTATTGGATCACAAAGATATCAAGCCGTCTCTACACTCATCCTTTCGCACATTTATGATATCATTCTTAAAGGTGAAATGGCGGTTTTAAGTTCAATATTTCTGTCTGACAACAGTCTTGTGTTCATAACATATGCTGCACTAATACTCAAACCAACACTAAAAACTGGGATAACGGCTCTTACTACGGCCCGCTCGCTGAGGTTTGTGAGTGAAATCACACGATACGCGCCGTTTGGTATAATCATTCAATTTAATTAACACTCTTCCAATTTTAATGATAATAGTCTTAACTAATTTACATTATTTTGCTATTGGAACCATTAAACGAGCAGACGAGTACCGAACACAATTTTCTTCTCCACTTGTCACCTGCCTTCCCGTCCAAATTGACAGTCCTTAAACATCTGATAGACACAGCTCCTCAAACTATTCTTGTTGCTCATTTATTGGTTGCTAGGAATCGAAATTTTGATAGGAGATAGGAGGGTTTTCGAGCAGTTTGATATTGTAACTACTCGATTACTACAGCTTAAAAAGGAAAACCAAATTTTAAAAATTGACTTCTGAGATCGAGAGGTGGGACATGAAGGAAACTTAGACGCTCACTGTAGGAGCGGTAGAAAAGATTATATTTATATAAAAGATTGCGTGTGAACTTGCGCTGGATTGATTCAGCGGCTTCCGATGGATAAATGAATCGGGGTGACCATACTTGAGAAGTCATATTCGAGAATGGAGCAAACCAACAGGATAAAAAGGTGAACACAGGTAGGAATACTGAATGTTCTATGAGAGTATCATAGTACAAAACCAGCGATTCGCGACGCTCTAGATGTTATGTCAGCTTTATGTACATCAAATTTTAAATGTGTATCCAGGATAGCATCTACGTCTTTATAAAGATCCATCGTTGATAGCAGCGATTCATTAATTGGATACGCATTGGCAAAAGGCGAACGCTTATTGGTGAAACACATACTCGTATGCAGACATTTGGCCATGTTGAGAGGAAGGCGATTCATAGAGCACCATCGAAAGAGGGAATCTAAGTCAGATTGAAGGTCACAACAATCAATTTGTGAATAGACGACTTTACAGATTTTTAAATCATCTGCGTAGAGCAGACAATCAGACGTCAACACAGTTGGTAGATCATTTATGAAAATATTGAATAGAAGAGGGCTGAGGATCGAACCTTCAGAAGAAGGACAGAAAACATACGACTAGAAACCACACCAAGTAACCGATGAAGAACGATTTGCCAGAAAGGAGGATAGTCATACAAGAAGAGGACGAGAGAGACCAAAAACCTTAAGTTTCTTCAGTAATAGACTATGGTCTACCATATCAAAGGCTTTGGCGAAGTCCATGTAAATCACATCGATTTGCTGACCTTCATGAAGTGATAGGGTAATTGAATTGTAAATTCAGCCCAATTGGTTACCGTTGACCATTCCTTAACGAAACCATGCTGCTGTCTAGCAAAGTCATTGGAGATTGCATCATATATTGGGTTATGAACAGTTCTCTCAAAGAGTTTCCCGAAACACGAGAGTAAGGATATAGGCCTGAAATTAAATGCTGAGCTATGGCCACCTGATTTGTGTATTGGAAAGATGTTGGCTCTTTTCCAAATTGTTGGGAATGTCCCTACAGTCAGGCTGGTATTAATTAAAACTGACAAGGGTAAATTTAGGGATAAGGACAGCGTTTTCACAAAAAAGTTTGGGACTCCATCTGGGCTCGAACTCACGCTAACAACAATGGAGTTGATTATACTTGCGACTTCGGAAGGTGTTGTCAAAATGATGCTAGAATCAGAGGAAGGGTTAGTTGAAGGAAAGTGTAAGGGTGAAGAAGATGATTGGAAAACAGAAGTAAACAGGTCTGTAAATATATCGCATATGGTCTGACCATCCGACGCTTGTTTTTCATGCAGGCTTATAGAGCTAGGTATATTTGAAGTGGATTTGATGAAGTTGACGTATGTTGAGAAAGATTTGGGATTGTTCGATTGCAAAGAGGCCTCAATGGTGTTAAAATATGAATGCATTGCGCACTTGATGCCCATTTTTTGTATCTAGAAATAGCTCTGCTATTCCCATTGCGTGAGATGCAAAGCGATAGTTGCATTTCAAGTTGAAGAAGGTTAGAGTCTGGTTTGACATAAGGGGTTGGTGATTGAGGGACTGAGATAATGCTCATGGGATTGTTGCTAAAAATGAGGTCCCCCAATCTATTGTTTAAGTTCGGGGAATTGTTTGATTGCATTAGCAAGCATAAAAACGAAAAGAATCACAATAAACATGTTACGTCATCATTCGTCAATATGGATGCTAAAATCATATCATTGAGCTTGGTTCTCACACTGCAAACATTATGATAATTAAAGTTAAGGTAATTATTTTTCATACAGTTTCTGGTTCTTGTTATGTTAGCTGATCAAAAATTTACGGCGTTCGCTCCAAATATTTAGGAAGTATACCAGTTGGTCAAAAGTCTATAAAAGTTCCTATAATTCCATTGTAGCTGTAAGTTTGAACGGCTTTGACTTTATTTGTTAGTTTAACACAATCTAGCACAGAAGGCATAAAGTCGAGTTTAGAAACAACGTATTCCTTAATTTCCTCCAGCGTTTTATCAATTGCGATTGATCAATTGATCAATTTGAACTTCCCCATCATTAACTTTAATAGTTCAATAAATTGGCCTCCCAAAGCTCGATTTACTCTCGCTATCTATTACTCAACCTCTGCTAGGCTTCTCACATCAGTGTTACAATTGCAACAGATGTTCTGAACAATCAATTCAATATAGTTTGTTGTTAAAATGCATCAAGTGCATGATGGTATTGTTGTATGGGTAGATGTGGATACAAGAATTCAAATTCCTAGTGAAAGTGCAAATTCTTGCATCCAATCTTAAACTGGCTGCAACTAAACATATGTAAGTCAACAATTTTGATCATAGTCGTTTATTTTTTTCTTAACTTTAAAATTACATTAACTTGCTAGTAGTATGCTACACTTCCAGGCCGTCGATGATCGAAAACGGCTTCTGTTCGAACGGGATTGAAAATACTTATTGCAGTCAGAGCTGAAAATCCATTTTCTGGAGGAATCCTATAAATTTCATGCCCTTTCTCTACCAAGGCATCCAATATTGTCTATAATTTTAGAAATTAGAAAAACTACAAAAAGCTTGCACGTGACCAACCTGGTTAAAACCGGTTTCATATTGAACTCGCATTGGGCTCAACTGATGATGAAGCCTTGGAGTTTGAACGACGCTATCTAATGGTTCACCAAGGAATAAATGCCTTATTATGACCTAGAAGATCAAAAACTATATTAAATTGAGTAAGAAACTACATTCACTTACTTGGGTCACTGTCGGAGTGATTTTCATTCCGCCAGCAGATCCAACCAGCAAACGTGGATTGTTGCTTTCATCAAGGACAATGACAGGCACCATTGATGACAGTGGCATTTTCTTTGGCTTAATGAAATTTGCGGGAGATGGGTACAGACCATATGAATTTGGTGCTCCGGGAAGTGAGAAATCATCCATTTCATCATTCAGAATTATTCCCGTTTGTGGTGAACGTAGTTTGCATCCAAACCTGGTAAACAGTTTTTTAATGAAAAATGTATTTAATGATTACATATATACGAGTATATTTACACATTGTTGATAGTACTTGTAACAACAATAGCGTCTCCATTTCGGCCTATAATAGCTATATTGGCAGTGCCGTGATCTGTTGGTACTGATGTATTTGCACCGTAGAATGCATAGTCACTGAATGTACGATCATCTTGAATTTTCAAAAAAAGCTCATCAGCGAACGACTGTTTTGACATATTGGCAACTAGCTGTAATCCATTACAAGATGTTAATTTCTTCAAACGGCTATTAATTAGTAATGATTTTATTTCAAATGCACAATTCAAAGTTTTTTGCACATTTCATGACATCAAACTCTTTTCCTATGAAAAGTTCTCCCCCAACAGAGCCATTGTGGTACCAAAGTTTGTAGCGTTGAGCTTATAACATTGAAGGCTGTAGTTGTTTTAAGATGTTAAAAGGTGCGTTATGAACTGAAGCGGTATTCTGCTGCCTCAGCGAGCGGAGGGACGCTTAAGTGCGCTGGCAAGCTAGCTCTGCGGTGTTGTGGGGCGGGTATTTTCGCACTTACGATTTATTTGGTGACCAGCGTCAAAAAGGCGAAACCGATTGGCTGGTGAAAAAAAGGTTCCAATGGCCGAAGTAGCAGGTTACAAAGAAAAACATGACGTCGAATAGCTTATTAACCACGCGCGATACTTAAGACGATTTCGTTTTTGCTGAAGATGGTCACGACCCACAAATGAGAGTGGGGCATCCAGAGGGGAGGGGGGGGCGAAGCCCCCACGCATCTCTCCCAACCGGATCGAAATCCAAAAAAAATGCTGCCTGGGTTCCTATCGGTTGTGGAAGACCAAGCAGCCCTGCGAGAGCACCTGTTACAACGGAAAAAGGGGAGAGCTCATCCGCTGGCTAGCTCATGAGCGGAAGGGTCAGCCAAAATGGCGGGTCCCACACTCGGCCGGAGTTCAAAATAGAAAGACCGAATTTTCGGATTTAATTATTCATTCTCATTATTATTTCTTCACGTAACAAAATTATTACAATATTTTTTTACCGACCAACCATTACCAAAAAGACTAGAATTTTGATTTACAGTATTTTTCTTTTTTTTGAAACAAAAGGATTTTACCCAATATTTTGAGGGGATAAGTTTTTATGACAAGTACGATTTATTATATAAAAAAAGAAAGATGAATTAATTTTTGTTCCAATAATAATTTATAGTTTAAAAAAAAATCTAAGAAAAATAATAACAATATCAAACAAGTTGGGTAGACAGAACTACGCTCATATCAAAAGGGTTTTGTACTTAACCTTAAAATATGTTTATAAATAGAATGATTTAATTCAAGAAAAACTTTTATGACATGCACAACAAATATATTCTTGCTTTAAAACAACTCCAATTTAACCAGCCAACATTTTGTTCCAATATTACTAAAACCATTGACTGACCTGAATCTTAAATGTATTTTTGTTATTCATCTTATCTGAAAATTTGCAGAAGATTCAATCCAAAGTTAGTGTCTGGTTCGATGGAAAGCCCATGTAGTAGAAAAATCGTTTATGATTGTTGTAATTGGAGGAAATTCAACTGGCTATATAAATTTTATTGAAACTTATAGAATAAAATGATATCTTAAAGAACTACTTAATTGGATAATTTCATCCAATTTAATGATACTAATACAGTCTTACTGATGAAAATATTAAATCCCAATACTCTTAGCGAAGTTCAACGAATTTTAGCCTCTAAGTTATTTGTTATTGGATCTAGCTCCATGATTTTAAGGGCTTTCTGAAAGAAATTTTGCAAAAATCTTCTATTTTCCTGTCCTACCTGTCCATCTGTCTGCCCGTATGTCCGTTAGTTCGTCCCTCTGTCCATCTGTCCGTCGATCTGTGCGTCACAAGAAATTTCTTCCGAAACTATAGAAGCTACAAAGCTCGAACTTTGTGGAAAAGTCAGAAATGGTGGTCTCTGAAAAGATTAGGTCCTATCAAATATATCAAAATTTTTGAAGGGGGTCCCCCCTTATAACGAAGTGGCCCTTAGCAATTTTTTTCATAAGTGTAGTCAAGTAGAGTTTCAAATGAACGGTCTTAGCGCGTTCAGAATCTGAAAAATAAGTCATTTTTTGCAGTAGGAGTCTAGAGGTGGGGGTGGGCAAAATGCACAAAAAATATCTGTGTCCTCCCTCTCCCTGTGCGATTGGACATCTTTGAGCCGAAAATCTAAAAAAAAAATCACAAAGTAGTTCATTATGAGTCCAAGGGCAACAAATACCTCAGAAACCAAAATTCACTCAGCTCTGTTAGTAATAGTGTGATTTATAAATTTCATGTTTTCCCCCAAGAATTGAAACGGTGCCCTTAAACTTCTTAAATTTATGTAGGTTGATGTGAGACCCTTATGTCTACGAAATTTCATGGAAATCAAATCTTAATCAAGTGCGCTATCACCATTTCAATTGTATGGAATTACAAAAACAATAGCACATGTTGATACTTAATATATAACGAAACTCTGCATGCTTGGGATGAATTTGAACGATTTCTTAAACAAGTATAGGGTGAATAATTCAAATCATCGATTCATGGCATCAAAAAATGTTTTTCGAACCCTAGAATGGTTACAAAGCCCGCCTGTAAGGAGCTCTCTCCTGCCTCCTCGACTTGTTTCACCTATAAGTATTAATTATGGGTACTTATCTCCAGTCAGTGGTTAAATTGAATCAAGTGTTAGAAGCATGTACCTTAAACGTTGAAGTTGGGGAAGAATAACTCAAGATTATTCAATATGCTCATTTAAAACAGCCATCATTTTGTGTTACGATTACTGATGCCACTAGGTGAACAAATTCTCAAAGATATTCATGATACCTATAATTTCAGAAACGTTCATGCAAATCCTAGCAAGCCTGTAGTGTCTGAGTCGGTAAAAAGCGCATCAGCCATATGGATTCAATAACACAGCGCATATTGTTCCATAGTAATTCAGGAAAATTCAACACGCTATAACTTCGTTAAATACTTTTCGATCTTTTTGAAACTTTAAAGAAAGGTCAACCTTATAAATAGTTATTCGCATACCAAATTTCATTGAATTTAATGGTACCGTCAAAATTCTATTCCTGAAAATTGTAAAATTGATCAATCATACTATTACCAACAAAGTTGAGTGAATTTCGACTTCTCATTTATTTGTTGTTGTTGTGCTAACAAACGCCTACACTCATGATTTTTTTTAGATTTTTTGGATTAAAGGTAACGACCTGAGGGATGGTACGCAAAAAGTTCATACATTTCCCCTTCCCCTGCACCCCACGGTACTGATAAGGAAATTTTAAGACTTGTTCTAAAAAGTTCTCATTAGGGCCTTTCCAACGACACCCTACTCGACGACCATTGGCGAAAATTTTTTTTTGAAGTGTACCCTTCCCATACGGAGAGACCCCCTTGAAACCCTTTGAAAAATGTTTTCACCCTTGAACTTTCAAGAAATCACCACTTCTGACCTTTCCACAAAGTTTCATGGCTGTAGCTTCTATACGAGTAGTTTCGGAGAAAAAATGCAGTGACATTCAGACGGGTGGACGGACGGACACAGGTCTTGATTACAATAGGGTTTTGTATTTTAGTACAAAACCCTAAAAAATAAAAAGGTACTTGCCCACTCCATTCGACGAGCGCTCGTTGTTGGGTGGGGTGATAGGGCCAGCAATCGTTAATATTAGATTGGTAGGTCGGTATCAATTTCTTTGACTAAAATATTTTGCTCTTTCACAGCTTTCTTTACACGGTTTTCGCACTCTTCGAGAATCTGTACGCACAGGAAATCATCTGTTTGGCCTTTTTGAGACTTTTCCAAAAGTCAGTCATTGAAGCCAGCACCGAATTTTGATTTTAGTTCATTGGAATCTTGTCCAACGTTCTTCACTTTAACATTTGATACGTATGAAACCATTTGGTGTTTTCTAGTGCTTAAAAATTTATCAAACTGTGACACAATTAAGTATTAATAAAGAAATTATTTTTAAGTCTCGACTTTATCGAACACTACAAATAAAAAATTGTGTTTGTTATCACTTTGGAATCTCTGCACCAGATCTTGGTTCACTTCACTTTCGTCAGGACATGAACAAAGTTTGCACTGGGCCCTTCAAACCAAGCGAAAATCGTACAAGGGAAAATGTCGGTGGGAAAGTACACACTTGAGCGGTGCGCCGTAAACTCACCAACTGTGGGAATCTTTTTACTGAACTCGCCCTCCACTTATGAGTCCTTAACGACAGGAAGACTCATCCACTTCTCCACACAACGGTATCAGACCACCGATATCGCATCCAAAAATAAAATTAATACGCCGCTTGCGAAGTATTTCAATAGAAAGTTTCTTACACGCAATACGCGAAATAAATCTCTTGACGAATCTACAAAAATTGTTTTGTGCACGTTTCACTGCTTTATTATTTTTCCGGGAGCGGAATTTTCGCAGCTAGTGGAATTTTCTTCTCACAATTACATTCTGCTTTGAGACGAAAACATCTTTCAAAAACTTGAAATTTGTTTTTATGCGGCGAGCGGGACTTCTTCCCTTAAGTTCTGATTCGCCCCTCGATCAGCTCAACTACCTCGCTCGGTTGCTGGATTTCAACTCCCCGTTGTCGCCAAGCGCACCGCTGTTACTCATCAACGAGATCAAAACCTTCGCTTCCCATTCACGCGCCGGAACGGGATCACGTCCAAGTGCAATCCGCAAATTCACACACGACGAGCTATCTCTGCATGATATCATGCTTGCTGGATTTGTCGCCGTGGCGGTAACGGTTGATTGGGTTGCAATGGGTATATTGCTACTACTTCGCTCATTCTCGTACCACTTACTATTATTGTTGGAACATCTGATCGTTCTGAGAGACTGACATTTGCATATTTTAATAGGAGGGATATGAAGCTCTAATAGAGTTAAGTTAAGATTGCGATTAAGCTTAAATAATGTTCTACTAGCCAACAACGTCAATGTGCGTGAATAAAGAAATAAAAGGGTTGCGTGTTTCTTTTAAATTTTATTTTGAGTGCACATGAAAACGCAAAGCGATAATTAAGCGTGGAAGCTATTGAGTGCGGTGATGGGGCTTGCCTAAACAGTTCTTAAACAGAAAATTTCTTGTTGTGTAAAATCGAATAAAATAAAATTTCTTGGTAATAAATTGCAATTATACGTAGAAGATGAGAGAGGAGTTAATCACTTTAATCCAAGTTAGGCATGCCTAATGCGGGCCTAATAGGGCCCTGATGCGGCATGCCTTATGAAGCTCTAATGCTGCATGCCTAAATTGAATCAAAATATATCACTACATTTAATTTGCACCAGAGCCGTGTTGTTGAGGTTATATATAGGTTTATCGCAAATGCGGGCTTTCTGGAAAATGTGAAAACTGGTAAGAATTTTGTGAAGTGAAGAGAATGGTAAGTATTATAAACAAATTTATATCTTTTGTTTTAATTTTGCCAAGAAGGTTGTTTGTGTTTAGGAACTGTTTAAGCAAGCCCCATTACGCCCTAAATTGGGAAGTGTTTAGGCAAACTAAATCACAGCCTAAATTAGGAACTGTTTAGGCAAGCCCCATCACTGCCTAAATTAGGAACTGTTTTGGCTGGGGTTTGCCAAAACAGTTCCTGACGATCACAGGGATGAAACCCTGTGATCGTCAAAATAAGGTGCTTATGCAACGTTGGTGAAGAGCATTCACTCTAGTCAAGCCATCAAGCTGTAGACCAAGGATGTCGCACGCTGACTTGCACCATCAGGACTTTTAGTCCGGTTGGGAGGGGTGCAAAGAGGTGCAGATTCCAAGAGGATGTGTCACCTTTTTCATGGCCCGCGACTTAATTCGTCAAGGAAGAAGGCAGTCTTTATCGCGCGCAGCTAGGTAATAGGGTAATAAGGGGAAATTTTTTTGTCGCGGACTTGGTACTAGGGAAAAGGATCCACTTCGAGAAACCATAAATAGTTAGCTGCAAGCACACGTACGCATCCCTGGGTCTTGTCTTTTCAGCTCAGCTCAATGTTCCAGCTTGTTGCATTTAAAATGTTTCGTTTGCTTTGAGGTTATTGATATGTTTTCGTTTTTCCTCTAGTTTTCACGATCAGACATGTATACCCGATTCAAATTAAAATGCTTGCTCTCTTGAGGACATGGGAATGGTTTGGGAACTATTTAAAGAATTCTAACTTCGGTTGAGTCATCTATGGTGCAGTCTCTTTTTTGCCTCTTTTTTTATTTTCTGAACGTAAAGCACATATTACTAACTAATTATAACGGTTTAATTCAATTCCATAGTCATATAGAAACTTAATAAGTTGATAAACTCATTCAACGCCGTAAATTCAAAAACCTTCATGCAGGATTTGTCTACAACGAGTTTCAAACTTCAGCAATAGAAGCAAACGCTGTCAAAACTTCTCAAGCAAGCTCCTAAAAAATTAAATTGGTTTTTATTTACCTCCTCAATCCCTGGTAAAAATCTTATATCGCCCAAATATGTTCGTTGCCCAAAGGAATGTTTGATGGATTCAACCATTCGGTGCCATAGAACACCAAGATCATTGGTGATATGCTTATGCATCATATTCAATATTAAATTTAAAATAGGACCACTTCCCGGTAAACCAACTGAGTGCACAGTATATCGGCCTAGTTTCGTAGTGGTAGGGGGTGCCCATCGTACCCTGAAATAAAATACTTCGAAATTGCAAAGATGATTACCCAACCACAATCAAATACCTGTATTGCTTCAAGTCTTCTTCTGTTATAATACCGTCAAAACTCCTGATATCATCGACCAATTTTTTTCCAATTTGTCCACCGCCATATATTGCATCTTCTCCTTCCTTCGCTATGATCTTTAAAGTTTCTGCTAGTTTCAACCGTTTGACATTGTCGCCCTGCTCATAAACTCTACCTGTTTTAGGATTTACAAAAATTTGACTCATTGATGGATTTTTAAGAATGATTTCTTCTTTTTCTTTAAGTTTTGTGGCTAGATAAGGACTAACTGGGATACCCTCTTCACATAACTTGATGGTGGGCTGGATTAGAGTGGCCCAATCTAAGTACCCATATTTTCGGTGAAGTTCTGCATAACCTTTAATTTCACCTGGAACTGCGACAGCAAGACCACCTGCAATACGAAATGACGAAAATTAAGCATCCAGTTATTTGTATAGTACTGAATGAAAGAGAAAAATATTGAAATTGCATAAAATAATCCAAAAATCTTATAAAAGTCATACTTCGAATTAAGAAAGTTTACAGTAAGTTGCCAAAAAACTGTTTTATATTTATTTTATATAAGACACTTAGGTTAATTGTATAAATTCATGTCCACTAGCGTATTCAAAAAAGCCTTGGGTTTACTATGAATGCGTTCTGCTGAAGTATATTCTTCTCTTCTCCCTCCTCCTGCCACACAATTGTTTCGAAACTACAATTTTACATTGTATTTAAATAATTTATTGAAATTCATTCAAGTAATTATTCATTTAAATTCAAGCCTACTTGTAGACTTGGGCTGAAATTGAACCTTTATAACGCAGATGACAAGGTAGAAGTGCTCGTATTGAACAAAGGGACATCTTATCTCTATTTAACTCCCAACTAAATCATCTACAAAAGGCATCGCCGAATGCTCAATTTTTGTGGCGGTTATTAGATGTAATATTTATAGCTTTACTTGGTTGGTTTAATTTACGTAAATTTTAAGTACTTTTGGCCCAGTATAATCTTACCAGTCTGCGTTGGAAAGTGAAAGTGTCCAGTCGTGTTGCCGGCATTATTAAGTGGTAATTGTATTAGTTCAAGTGACGGTTAAAAAATCAACAAGGTGGAAAGAGGGAGCAGAAAGGAGGATAATGGCAGGAGCAGAAAGAAAAAGAGAAGGAGATACCAAAAAAATCAAGGAGTCTTCGGATAGTACATCTTTCCTGAAGAAAGGAATCTCAATGCGGTCATCAGGGGTCGCTGTGGATTGTTGATAGATTATATCAGAGAAGATCTAGAGAGCCAAGGATTTCATACTGTCAAAATCCACTATATCAAACTAAGGAATGGGCCATCCAGGTTGGTGAAGGTCCTCCTTCCCAAAGCAGAGACTGATATATATATATATATATATATATATATATATATATATATATATATATATATATATATATATATATATATATATATATATATATATAAGGGCAGTATGTCATCCCAAACAACGCCCTCATACAGGACAATTTATGTGCCACAAGCGTCAGCAGTTTGGACGTTCCTCCAAAAACTGTCACGCAAAGGCTGTGTTAAATGTGACGGGCCCCACCATTTTTCAAAATGCGTCAAAAAGCAGAGAAAAACTGAAATGTGTTAGCTGTTGTGGACAACATCTAGCCAATTATGGTGTATGTCCTCGAAACCTCGTGAATGTCAGAAAATTTTTCGCACAAGTTGCAGCTGCGAACAGCAATCAATACAAAACCACCGCAACACCTACGCAACAGCAAACTAAAAACACATAAAAACAAGCAAATATTCTACAAAACACAAACAACAACATGGATAGACTCTTTCTACCATGCACACACAGTTTCAAACCATGATGCAAGGCATGATGGCAGAAATGATACACGGTATATTTGCATTACAAAATAGCATTATTTATGCATAAGCAAACAAATAATAATGAGCTTTATGGATGACTTAACCATTCTCACATGGAACGCGAATTCCCTGCTGCATAAGGCTATTGAGCTGATTCAATTTATATTTGATTATAAATTTGACATCAATGTCATACAGGTAACCTTTCTGAGGCCTGCAAATCACCTGCGCTTCCCTAACTATTTTCTGTACAGAAAAAGAAGCCACTGCAATTCATTCATTTTTTTGAATTTGTGGTAGTCTCGGTGTAGACCCCCATACATACGCCTACATTCAATGAATATATAAAAAAAAACACCTGAACTTTCAAGGTTCCATACTCCTTGCCGGAGACTTCAATGTCTATCTCCGAAGTTGGGGAGCTGTGAGAAGCAACCGTGCTGGGACTGAATTAAATCAATTCGTCACAGATAAACCAACGAGCCAACATATAACGGATACCGAAATGGTTATCCTCTCGCTATAAGTATTTAGTGTACCTTTGAACACAATGTATGCATCGAAGTCCTTGACGAACTTTCTTCCAATCACAAACCGGTGCTCTTCTTAATAGGAAGAATATATATAAACAAACCCCTACAAGTAAAAAAGAAAACTGATTGGCAAACTTTCCTAGCCTCACTGGCTGAAGAAACCATTACTCAAATATCTGAAACACCCAGCGAAACTGAAAAAATGATCGAAGAAATCACAGACAAAACAGTATAGGGGAAAGAGGACAACACAGTCACAACTTTGGCAAGGGTATCACATCCCTATGAGCTTCCTAACGACATCGGAGTATTACTAAGGAGGAAAAACAAACGACAAATACCACCCATCCATGGCCCTTACGGTATTAAATTCAACAGTTCTGGTAGGGCAGAGGCTTTTGCAAATACTCTGGAACGGCAGTTCCGTGAAAATCCACACACAGCACCTGCCTTCAAGAGGTTAAAGGTGTCATACGAGTACTAAACAAACAAAAATAACCAGAATTTAATTGAATATTGAATACCATGGTGAAATGGATCCCGGATAACATCCTCAAAACGATGATAACAACTGTAAACGTGATTTTTCGCTTGCAAAAGTATCCTAAAATGTGGGAATCAGCAATTGTTGTTGTTTTTTCAAAACCTGGTAAAAACCTCAGTTTCCACCAAACTGGCAACCTATTAACCTATTATATTCTCTATCGAAAATCCTCTGTCACGGTCATTAACAACTGCCAAAGAACTCTTCCTAAAATACCACAATGAAGCAAAACTAGTAGGGCTACAAATCAATTGGAATAAAACAAAGCTCATGACGCAGTCGAGAAAAAATATCCTCAAATACACAAAATATCATACTTGGTGAATACAGCATCAAAAATATAGGCAAATTTATGTATTTAGGCGCCAAAATAACGAAAACGGGTAATGAAAGAGACGAAATACGCCGAAGAATACAGCTCACAAATAAAATATTTTATCAGTTTTGACGATCTTGAAGACCAGCTGCGTACACAGGAAAACAAAGCTCCAAGTATACAAATCTGTGATAAGACCTGTGCTATGCTATGATTGTGAAACATGGACGCTAACCCAAGCATCCGCAAATATATTGAACGCCTTTGAGCGACGGGTCCTGAGGAGAATAATCGAACAACGGATGCACAAAAAGGTATTCGTTGGGAGAACTGAAGGGCAAAGATCAGTGGGGAAACCGAGGAAACGCTGGACTGACTCGGTTGACGAAGACAGTTCATCTCTGCTCGGGTTTCGAAATTGGAGGATGCGGTCAATGGACTGAGACAGTTGAAGGCGCTATTTGTAGGAAGCGAAGGCCCAAGAGGAGCTGTAGTGCTACGAAGGAAGAAGAAGAAACCACAAGAAGCCAACGAGTTTAGTTATTTTTGATATAGCCAAGGCCTTTGGTATAGTTTGACATCCAAATGTCACAGCAACTCTCCCAAATCATTGGCTCCTTCCTAAAAGGCACATAATTTGGTGTCAAAGTTGGCAACAATCTCTTAAGTCTGCATCGAATTCAAGCTGGATTACCACAAGAATCACCCATCTCTCCAATATTGTACAATATCTTTACTGCAGACCGACCTCGACTGCCACTAAACGATACAAGTCCCTATTTGCCGATGATACCTGTCTTTTTTGCTCATCTAGACAAGCAAAAGTCATCATCATCAAACTGCAACTTTCCATAGACATGCTTTTAGAATATTTTTCGTATTTGGAAGATTAAGTTGAATACAGACATGATCCAGGCATTATTTATAAATAGAAAAACACAACAAAAATATTGCCAGGTCAAGAACAGCCAAATACTTAGGACTGACATTCGAAAACAAACCTTTCTGGGCCGACCACATACATGTATATAACAAACGTGGACATTGCTATGTGTCTTAACCCAACTTTACCCAATCCTTAAGGCAATAAGACTTAATTTCAAGAACTGTCTGCTGATCTATAAGCAAATAAGACGACCGACGCCACTGAATGGTAGCACCGCCTTCTACTAGACAACATAGACCAATAAAAAGGCACTACAATTCATACAAAACAAAGCCATCAGACAGATCTTTGGAATCCCATGGTATACTAGAATCACTGATATATGTATAGAAAGACTTCAGGATCGAAACCGTTGAGAAATATGTACGCAACAAGGCACTTAAACTGCTGGATACCGTAGACAGACATCGTAACATTACTCTAGGAATCCTAAGCCTTCAAGCACTTCAAAATGACAAACTATTCGCAGTTGTTTTAAATGAATAAAATAAACAAAATATTATGATCTCACTTATTATGATGAGCACATAATTGATCACATATAGAAAGAAGCTAGGGTGCTAAATTGCATTAGCTCAAAGTGAAACCACTTCAAGGTATAATTTTATGCGATTTCTCTAAATTTATCTTAAATTTTAGCTAAGGTTATGTGTGATTTCTATTGTTCACATGAAAAAAAATTACCAAAGTGAGCTTAGATGGTTTTACTATATTTTTTTCTCTTGTCGTAGGTTCATTAATTTTTCGTTTGTAGTTTTGGTTGAATATTGTCATATGACAAAGTTATACTTTTGAAAATACTTCATAAATTACATAAAAACACTTCCTTCGTATTCCATGCTACACAATTACCTTCAACTTTCTTATTTACAAACATATCCTCAGTAGCCGCTAAAGGGGCAACCTCTCTTGCAATCAATGTTTCCACTTTATGTGATGATTTAATAAAAATGGTTGCAAAGAATCCACCACCGAGTCCCATGCTTTGAGGGTTCGTAATTCCTTCACAGAAAAGATTTGCAATAGCAGCATCTGCCACAGTTCCATCTCTTGCTAATATTGACCTTAAAGAAATCAAAGAAAAATAAAGTGTTAAAAGCTTCTACAGGAAAGTATAGATATATCCATTAGTCCTTTGAGCTTACTTTCCAATTCCTGCACACTGAGCACCATTAGAGACGACAGCTCCACGAACCTCGTCAGTTTCTGAATAGGAATCAAGTAAGAAATATAATCCAGCTCCAAGTGCAATAATCAGAAGAAGCAAAGCAGGTATAAAAACGACTGGTCTTTTGTAATCGAAGCTGAAAATTGAAGGGGTTGGCCATAAATTTGAAAAAAGGTTCAAACGGAATCTATATTAAAGCTTAGCTACACATATAAAGAATTATAATAGAAGTTGAATTTGTTAGTATACAAAGGGATATTCTTCTTCGTTACACTAACACTCCTTTTGGGCATTCGCTTCCTGCAAAAAGTGCCTTCAACTATCTTGGTCCATATTGAAATCTGAGCAGCGATGAACTTTCTTCGCCGACCGAGTCAGACCAGCGTTTTCTCAGTTTTCCCCTGGTCTCCACCCTTCGGTTCTCCCACCGAATACCTTTTTGTGCATCCGTTGTTTGCCTAAATGATTCACGTGGCCAGGTCATTACAACATCCGTAGTCTTACAATCGTTGAGACCTCCTGCTCGTCAAAATTTCAAACAGCTCATGGTTGTATCAAATCCGCCATTGGGCCCCTTCTAGCTTCGCTCCAATTTTTCGCCTCAGGACCCGTCGCTCAAAGGCGTTCAATATGTTCACGGTCGCTTGGGCTAGGGTCCATGTTTCATACTCATAGCATAGCACAAGTCTTATCACAGATATGTATACTTGGAGCTTTGTTTTCCTGTGTATGCAGCTGGTCTTCAAGATCGTCAAAACTGAATAAAATATTGTATTTGTGAGCTATATTCTTCGGCGTATTTCGCCCCTTTTATTAGTGTTCTTAGTTTATTTTAGCCCCTAAATACACAAATTTGTCCACATTTTCGATACCATATTCGCCAAGTGTGATATTTTGTGCATTTGAGGTATTTTATCTCAACTACTTCATGAACTTTGTTTTATTCTCAATCATATGTAGCCCTACTTGTTTTGTTTCGCTATCAAGTTTCAGGAAAAGTTCTTTGGTGGTTGTTAGTGACCGTAACAAAATGTTGATTTCGTCCGCATAGGCTACCACTAGGCTTGACTTATATAATAACGTACCTCTTGTAGCCACATGTAGCTTTCTAATGACGTTTTCTAGAGCCTCCCTGTTTTAGTCCGAGATTTATGCAAAAGGCGTCAGTGAACTGGTTATTGATGCGGAACTCAGAAGTTTTCAACGTTATTGTCATTTTGGAAAGACGGACTTACTTGGCTGGGATACCAAAGCAAATAATTATTTGGTAAAGTACGTTACGTTCAAAGTGTCGTGTGCTTGCTTAAAGTCAACGAAAACTTTGTGTATGTCTATGTTGAACTCCCAGCGTTTCTCAAGTATCTGCTTAATATACATGCTGCTTGATATACATGCTCTAAAACCACCTCGACACGCCCCAATAATACTGTTGGCGTGTGATCCGATTTTATTTTAAAAGATTTTCGAAAATCTTTTATACGCTGTGTAAAGTAGTGATATGCCTCTATAGTTTTAACACTGTAATTTGTCATCTATTTTTCGGATAGGGAATATGTATATCTGATTAGCATCACTCGTTCAGCATATGTGCTTGTTGCCAAATGTGCTCGGTGACTTTGTGGGTGGCCTTTTGAACAACGCTGCCACCATATTTGATGAACTCCACTGGAATCTTGCGGTGCTTTATTATTCTTTTAGGCATTGATGGTGGAAAAAAATTCATACAGGTTAGTGTGGCCAATGGGTGGGCTCCGGGAATATTTATAGGCTCCAATGTTCTAGAGCTGTGCAGAGGATTTATGAGGGTCTTGAAATATGATCCCTATCTTTCCTTAATCCTATTTTCATCAGCAATGATGTTGCCGATATAAACACGGCAGAGCGTGTTCTTGGACTGATAACCACGTTTGTCTTGTGTTGTTTCTCGCTAGAGTTACATCGATACTACTTGATTGGTCGTCATTGTATTATGTTTTCTTAATTTTACTCTTTTGAGATTTGCATGGAGGTCTCTCTTCGTCCTGGTTTCCCTAACTAAATATCGTTTGTACGACCGATTCTTCTTATTTAACACCTTTGACAGTATGCTCGAGGCCCATGTTTGTTGGATCAGAACATGGTCGCTTTGGTTTTATGTGTTGCCATCCGGTGATACCTAGGTCATTTTATGTATGCGTCGGTGTGCGAAGCAAGATGAACGTATGACTAGGTTTCTGCTGCACACAAAGTCAATCGAGGGCTGGCCGTTGCCATTCGTTTCATAATGTGGGATGTATTCCTTCCCTGATGAGGTAACTCATTGTCAACCATAGCGTTGAAATGAATTATTTCTATGTTGTTCGTAGACAATGAGTCAAGTTGTCTTTTCAGGTGATTGTAGAACATTTCCTTCATTTCCTTGTCATGTAAGTTTCGCTTTTATGCGGATCGCACACAACCGTACATTGATTGCCCTAAAATTAATAAAGTGCAATTTAAACTCTCTATCCACAATAAAGGCCACATAGGGCTCTCACTTATGAGCAGGTTTTCCAATTTTGAGTATTGTTTCTTGGATTACCAGTATGTTTAATTTATATTGGTTAGCCTGTTGTAAAAGCTCCTTATTAGCGCGCGGGTAGTTGAGTGGCACAGTCCGTTTTCCGGATGCGAGGTCGTTGCCGTACGTCCAATCCATTCCAAGGCTCTGTTCAGTTTTCGAAACCATGCAGGATTTTACAGGAGCTAAATTGTCGCCCAACCCCCATCCCGGTGGCATGGTTATTACTTTTGATTCCGTTATCAGGTGCGGAAGACTTGCCTTCACCACAAAGTAGGTGTAAGTAAGATTTAGTAGCGAAACTGCAGGTGTCTTTGCAGTTTTTTGCGTTTCACGGTATTTAACGCCCCATCTTTGGGGAGCTAGTAAACCCAATGTGCGACCCCGAGGCCATTTACTACCATTTGTTCGTGGGTTTTAGAATGAGAGGTCATAGAAGCTGGGGGTTAGAGAAACAATGGAAAACGCTACCTCTTTCTCAACCGGACTCAGGACCGTCTATGGCAGAGTTTTTTTAGATGTCACCATTTTGAACCATTTTTGTCTTAGAGTCTCAGCATTAAATGTGTAAAATCTCATTCAAATCACTTTAACTCTGAAAAGAGCAAAAACCATGTGAACGCACACCGTGTTTAAAAGCAGAAAACTGCAAGGAAGCTATGAGTTTGTGATGGCTTTTATTGTTGACAGCACATTAAAAAAATTATCACCGACTTCAAGCCCGTTAACAAAAGGCTCTGTGTGATTCGTATTTAGACCCAATTCCTTAATGTCTGGCTGGTCAACTATCATGCGTGCGTAAAAGACAAGGAAGAGACCTTCAAGGACGAATCTTACAGCACCCTGGAACGCAGTGGCGATCCATTGCCGATAGACGACACTAAAATTGTTCTGGGTGACTTCAATGCAAAAAACGGAAAAGAAACGGTGCATAGATGAACGACCGGAGGAAACAGCCTCCATGTAGAGATCAGTATCAATGAACAACCCCTGATAGACTTTGCTACTATTAGAGGCTTCACAGTAAGCTGCACACGCTTTCTACATCGATACATCCATAAGAAAACGTGGGCATCCCAAAACGGTCACATATTCAACCAGATTGACTATGTTTCCATACAAAAACGAGCCACCACCAGGTTTCTTGACACGTGTTCATTCCGCGGTGCTGTCTGTGATTCGGACGACTACCTTATATGGGTCAAGATCCGATGCTGCATCTCCAAGAGCTATGAACAAGGACCATCAGTTACTCCAAGGTACCAAATACACAAGTTAAATGATAGCTCAGTCACGTCGACATACATTTCAGCGCTGGAAAATCGCACCAACTTATCCCTGCAGGCAAGAGAAAGTAATGATTTTATCAAAACCATGTGGAAGACAGTAAGAGATGCGTCAAAGAAGTAGGAGAGGTGGTTTTGAGGCACCAGTCAAAGAAAAGTAGGAACGACTGGTACGACAGTTACGGGTCACTAAAAACATATCTAGTACCTTTCCAGGCAATATAAGCCAACACCAGAATGTATTCCTAACTAGCCAAATATCCGATATAATGAAATAATCTAGCCAAATAATCCACTAGTACACTAGAATGTATTCCTAACTAGCCAAATATCAAATATAGTATAGTTCTACCTAGCCAATTAGCAGAAAATCAAGCAAAACAGCGCAAATATGAGATAATTAAGCAAAAAAGCGCACTCAGCCTATAACTAGCCAACAATCAGATACAATATATTCCTAATTAGCTAGATACCAAACAATCAATTCACTGAATCAATGTAATGAGCCCCTAATTGTTATAACATCAAATACTAACTACAAAACAATTAACATCGTCATCGCTCTCAGGATTATCTGACAACTAGGTCATTAAACTAATAAAATAGAAAACCAGCAAAAAAGGTAAACATCATCATGACAGAACGAAGCAAAACATTTCCGCAATCTGCAATCGTCAAATTGCTCCATCATTTGTTTACTACTGCCTGAACTTGAAAACAAACAATGAGTAACACACCTGGCGAACGACTCCACGCGTAAAAGAAATATAAACAAACAGTAGCCTCAACCTATATTTTGAACCTGAGAACACGGAAACAAATGAATGTCTTTGCGTTAAAAAATGAAAACAACGACAAGACGTTAGCGTCACAGGTGGAAACCATTGAACTTTGGCTTGCAAAAATTGCCCAATGCAAACGAATTTTACGGAATTGACAATTTTTTGCTGAATAGAATTTACCTGGATAACATACTAAATTGGAACAACAAAACATTATGCTTCAGGTGGAATCCTTGAACGTTCGAGCATGGCTAGCAAAAATTTCCCAATGCAAACGAATTGACGATTTTCTGCTGAGTAGAATTTACTTGGACACCGTATAAAATTGCAACTACAAAATACTCTACTTCGGCCTTAGCCTAGGCGCTCCACCAATATCAAGCGAAAGCGCTATTTCAACCTTAGCCTAGGTATTTTACAAGTATCCTGCCAAAACGCTTCTTCGGCCTTAGTCTGGGGTTCGTCGAGCGAATCACCACTACTATTTAATTTTTTGGCACCCCAGCCTTGTCAATATGGTAAGCGTTGTTACATCCTCATTTGAACACGGCTCTGAGAGCCCTTGCTCCATTTCTACTAACCGTTTCTTTCACAGGATCCAATAGTTGCATCTTCCGGTTGGCAACGCCGACCCAGTCACCAACAGCAGCACTTAGAGGCCCCTTATGGCGCTGCACTACGGCCTGACGATCACCGTCCAGTTCAATCAATACAACAGGAGAATCGTCCTCTGGAGGAGTCGTTAGCAGCCAACCCGCAAGCAGCACCCCGGCCTATCACTACCGAAGAATACTGGGCGAGGAGTGGGCCTGAAGGTCATCCCCCGGCTAGACGTCCAACACCAGAACCTGAGCCGGAGACGTATTATCACATCAGGGGTGGGCGGCAGGTGCAGTTACGTCGGGAACTGGGTGGACTGATTCTACTAATCAAGGTCAGCGTTAGCGAAGACGAGAAGGTCAAATTTCTGGAACGGGCGAAGGTCCTGCCAATGCCGTGCGCTCTCCCGCCAGGTGCGCTCGCGTACCAGTGTCAACGAAATGGATCGACTCCATTACTGACTCCTAATTTATCAAAGATACTATTTATCAAACTCTGTAGGCTTTAAGAATTATTGGCAAGAACTATAACGTTTTTGAAAAGTACTACCCAAGTCTTTCCTTTTCTCCGGTTTGATATTTGCACTCCTCTGGTGTTTACAGCAACTAGTGACTAGCCGAATACTCTGAGCTCGGAGTAGGAGGCCCCCTCAACAACAGCTAAAATGCATATAGCATTACATCTTTTACATTACATTACGATACATATTACGTTACACGACGAAAAATGCAATAAAGCGATTAAAAAAAGGAACCAGGCACGCAAAAAATACATTCAGCGACCATCTCGGGCCAAAGAAGAGCGATATAAAAGCCTTTGACGCCAAGATAAAAAATTTGCCGAAGAAAAAAATGACTGAGAATCAACACCAAAATCCAACAGATAAACGTAAACCTCTATCAAACATCTAAGAGACGACTTCAATCCACAAACGAGTCTTTGCGAAAAATCGCAAAGAACAGTCAAAGGGAAACGAGTCGAAATTAAAAACGGATGGCTGCGATATTTCCAGAAGCTATTCAAAGCATCCCTTACAACGGCTAAAGCTGTGCAAATTCCCGAAGCAGAGTCTCACCACGAACTAGAGACCAAGTATAGGCAGCAGTACGGGGCCTCAGAAAAATAAAGGGCCTTAAATAGATGGAATACCAGCAGAACTGCTCCAGAGCGGGAGTCCCCACCTAAACAACATTCTTCATCGACTCATATGCAGAATATGGTCAGAGGAGCAGTTACCAGAGGACTGACGAAAAAGTATAATATATACTGCACACAAAAACGGGAACAAGCTGAGGTGTAAAAATGATAGAGGCATCGCTCAACTTTGCACTAATCTCAAAAAATATGGAAAGCAAATTAAAGCTGTACTATGAAAGTTTTATAGGAGAGTATCAAGGCGGTTTTTGAAGTGGATGATAGATCAAATAGTCGCAGTAAAGCAGGTGCTCGAAAAGTGCTGGGAATATAAGATCGATCTGCACCTACTCTTTGTGGACTTCAGGCAGGCAACAACACCAGTCCGTATAGTCAAGGTCACGATGCTAAACACAGAATCCCAGGTCAAGGTTAACGGCGAACTAACGGATAGCTATATAATGGAATCAGGCTTAAAATAAGGAGATGGACTTGCCCCAATGCTCCCAATGCTCAGCTGAAACCTCGGGTATACTAATGTTCAAGTCCACACCATTGGTAGCATATGTTGATGATGTCAATACTATGGCTAGTTTAATCTTAGATGCCAAAGGAGCATTTCTGAGCTAGGGATCTGAAGCAAACCATATTGGTCTACAAGTTAATGAAACTAAAACGCAACTCATTGCTCAAACGAGCAAGAAAATTCCAGTTCTACAAAACCTGACCCCTAGGTAACTACAACCTTGAAAGTGTTAATAGCTTCATCTACCTTGGAGCCAACCTGAATAGACAAGGTACCAAAAAGGACGAGATTGGACGCCGCATAAATGCCGCAAATAAAGTCTTTTACTCCGTACTTCCCATTTTAAGGTCCACAGGCAAAATAAGCTCCGCATATACAAAACACTAGTCAAGCCTGTGCTGTTATATGGAAGTGAAACATGGACCCTGACGAGCAAATGCAAAACGCCAGTGGGCATATTTAAACACCGAGTGCTCCGAAAAATCAACGGCCCAGTGAAGCAAAAAATAGAGTGAAGTCTACGTTACAACGATGAGTTGTAGGAACTTTTTTACGATCCACCTGTTTCCTCTTGTGTTAAGTTACATAGACTGCAATGGGTGGGCGATGTAGAAAGAATGAAAGTAAAGTGGTTACCCAAAAGAATATTTATGGTTAGAACACAAGGTAAACGTCCAGCGGGAAGACAGAGATGATTATGATGAGAACAAAAATATTAAATTTTTTTTAAAGTGGCTGCTAAAAATATTAAGTGTTTAGTTTTCGGCTTTTTATTAAGCATCCAATTTTCATAAAAAAACGCTCTAATAATTTACAATCCCAAGTTTCATTAAAACTGGTTGAGAAGCTTGGCCACTAGAGGGCCAAAGTAACATCACATATTTTAACTACCGCCATTTTTAAGCTTGCACCTAAATGATCCTAAAAATAAAAAATTATCATAGCTAAAAACCATTTATATTAACATCAATTTTCGTAAATCAAATGAAAATTCAGACTTTTAAAAGCCTTTGAAGCACCCAACATTGACTAGTCGCCATTTTGAAATTTAAGATTTTACCTTCAAAGTTTTAATTATTTCACATGTACTTTGTTGTAATCCAGCATTCACCTAAACAAACTGCTCGAAACCCACCATAATGCTGATCTAAAGTTCAATTGTAAATTTAAAAAAATAATAATCATTTAAATTTGCAATTGAAATGAGGACAACACAACCCCTTAACAATGGAGCTTATTCACGAATTGCACTTCCACAATGCAATTGAGAATAGATGGAAGGCTCGTCAACTGCCGTTGTGAGAACTCCCGCAAGGTGACGACTGGTAACAAAGGGAGTCGTGAGGAAACCTCTGTGGCAAGATGACTAGCCTTGTGCGAGATACGTGCGCGGATATTTTTGTTGTGAATCGCAAAACGTCTTTTACCGAATTCAATATTCGTCATCGCGGAAAGTTGTGTGGAAGACGCGAGAACGTTGGCTTTGAACATGTAGTTCGCGTAACCTTTTCTGCTAGCCTCGTTCCACGTCATTGGAACAGTCGCCTCGAACGAAAAAAAAATTAATTTGTGTTGTGCACGGGAGTGACGTTTTCGTGCGGTGAAATTTTAATTTGTTCCCGTTTCAGGCGGTCAAAAGCGTCTCGCCCAGGCAATATTCCTCATTGCAGAGAAATATTAATGAGCAGAGGACACCGACGTGGATGAATCGCCAGGCACACATTCACGCAAAAAGTGCACTTTGCCAATTCCAGTCCGCACGAAAGGCATTCCTAGCGGTACAGAAGGGTTTGTAGCAATCACTTTGTTGCAACAACAAATAAAAAGACCTGTAATTGTTTTCAAAATCAGGGAACCAATTTTCTACGCAAGAAAGCCTCGACAAAAAAAAGGACAGAGTCCAAAGCATAAATCGCTTACAAATTTCAAAACACAACAGAAGTCAATAAATTTTATTAAATTATAAAATGCGGCTCATAATTATAAAATACATTGACCATATAGTTAACTTTCCAAATAATAGAGCCCCAACTCTCCTTAAATCGAAAACAAATTGTAAGCTTTATTGTAGATACTATTTTAAATGAATTGTAATGTGACGCTTACGCCCGGGAATCGAAGTGATTCCGATCCCGAACCCTTGCAACCGGCCAGATGGATATGTCCTCGAAGTGCCAGCGGACTTCATTTGTCGTGCGGATATCGTTGCGCAGAAAATATTTTTTTTTTCTGTCCAAATATTTAGATCTGTGGGTATAAATATTCGAAATATAGAATTAATCCAAACCCCGGCACATTTCGAGACATAGCCATCTGGAAATGCCCCTCCACCGTGGCCATCGAGAAAACTATGCCACTGGCGACAACTGGAGAGGCACATTGCCGCCATGTGGCGTGCCATTCCACACACAGATGTTTTGTCCGATGTGACAACCGGGGATTTTGACAGCCACATGGAGGCGAAGGAGAAACAAAAGAACTTTTTGTGGTGATCGATGGTTCGTGATCGTAGGTTGTGCTGTCTAGAACATTTCAAGTGCTTTTCTACCTCTTAACATACTTTCGTTGACGATCGTTTGTGTGTAGGATTTGGTCGGAGCGAAACGTACTCAAGAAAACTGCAAAGGGAACATCAAACACTTGAGAAACACCGGAACATTGCCTCAGGCTAGAACATGAAACTCTGTCAAACTCAGAAAGAAGATCAACAGGCTCAAATTATGAAAGAGGTTAGTTTAGTTAAGAAAGACTTAGAAAGTGTTAGCAATATTTTGTCTAGGTGAGCGGAAAGGCACAAGAAGATAATAGTCAGGCGAAAGGTGACCATGCGGGTGAAAGCAGCAGTGCTGATAAACCATCAGCAGTGGCAGAAGTTAAAGGCAATTTGTAAATTTATTTTGCGTGCGCGAATTGGATGCAGCCAGTTAGTCCACCATCCATTCTGGCTTTGTGATCGGCTTTATCATTGCCAGGTGTTGCAGTTGCCTGTCGCGAAACACTTTCCTGAGTGGCCATATTAGCAGAACGATATCGCGATACTTATTTGTTTTCCGAAGCTCGCACGTACAGACGATCCGTTCAATTTGTTATTGGATTTCTCACCCTTACCGCTATGAAAAGGTGTAGACATACAGAGTACAATTTATTGTCCCGAATCTGCCTCAATTACAATATAATACGCGTAACTGATTGCTCGCATATCCTTTTCAACGCGGCAACCTCTTCGCAGACCAAATGTCACTACCAGGCCAAATATGTAAAAGGAAAATTTTACCCAAACAAAATACGCTAGTACAGGGGTTCGCACGTGGTTGTACTCTCTCCCTCTTTGTCCTTCTTCGCCATCAACAAGGTAGTTGGGCGATACTCTATTAAGGCGACCCATAGACGGTTGATAATGATCAAGGGATCTTCTTGCTGTTCGAATGAAAGTGAATATTATCTCCTACCCTTGCCAGATAGTTCAGAGTGCAATCGGTTATTGGCAGCTAAGGCAATTAACTTTAGATTACTAATGTTTCTTCTAGCTAAGTAATAAGCTAAGTAGAGAATTAAAAATGAGAATAATAATTGGATGATCTATAAATATATTTTTAGGGATTTTATTTAAACAAAAGAAGAAAAAGATTGACAAAATTCTATTTACATTTATTATTAGATTTATAAAATTTTAATATATTTGCTTGATATTTGTTTCGTACCATTGGAGGATAATTAATAGCTTGTCAAACTCAAGTTAATGATTTGTTGCACTATCTATGTGATACATAGATGAACCAAAATAAATATTAATAATAACGATGAGATGTGCTATTGTCCGGAAAAAATTTATTTGATGCAATATTTATTTTCTGTCACGAGAAAGAAGTTTAAATAATGTTGATGATTACTTTTTACTAAATGATTGATGGCCCTTTTTCGAAAATTAAACTTTCTCGCTGTTTCTTTTCTCATTAAAGCTTCCTTAACATCCTTCAAAATCATCCACGATAAATGCTCCTTTCAAATGTAACTTGAACGATTATTCTAAAAAAAAAAAAAAATTCTAAATAATTGGTAGTTCCTTCCAAAAACAGTTCCAATAATAATTAATATTGTATTTCTAATACAAGTCCATTAAACCATTCTAAGTTTTACTTAAACCAAGATCAAAATGACTTGTAGATTTTCAAAATAACCAAGGTGCGATACAACAAATATATATCAAACAGATAAAATATCCATGAATCAAGAAATAACTATAAATAAGTGAGTATTGTTAAGCTACATAGCTACTTAATTATAATATTTTATTCTAATTTCACTTATATTTAAGAGTGATTTATGCTGTCGTATTTTTCTGAGGATGAAGGTTGAACGAAAGATGTAAATCACATAACGAATTTAATCTGGGTATTACAATATGTAACTTTTCAAACCTCCATTCAATTTTTTTTGATTTTATGATCTGTTAGATTTAAATAGTTTCATGTAAAGTTCCTTGCATATACTGAGTGCAAAACGAGGTTCTAATTTTTCGACGGAACAATTATTTCCATTAGTCACATAGCATAGGAGTTTCAGTAGACTAACATTTGATAAATACGTAAAATAATTAATATGAGAGCTAACTATGATTAAACTTAACATTACTATGAATCAGATAATTTCAGATTACTTAAACTAAGTTGCATGAACCTAATACTCGTACTTCGACAATAACTTTATATTGCTTTGATTGCAAGCGATGTTCTAGTTTTCCTAAATTCACTAAATCCTCAGTTTATAAAACATAAATGCGTAAACTAATTCGCGTGTATGTTTCCTCCTAATGATTTACGGGTACAATGACTGCAAAAGTTAAGTTTTCCCATTATATAAGTATTAGGGAATTGTTGGATAATTTAAGTGCATGTATAGATAATCGTAGATAAACATAAACTTGCATGAGTTTCTTTAGTTTTTTTAATGGGAATAAATTTTTCTTTCTCAGCGGATGGAGTGTAGTGACTTAAGTTTAATATATTGAGCTTTATTTGGAAATTGTATTCTATCCCAAATTGGTCGGTTAAGACTATACCTTCAGAATTACTACTCTAAACTTTAAAATAGTTAAGCACAAGTGCTCATAGGGAAATACCTTAGTGTAGGCATTTCTCTTGGATTATTACTCACCATAAGTAGTAGAATTACAAGAACGAAAACGCTAAATAACTAGAAGTTACTGAAATTGTTTGATCTAATACTTACATCGATGTTCTGTTCAATATCTTTATAATTATTAAAAATGAATTGCTAAGATAACCCACGACTTTCCTTTTCAGTGACTCGTTCTTTTTCAGTGGGAACAGAGAGTGTAGGGTAAGTATGCCGTCGCGAGGGTAGGGTTTCGACAACTCCGCTGAAGTCGGTTTCGCGTCGCGCGCGGTACGCGGTACCTTTGCTTGTTTCGTCATTTCATTAGAGTAGTTTTCGTCGGTTTAATTTCGAGTAGCATATTTTTCGGTACCGCGTCGGTGATTCGGTAACGCGCCTATAGGATTTTGTAGAGTTTTGATTTGAGATCTGTGGAGAGATCACATCCAGAACTAAAGTAACGTAGGTTTTCCGTTCTGGATGAGTAGTTATTGACGCGTTTGGAAAACGGGCATGTCCAGGTGACTGAAATATTGTAATTGAGCGTAACCCATTCGGAGACCCGCGACCGAAATCCTCTCCGAACTAGCTGGCCGACAAGCAGTCACCGCGTGAATGGGTTACGGTGCACGGATTGGTTGACCTGTTGGTACCATCCGTTGGCACTACTCAGACTTAACGTCTAGAACCGATGAGAGGTCGGTTCCGCGTTCGAACTTGAAAAGTAGAAAATCATTACAGAATTTACAAGATACACTCACCCGAAGCATAATTCCTCAGTTTAATCTCAAAAATCAAAGAAATACCTTCTGAATAGAAATGATAAGAGTTGTTATTACTAGTTTTATCCAAAAACAAAGATAAAGCCCCCGGTATATATGTTTAATTAAAAAAATATAACACTAAACTCCAATAGGAGTGAAAGATCCACTTTAGAAATTGGTACTATTTTCATTAAACATAAGAAAGATTATCGAGAAAAATCGAAAGGATAAATCTTATTAGTTTTACTTCTGAAATGAGCTTTCCCATAAAGTACTCCATAATAGGAATATTGGCAGCATAAAATTTTATGTGCGGTAAATGAACATTCCTCAGTAATTGGCTCTTATTATTAACTTTGAATAAAATTTATTGTCAAACGCGTGGAAAAACTTATGTTTTAGTTTGTTTGCTATTTTAACAGGTAAAGTTTATTGACTCTAAATTATTTGCTATGCTTATTTTACAATACTCGTACATATGAGTATCAGTAATATTGAGACTAAAATTCCCAATGATTGAGAAAATTCCCTCGAAGCTTTCGCTTGGTAACTAGATTTTTAGACTGGTTTGAAGCTACTTAAAATGTTAAATATGCAAAAGGTTGAAAATACGAGTAGTTGTCTTATGTTTCAGGATAACATCTTTTGAAAGTTCAAATTAGATTTTGCTGCGTGAGAGTCTAAACCTTTGAATAATTTTCATCGAAATGCTTATTGATAAGATTATGAATAGAAAATTAATGACTGATAATATTGCATTATTGACATCCAAAGGTATTAAGGATTGTATCAAAATTATTTTACTACAGTATACAAAAAATAAGGCGAAATACTTATTTAAAATTCGCAGGTATTATCAAAGTATGCAACTATTTTTATAATTTTTGTAGACTAATTGTACTGTCATTGATATCTGTGGAGAGTTTCAAGTAAATTTATCCCATTAAAGTCTACGTGATGTAGTTGTTAGAGTAGTCACTCCATAAGACACTTAATTCTAGGTAGGTAGGCGCACAAGCATAAGAGCACAAGTACCCAGAGAACAATCCCCTGTTCTTCTAACCATTCTTATGCTCAGAAAATGGCTGCATACAATTATATGATCCACCGAATGTTAACAGTACCATTGAATAACCAGCGTCTGGAACGAGAAAAACAGTACATCGTGGACACGGCTAGCAAAAATGGGTATAGGAGGAGTTTGATCGAGCAACGTATTCGAAAAATGGAGAAACAGCATAGAAGAAATGGGCTCACTTCACTATTTCTACAAGAACGACGACAAGTACGAAAATGGATGCCAATCACTCATTCATCTTCTACCAAAAGATTGGAACGACCCACCTATTTCCTCTTGCGTAAAGCTACGTAAATTGCAATGGGTGGGCTATGTAGGAAGAATGGAAGAAAACCGGCTACCCAAAAGAACATTGACGGGTAGAGCACAAGGTAGATATTCAGCGGGAAGACTGAAGACTCGATGGAAAGACACGATAAAAGCTGACAGTAAATTCTTTTTGGGAGTAAACAACAAGGTCGCGGAACCATGATGATTGGAGCAAATTAATCCAAGAGGCTAAGGCCTGGCTTGGGCTGTCGCGCCATAGATGATGATGATAATAAGTTATTTAAAAATTAATACCTAACTCAAAACAGGGCAAACCACAGGAAAGCAGCTGAAAGATGTTCCCACTAAAAGTAAATAGTGGAGGAAAAAGGGTAAAACGGAATAATATTTGTCTTTTGTTAGATTGTGGAATAAATGAATAATATTGTTACCACAAATAGCAAAGTCATCCGCAAAAATCAAACAGCTTTGCTAAAATTTCATCTTGCCGACTGACCTTCCCTATCTTGGAACAGAGGGGACTATCTATGGTTAAATATCTGCTATAAGCTAAAATTACCAGTTTTTGAACTATTTGTTTGGAAAGGAGTTACTATCCAGGTAAAATTCACCAAATTTTGCTTGTTTAACCTTATATTACTCACCCCATCATCGCAATTTGAGGGCTGATTAAAATATTTAAGTAATTTGGGCAAGATATTTCAAAAATACCCAGACTAAATCAAACACAAATGGGACCACCGATTTGAACGAGGGAAGATTGAGCTGGTGTTGCTGGAACTAAAAAACTACTTAACGCACAGGTAGACAAGTTAAGAAACCAAGCTACTCCAGCATTTCATATGACAGGCTGAAAACTAAATTACTGAGAATGAAAAAAGTCCCACACGACAATGGTGGTGAAATGTTTTTAAACTGCGTCAAACGCTGATCAGCGTAGCACCAGCACTACTTTCAATGAAAAACAAGAATAACTAGCTCAATTGCCAATGAGTTTTTATTGTATACAAGTTTCAAACACTAGGTACAGTCTTCTTACTTTTAGTAGTGCTACAGCACCTTTCGGGCCTACGTTTCCACCCTTGAGTTCTCCCAACGAATACTTTTTCATGTATCCGTTGTTTGCTCATACAATTTACATAGTCAATATATTGTAGCTTCTACGATCCTGATATTGTTGAAGTTTCATACAGCTCATTGTTGCATTGAATTTGGTACTGGTCTCTGTCTAGCTTCACTCCGATTATTCACCACAGGACCCGTCTCTCGAAGATAGTTAAGGTGTTTGGGGATGCTTGGGTTGCATTCCACGTTCCACATCAATACATAGCACAGATCTTAGCACAGATTTATATACTTGGAGCTTTATTTGCCTGTGTATGCAGCTGATCTTCAAGACCGATTGAACTGAATAAAAATTTTTTTTTGCTAGCTGTATTCTTTGGCGTATTTCGTTTCTTTCATTAGCGGTTCTCGTTATTTTGGTGCCAAAAAACATAAATTTGCCCACAGTTTCCATACTTTATTCATGTCTGATATTTTGGATATTTGATGTATTTTTCTTGGATTGCCTCACGAGTTTTGTTTTATTATCATTGATTTGTAGCCCGACTAGTTTTGCTTCGCTGTCGAGTTTCAGGAAAAGCCCTTTGGCGGTTGTTACCGACTGTAACAAAATGTTGATATCATCCGCATAGCCTACCATTTGGCTTGGGTCGTATAATTTCTTACCTCTTTTATCGACAGGTGGCTTTCTTATGACGTATTCCAGAGCCAAATAGAATACAAGGGGCTAGCCCATCCCTGCTTTAGTCCGATATTTGTGTCAGTTAGTTGCTTATTGATACGGTTTTGGTAGGTAGTCGACGTCATTATCATTTTGGTAAGGTGGACTCATTTAGCCGAAATACCAAAGCAAAGCATTATTTGGTATAGTGCGTTACGATCAGTACAGTTACATGCTTGCTTAAAGTCAACGAATATTTGGTGTACGTCTATGCTGAACTCTCAGCATTTGTCAAGTATCTACTTGTCAGTAAACAATTGATCCATCGTCAATCTACCTGCTCTGAAACCACCTTGATAATAATAATCCGCCGCACAACAGTCCAAACCCGAACCTTGGCATTGAGATTTATTGTTGGTGTATCTCATTCCATAACCGTAACAGAATTCGAGGTGATATGGTCAATATTACGCTCAACCATGTGATTGTTACCTAACTTTACAATTATGAAATGGTAAGACAATAGAGGAGAGGCATAGCATATGTCATTTGGTAGCACTTTCAATCATTACCTAATTTTTCAATAAGTACCCATCACAGCCAGGTGGGCTGATATTCCAATAGTAGCATCAGAAGCTCAAACTTAATGCCGTGACCAAGATTTGAATTTGGGAGCTGCTGCAGAAGCGAAGTGTGCCCTAACCCGCAACTCCACATGGACTACAAAACAACTTTGATACTCCTCAATAATACTGTTGGTGTATGATCTGATTTGGCTGTTTTGTCATGGTCTTACTTTCCACTTTCACCCACAGCTCATTACTTGTTTTCAGCTATGTATCTGTTAAGCTGACAGCAAGTTCTTTTCTGATGGTCGCTGTGAACGCTTTTACCACTGATGCTGGTTGGAACATGTCGATGTCGAATTTTTATAGAGGTCAGATGCTTACTACTGACTTAATCAACAATAATCTGAGTTAAAATTGACTTGTTGATATACATACGAGTATATGGACGTCAAGTATGCTCAAGATCTATTTCGTCGTCAAGTTTGCTCAAGGTATATTTTTGTTGGCTCAGAACAAGGATGATCTCGTTTTGTGCAATGACATTTGGTGATACCCAGGTCATTTAATGCATGCGCCAATTTGGGAAGCAAGTTGAACATATGACTAGATTTCTGTTACATGCAAAGTCAATCGGGAGTTGACCGTTGTTATTTATATCACCGCGCAGGTTATATCTCCGATGAGATAGCTCATAGCCAATCTTCACATTGATTTTGCTTATTTTTGTATCGTTTATAGACAGTGAGTCAAATAGTTTTTCGAGGTGATTGAAGAGCATTTCCTTTGTTTCTTCGTTATGTTGGGGCATGTACGTTTATCAACCATATTTCGAAAAATATGAAGACTCACTTCCCTGTAGTCTTCCTACTTTTAAAGTTTGTACGTGGTCTTAGATTTTGAATGTCACTTCAAGTACAATCGGTTTCCTGGATTGCCAGCGCGTTTAATACATATTGACTGGCCCATTGTAAAAGATCCTTAACAGTGCCAAGGTTGTTCCGTGGTCTGACATTCCTAAGTCCAATACCATAGTTCTTGTTTCAGTTGCAAGGTCATTCTCGTATGTCCAATCTATTCCAAGGCTCTGTAGCAGGTTTTGAAATGATCAAGTTCTTGCCAAGGGTGGAGACTTAGCCTGTCGCCCAGCCACATGGTTATTACAAATACTTTCGATTCTATTATCAGGGGCAGAAAATTAACCTTCACCTTCTTACGTCAGCTTTTTACAAAAATTAGAAGGTAACAGCGACCACCATAACGAGGTGTAGGTAGGGTTTGGTAGTAAAGCTGCAGGTTTATTTACAGTTATCGGCATTTCCCGACACTTAATGTACCATCATTAGTGAACCAGTAAACCTACTATCGAGACTATTTACTATCATTTAGTCACTGAGTATAACACCATTTAGACACTGAGTATAGTATCGTCAGGGAAAGTCAAAAGGTGAGCATTACAAATCAACACACAGACTAGAAAAAATATGATATAAACTGTGTTTAATTCATAAACAAAAGCAGTGTCTAAATGGAGGTATGTTTTTCAAGTATATATCCAACATTTTTCGAAAATCCCCACTGGATTCATATCTTGTGCCTTACCAGTCCGCATTTCTAGCCAACTGTGATATTTAAGGCATATGGCTTTATTTTTATTAATATATGGGTCTTCATATGATTTGTCATTGTAACGAAGTTTTCACTTGTTTCCATGTTTCTCCTAGCTTCTTTGCGTTCTAATGTATTTAAACAAAAGTTTTTTATAACTACATGTGCCGGTGATTTTTCCTGCGCACATCGCTGGACCCTCTTTTTGGGTTGAGAGGTGAATGCCATTTACGCAAAGCATCTGGATTACCCACTAAACATCTCCCTCCTCAGCCTGAGAACCTAACCTGTAGCCGTTAGACACATTACTTCGGGCCACGTGTTGTTTTGCAACTCCCTGGGGTGCCTTTAAGCGAAAGGGGAGGAAGGAAGAGGAATTTTTAGATAAGTGATCCTCTAGTTCCAACGTCCTTTTAATCTCTTAGAACTGCCCGAACATAATGTGCCACGTGGTTCCATTTGCCAACCGATCACTGTGACTATACTATCCGGGGTGAGCCCTTCTGTTTCCTTGTAGAAGTCCCGCAGTAGCCTGTACCATTTTTGCATGCAAAAAATGTATGGAGGGTATAATCTTTCCCCACTGGGTAAAATCTACAGTCAGGGGACCGTGACTTACTGAAATCACCCATGCCCGCTCAAAAGTTGGATCTGACTGAAGTTAGTCTCTTCATGCCTTCGATTTAGGTCGCAAATCTAGGATGAGCCTGGACCTTTAAATAGCAAATTCACAAATGTAGGGATTGCATTCTTCTCATACTCTTTCTTTCAGGTTTGCGTTCTCACTATCAGAAGCAATTCATAATTTCAAGATGAAGTCTCCTAATGTTAGGTTTCATTAAATTTCTTTCTACGTCCGAGTCAGCAAACTAGTATTTGATTTATTTAATGCAAGACCAATTTGATCTACTTCAAACTCTTAGCATCAGGGGACCGCTTTGGCATCTGGAATTCCTACCAATTTCGTACCCATAATGACAGTTTAGGTATTCCCGATGACGTATTCTAGTGCAATGTTGAACAGCGCAAGGGCACATAATAAGGAAGTGTGTTGCTGCCATAGTGGTTTGGGCTATATTTAGAAGTTTATTGTACCGCAAGGAATTGATACGTGGGAATAAATTTATTTTTCATCGCCTTCATGGGTATTCTCCACATCTGTGATGTGACAGCATAACATGGGCCCTATATTGCGAACATATAAATTATTCTAGCTCAAATCAAAGCATAATTGGTTTTAGTCTCTTGATCATGGTTTATTTCAATTTAAAAACGGTTATCAAAATGAACGTTCTGTCGGGAAATCAATGACGTTTACAGTGATTTATTACTGCCTTAGGTTACACCCAAGACGTTTCAGGATCATTTATCGTTAAATTAGTTGAAAGATCACTATGAACCGCAAGAAAAGAATTTTGTTACCTCCAATGAGAAAACGTTATAGCCGCTAAAACTTATAAATTGCTTCGTAGAGGGATGAACGCTTTAAATGGCCAACAAAAGATAAAATATAAAGTAGTTTTGATTTCATTTTGTTATAAATAAAATGCATTAAGGGAGGAAATATTTTGTTCTGTACAAGGGACCACTTTGAACATCATACGATCAGCTGCAAAGGTATAAGCACTCACATCATTTTGGTACTTTCATTCACTATTTATCAAAGCAAATAATATAACGGATTTTCACAGAAGCTGAATAGGTTGAGCTTATATGTTTAGTTATTTTTTGTAATTGTTCTACCCAAATAATAACGAATGGTATCTTTTAACGCGAAAGTGGAGAAAACTCTTTGATGCAAATTTTAATCGCGAGTACACTTTCGAAAAAGGAAAGATCTGATTCTACCAAACTAATGATCACAACTGAGTTTCTACATAATTGAAACATTAGAGAAGAACAAAGATTAGAATCAGAGGTAGTATGGATAATCGTTTTTCCAACTTCTGTAGACACATTTCTACAAGTATTTGTTCCCCATTGCCGATGTTGGCGGGGGTGTAATACACCCACACATTCAGTTGATAGTCGGTGAATCTTTGAAAACCGTTTAAAAATCATAAAATGATCTTATCATGTTTGATTAAAAAACTTTAGGGGGTACACGAGAATTCAAATGTTTGTTTTAGTTATAAAGTCGCCTCCGGGATCTATTTAAAAATCCACGAACGCATGAATTCAATTGAATAAAATATATTTTAAAGCGGAGTTCTTACATAAATATGGAAAAGTGTTATTTCGCATTCTTCAATTACTTTAAAACCATTCAGCTTTCACTTATGCATCTGTGAAGGTTTTAATAGTTTGTAAAACAGGCCGCATGGATTATTATTTATCCATTTTTAAGGTTTTGTACTAAAATACAAAACCCTATCGCAATCCCGACCTGTGACCCTCCAAAAAAATTTTACACCATTGGTAGTTGAGTAAGGTATCGTTGAAAAGATCTTTGTGAGATCGTTGAAAAGATCTTTGTGAGATCTTTTCAAAACAAATCTCAACATTGCCTTAGCGGTACCGTGGGAGGCAGGGGAAGGGGAAATGTACGAACTTTTCAATGATGAACTGTTCCAAATAAATATTGAATTTATCATTTTGCTATTGTTTAGAATGAATATATATTTTCTTTGCTAGTCATTTAAATTTTGTTGCATGCAATATATGTTTCTCTAAAGCAAATTTATCTTGTTTTCCTGTGTTTTATCCTTTTTTGATAAATCAAAATTTTGGTAATTATTTAGTTTAGGTGCCATACTCCCGATTTTTTTGTAATTTCAGTATGTTATACAGTTTTTCATGCTGAAAAAGAATATATATATATATATATATATATATATATATATATATATATATATATATATATATATATATATATATATATATACATATATATATATATATATATATATATATATATATATATACATATATATATATATATATATATATATATATATATGTTGGGCGCGGAAAACATTCCTTTACATAGTTTTTAAGGTTTGAAAATTGGGAAATGTGCACTATCGTGAAAAGTTGGTATTTTGCACATACTTGATGTTGGAGAGGATTGAGAGTGGGGTGTGGGAAGAAGGGTGCCCTTCTAAAGAATAGAAGAGCACCCTTCTATTCTCAAGAGGAGCACCTTTCTATTCTATAGAAGGGTACTCTTCAAATGAATAGAAGGGTATCATAAAGAAGGGTTCCCTTCTATACAGTAAAGTACAAGAATGCTTCCCTAGAGAATAGAAGGATGCCCTTCTATAGAATACACACCTAAAGAATAGAAGGTTGCTCCTCTAGACAATAGAAGGGTGCTCCTCTAGAGAATAGAAGGGTGTCCTTCTAGAGAAAAGAAGGCTACTCTTCTAGAACCCGTCCTTGCACAATATATCACAACAGCATCGAGGATCTGCCATTTCAAATATTATAGTTTAATGCCTTAAATTCCACCAAAATGTTATTGAAATACAATTCCCATCCCATTTTCTTCAATGGTGTTGTATGTCAACATCTGATCACAATTAAATAAATGTGTGGGTTGTCAATTGACGAATAATTATATTTAATGTTGGAGAGGATTGGGGGGGGGGGAGTGGTGTTAAAACGATGTTCAAAATTTTATATATATATATATATATATATATATATATATATATATATATATATATATATATATATATATTCTTTTTCAGCATGCAAAACTGTATAACATACTGAAATTTCAAAAAAAAATCGGGAGTATGGCACCTAAACTAAATAAAAAATTTTATATAAATAGGTACACTAAATACAATCTTACAATATAAAATTTTTCCTTCTATAAAACAGTGATATATTTTTATTTTAAATAATTGAAGCATCAAAGTATGACCTCACCTTCTTATTTAAAAAAAAAAACATAACAGGCTCTAAATAATGCAATGATGGCAGCGATTTGCTTATTCATCATGGTTTTTTGGTGGTGTATAACAATCGATTGTTAGAAGATGTTTGCCACTTTGTGAATATGTTGAGTTTGTCAAAGCACCTACTTACGTTAATCTTTCCACTTGTCATTTCTGAAAGCTGATAGTTGCGTAGAAAGCTACAGAAAACAATAATAATAAATGATAAGGTTTGTGGTTGGTTTTCGAAGAGTTTGCAAGGTGGCAACAAACACAGGGTACTTAATGATGACGACGACTTCATATTTGCGATAGAAGTGACAAAACTTGCAGCACTATGTGCATAAACTCTTGTAATTTTCCTACGGGCAACATACTGACTTAATTTCCTAGAAGTGTGAAGCCTATTTTCTTTCACTTTCATCCCATTCAATCAGCAATTAATGGCTGCTGAGTGATGGCTTCCAAAATGAGTGCATAGTCTGCTCAAACAACTGATCTGATTTCGTTCCACCGTAGAACTTTGCATTTATATTTAATGCACTCAGCAATAACGTGTTTTCCGCGGTTCGTGCATACACGACTTACTAATGGGGGTACGTGAAATGGAAACACAGCACAAAAAATATCTTTTATCATGCAGCGCAACAAACGTGCGTACCACCAGCCGTGTTGTCGTCACTGTCAACCTGCCTCATTTCTGCGAATCCAAGTTCCAGGAGACGTTCAGATTGTGAAGTAAATTGCCTCTAATACCATTATACTGACTGAAACCAACGAGGGTAGAAGCTATGTACTGCACGACCGAAATTAAATAAAACTCATTAGCGAATCACTAAAATAAGTTACAATTTTTGTTCTACATATTATTGGACATAAAACCAAATCATTACTGATATCACCATAAAAAGATATGAAGTGGTTTTTCTGTCTTCTAAAAATACGTGTAGGACACGGGTGCCGATTGTATGGCACAAGTGTCAGCGAGCTATAAACAAGACCAAGCTCACCTAACTAGCTTCGCTTAACGACCGCGTACGCGTGCTTGTCGACTAGACATTTACGGGATCATATGAGGCGGGTTCTTGTCGAGCCACGAAGCTACACTACAAAATATTTTTTTTTGTGGTAGGGAAGTGAATGCCATTTATGCACAGAGTGTCTGACTCCCATGCCCGCAAGAAGGCGACTGGACTACCCACTAAATACCTCCCCTGTCAACCGGAGAACCTAGCCTGGAACCGTTTGACACATTACTTCGGACCAGGTCTCGTTTTGTTACGCCGTGAGGTGCCTTCAAACTGGGGGATCCTTTCCTAGCGGGAGGGAAGAGGGGAAAAGAGGAAGTGCCAGACAAGCGACCCCCCAGCCCCAACGCCCCCGGCTGCTGTGAGTCCCTTTTATCTTTTAGGACTGCCCGAGCATAATGTGCCACCTGGTTCCATTTGTCAACCGATTCGAGCATCACCGCGACTATATTACCCGGGGTGAGCTCTCCCGTCTCCCTGTAGAGGTTACTTCACAGCCTGTCCTATTTTTCGCACGCAAAAAATGTGTGGCAGGCATAGTCCTTTTCTCCTGACCGTGACCATGACTTATCAATCTTGTGCAGGTAAAACTGAAAACACCCATGTCCGCTCAAAAGCTGGGTCAGATAGAAGTCAGTCTCACAATGCCTTCGATTTAGCCACCGTCCCTTCGTGCAGTTCACCATAGACTGCTGCCAATCGTTGAGCGAGCGCTGTCTCTCCTCGCGGGCGACGGTCTCCCTCGCATCCTCGTTTCGGCACAGGTAAATAGCATGGTGCTCTCTAGCAAGGAGGGCGACAGGTATCACGCCTGCAACAACTTTCACCGCCGAATCAGAGACTGTCGGATACGAAGATGCAATTCTCAGTGCTTTTCTTCTCTGTACCTGTGCCAAACGTTTTCGGTATACCTCCTTACCGAGAGCGTCGCCCCATACTTCTGCTCCATACAGTAGCACTGACCTACAGTACTCATCAAGAGGCGTCTTCTTGATGGGCTGGGTCCCCCTACGTTGGCCATAAGTCGACTCAGAGCCGTTACTCCTGAAGCAGCCTTCCCAGCCGTTGCCCGGATTCGCTTAGAGAAACTCATCTTTGAGTCGATCAGTAGCCCCAGGTACTTCACCGATCGCTTCGATTCGATTCGCATATCTCCAATACTGATCATTCTTACTCTAGTGATCCTCCTTTTTGTCAAGATGACCACTTCGGTTTTCTCCAGTGCTAAACTGAACCCGCGAGCAGTCATCCAGTCCCTCACTTGGCACATTAGCATACCTTGCCTAAGTTGCACCGGTTCAACGGTGCGTCCAGCGACCAGAGCCGCAACATCATCCACATAGCCGACAAAGTCCGACTCATCTGGCATCTCAAGTCTCAGTAGCCCGTCGTGAGACACGCTCCATTGGTCCGGACCAAAGATAGATCCTTGGGCAATAGCCGATGTGATTTCCATCCTTCGTTGGCCCTGTGTCGTGTCGTAGAGCAGGCTTCGGTCCGTTGGGTAGTCCCTGGAAAGCCGCATTAGATATTCTGGAACTTGAAAAGAGTTTTCCAGCGTATCCAGAATATCCACCCATCTAGCGCAGTTGAAGGCGTTCCTGAAGTCGAGTGTCACCAACAGGACGATCCGTCGCTTGTTGCGAATATGCGCCTCTGCCTTTTGGGCCGCGCCCACCACCTCTGCAATCGTATCAATGGTAGAACGTCCTGCTCTAAAGCCGTAATGCCGGGGAGATAGGTCCCCAGCGGCACGCATCGCGTCAGTGAGTCTTCCCTTGATGAGTTTTTCTCGCGCTTACCCAGCCATGTCGTATACAGACGGCGATTCGGGATTTCCCTCGCTGATCAGCACGAGGCGCGCTACCTTCCATCGTATCGGGAAAACCCCGTCCCAAAGGCAAGCGTTGAATGTGCTGAGCAGCAAGTCAAGACAATGGTGATAGACAAGCCGCAACAACTCAGCTAGAACACCATCTGGACCTGGAGCCTTCCTCGCTTTCAACAAAAGGACTGCCTCTTCCAGTTCCGGCTGTGTGACGAGTGGACACTCGCGTGCTGTTTCACCATGGACAGCGTCAACACGGTCGGGATGGGCAGGGAAGAGTGCCCGCACTATCTCGTCCATCTTACCCGCATCATGTAGGCAAGGTTTCTGTAGGGCACCAAGCTTCCGCATAACCAGCTTGTAGCCAAGGCCCCACGGATCCTTGTTCACATTGTCCACTAGATCTTGCCAGCAGCGAACCTTGCTGTTGTTGATCAATTTGCGAAAGCATTTCCTGGCCGACTTATATGCTGCTGCGCGGTTGGTTGCCTCGTCCTGGCTCCGTGCCCGTTGAGCCTCATGCCGAAGCTAGTGACACACCCTTTGCTTTTCAGCGATTTCAGTTGACCACCAGTACACTGGAGGCTTGCCATGCCGGGGTCTTCGACGGGGCATAGAAGCTTTGCAAGCAGTCGTGATGATGCTCATAGTTGAGTTCACCACATCTTGAGCTGCCAGTTCTTCCGTCGCCGCCGAAGCCCCTGCAGTGTTATACCTGCTGCGGGAACCTCGACGAACCTCTCGACGTCCATCCTCGCGATGTTCCATCCAATTGTAGAAAACTGAGAGCACGGACGTCCTGAGCCAACATCGCTTATCTCAAGCAGAATGTATTGATGATCACTGGCTGAGTAGTCCTCTAATACTCTCCATTTGTGTATCCTTCGTACTAAGGACTCCGAGACGAATGTCGCATCCGGTATGGTTCTTTCACAGCCAATACGGCGGAAGTTTGGCGTATTGCCGGTACTTAGTACGACGAGCGCCGTCCTGGCCGCCATTTCTAGAACTCGTTTTCCCCGCGGATCTGTTTGAGGCATGCCCCATTCGATTGCATTCGCGTTGAAGTCTCCCCCAACGAGCACGTTCCCGTCAGTTTCATCATGATCTTGCTCACTCAGCAGCAAGAAGTCGGCTTTCATGTCCCTCGCAAACTGCACAAGCAGATTTTGGGCGGTTGAACTGCGGTGTAGGTTGAGCTGCAGAATGCGGGTCATCGAAGTTCTGATTTTCCCTTGGCTAGGGCTTCCTGGAAAACCCGGCATAATCCTGATCCCAAGGCGTGTCCAAAATCGGGTCTTGGATAAGCATCCTTGCAAAGAATACAATGTGCCTCCTTCGTACGCTCTTTTCTATAATGTCCCATTTCACGGCATTTGTAACATAGAGAACTCCTATCGGATCCTTTGCATACTTGTGCAGTGTGACCATAGCCAAGGCATTTGAAACATTGAAGAGGCGTTGCTCTTCACCGTATCCTGGGACAACCGACCCTATTCGTACTTTGCCCTTATGCAGAAATTGGATTCCTTTTCGGTCAAGTCAATTATGGCCATGCATTGTCCTCTATGGTTTTCTGGTGTCAGCCTCGCCTTGATCCCGCCCACGCTAGGGAACTCCCTTTTGATGGCCTCTTCCACCACGGCCAGATCCGGTCAGTCAATGTCTCTTATTTCGATCGTTGGCATCGGCTCGAGCCCTCGCTCCGAAGCCCCCTGCTGCGCTTTTGCCGAGGACGTTCTTTACTGCGTCACAGAATGCTTCCCTATTTTCGGTCTCTGCTCCAAATTTGACCAGTATGTGGCCCGACCGCGTTGGTCGTACTGCTTCAATAGCAGTGTTAGTGTCTTCGGGCCTTGCGTTTTCCCTGATATCCCGCAGCACCTCCGCGTAGGATCGACCATCTTGGGGTTTTAAGAGCAGTGCCTGCTGCCTCTTCTGTTTTGCATCAGGTCCTTTTTCTTGTTGGGCGTCCGTGCGAACTTTACTTTCTGGCACTTTTTGAAGGAGGTGCTTTGCGGCTTTCTTTGCTCCTTTTGTAAGCACTGTCTGGAAACCTTGATTTGGTGCTTCACGCCCATGAAGTGCCTCTTCCTTCCTTCTTTTATCTCGATCTCCTTCGATTGAGCTAGACGCCATTCTTTTATTGATTTTTACTGGTGGAGCTATCTGCATGTGGCCTTTAGATTTTACCCCCAGCGCTCCTTTAGCCTTCTGCTCGTCTTCGTCCTTTAACCAGCTCCTTCGATAATGCCCTATGCGGTCGAAGAGCTCCTCTAGTTCAAGGAGCCCAACCTTTACTGCCTTGCTGATTTTTGGGGAGTCGCATGCAGATTGTATTCTTTTCAGAACATCTCCTGCTTTTCGGAATAGCCTTTCTTCTTCATGTCCGATCAATTTTTAGTGTCTTTGGAAATTTTCTATTATGTGTCGATTAAGCTACTCTACAGTAATTCAAAAATTTTTTTGTCTCCTTAAAGTTAGCGGATACGGAGGCTTGAGACAAACACAAACATTCTACAAAAAGTAACCGTTACTTTCCCCGAAGAAGGTCGTTGCATTACAAGGGGAATGTCAAACCTAAAGATGTTAAAGTGGCTGAAGTGATCCTTTCATATCTGCCTAAAGGATGGAAACTTGACGGATATAGTTAATTTTAATCTTTTAAAATAACAAACTAAGCAGTTTCGACGGGTGACTGCCTTATTTCTTCAGGAGCAGCCACTCCTGATTACCACGGGGCTGCTCAACTGCTTATGTTTATTACAGATACTGCTGATACATTACCTGTAGTTTTAGGTGCCATAACTTACTTGAATAGCATTTTTACCTTATACGTTGTGCCTTGCAACTTATGTTTTGAAAAAAAAGTTAAAATGTCTCAATCAGAGTGATTTATTTTTGATCTACATAACATTAAAATAGATGTATTGTACCTTTTAGTAGTATGCAACACTTCCAGGCCTTCGATGATCGAAAACGGCTTCTGTTTGAACAGGACTGAGTATACTGATTGCAGTAAGAGCAGAAAACCCATTTTCAGGTGGAAACCTATAAATTTCGTGTCCTCTTTTCACTAAGGCATCCAATATTGTCTATAATTTTGAAAGTTTAAACAATTATATGCAAAATGTTACACTCTGTTAACCTGATTAAATCCGTCTTCATATTGAACTCGCATCGGCCCCAACTGGTGATGAAGTCTTGGCGCTTGAACTGCGCTATCCAAAGGTTCACCAAGGAATAAATGCTTTATAATAACCTAGAAGGAAAAGTGGTGGACTGAATTAAATCAGAGAATAATTTCACTCACCTGAGCGATTGAGGTAGTGCTCTTCGATCCACCAGCAGCTCCAATTAGGAGACGTGGATTGTTGTTTTCATCAAGGATAATGACGGGCACTATTGATGACAGTGGCATTTTTTTCGGTTTAATAAAGTTTTCGGGCGATGGGTACAGACCATATGAATTTGGTGCCCCAGGAACGGAGAAGTCATCCATTTCATCATTCAGAATTATTCCCGTTTGTGGTGATCGTAGTTTGCTTCCAAAACTAGAAAACAGTTTTTCGATAAGAGTATATATTTCTAGATTCCGTGGAGATATTTACACAGTGTTGATAGTGCTTGTAACCACAATAGCGTCACCATTTCGGCCCATGACGGCTATATTTGAGGTTCCATGATCTATTATTGATGCAGTGTTTGCACCGTAGTATGCATAATCATTGAACGTTCTATCATCTTTAATTTTGGCGAAAAGCTCATCAGCAAATGATTGTTTTGACATATTGGTAACTAGCTGCAATTGGAGATGTAAGTTTAATTACATTACATTCAAATTTTGGATGGAACATACAGAACTACCTATGTCCTTATTTCAATACACGATTCAAGTACAAAAGCAACAGTATTTTCTTAAGATAATCTCGTGCGAATTTATTACGCAAGATTTTATATAACATAATCAAACGATTTTTTTTTCAAGCTACCTTTTTATGAAATGTTCTAGCTACTGGAATGAACGCAGATAAAACGACATAAAAAACGACCGACATAAAAAAAGGCATAAAAAAGCATTTCACTATGTCATCAAACTTTGTGGAGAGGTTAAAAAGGGTATCCTTCCCAAACTTTAATTGTCAAATAGATTTTCAAAGAATCTTAAGGAGGATCTGCCAATTTAAGGACATGACTGCTTGGATTTTTTTTCATTTTACTAGATACCTCTTCAATTTCCGGTGAAAATGCCATATCACCTAAATGCGTTCGTAGTCCATAGGCATGCTTAATGGATTCAACAATTCGTTGCCATAGAACACCGACATCATTGGTGATGTGCTTGTGTATCATGTTCAACATTAAATTCAATACAGGTCCACTACCCGGTAAACCAACTGTGTGCACCATATATCGGTCTAGTTTCGTAGTGACAGGTGGTGCCCATCGCACTCTAGAAAGAAAAGAAATATTAAAATAGGTAATTTCATGATCTATAAGCCCAATCACACACTTGTATTGCTTGAAGTCTTCTTCAGTTATAATACCGCCAAAACTTTTAATATCTTCAACCAATTTTTTCCCAATGTCTCCTCCGCCATAAATTGCATCCTCTCCTTCCTTCGCTATAACCTTTAAAGTTTCTGCGAGTTTCAAATGCTTCACATTATCACCCTGCTCATATACTCTTCCGGTCTTAGGATTGACGAAAAGTTCACTCATTGATGGATTTCTTATGATAATATCCTCCATTTCTTTGAGTTTTGTGGCTAAATAAGGGCTTACTGGAACACCCTCTTCACATAATTTAATGGAGGGTTCAATTAAAGTGGCCCAATCTAAGCGTCCATATTTGCGATGAAGTTCTGCATAACCTTTTATTTCACCGGGAACTGCAACAGCAAGTCCACCTGTAGGGTATTCGTAAAAATTTAAACGTTTTATGCTCAAATAGGGCTACACGGAGAAAAAAGCTTCGCAATTTCATAGAGAGTTGTCTTTGATATATAAGAATTATTTGTATGATTTCCGGTCATACATTCTAATTTCTTAATATTACTATTAACAAACAACCATAAGATCAACATACACATTGCAGTAAATACGAGTATACTACAAAATAATATGGACTAGCATAAAGAAAACAAATTTCCACGAAGACCATAAAAAATTAAGATCCATTTTGAAAAAAACATAGGGATAACTGACTTGAAATGTCAAAGGCTGACAAAGACATATAACGGTGATCCTAAAAACAATGGACTGCATACAAAAAACAAGAAACTTCATAAATGCCAACGGATACGAACTAACGAACAATGACCCCACTAATAAGTATTTGGTATTGTCATACACCTTGATGACAAAAACACATTAAAGAACAGTCATGATCTAGCGAACTCTACCGCCTCTCTAACATTGACTGACAATTATCAACTTTAATCACTGGAATTCACTAACATCTACACATTTACGAGTATAAACGTCGATGAAACATTGACCATGCTAAAAGAAAAATTTTCATTCAATAAGAGCCGCCGAGTCAAAGATCAACTGCTCAAACTCATAAAGACCATAATCAAGCATAACTTTTTTAAGATCAATAATAACACATAAATTGCCAAGGACGGGTTATGTATGAGACATCCAATATCTTCAATAATATCAGAAATATTCTGATGATCTATGAAAAAAGTCTTTATAGCCAAAATTGTCAAAAGATTCGATGTAATATTTCACAAACGATATTTGGCCAACTGTTTCATCATTATAGGCTCACAAGAAAATAATTACTTATCTATATGAACCAAATCCACCCAGATATAAATTACACTATAAAAAACGAAAAAACCAAAGTAGTCCATGTGGTGTTGTGGTTAGAGCACTCATTCCGTAAGCCGAGGTTCCTGGTTCGAATCTCGTTGGCCGCAAAGCGATTTAGTTCGAGTGATTCTTCGGATGGACTGAGCCCGTTCAGTTATGATACGTTCTGGTTTAAAAAGTCAGAACGTATCGCAGCTGGATGGAGGGTCACACAGCCGAAGCGTGATACTGACCATATCAACTTGTGGAGTGCCAATATATTCGATCATGATAATGAGATACTCTAACTATCTCTAAGCAAAGGCCCGAAAGGGGTTGTAGTGAGACAAAAATTAAATAATAAAACAAACGGACAACTTAAACATATGGACCTAACTATGACACCAGAACAAACACGATTAGACTACAGAATAAACAGAAAATTAACCACAACTGATCATACCATACACGTAACATCTGACCACTCCATGCAACATAAACTACCAAGGTACAGATCAATGATACAGAGACTCCACTTCAAGATTTCTACTAACTACTCCAACGAACTAAGCAACATGAACAGAATATCTAGTAATAACGGATACAAATAACGTGATATTGCCAAACTTATTACATGGCTCAAACAAGAACAAAAACGTCAACTAACTGAAACGCACCAGAACGACCAACAGTGGATTTTGTTACCATACATCGACAAAGAGACATACAAACTATCAAGCTTCCTTAGGAAATACAAATTGCAAGCTGCATCCAACACTAAAAACAACGTTGGAAACAAACTGAAACCGAAACTGAATGACACATCAAAATACGAGAGGAGTTGCATATACAACCTGGCATGCAAGGACTGCAACATGGTATACACGGAAACTAACGACAAGATACAAAGTGCACTTACTATCTTTCACACACAACTAGGCAGACTCCAACTAAGCGACGCACCTACAAAGCCATTCACATGAACCTGACGCTATGATGTACTCTATGACATTGTTACAAAAACAAAATAAAGGAAGTCTCGTTCCCGGAAAGACTTGAAATACTAGTACATAAACATAGAAAGACAGGTGGGTAAAATTCGCAACGAATAACTTATTACAAATTCCGACAAAATTTTTTTTCAGTAGTAGACCACACCCTCCAACAAAAACGGAAGCAAGACGAACTAGAACAAATGGATATCCAACATCCCAAAAATCAAAAAACCTAGTATCCCTCTACCTAGCCTAACCTAAGGCGTGCCTGCTTAACCCATTCTACATCTATATAAAGTCATTCGCTTTGATACATCCTTTAGAGACTGAAGATGACTCAAAGCGCCGATCGACAAAATAGAAGCGCAACGCCTTCCGAACTACAAACATAAAGAACTGAATGAAATTTGGAAGCACTCGTGCGTTTTCGGTGTACTGAGTTGCCAAATTCACTCGAGTCCCATACCTTTATAGGAGTAGTACAGAACAATCGAGCTGCCATGTGTTTCGACCGGTGGCAAAAGCCAGAAATTTCCTTCCGTGTAGAGGAATAAGAAATTCTGTGAAGTTGATACTCCATTCTTAGTAGCTGCATAAAAAATTCCTTCTCTGTAAGCTGTAGCTATAGTCTGTGTGGCCTAGTGGTTAGAGCATGAAGGCATAAGCCGAAGATCCCAGGTTCAAATCTCGTTGGGGATTTTTCGGACAGACTATGAGTGTTCACTCAGTGGTGATATGTACTGATTTAATCAGGTCATATCATAGCTGAGCAGGCACACGCGAGCATGGTACTGACCAAACTAACTTCCGAAGAAATCAATACGGTCATGAAAATGAGATACTCTAGCTATCTCTAAGTGAAGGCCCGAGAGGGGCTGTAGTGCTACAAAGAAGAAGAAGAAGCTGTAGCTTAACTAACCAATTCAGAAATACACCACTGCTTATGCCATTAAATCGCTATAATCATTAAAGTATGCATTAACACCGGATATAACCAGAACGGGCAGAACTAGTGAGAATGGTGAATAGATACGAGGATGTGCCATATAGGCAAAGAGGAGGTTTTAATTCTAGAGATAAGGATTGCCCTAGTAAGATTCAAGTAAAGAACACTACATTCATAGCTGTATTTTCAAAAGGATATGCATCATGACAATGTTTACGTTCAGCAGTATCTGTGACTGGTTAAGTATGTACCTTTGAATTTTATCACACTTAAGCACAGCATTTTATTTAATAAAATCATCAAGGTGTCTCAAAAGAAAGTTTATATATAATGGATCGATTAAAAAAAGGAAGCCATGCACCGAAATTTATTGATTATTAAAGTACACACTTTAAAAATTTATGTCTTAAAAACAACATCGTCCAAATGCTACATAAACGCTCACGTTCACGGCACTTGTTTAATCGAACTCTAAAATTTCTTATAATGGCTCTGCAAATAAACTCTATGATGACTGATTAACTCTCTTCACGTTTTCTATCGTGCTTGATGACCTTAGTCATCCGAATTTTGATTTCGCCAGTATTTTACCGGTCTCTTCAAACTTTTTGATCCATTTTCAAATGAGAGGAATGCTTGGTGCATCATTTAAGTGACGAAAACTCCGAATACTGCAGAATCTTCTATGCGCCACAGTATCTGAATTACAGTTTTTGTAAATTTCTCGGATGCACACTATGCGGTCGCTCACAAGAAACGTTCCATAAGGACTAAATTCTCAAAAGCTAGACTAACAACCCCCTCTCGCCTTTTCAATTCTTTGCGTTCACGCAGAAAGCTAAACAAATAAAAACTTACTTTTGAGACGCCTTGTACAATAGTACTTAGCTAGCCCAATATAATTTACCTTCGATTTTTTTACTTGAGAGCATATCTTCAGTAGCTGCCAACGGGGCTACCTCTCTTGCTATCAATGTTTCCACTTTATGAGATGATTTGATAAATATGGTTGCAAAGAAACCACCACCAAGTCCCATGCTATGTGGATTCACAATTCCATCACAGAAAAGGGTTGCAATAGCAGCATCGGCTACAGTTCCATCTTTTTCTAATATCGATCTGAAAACAGAAAGGCAAACAAAGTACTAACAAGCTTTCTGCATGCAAATAAAGTAGGTTCATATATTTACTTTCCAATTGCTGAGCATTCAATACCATTAGACACGACAGCTCCGTGAAATTGTTCAGTAGTGGGATAAGATTCGAGTACGAAGCATACTCCTGACCCGAGAACGAGGAATAGAAGAAGCAAAACAGGTAAGAAAACTGATGGTCTTTTGCAATCAATGCTGAAAACGAAAAATACAAGTATATATACTAGAAGAATTAGGAAAAGATTTAAATTCTATTCATATTAAAATGATGAAAGAATTACATTTTATTTTTTTTATTTTTCCTGAAATGATTTCCATACCTGATGTACACTTATTAACTAATAATGTAAACCAAATCATATTTTCTTACTTAGAAAAACTCAAATGGCCCTAATATTTTTTTGACGAAATGTTCAATCTTAGCTTTAAGTCGTGAAAAAAGAAATAAAATTAACCAAATTTTCACTGCTCGATAGAAATTGATTCCGGGCCACTGTCACTATTTTTGATGAAACCAATGATGAACATTCAATTATAAACCAGATTAGAACGCTACTGTATTTAGTCACAAATCAATATCAATTATGACGTTAAAAATGTTAAAATTTGCTTAATAATAAGCGTACATCCGTGTTTTTATGTCGCTCAACTAGAAAAATCCAGATTTGTCAAATCGTATGACGCCGGAGGCCATTAATACTTATGTTCTTTGATCGGTTTTAATCAGTCAATGCTTACGGTCACCATATAGGATGTAGTGCCGTCCCATCAAAACCAGTTTTATTTTTGGGGGAAAAATAAAAAGGCACTCATTAAGAATTACCGGCAGAAGTGAAAACTATTGTACCAACTAGGAAATCACTGTGCTTTTTAAAGGCCAGCCCCTCTCCACTATCCGCCATATGCTACCAGCCATCATCCATCATAATCAGCCACATACTGACATCACTAGACTATACCCACTTTTGGCAGCCATCATCTCGCACTACACGGAATCATGTACCCGCACCCGCTATCATTCACCATCATAAGCCATCGTCCACAATCAGCCATCAAAAGTCATAATCAGTCCTCACACGGCATAATACGCCACCATCCACTCTCTTACCCCATCATCAGCCATTATTCACCATCATCAGCCATTACACGCCATCATCCCCCAGCCTTCGCCATCATGATACATTACCCGCCCTCATCTTGTTCCATATGGGATCGATCGCCCTCACCGGCTATCATCGGCAAATATCAGCCAGTATTCTTTCATTTGCCGTCATCACCTATCATCTAAAATCACCGAATATAACCCGCCCAACGTAACATCACCCCCCGTCATCATCAGCCATCATGTTTCATCATCAGTCCTCATCTCCTTCACCATACGTCAACATGCGCCATCATCCAAAACCATCCACTATCATCGGTTATTCTCTAGTATTAGACGGCATTAATCGCCATCATCTAACTTCATACGCCATCATCAACATCACCAATGTAATTCCCCTATATCATCATCCATCATCCAATAACATACGCCATTATCAGCGTCGTACCCCCTCAAAAGCTATCAACCAACATTATCTGCCATCATGCACCGCTATGTACTATCATCCGCGCTAGTACATAATCATCCGACATCATTAGCCATAAACAGGCAGCATACGCCATCATCCAGCATAGTTTGATATATCCCGCCATCGTCGTCTATTAGCAGCCATCAGCTGCCATCAATATTCATCATAAGCCACCATCCGTTATCAGGCGCCATCATCCACCATTATCCGCCCTCATTCACTATAATTTTCTACCATCCTTCATAATCAGCCATTACTCAACATCATTCGCCATCCTCAGCCATCATCCATTTTGTTAGTTATCGTATGATGTTTTTGTGAAATATCTTTGTAAAACCCTATTAGTTTTGTAGCCTATCTGCATGTCCGTCCGTATAGCTGTCTGTCCTTGTGTCATTGTAATTTTTCTTGGAAGTCGCAACAGCTACAGCTATGAAACTTTGTTGGTAGATCCAAAGTGGCGACCTCTATAAGCTTTTTAAGAAGGGCTTATAAGTTTTTTAAGGGAAGTGGCCTCTTAAATTTTTTTTACCAAAGGTAATTGAGGGAATATCAAATGGAAGGTTTTGGCGAGAACTTTCAGGATCACGTGTTGAAAGAGAGGTAATAAAGTAAAGAGAGTTAAATTATTTGAAAAATGTGTTTCCCTCCCACGGGATCGGATATCTTTTTGGCGAAATATCTGAAAAAAATCATGGATATTGGTCCCTATAAATACAAGGGCATCAAATACCTCGACATCATAAACTTTGTTAATAATAGCACGATTTTTGAACTTTAAACTAAGGTCCGTAAAATTTAAACGGCACCCTTAAATTGGCAAAAAACTCATACATTACCTTAGTGATAGGTGCATATTCACTGAAAATTTTATGGTAATTGCATTCTAAATAACAATGTTTTAGCCGATTGAATATTTTACAATTAAAATAACAACGATACGAGATACTGGGCAGGTAGGAGTTTCTAAGAGGTCTGTACACTGCCGATTTCAAGGAAATTTCTTTCTTAGCTGTGTGTATTTTCCCCATGTTTATCAGTTCCAAAATAATCTTCGTCTTCAATTATTTCCATTAAAACGCTTTTTTTTTATTGACATATGTTTATTTCGGGAGTAAGTTGCTCCCCTCTTCAGTGTTAGTTATATTCTGATGTTACAAGGCCTTTTCAGGGATATTTATGCTACGACAAACCAAGTTCCGAATTGCCTAAAGTTTAATTGCTTAAAATTAAATTACTATACAATTTTATTACCTGCCTACGTGTCCTAATCATATTTTGCTTATTTTACTAGGTCTAATTACTTAGCCTCTTAGCACTTAGGGTCTAATGATTTTTTTTTTGTTTTTTTAATTACCTGTTTACATATTTAAGTATTACTGTAATTGTTCTTATTTCTATTATTACTTCTGTTATGTTTATCATCATTTATAATTTATTTTTAATCAACTGCAACCGTATAAAAAGAAAGAAAAAAGGGAAACCCCCAATTATTTGACTTAATTCAGGAGACCAGAGAATACATTGCCCAGGTTATCATTGAGTCTTGTTTCGGTTGGCCGCCTCATAATCCACAATGATTCGTACACATCAAGTTTTCGCATGTTCCTTACTTCCTTCAATAACGTGAGATCACCCCGTTCAATTTAATGTCCTTCACAAATATGTTTAGCAACTGAAGATTTAACGTTGCTCATGTTTCCTCGCCTTATCGCCAATTGGGCCTCCTTTGTGTGCTCCTCGAATCTTTTTTTGACTGTTCGTCTTGTTTGTCCAATATATGCTTTATGATTTTATTTGATTTTGTACCGTTTTCTTCGCTGTATCCAGCAGGTAATTTATTTCCTTCATTCGGTTTTCCAAGCACAAGGGTACTGACAGCACCCTGTGTATCCAAGCTCGGAAAGATGCCTTTTTGTTTGAATATGCATATTTCGATATCCTTGGTATGGTAGCCCTCATTATTTTCAAGTTGAGGAAAGGTAGTTCATTGTAAGTTTCTTCCTCAATTGTAAAATTGACATTTTCGTGGATGTTGTTTAATATCGGCAGCAAGCTGTTGATATCTTCTTCGTTTACTATGGAAAAAATATCATCAACATATTAACCCAAAATTTGGGCATTATACCTTCTTGTTCCATTTTTTCCTCAATCCAGCTCATGAAAACCTCGCTTAAAAATCGATGCCCCAGATTTCTGCTTGTAGTACTTCGTGATTGCTCTAGCTTTTCTTTTTCCTGTCATTGCTGGGTCTTTTGAAATAAATTTGTCTTCCAAGGGCGCGAGAGCTTGCTTCACCGGTGCGCTTGGGAATAGCGCCTTGATATCAAAAGACACCATTTTCTCCTCACTTTGGAGATGACCATACTGCATAAGCTTTTCAACTAATTCATCTCGGTTCCAAACGGAGTATTTGTTAGCCGAAATTCCTATATTTTTAAATTCTTGGAACAGCCGCTTTGCTATTCGAGATGCTGGAGTGTTTATTGATGTTATAATTTCCCTCATCTGCATTTCTTTCTTGTGGATCTTGGATTGGCATTTGATTCTTGGGCGCATTTGATTGGTAGCCCTCAAGCTTGTCTTCTTGCCAAATAGGTCCTTACATTCTTTTAAGACCTTTTCTACTCGTTTAACACTTTCCAGGAGTGGATCCTTTCTTAGTTCAGAAGATTCGCCGCTGTTCAGTTTCTCAAGCACCAGGTGGTCATACTTTTCCTTGTCCAATATAACCACTTTATTTCTTTTGTCGGCTTTCAGATAAAAGACTTGTTTTTTGGTTTAGCTGTTTTAGTATCACCATTTCTTGTTTGTTTCCTTTTCTCGTGACATTTGATTTTTTCTTTGAAAAATTTGCCGTTCTTTTCCTCACGAACGCCTTCTTTTCCCTTGGTAGAAACTTTATTGCTGCTTCCACGTCCATCACAATTTCTTCTTTTGGTGTCGTTTTACTATTCACCATATAATTGAGCCCCATATTTGGAAGTCTCAATTGTTCCTCCGTGAAGGCTTCCGAAGACATGTTGACCACAAAATCTTGTATGTCCTCAACTTTAGCAATTTAATTATTATCAGTGTTTTTTCCTGCAATCCATGACTTGAACTTCTTTGAAAAAATCTTATTCTTTTTCACTTTCTCGTACTCAAATGCTCGTTGCACTTTGTCCACTAAATCAGACATACTCCTCTTTATGCCGTTCAAAATTTTTGCTAATTTAAGATGCAGATTGTACGCTTGTAACGTTACTTCTCCTTGTTTCGTATAAAGCCGATTAAGACTATCCTTTCCATCTCTGCTTTTCTTTTTTCCGCACCTGGTAGCTTGATCGTCGTTCTTATCCTATGACTCTTAGGTACTAACTTAAGCTTGACAATTCTTTAAAAACTCCATGTCCTCGCTAGTTCTTCCCTGGGCCTTCTTCACCTTCAGAAAATAGTAGAAATCGGAATCAGACTCGGTTGTCCTGTTATATTGTGTGTATTTTCCCATGTTTAGTGCCTCCAAACTATCCTTAGCTTGCACATGGGAAAATAGTTGTGGGTTTTCCTTTTTTCTTTCTTTTCGTACGATCACATTTAATTAAAAATAAATGACAAATAATTATCATAACAGCAGTAATAATAGAAACAAGAACAATTACAGTAATACTTAGATATGTAAACAGTTAATTAAAAAAAATCTTTAGACACTAAGTAATAAGAGGCTTAGTAATTTGATCCAATAAAATAAGCAAAATAAGATTAGGACACGTAGGCGGGTAATAAAATCGTATAGTAATTAAACCTTAAGCAATTAGATTTTAGGAAAGCTAGAACTTGGTTTGTCTTAGTAAATGTAAGTATCCATGAAAAGGCCTTGTAATATCAGAATATGTAGTCCGCGTGGCTTAGTGGTTAGAGCACTAAGCCCGTAAGCCGAAGGTCTCTGGTTCAAGTTTCATTGGCGTCAGCAAAATTTAGTTCGAGTGGTTCTTCGGACGGACTTTATGCCTGTTGAGATACGTGCTGATTTGAAATCAGAACATATCGCAGCTGGGTTGATGGTCACACGGCCAAAGCGTGATAATGATCATATCACCTTGTGGAGTGCCAATACATTAGATCATGACAATGAGATACTCTAACTATTTCTAAGCGAAGGCCCGAAAGGGGCTCTAGGGCTACGAAAAAAAAATATCAGAATATAACTGACACTGAGGAAGGGAAACTCTTACTCCCTAAATATGCATATGTCAAAAAAAAAATAGTGTTTTGTGGAAACAATGCAAGCTCAGGATATTCAGGAAAAGCTTGCAGTAGTGATATGTCATTAATGTTGCTTAAACAATGAAGCCAATTAAACGCAGACAAAATGAATTTAAATACGCGACAACCACATATTATTTTAAGATAAAATACAAAATTCTATGGAAATCGAAATCTGTGTTCGTCTGTACGCCCGTCCGTCCTTCTGTTAGTATGTCACAAGCAGTTTTTATGTGAAACTATAGAGGCTACAGCCATGAAACTTTTTGGAAAGGTCAGAAGTAATAACTTCTTGAAATTTTTAGGAGCGAAAAAATTTTCAAAGAGTGTTAAGGGGAGTCGCCTCATATAGGGGAGACAGCTCTTACAATTTTTTCACCAAATTCAATCGAGTGGGGCATCGTATGAAAGGTTCCAACGATATCTATTCAAAATAGGTCTTTAAATTACCTAATCTGGATCAAGAGCAGTAGGAGAGGGAGAAATGTACAAATTTGTTGCATACCCCCCTTACGATTGGACACTTTTGATGCGAAGAACCTGAAAAATATCATGGAAGTGAGGTTTTATGATTAACAATAACAAATACGTCAGAAGTCAAAATTCGCTCAAGTTTGTTAGTAAATAAATAGTATGACTTATTAATTTATCGTTTTCTCGAATAAAATCGTCAGGAAACCCTTAAACTCAATAAGATTTGATACAAATCATACAATACTACTTATAAGGTAGTATTTTAAGAAATTACAGTAGCTTCCATTTCCCCGTATTACAACAATAAAACCAATGCATGGCTATGGAACAATGTGCGAATTTTATCGACTCGGACAGTTCATGTTTCGAGAATTTGTGAGAAAGCTTCAGCAATGATGTACTCGTATCATGAATATCTTAGAGAATTAGTTCAACAAGTGACATTAGTAATCTCAAAACAAAATGGTGGCCGTTTTAAATGTTAAATAAATCTGTACTATATTTCACCCAACTCCAATATTTAAGGTACATGCTTTTAGCATTGAATGGCTGGAGACACTATGACGAGTAAATTTAGTATGATAGGAGTAGAAGTCATTCCCAAACACTTTTTTGCACGAGCATTGAATAAAAAGACGTTAAAATAACACCAACTTTCCGAGCCGGGATATGCTGAAGAGTAGTCTTTGGTATGGAAATCACTAACTTTTGCATAAGGGACATAACAATTTTGTATCTTTATATGAAAGCATTTTTAAACATTTTTAATAAACCATCAATGGCACAACATTAGTCAAAGTCAACATTCTTATCGTAGTAACTCCCACGAACATGCAACGTTTGGAAATTATTAAAAATTACTACCGAAATTCTGAGTCTGTGGTCGCAACTTTAAGAGCGCTTACTCTAAATTTCAGCCGTAATAATCGTCCCAACCGACAGGCTGTGCGTGCTATAGTGAATAAGTTCGGGTCCAAATTTTTACTATTGAACGTTCCGGTGCCAAAAAGATGTCGTACTTCACGGAGTGAAGGGAATATCGCAGCCGTAAGTGCATCGATTCAAAATGAGCCAAGTCAGTCGATTCCACGTCATTCTTGAAAATTGGGTATCGCTCAAACGACACTGTGGCGTATTTTGCGAAAAGATCTTGATCTATATGGTTACAAGATCAAATTTACTCAAGCCACTTGATCATTTAAGACGCCGAAACTTCTCCAATGGGGCTCTAGCAAAGCTTGAAGAAAATGAAGAATTTAATCGAAAAATCATCTTCAGCGATAAAGCTTATTTTTAGCTCAATGGCTTTGTTAATAAGCAAAATATGTATTATTCGTCAGCAAAAAAGCCGCATTTGCTCCTTGAGAAACCATTGCATCTGCAAAAAATTACTGTTTGGTGCGGTTTTCAAGCCGAAGGTGTTCTTGGGCCATATTTTTTCGTGGATGAAAACGATCGTCATATTACCGTCAATGGAGAGCGCTATCGTTTTATGTTTTAAGATTATTTTCAGCCAGAATTGGATGGATTCGACATCAATAATATGTGGCTTCAACAAGACGGTACCACAAGCCCAGCGTATATTATAACGATCGGTATGGTATTAGTAACAATTTTTAGGATTTCGTCAGAAGTTTTTACGTGCAGGGAAAAATTATTCCCCAGCGAATTGCGTTGTCCCTTCTAGCTAAACGACTAGCGCCTACGATCGTCTTCCAATGAGCTACCGGCACCGCACTCCCCAGTCGGATTTCCCTCGAATTCAGAGGGTGGTGATATAATATAATCTATAGATGAGAAATTCATGGAGGTTGACCAATTAACAAAGTAATTGAATTTTGTTTAGCTTTGCTAATACTCGTAATGGTAGGAATTGTAGATCTAACATGTTTGCCAATAAAACGGTGTTGTTTTTTTTGTAGTACTTTTTGGGCTTTGCTCAGAGTATCTGATTATCTTGATTGTATGTCTCGGCACTCAAGAAGGTGATATGATCAGTACCACGCTTTGGCCGTATATCCGTCTACCCAGCTGTGATACGTACTAATCTTAAACTAGTACTTATCATTACTGAACGGGCTTATAGTTTATCCGAAGAATCACTCGAAACTAATTTCGTTGTCACCAACAAGATCTTAACCAGGGATCTTCAACTCACAAATAATCTAGAGGATGAAATTTCTTGAACTTTGCTGATAATAATAGGACTCATAAATTTAACGTTTTCATCAGTAAAAATATCATTAAAAAGATAAAATTAGATATTTAGGTACTCCTTCCAAAGGCCAATATATTCTATAATTTTCAATAAAATTTAATTTGTGGGCAGCCAGTTTAGTAATATTAACACCTGAGGAAGACACGGTGTGTCGAAACAGTTGTAGTGTTTGTGAAAGTTAACTGAAAAGTGTTTTTATTACTTAAACGATGAACTTTCACCAAGTAACGGCCTCATCCATTGAACAATAAAATTTACAGAAATTATATCTGCAAGTTTGTTGCAATTAAAACAATCATACACGGTTTTTCTACTACATAGGCTTTCCGTCGAACCAGACACTATACGTTTGATTGGATCTTCTACAAATTTTCAGATAAGATTCAAAACAAAAAAAAAAAAAGACTTGAGATTCCGGTTAGTCAACGACTTTAGCAATATTGCAACAAAATGTTGATTTTCGTTTTAAAGCAGGAATGTATTTTATGTGGATGCCGTTTAATTTTTTCTTGAATTAAATCATTCTCTGGTAGTCCTGTCTACCCAACTTACTTGTAATTTGTTATATTTCGCTGGTTTCGCACGGGCTGAATATCTTCCTCGAGTGAAAATGGTGATATATTTTGTATTTTTGCATCCTTGATCTTTATATTTTATTTCACCAATCGCATGGCTATGCAACAGAAGTTTAATTGAAGTCATCAAATGGTTTTCTCAGAAAAAATGTTTGAATTCCTAGGTTGGTTATAAAGCTCGTCTAATTGGAATAATTTACTGCTAATTCAATTTTTTATAGTCCGTGTGGTGTTGTGGTTAGAGCACTCACCCCATATACCGAGGGTCCCTAGTTCGAGTCGTGTTGGCGCTAACGAGGTTTGTTTCAAGTAATTCTTCAGACGGACTATAAGCACGTTCAGTTATGATATGTGCTGGTTTAAAATCAAAACGTACGGGCATATGGCCAAAGCGTGATACTGACCATATCACCTTCCCGAGCGCCATACATTCAATCAAGATAATGAGATTCTCAAACTATCTCTAAGCGCAGGCCCGATAGGGGCTATAGTGCTAAAGCAAAAAAAAAAAATCAATTTTTTGATTCATTAGAAGGCGCGCCTTAAAAAGTTACACGGATAAGCGCGTGCGAGCATAATGCCTGCGCTGTTTTAAGAGTATTTTTTACGATCAACCATGTTTATTTTAAAAAAAATAACAGTATTAAATTAGTGAAAGTCAGCGTAGTGATTAATCAAAAAATAAAATATTTGATGCAAACTGTGCCTACTTGCGCATTCTTACGAGTTAAATTGGGCAGTTTGACATAAATATGATGATCCATCAAAACGCCAAATACTGAAAAAAGTGATTTCAATGTCTTTGGCAATTTGCCAAAATATTTTGCAGACGAAAAGTGCATTCAAATTTATGTAGCATCGTTCTTTTTTTTTGTGATTGAACACACGTTTTTCTCTCGGCTTCATAAATTTGTATTCACTAAAATGTTGTGCGAATGTAGTTTTTATTTCAGGAACACTTTTTCAGTTTTATAAATCAAGAGCTCTCTTAGTAATAACATTACGAAAAACTTTTAGGTCATCATCGTGGCTCCTTTTTTGCTTCAAAGTTTATATTGTTAAAATTTTTCAGAAGAAGAAATTGCATAAGGGGCAGTTTTTAGCTTTGAAAGAAAAGAAATCACTTGCAGTTCCTTTTTGGTATAAATAAAATACATAAAGATACTTCTGATGAATATGTGATTGATCACAAAGATTGGGAGTGCTGGCAAAAAATCTGTTAAAAAGTTGATCAAATTATCACTCACGCCATTTTCGTTCTTTCAGTCAATTATTATCGAAACAGTATGTATTATTATAATTTATTTTGCCACTATGCAATATTTCTCAACATATTCTAATCTTCGATTTCTTTTCACACAAAAATCCGACTTAAGCAGACCAACTGTTGTGTAACTCTACATATTTTTATATTCACTTAAAGATAAATACATTTCACATGAGCATAAATTCTAATTGACATATTTGTATAAATACACTTCATAGGAACATAAATTTTAATTGCAAGAATCTATTTCGAGCAATTCAAATTGTAATAAATATAACCCAAACTTATATTTCAACGCGCACATAAAATTCTTATCGTAAGAAACATTTTATGAAAATCAAAGTCAAGTTCAAATAATTATTTTGTAACATGATCACTTGATTTTGAATTCGAATGCATCGTTCATTGCATTCTTCATACAGACCTTTTCTGTGTAATGCGATACTAGTCGCGTGCTGAAGATAAACAAGTATATGCATTTTCATTCATGCGATCTGATATTACGACGTGCTATGCCGTAATGACGCATCTGTGAAATTGTCCTTATGTTTCGATAGACAATTAAAGGAATGTGAATGCATATGCTTGTGAACTGACCAAGTCAAGAATAAGGTCAAGTGGTTTCGGGTTTGTTTAAGGTGTGAAGAATGTAATGAGGATGTTGACACTTGTCGTGGAGTAAAAATTTATGAATAATAAATGAACGAAGAATTATGTTTTGAAATTGAAGTGTTGAAAGTAGGTTTTGGGTTTAGGAAAATTTATGACCAATATTTTAAGTAGGTTTACGAACTAATATTTTTGTATGTGTAATAATTTAAGTAGAGCATGACTTCTAGAAAATGATATAAATACCGTTGTGAATTTTAGAGAAAATACAGTTATACTTTTGACTTTCAACTTGCACTTTTCTCTGCGTGATAACGCTGTTTGAATTCGAAGTTATAATTGTCTACGCAATAACTTATCGTTGCGCTTACGTCTAGACTGCAAAAGAATTTAATACTCATTGGCAGTCTTAGTAACAGTAGCGTAGTGGACACTATGTCCTCGCTATTTTATCTGCGGCCCAGCCGCTTGGCTAGGTAGGTTTTTTTAAACTTGATTAAATATTCTTGATCCCACTAAAACCTACATCCACACATAGTGAGGAACAAGAACGCGTGCAAGAACGCGCATCTTTACACAACTCTTACGACTGAATTTCGAAATAATGGGAGCGTTAGTAAACCTAATCGATAGAATTCGCATGAATCTCAGAATAATCACAGGAAAATTTATTCCTCAAACTCATCTATTCAACCTTGAAAAACGCCACACCTACACGCTGTATGACGGCTCTTGCAATACACATCAAATCTTTGAAATCTTCACGAAAAAATCATCGAAAGATTTATTCTGTTTGTTAAAAAAATTCAAGGGGTAGAGTAACATTCAAATTTTTCTCTGGGATAGAAAGTCGTCCACATGATTCATTTACAAATGGCAGATGATTGACACTAAATCAACTCAATAAAATGGATTTTAACATAAGAAGACTACATTTGTTTTAAATGAAGAAAAATATAATTCAAAATTTTGTTTGGCTAAGATAATAAAATGACTTGCATCATATGTGCTGCAAAAGTTTAAATTTGCACAAAAAAATTGGATTCAGCGCATATGTTATGGAAATCATAAACTACATATTTCCATTGGCTTTTACGAGTACATGTTACCGGAATATATTTTTATATAGAATTCTGTTTTTGTGTATTTAGAATACTGCAAAATGAATTGCTCTGTTCTAGGTGAATCGAAAAAAATTTTGCAACTCACAACACCTAACAACCAAATCACACAAACTGAAGATACGAGTATTTTAAATTGTAAACTCCAACGAAACCCCAACATCAAGTATGTGTACTCCACCAAATCGCTGGTAAAATGTTTCTTAGAAGCATAATTCGTGGGACAACAATTTTCGTAGAAAAAATTCTGAAATTATTTAACTAGCATGGCGATTTATTGGGATAATAGCGTTACTATTAACCTAATTAGAATTGCTAATGTTTACTTAATTATACATATTTAAAGCGCACAGTCTTATAATACATGCACAAGTGTACATTAACGTATTGTCTCTCAATACAACTTAAGTTGTTTGATGTTGAAATAATCTCAATAGCTGCAAATATGTAAATAAGCAGATATCAGTAGCAGTTACTCGTAGAAGTAAGTAAATGAAATGACACTGTTGATCTTCATATTGTTTCCCGATTTCAGTCGAGCTTCCATACTGTCAGCTATAATAATAGTTTCTACATTAAATTATAAAAAACTTTTTAATAACTAATGTGGACATAAAAATGTTGACAAAAAGCCTGATACCACTTTCGGACCAAATGGAGATTGATCCCATGAACTTAATGCAAAACAAGTTGAAGTAGCAGACAAGTAATTCTGCCGGGTTTGGTAAATAAATTCATGAATCAAACAATTTCCTTCAAATATCAATTTCCCTCACATATAGAATCTGTCAATTAACTTAGAAAAAATAATGTGTAAAGTGTTTAGAACCATTCCAATTCAGTCCACTTTTCACCCCTTTTTTTGTTGTGATGTGAATGCCATTTACGTACTGAGTGTGGGGCATCCATACACGCGAGCAACTGAGCTACCCACTAAATACCTGCCCTGTCAACCTTAGCACCTAGCCTAACACATTACTTCGGGCCAATTCTCCTTTTGCTACGCTGTAAGGTACCGTGAATCCAGTACTGTCCAATTAAGACTGAAAACATCAATGCCCGCTCAAAATCTGGGTCTGATAGAAGTCAGTTTCACCATACCTTCGATTTAGCAATGATCTCAGATCCAGGATGAGCCACGCAGTCCACCTTCCCTTCACGCAATTCACCAAAGACCGCTACCAATCATTAAGTGAACGCTGTCTCTCGTTCCGAGTAGCCGTCTAACTCGCGTCCTCATTTCGACGTAGGTAAGCATGAAGGGCAACAGGTATCACGCCTGCGAAATCCCTCATCACCGAATCAGAGACTTTCGGATATGAACATGCAACCTTCAGTGCTCCTCTTCTCTGTACATGTGCCAAGCGTTTTCGGTACACCTCCTTACTGAGAGCATCACGCCATATTTCTGTTCCACAGAGTAATACTGAGCCCACGGCATTCATCAAGAGATGTCTTATTGGCCATAAGTTAACTCAGAGCTGATACGCCCGAGTCAGCCTTCTCAGTCGTTGCCCTGATTTTCTCAACTCATTTTTGAGTCGATCAGTAGCCTTAAGGTGCTTTACCGCTGGCTTCGGCTCGATTAGTAAGTCTCCAATACTGATCATCCTTACTCTAGGGATTCTCTTTTTTGTCAAGATGACCACCTCACTTTTCTCCAGTGCTAGACTGAACCCACGTCCAGTCATCCAGTCTCCGGGCGCATTAGTATACGTAACCTAAGTTGTACTTGTTCACTGGCGCGTCCAGTAACTAGAGCCACAATATCATCCACATAGCCGATCAAGCGCGATCATCTGGCATCTTCAATTCAGTAGCCTGTCGCAAGACACGTACCACAGGTCTGGATCAAAGATAAATTCTTGTACAATACCCGATGTAACTTCCATCCTTTGTTGGCCCTGTGTCATATTATAAAGCAGGCTTCGATCCTTCAAGCAGTCCGTCCGAAGCTGCATCAGATATTCCGAAACTTAAAAAGGGTTTTCGAATGTTTCCAAAATATTCACCCATCTTGCCAAATTGATGGTGTTCCCAACGTCAAATGTCACCAATAGAACGACTCACCACTTGGTGCGGCTATGTGCATCTGCCTTTTGGAGCACACTCACCACGTTTCTCATCGCATCAATGGTGGAGCGTCCTGCCCTAAGGCCATACTGCTGAGGAGATAGGTCCTCAGTAGTACGAATCGCGTCAGTGAGTCTTTCCTTGATGAGTTTATTTAACACTTTTCCAGCAGTGTCTAGCATGCATCATGAGCGGAATGTAGACAGCGATCCGGGACTTCCCTTCACCTTGCTGGTCAGCGCAAGCCTCGCCAACTTCCATCGTACCGAGAAAACTCCATTCCAGAGGCAAGTATTCAATGTGCTGAGCACCAAGTCAGAACAATGGTGATAGACAAGCTACAACACCCCAGCTGGACCACCATCTGGGCCTGGAGCCGTCCTTACTTCCTCTGCTAGTTCCGGCTGTGCGAAAAGTGGACACTCAACTGCTGTCCCACCATGGACAGGGTCAACATGGGCGCGATTGGCGTACTATCATGTCCACGTTGTCCACTTCACGTATGCAAGGCATCTGTGGCTTGTAGCCAGAGCCCCGTGGATCCTTGTCAGCATCGAGCCTTGCTGCTGTTAATCAATTCACGAAGACATTTCCTGGCCAACTTATATGCTGCTACCTGTTTGCATACCTTGTCAAGTTACCGTGCCCATTGAGCCTCACGCTGAAGCTTGTGACAGTTTCTTCGCCTTTCCGCGATTTTAGTTGATTACCAGTACACTGGGGGCTTACCGTGCCGGAACTTTCGATATGGCATAGTAGCACTGCAAGTAGTTGGGATGATGCTCATAGTTGAGTTCACGACGTCTTGAGCTGCCAGGTACTCTGTCCCCTGCGAATCACCCTACAGCTTCCGATATTCCACCCAATTGTAGAAAGTCGAGAGCACGAACATCGGGAGACAACATCACGGATCTCAAGCAAAATGCATTGCTAATACTCTCCAATTGTGTATCCTCCCTACTAAAGACTCCAAGGCGAATATCATATCCGGTATGATTCCTTCACATTCGATTTGGCGGAAAGTCGGTGTATTTTTGGTGTGTAGTACGACAAGCGCCGTCCTGGCCACCATTTCTAGGATTCGTTTTTTCCACAGACCTGTTAAAAGTATGTCCCATTCGATTGATTCAATGTTGAAGTCTCCCCCAACAAGCACGTTGCCGTCAGCGTTTGAAACAGTGCCATCAAAAGCATTCAGCTTAGCTTGGAAAGATGATACCGGCTTGTTCGGCGTAAGGTACACACTATAGAAGGTGGTCCCTGAGCATCGAACCCACACGAAACCATCCCCCCGTCCATAGCTCTCTGCCAGAAAATCACGGTTTGGAACATAGATGGTGGCAGTACCAGTTTCATCACGATACCAAGATGCAGAGCTTTTATCGTGGTGTTGCTCACTCAGCAGTAAATAGTCGTCTTTCTTTTCCCTTACTGACTGTTGGCTTACCTGCAGGATACGGTTCATCAAAGTTCTGATTTTGCCTTGGCTAGGGCTTCCTGAAAAACCCAACATTTTCCAATTCAAGTCAAGTTAAAAGTGCTTTATTCAATACTAATCGTTATAAATTTTAAAAGAATATAAAGCAAATTCCAAAAAATAATGATAAGAAAACTTAGTGGCCTAAATGGCTCTCTAAATTTATACGTTATCAGTTAAACTTATTTGATAAAAAAAGAAACCATAGCAAATTCAAATTAATTAAGATTAAGGAGAAACAAAAACAACCAATAATATTCCAAAATTATTTATAATTTTAACACAACAGTGAACTCTAATCCTACACCTACAATGTTATAACCTAATTCTAATGAAATTCAATCAAAAAACTTATACTAAAAAACGCTATAGCAATATTCCTAACCTAAGCGTTTAACCTTATCTCTAAACCTATTATAATAAACATCACATACACCTAACCTACCCCTAATTTTTAACACAAATAAACAACCAAACCAGCAAGAATGAACTGAAACTGAAAAACTAAGTAAAGAAAAACACATAAACTGAAAATAAACACGAATAATTTAGACATTGTTATTCAGCCACCAATACCTAGATTGCTCCGTCTCAGCTTGACCATTTTCAACGTATCTAGCAAATGAGTATCTCCATTGGAATTGTTGGTCTCGTGAACTCAAATTCAAAAGATATTTTATTTTCTTATCGGCGGGCCGTATATCTGTCGTGATATATGATGTGGACACTGCCAGAATCAAAAACATATCGATTCATGTCCAAATACACGAATGCTTCCGGAGGAACGAAGCCAGTAGCGAGACAAGTCGCTATATACCCGTCTGTAGGGTGGAACGGCTGTGAAATCCAAAGGTTGTCAATCATAGTAACAGATTTTGCGATATGATTCCGAAGAAGTTTCAGTATGAAGATATCGACTCTTGTCACATGAGCAGTTCGATAAATTCTTCTATTCGATATATAATGTTTTCAATCTGTCTCAGGCTTTCTGTTCAAACTACTACATGTACGTATACATTTCCTTTCGAAAACTCCATGCATATCTCAAAACTGGTCTAGCCAGGGTCTTTTAACAGATAATTTTGACCTTTTGATCGATGTATCAGGAATTAAAGAGTCTTCGTAGGGCCATGACTCCTTTTTGTGCCTTTCTGAGCATGATTTTGACATGCTCAGTATAGTACAGATACTGATCGAGATGAACACCGAGGTATCGAACACAGGATTTCTGTGAAACCCGTTCTGAACTACCCTCACCAGCCATAATGTGGAAATCCTTCCAATTACGTTTCAGGTCTTGACTGACTCCCTGCAGCGTCGTCCGAAATAAAATTGTTACGCATTTCTGCGCATTGATTTTCATTCGCCAATTGTCAGTGTGCAACTGCACATAATTGAACATTTTCTGAAGATTGCTCTGAACTATTGAAGCTTTTCGGTCTGCCGTATAGATTAACAGATCATCAGCAAACGCTACCAATGATCACATTGGTGAGACGCTGAAATCAAAGCCATTCAATAGCTTGCGAATGAAGATTGAGAAAAACAGAGGCACAGTAACTGTTCCCTGCTGTAGACCATTCAAGACCTTAAAGTCGCGCATTGTTGTCAGATTTCCATCAGTTACAACAAATTATTTCCCATACAGCATATTGCACATCATGGCGACAAGGTGTCTGGGGAACCTGTCCTGAAGAAATTTAAAAACTAGTGCATCCAACCACACCGTATCGAAGCTTTCTCCACATCAATGAGGCACGCTCCAAAAGATTCTCTATCATTTAGTTTCCAACACATGCCTGAGGTTGCTTTCGTTGTAGCATGTATGGTAGAATACCTAGCACGAAAACCAAATCGGCGATTCGGCATCAACTCAAATTGCTCAATGCGGGCGTTTAATGCTTTGTTGAGTATCATCTCAAACACCTTGCTGATGTTAGGCAGCAAGCTGACTGGGCGAAGCTTTTAGGACTCAAAGGCTCTTTTCCTTTCTTCAAGATCGGAAATACCTTAGCCTTTTTCCACTCATTTGGGAAATATGAATTGCTCATCATGTTGTTGAACAATATGCGATAATTCCTAATAGCAACAGACATTCAACTTCAGGCAAATGTCGGACAACTACATTTGGAATACCATCAGTACCACATGATTTCTTGTGGTTTATCCTGCGAAATATGAAACACAAGTCTTCATAGCTGACAATATAATCAATCAGATTCAAGCTCGGTATGAGGCCAGATGTTAATGTTTCATTGAAATAAGGGATTGATTTGCCGTTCAGGCTTGATTTGAAGTCGGAAACTTTTGCTTCAACGACCTCTGAAAATATTTCATTCGCTCTCTCAGAGTTTGGTAGATGAACCAATTCAAAATGTGTTCCAATCAGGGCAAGTTTATGCAATCCCTCACAAATAATCCTGTTTCCATTTATATCCGGAGTCGTACTATCAATTTTAATACCAGCCCTACCGAAAAGATTCATCTCATCACTAGTGACTTCAAGATTCGATACCTTCACCTGAGACTTCTTACGGAATATGCTATTCACTTTCACGAAAACGCCATCTGGGTCCTGTGGGCTAATACCCTCAATTTTTCTGCCCACTGATTGCTGACCTCACTCCTGAACTATGAACGGACCAAGTTCCGAATATTCTTCAGGTGTAATTTCAACAAAGCTAACGAGGGATGGTAATAGTCCATAAATCGCCGATAAATATTGTTGACGCATGTGAGAAGAAGGCTTTTCAATCTTTTCAACCTTCCAATGGTTGGTGTTTCATATCCTTCCATATTGTTTCGATGTTTTATCTTGGGAACTACTTTCTCAATCGTTTCCAACGTCAGCTTCTCTAACCGACAAATAGAAATCTATTTTATGGTTAGTCAGATTCTTGTCATTAGGAACCATTGAGCAAGCGTCGCCATCATCAGAAAAAGGACATTGCTTCTGGTACTCTCGATGAAACTTCTTTTGAAACTTTCCCCAGTCTGTTTTTTTTTTAAATTCAACCGATGATTTTCGTATTGAACTGGAATGAGGAAGAGATCATCCCTTTCATGATTGACTTCCATTACGATTGCGTTGTGGTCGCTATCATAAGGAAGCACCTGCAATTTCCGTTGAGAACCATTAAAGCTGAATTCAAGTCTTGTGTCAGCAATGCAGAGGTCCAAATATGAATTTGTCCGAGGGTATGTTGGGAACTCCAACCCATATAGATTGCACCTGTATTCAATTTGGTTCTCTGTTATTCACGATTTCAAGACTATACCTCTGGGATTATTGGTGGCGTTCAGCCATGATGTATGCTTGGTGTTCAGGTCACCAACAAGAATATAATAATTTTGCAGCCTGTTCAATTCGAGTATTTCAAACAAGGAATTGAGCTCCTCCTTGAGCATGAGAACGGTTCTACCAGTTGCATAGGCAGAGATAACGAAGAAGTTATCCCCACCTGCCAGTGAAATCTCGATAACGGACACTTCAAGAGATTCTAAGCTTTTGAATTCGACTTTTTCAATCTTTCGGAAACAATAGGGTCTTCGAACCAATATCCCGGTGCCACCTCCCCCATCACCTATAACCCTATCGTTTCTTACGAATTCAAAATCCTTGAATGTCAGGGAGTGCCATGAATTGAAGTGGGTTTCAGTGAGAAGCATGATGCCTCGCCTTTGCTTGACAAGGAACTACAGGAGACAGTCACGTCGATGTAGACTCACAATGGAGTTGACGTTGATCGAGATGAGATGAATCCTATCCGTGGGAATGTGACTGGATAGCAACTTATTTTGAGGCATTTGAACGCTCTAAACGTTGAAAAACAATGTTAATTTTCGAATCTTGTTAATAGATTCTCTCTGATGAGGAATTTAATTGCTAATAAATTTTAAGAAGTAGCTCATTGTTGCCAGTTACATTATTTATTTTATTTACATTTTCTGCTGGTCCTCTCGCAGCAAGTGCAAATGATACCCCGGGCTTGACGAAGTTGGTAGGTATCACACTGCGGTGTGCTTGACTTTGTTTTGGAGTTAATCTTACCTTTGCATCTTAATATCGGGGGCATCCTCGGTATGATGCTGGATGGCCAAAGACACCGCAGCTCACACAATATAATTTTTCTTTTGGCTCCGCCTGAGCCAATTTGCACTCACCGGGAGCATGGATATCTTTGCATTTTACACACCTATGTTTCATGGCGCAATTGGCAGCTAAGTGCCCGATTCTTTGGCACCTGTAGCACTGGTTGACCTCACTTTTCTGATGGCGTTCCCACCTCACCAGACGGAAGTTCAAGTATCTTATTTTTTGTAGGTAACTTGAACTGCTTTTGCTGGAAATCTGGACCAAGTAATAAGGCAAATTTTTACGCTTGACAATCGATCTTCTTGTTGCAAAGTTTTTAACGGAAATAAATTCTGTTTCTGGAGCAACTTCTTGAAGCACCTGTGTCCTCTCCGCAGTCCAGACCCTTCAACAACAAGGTTTGGGGGTGTATGTAAAATGCGGAACATCTCCAGAATTTAACGCACTCTTTGCTGCCTGGAAATCAACCAGTGACTTAGTTCTAATTGTCAGTTTATCAGCATTGACTCTTTTGATCTCAAAATCATTTAGCATATTTTCGGCTGCTAAAAGCCGAAACATATCTTTGCCCGTTTGCCCAAATACATTGATTGGTGGGACTTTTTCTTTCTTTTGATTAATCTTGACGGACCAGCAGACAAAACCCTATTTCTAATTTTTAAGTATTCAATAAATCCATTATCTGGCTTAGCAGTACAATAATCAGAAGTTTTAATACCTGGATCCTCTTCAATACTCATGGTACCTTCTAGTCCAGCTAGCGCTGCACAATAATTCGTGCTGACGTTTGCTCCACCTGCGCTGAGGACATCCTTTTGATCAGCTTCTTGTTTTGGTTTCCTAGATTTCTTATCTTCAGTGGTTTTTGAATTTACCTCTTTTTCCTTTTTACTTTCTTGAGCTTTGTTGAACGTCAATGTTCCAAAGGGTGCTTATAGTGATTTGATTCGAAGTTTGAGCTCTTCATTTATTTTCTCAACCTTGTCAGCTTTCTCGTTAGCTTTAATTAACTGCTCGATCTCGATGACCGATAAAATTTGCGGTATTTCTTCGTTATTATCGTATCTTTGATTCAGCTTTTTTTCGCCCGTCATTGTTGGCGATGGACACGATCGTTCTGGTTGATTGCTGAAACCATCGGGCTCCTCCATTTCGTTGCTTTTGCAGCGAGACTAGAGGGAGTATTGTTAAACCGGGACTTCCCTTGAACGTACTTCCACTTTTGATACTTCTTCAAGAAATAAATTTCAGGTATTCGATAAATGTTCGAATAATTTGACGGTGAAGGTTTTCAAATAAAAACATTATTTTCAACTGACTTTTGTGAAAAATTAATTTTTAAAATTAATGACAGGAGCGATTAAAAACACGTCTACACGCAACGAGTGGTAGACGTAGAATATGGATTGCAAATGTTTCTCTCTATTTTAAACACCTCGATGAAAACACGATCATACAATAAATTCTTCCGAAAACGATAGGAAACAGTCTATAGGAAGGTAGATAACTCATTTTGCTCATTGTTTAGAATTACATTCGATTATTACAACAGTGTCCGCGCTTATTCCACTAAACCCTGCTTTAAGTGGGCGAAAAAATTTCATTGAGATTGGCGATAAAATTATTTTACTTCTTAATGGAATCTAATGGTGGTAATACCATTCCAATCTTCAAACGTGGTGCTTTTAATAATCTTGACTATTATTCTCGCAAATTTGAATAAAAACTAAGCGGTGTGCGAATTGAGTTTCTATTTGTAATATGGTGTCCACAAATTGTAATAATTACCATATTTTGTTTATAAATTATTACGCTAGTATTTGATACATTCTTTCAATCTGCTTTCTTTACATAGACCACCCCAACTTGAAAATACTTTTTTTTCTACGACGTCTTCTTTTTAGGCTGTACTTTATTATCTGAAAGTAATTGACGACATGAAATAAATTCCTTGCAATTTACTGAAACTCTCACCTTAGCGATCGTGTTTGTGGTATTGTAACTGCCAAAAGATCCTATTATAATACTTGGGAATCCATTTGAATCCGTTATTATTACAGGACACAAAAATGTAATTGAAGATATTTTCTGCTTATACAATTTGAGCAGGATAGTTGAGTGACTGTACGTTGAAACGGGGTGTCGTACAAAATAATTTCTCATTTGATCATTAAAAATAATTCCGGTCTGTGGTGATCTTCTCATGGCACCAAACCTTCAGGAAATGGAAAAATAGAAGTAAGGTGTTAGGGAAACCTTGATGTTATATGATATTTTCATTCGGAAGATTGATTGGATCTTCGTGAGGTTCAACTATTTGCGATCTACTGTTTTTTGCAGCAATTTTCATCAACTGATTATTCAATTAAAATCTAAATGAAAGCATTATACTTGGCTGCGTAATTGAAAACATATAGTCTAATCACCACAGCTACTGAACAAAAATAGACACAAGGAAAAGTTCGAACAAATTCGTGCAAATGACTTCGAAACTTGAGATCGGTGGGATTTTGTGGTCCCATACAAAAAACTTGTTTGAAACGAATACTAAACATGCAAAGTAAGTAAATTTATAATACCCAAAGCTGCGTTGTTGATTTGAGTGAAAATGTTAAGCTTACACGCTGGAAGTGAGACAAGTATCACTTACAAACGCTCTACAAGCTAAGTAATATGTCGCAATAGTGTTTAAAAAGGTAATTAAATATCACTCTCCAATATGCACGAAATGTAAAAATTTTGGCTTAATATATAACAAGTTATATGTAACTTTTAAGAACAAGTGTAACAATGTTCTTTGGGCACGATTCAAAGGCGAACATAAAAGAGAACTCAATCAGAAGCCTTTTTCTTCATGAAAGTTTTGTCAAACATAAACCAAATATATGGGTCTACCTAGAATGGAGCGTGCTTGTCACAGCAATGGCGTTACCATCTGGGGTGAGAATCGCAACATTAACGATAACTTGGTCATGGTTCGGGTTTTTTTCATTTGTGCTCAAATATTCCAGAACATTAAAAGTTTTTGAATCCACATATCGTCTGTACACAATATTTTTATCTTTAAGAACCTAATTGATATGATTAGAAATTCCAACGCTTAAAATCAGCACTACAAAAATGCAATTCATACCTACTTTTCGCAAATCATTTGGAGATTTTTTAGTGACTAAAGGAATGGAAAAGCCATACTTTGCTTCGGTATATGATTTCACTTTGAAGGTTTTTCGCAAATCATTTAAGGCATATTTTAAAAGATGACCACCTCCAGGTGATGGCATTGTATGAATAGTATGATTTAAAAATTTCATTGTAAGTGATGCTGCCCATCTGTGCCTGTGAAAAGTTGTGAGTTATTTTAATCTGTGTTGCCTAGCTAATTACTTATATTGGCGTAGATCATCTTCTGTAATAACGCCACCAAAAGTCCTTATGTCTTCTACAATTTTTCTTCCAATATCCCCGCCATTATAGATAGCATTTTCCCCATCTCTTGCTATTATTTTCAATGTCCTAGCCAGCAAATTATCTCTTATTAAATCTCCTTTTTTGTATACACTTCCGGTTGCTGGATTTATAAATGCTTCTTTCAATGATGCAATTTTTTTAATTTCACTTTCTTTCTCTTTCAAACTATTGGCTAGTTCAGTATCTACTTTAAATCCTGCTTCGCAAATTTTGATTGCTGGAGTGACAAGGTCTGACCAATTTAGTCGCCCATACTTTCTATGCAGTGCGTAGTATCCTTTTATTTCTCCTGGAACAGCTATTGCTAGTGGGTCTGAGAAAACCGTATTAAATTCAACAACTTAGGCGATTCAATGGTGGATTAAAAAATTTACCTGGCAACGTTCCATTAAATTCATCAGACAACCTGGGTGGTGTCTCTTGGGCAATGAGAGCGATTGAACTTAAATTTGATTTCATATAAATAATGGCCAGAAATCCACCCCCGACTCCCATTTTCTGCGGCTGGAGTATGCTCTCACAAAATAATACCGCTATTGCAGCATCTGCAAAAGAACCTTGTTTTCGCAACATACTCCTAAAATATTATAACTTGAACAACAGTCAATGAATAATTATCTTGTCAACCCTCCAATCCTTGCACACTCCCGACGGCTAGAAACAACTGTTCCATTCTTGAAACTTTTTGATTTGATGAAGATAACTGCTATGAATGTAACTATAAAGCCAAGACCTGCTATAGCTCCCAATGTAATTAGAAATACTCGTGAAGACATTAATCTGTAAATTGAAAAAAAAAATCTCACTCAATGGCAGCTTTTTATTAGAGGAAACATTTATACTACTGGAACAACATTTAACCCCCAAAATATATGATGACTCGTTAAAGACGGACTTTAGATTGTAAAAATACATGAAGATTCTAAGACACAGAAATATTAAACTGCAACCAGTATCACCATTTAGAATGTAACTGCCACTGTCATTTCTGGCATAGCTAATAAATAAATTCTGACAAACAGTTATAGTCGTATTTAAGCTCACCTCACAACACAATAAACCGTAACGTCCTGCTCCTTCCCGGTTGACCAAATTTCTTCACCTTTCACTTTTTTACTAGGGTAGAAATCGGTGTTTCGAGACTTTCTTCTAGTGTTTGTAGGGTTATAAAAACCGGTTTTTTAGCAAAAAAACATCGGTTTTACATTCATGTATTAATTTGTTTTAATGATTGGTAGGTACCGTTATGATGAAAGAATAATCATCAAGCTGCCTATTTATATCAAAGATGGCAACCCATTTGCAAGTAAGAAGCAATATGTGTTTTTTGCCTTCCATTGTCAATATGACAGAAAAAAGGATAAACATCTATGCCGTTTTTTGTTATCAATCATTTTGCTATGCATGATTCGTGCAGAATCATACCAGCATAGTGCCAACAAAGCGTTTATAAATCCCGATATAATTCTTTGGAAGTAAAAATCCTTGTCTTTAACTTTTACTCTATATTTTTATTTTACTCTTTGGAAATGACAGAATTGATTACTCCCTTTGGTTTATGCCGTAGTAGGCGGCTGTGACGATGATGTCATTGTTGTTGATGATGAATGATGATGTCGTTGTTGTTGATGATGATAAGGTTGTTGTTGTTGATGATGAGGTCGTTGGCGATGATGATGCTGATGACGTAGTTGTTGATGATGTTGAGGATAATGTTGACTACAAACCAGTGGTGGCGTTTGCCTATGTTCTCTCATCTATCTTAATTCGTAAAAAGCGAGAAGAGCCGCTCAAGCAAATTTCCATTTTCTCGAGGAAACTGTAGAATTGGCTGGCAGGTGAAAATTTCTCGTGGGACGAGAGTCTGTTTGCGCCGTAAAGCTCACGCCGACGTTGGGATGTTCTCAGTCGCCACAGTCACTCCCTCCCCAATGACCTTCGCATGCGTCGAAGAGAGTGAAAACGTGACTCTCTTCATGGATGGCTGGAGTGATTGTTCCGGCAAAAACTGCGCTGGTTGAGCCGTTTCCGAGGGCAGCAGAGGTGATGTTGTAGGCGCCTGTGGAGGTGTTAAGTATGGCTGCTGTGTCACTGAATGGGCATCGGATTGCTCCAGGTGGGCTGGCTTGGGTTTCTCGGTGGGGAGGGTTTTGGTGGCGCCGTTTACGTCTATGACATAGATGTTGGCGTTGATCCTTCTGATGACTCGATGAGGCTCTAAGTATGGCTGACCGAGCAGCTTCTTTACAGCATCGATGTGATGAAATACGTACTCACAGCTGGCTAGGTCTTTGAAAATGAATGATTGGTGAACCGAATGTCTGGCTGACGGGACAGGACGAATCGATTTGAAGAGGCGTCGGTGACAGAATCTTGTGGGCCGCCAGCTGGTGTATTTTGAGGCGTGATGTACTCACCTGGGATGCGAAGCGATGTGCCGAAAACCATTTTTGCAGGAAAAGCTTGCAGGTCCTTCTTGAATGTGGTTCGTAGACCCAGCAAGATCGGTGGAAGTGCCTGTAACGACGGTGTCCCCGGAACGCATTTTAACGCTGCTTTGAGTGTGCGGTGCATCCGTTCGACCATGTCATTGGCTTGAGGGTGGTATGGAGTAGTGTGGACGTAGTTGGTGCCCAAGAGGCGGCCGAGCTAATTCAGGAGGTTGGCTTCTCCAGTGGCGGGCTAAATATTGATATCCAGTGGTCAAATAGTGCCCTGACGATGGTGCTGGCTCTTATGTCACGCACTGGCACTGCTTGAGGCCACCGTGTATAGCGGTCGATAATGATGAAGCAGTTCTCGTAGCTTTCACACAGCGGCAGCTTGATCACCGTATCCATGGATGCGGTCGAAGCGCCCATCCGGCGTCTTAAAATTTCTTAACTCGGCGTAGTTTTGGCGGTGGACCTACGAAAGTTGACAAGGTATGCATTGCTTGGCCCACCGGGAGACGTCTTTCCGCAGTCTCGGCCAGTAGTATTTAAGTGCTACGCGCTTCGAGGTGGCACGTCCACTTGGATGCGACAGTTGATGGATGATGTCGAAAGTCTGACGGTGGAGCACAACTGGCAGGTAAGGCTTAATGGAACTATTAAACTCCACATAGTACGCTGAGTAGCCATCAAAGACCAGCTGATGCAGTTTGAGACGGCGGCTCGCCAGGAGGTGGGGTGACTGGTCGTCTGTGTTCTGTGCTTCATTGATGACTTGAGCCGTGATTGTGGCAGGCATCGAGAACGTTTTTACACGTAAAAGCGCATCAGCGATGATACTGTCATCCCCTGGTGTGAATTCCACTCCCAAATCGAATTGGGCAATGAAGTCCAGTTGTCTGCTTTGGCGGGGTAAGGCTTTGGCTAAGCATTGCGTCGGAGCAAATATAAGTGGTCGGTGGTCGGTATAGGTGATAAAGTGTATTCCTTCCAAGGTGCGCTAAAAGAACTTGATGGCAGGAAAGATTAGAAGGAGCTCACGGTCGTAGACTGAGTAGCGTTTCTCGGTGACAGATAGCTTCCTTGAGAAGAAAACCAACAGTACCCAAGTGCCATCGCCCCATTCTTAGTCCAAGGCAGTGCTGGATGAGCCATTGCGGAGTGCCAAAGGGTGCGAAAGAAAAGCTGACGTGGCTGCCTTGGCGATGCCTTGATTGCAGCCTTCAGAAGCCGCCTCTGCATCGAGTGTCCAGGTGCGTAGTGCTTTCTTTTTTGTACAAGCTTTCAGCAGTGCCGATAGTGGCGCTTCGAACTCAACTGCATGTGGCATGCAGTGGCGGTAAAAATTCAGCACCCCGAGAAAACGCCTCAGCTAGGTTGAGTCGGCAAGTTTGAGAAAAGATACGATGGCTTCTGTTTTGGGGGCTGGTGGTCGAAATCCAGTCTCGCAGACGTGGTATCCAGCAAAGGCGATCTCAGGCTGACCGACTTGGCATTTATCCCAGTTAGCGTGGAGATTCGCCGCCTGCTGCATGGAGAGAAGTTGCTCGAGGTGCGATGGTGATGATCGTGGCTGGCCGAGAAAGCTAGGATATCATCTTGATAGACCCGGACGAAGTCCAACTTCCTCAGCAGGTGGTTTAGAGTTCGCTGCATCACTTGGGCTGCGTTACATAGACCCAAAGGCATCCCCAGGAATTCATATAGTCCAAAGGGTGTGGTGACTATCGTCTTACAAACGTCTTCAGGAGCAACCGGAATTAGGTAGAAGGCGCGCTGGAGGTCAATTACTGGGAAAACAGTACTGCTGGCCTCCTGAATCAAATCCTGGATGATGGGCAGTAGATAACGGCCCGGTAGAGTTTGAGTGTTAAGTTGACGGTAATCCCCAGTAACTCGCCACCGTCCTTGGGCACCATATGCGGAGGGCTGGCCCACTGGCTCGATGAGGGTCAAATTATGCCTCGTTCCAGCAAGATAGTGAACTCGGCTTTGGCTGCGGTGAGGCGTTCTCCCGCGAGGCGACGTGGTCTCGCGAAAACCGGTTGGCTATTGGCGACTATCTGGTTGTGGATGGGTGGGTCAGCGACCGAGGCTAATTTTCGGGGTGAATCTGCATATTTGGCGATTATCTCTCTGTACCGGTCTCCAATGGTGTTCTTCACGTTAGTGACGGCGCTAATTCTGTGAATCGCTGGAGCTGGACTGAGGACGCAGGCTGTGGAAAGGTTGGTGAGATCGTCAAAGAGGCCCTGGTTGCTCAAATCGATGAGTAGACCATAATGCTTTAGTGCATCGGCTTCTAGAATTGCTGTCTTGACATCTGTTATCACGAACGACCAGTGGAGTGGCCGGCGTAGCCCGAAATCTAGGATGAGCTGCTGAGGTTATGATGGGCATGCCATTGGCTGCCTGTAGCACGAGGCTCTGCTTACGAAGAGGCCTGGCTATGGAATGCCTCGAGATGATGGATAGGGTGGAGCCGGAGTCTACCAGGAACCTGATTTTTATAGCACGGTCGGAGAAATAAATGTGCATTTCCAAGATATTACTAGTGGTGTCCGCTGAGTACAGCACCGGCATACCTAGTTTTCTGAGCGTTAAGTGGCGTGGTCTAAAGCTGGGAAGGAACAAGGCTGCTTGCATCGCATCAATAGGGCCTCGTGCTTGGTGTGATACCAGCAGTGTCCTGTGCGACTGTCTGATCCAGGAGTGGCGGAGTGGCCTCTTCGTTGGCTTGCGTTTATTGACGAGGACCACTTCCGCAGAGTGCTGGTGCAGTCGTGTGGTTGCTGAAGTGCTTCCCAAGTCAAGATTGTTAGCTGCGTAATCACCAGACGCAAGACAGCTACCTCGACCATGGCCCCCGTCGTTTCGTCTGACTACCATTATAATTGCAACTTGGGGTCACCACTTTGGAAGTAAAAATCCTTGTCTTTAACTTTTACTCTATATTTATATTTTCATCTTTGGAAATGACAAAATTTATTACTCCCTTTTGTTTACGACGAGGTAGGCGGCTATTACGAAGAAGCTGATGAATGATGATGTTGTTGTTGTTGACGATGATGATGAAGTTGTTGATAATGATGATGAGGTTGTTGATGATGATGTCGATGATGATGCTGATCACGTTGTCGCTGATGATGTCGAGGATAATGTTGACTACGAAACAGTAGTGGCGTTTGCCTAGGTTTCTCATCTATGTTAATTCATGAGAAGTGAGAATAGCAGCTCAAGCAAATTTCCATTTTCCCGAGGAAATTGCTTGCGCCACTGATATGTGGAATTGGCTAGCAGGCAAAGATTTCTCGTGGGACGAGGTTCTGTTTGCGCGAACATTGGGACGTTCTCAGTTACCACAATTCCATGAAGTGACGGATATACATAGGGAAACAAGTCATTTGTAATTCAGTATTACTCTGTTTGATGGTTTTGTTGTATACAGTTCAGTCCGTTCAAGGTGGTTTTTGTGATTTATTAATTCAGTGTTCTTTTTCATAGATCAACACATATCCTCGAAACTGTAAAATGTAAGTAAACATTTTTCATAAAGTATATAAATTAGATCGAAAGTGGCAATCTGGAACTCAACAAATCCTTTTATCGCTCATTTTATTATTTATTTTTTTAGTAAAAAATGTAAGATGCTTGGAATTACTTCAAAAAACTCGAAAAAGCTTATGGTGATTTCTGGAATATAATGCTTACTTGTAAAGGGTCATCGACAAGCAACTTCTACAATCATTTAAAAAAAATTAAGTGGTCGTAGGACTCAGTTTGATGGTATCGAGGCCAAAGTAATCTATTGAAAGAATGCATTGCCATAGCATATCGACAGACTGGGCCTGGTGAACGCGGGTGAGACTTGGGAGGATCTCGTCTTTACCATGTATACTTACGATCCCCAAATAAGAGTGGGGCATCCAAGTGCAACTTTAAAATTTTTTTCATTTCTTTTTTTTAAAGTATTCAAACTGTCGATTTTAGTTTTACTTAATAAAATCAAGCCTTCATTTTTAACATGATGTTATGACTAGTAATTTTCATAAAATTTTATAAACAAAACGTTTCAACATACATATATCATCTTTTAATTATAGTAATCGTTGAAATTAAAATTAAAAATAAATCAAGTATTTTACACAAATGTTCAAAACGAGTAGCTTTTTTATTCATCGGATATTTTTGGCGCATTAAAGATTTACATTACTACCACGTTCAATGTATACAATATATTGTTAACCTTGAATCGCGCCGCACGAAAAATTACAACGGCTCATCCGTTTTAATGTTAATAAATTCGCCCATATCCTCTTCATCGTCGTAATGTGGACGATTCGTAATGCGAATCCAATGTGGCGGATGAATACGCTGACGATGCGTGCGAACTTATTTTCAATTGTTGAAAAAATAATTTCGCGTCCTCACACTGGCGCAAAATAAGGTCTCGGTCAATCAGAAGAGGGCCGTCAAGTTCATGCTATTGCGCAACCACCAACCATACAATCTCGATAACGGAATGCTAAATAGCTGCTATACACCACAACAGTTGCTCATACCATGTGGAAAGCGGAATAACAGTTCATCAACACTCATTGACGGACTCAGTTGACGACATCGATCCACATTCTCGCGCGTTTTGCATCCTCATTTATATACTTTAGCTTGTACAATTACCGTCTTTTACGTAATCACGCGAATGAGGACAAAAAAAAAAACACTGGCGGTCGATATAAAAAATAATTCGCACACTTTGCTTGGACTCGTTCTTCTCATTTCTCATAACTCAATAAATTATCCCATACGGCATACGGCAAACAATTATAAACCTGCAGCGTATGATTGAGATATGTGAATGCCACTTCGGAGCTTGCCAAAGATTGGATATCCGTAGGATTTCACTTGGCGTGCGAACCATTCCCCGCCACGTGATTTGTAGAGAAGCGGCACACACGTTCAGCCCTTTCGCACGGAAGTCATCAACTCCTCGGGAAAGCACACAAAGTAAATTTTTCTTTCTTCGATAATTTAGCGCTAATATTCAGATCGATCGACTATTTATGTTTCTTCTCAGATGGATAAATAGAGCGGACGGACTCACGAAAACTGAACTTCAAGTTAAGGTTCGAATTTGAAAACTGTGAAAACTGCACCAAGTGATTAAATAAGTTGGCTAGCGCAAGAGTAAGAACACCCATCCACTGTCACCAATCGCGAGCTCTTCTTAGCAATGTTACTAAATTTGCACGGGACTACGACACACGTCCAGCGCAAGAACTCCTGTCGTTTGTACGTCTTTGAACACCGAAAACGTAATATGCCATTCAAATTACGATGGCCGAATGAATTCGGCTAATTTCAGTGAATCTAAACTGGGTTTTTTTCAAACAATTTTTCCATGTATACACGTCGTTTTGCTGCACTGTCTCCTTTTTGTTACCGCACACCTCCGCACTCGTACACCAGCCCATTCCACTTGACGTTTTCAATCCGAGTCCCACTTCGAAGCAATCGTCGTCTTTTCTCGACGAGGTTTCTCACGTCAACATGAAATAGCACTTGCCTCGCTTAATTGCGTCGCAAAGGATGGTTGCCATTAGCAATTTTTCTGGTGGCTTTATTTAATTTCTCATTGGCTTCTTTGGAGAAATTTTTCCATGACAATGGTATCGATGGTAGTGGCGGGGTTTGGTACGGGCTAGTTCCGCATTTGTTGCGTTGTTATTTTCATTTTCTCCGTAAAGGTCCTTCGAACAGTTTGCCTTGGCACTTGTTCGATTAGGGGAGAGCGGGGCTGGAAGCACGGGGGTAAATTGTGCAGATGCGAATATCTCGAAAACAGAAACAGATACAATCTTATTGTGTCGCAGATTGCCTAACAGCCGGACACACGTAAAATGTTTGTTATTTATCCTAGTTTGCTATGCAGTGTAATTTTGATGCTTTGAGCAGAGTGATTTTTATATGTGAGACAAAATATCACACTCTCATTGGCGGGGTAAAATGTGCCGTTCATGTGAGGCTGCTTGTGCCCCGGCACAACCAACCTCTAAGCAACCTTTATTGTTTCAATATTGTTTATGTTTACGCAAGCACTCATGAAAGAAAGAAAATATTTTTTGACATGATACTTTATACTTCATTTATTGTCTTTGACATTCAAACGAAAAACTTAAATTAAATTAAAAACTGTTGAACGTGAATTACAAATTTGCCACACAATTCTACAACGCTATGTCAAAAAATCACAAACGGACTTATTCCTGCGGTTGGATACAAACCAAGACTAGTTTACGTAAGCACTCATGAAAGAAAGAAAATAATTTTTGACATGATACTTTATACTTCATTTATTGTCTTTGACATACAAACGAAAAACTTAAATTAAATTAAAAAATGTTGAACGTGAATTACAAATTTGCCACACAATTCCACAACGCTATGTCAAAAAATAACAAATGGACTTATTCCTGCGGTTGGATACAAACCAAGACTAGTGTTTAATAAGGAACAAAAGGCACTACTGTCGATGTACAATGTACATCTTAAAAAGCGTTTCTTTTTACTTCGGTGTTCTACCGGGAGAAGTACGACAACTTGCGTACCAGTGCCGTGAAATTTAATGTACAAAACATCCCACCATCTTGGCATACAAATGGTGAGGCTGGCAAAGATTGGTTGATAAACTATCTGAAAAGGAACTCTACTTTTTCTATCAGAACACCCGACGCTACCAGTGTAGGACGAACCGACATAACGTGAATCAATTTTTTGAGAAACTTGGCGACTTGATTACAAAGCATAATCTTACTCCTTCACGTATCTGGAATTTGGACGAGACTGGTATCCAAACTGTGCTAAAATCGAAGAAAATTTTGGCTGAAAAAGGAACAAAACAAGTTGAAGCAATTGTTTCAACAGTGTGTGGAACTTTAGTCACTGTTGAGCTAGCGGTAAGTGCTCTGGGAAACTTGATTCCACCTATGTTTATATTCCAACGTTTGAAATATAAAGACCTGTTTATACGCGACGGTACTTCTGAGTGTATTGGGGCTGGTAATCAATCCGGTTGGATGATAAGCACTGTGTTCTTAGTGTTTATGAACCATTCCATAAAATACGCTAGGCCTAGTCTTAAAGAACCAGTCCTATTACTCCTAGACAATCATGCATCTCACAGATGTGATTGAAAAGGCCAAGAGTAATTCTGTTATATTATTATCGTTCCCACCACGCTGTACCCACCAGCTGCAACTCCTGGATGTTGGTGTCAATGACCCTTTTAAAACATACTGCTCTAAAGCTCAAAATAATAGGCTGAGAACTAATCCCAGGAAGATTATAAGCATTTATGAAATACCAGGTATAGTAAAATACGCTTTGCCATTGGCATCAACACCTACCAATATATGCAACGCATTTAAAAAGGCTGGCATTTGGCCCTATGATCCAAATGTACTCGTATTTACAGACGAAGATTATGCACCGTCTTTTGTCACTGATCGCTCGATGCCGAAACCCTCCCAACAATCGAGAAAGGACTCCTGAATATCTTGATAAGTCAAATTATGTGGGCAGCAATGTTGAGATTGAGACTAGTCCATTCATACTACAACATACTCCTGGGCAAAGCGACTGCAGCGTTGTCTACACAAGTGAACCACGTCAGTGCTCTCAGAAGCCTATCCCTTGCTGCAGCTTCCAGCTTCCTCAATCAGCTGATAACAGCACAGAAGATAAAAATACAGCAATTTTCTCACCAGAGTTAATAAGACCACTGCCTAAAGCACCTCCTCGATTAATTGGAAATGATAAAGGACGTAAAAGAAAGACAGCTGTTCTTATGGACACTCCAGAGAAGAATGCTTTGGCCGAAGAACAGGCTAATAAAAATAAGAAGAAAGAAAGTGGAACTACAAAGAAGGTTAAGGGAAAAGGCAAGAGAAAAGATAAACAAACAAAAAAACCGACTAAGAACCCCGCTAGCAAAAGAGCTTTGCAAGATGACGAACAAGAATGGTACTGTATCATGTGTAGTTTGAAACATGACGACAGTTCTGATGACGAACAAGAATGTAACTGTATCATGTGAAGTGATGTCTATTCTAACTCTGCCCCCGGTGAAAAATGGATTGAATGCAGAGTATGTAAGAATTGGGCCCATTTGCAATGTATAGAAGATCAAGAAAGCCTCGTATTTATATGTCCTAATTGCTATTCTGATCAGTTATCTAGAGAATAACTAGTTTTGATATATTTTTTTGATTTCTTAAAAAGACTCGAGACTGATCAATAAGATAATAACTCTTACTTACTTTATAATTTAAGAGAAATATTTATTGTTTTTTGTAATTTAGTCCTTAGAAACTGATATTTTTAATAATTGATCTCAATCGAATAAAAATAAGTACAAACTATTGATTAAAAATATGCTTTTATGTCTGAAATAATTACACAATAAAGGTATAAAATCACTTCTTCTTAAAAACTATTAAAAATGTGCAAAATCTATAGGCAAATTCGTATTACAGACTAAATTTGGCTTAGGGTGAACCACTACTTTCAGACATAGTACTTGTTTTATCCGAGTTATACAAGGATTTGTTAAAATCGGCACTTTCAGCCCCGCTCTCCCCTACTACACAATCTTTAAATGTTCCTGCATGTGGATGACATTATCATCATAGCAAGAAATAAAAGTCCGCTAGCTACTGTAGGCAAAATTAAAATATTCTTTTAAATAGGTATTTGGATGATTGAGCTCTAAATATTAACCCAGAAAAATGCAAAATTATATGTTTTCATAATGCATCTGGCAAAGGTTATAGAAACGCGCATGCTGAAAGCAAGTTACTCACATTTTCAATTAATGGTCACCACGTACCTCTTAAAACTTCAATTAAATATTTAGGTATTCATTTTCACCATCGTTTAAAACACAATGAACATGCTCGTGCAATGTTAAAAAAAGCCGCTGGAGCATCTGCAGCATTGGCCCCTCTCCTCTCATGAAAATTTATTAGTTGGAGTACCAAAATTTGTTTGTTAATGACAAACAATATTGAGTGAAATAAAATCTTGACCCTCTAATTCAGTGGCGGCATCAAATAAATTATTATTTTGAGGGGGTTGGAATATTAACTGATTTTGCAATTATTTAATTTTTTTAATGAAAAATGTTTAAAAATTGATATTCATTTCAGGTTTCCGAAAGACGTGGCACTTAAAAATAAGTGGCTTGTTACAATTGGTTTTCCCGATTGCAACATAATGAGATATTTTATCGTTTGCGTGGACAATTTTCTACCTAAAAAGGTAGTTCAAGTTGGAGTGAGGAAATACTTAATGCCAGAGGCAAATCTCAGTATTAATATTGTAAGTTTAATATATAGTTTGTAATTCTGTTTTGATAAACATTTTTACTGCTTTAACAAAATCTAGTTCTGGTTGGTGACCGAGCTTCAGCATTGAGCACCGGGAGTCAAGATAAAGTGGGTGAAATAGTTTATTGCTCAAGAATTGATTTGTATTATTATTTAGAATATTAAATTGCGGCTAATATGGAACCTTCAAAGCGATATATGAGTGATTTTCAAGATCAGATAAATTTGTTTTTAACACTGGGCCTCCAAAACATTTTATTAATAAAAATAACTTTTCATCGGCTGCTTAATATAAGGGAGAAGATGCCTTTATATCGGAATGGCACATGAACGTATGAGGGCGATCCCAAAAGTACCCGACCCAACAAAGAAAACAGTAAAAAAATTGCAAAAATGTTTTTTTTTATTTTTCAATATATTCTCCTTTCAGCTCGATACACTTTTCCCAACGATGTTCAATAGCTTCGATACCCGCTTTATAGTAGGAACCGTCAAGCTTCTCAAAATAGCTACTAACCGCAGACTCTACCTCTACCTATTGTTGGCAAATCTTTTGCCCTCGAGCCATTTTTCAAATTCAGAAAAAGAAAATAATCAGAGGGAGCCAGATCTGGTGGATAGGGTGTGTGAGGGAGCAATTCGAACTTCAACTCATTGATTTTAGCCATCGCAATGACGCATGTGTGGACTGGTGTGTTGTTGTGATGAAACAAAACTTTTTTTTCGTCAGATGGGGCCGTTTTTTCTTGATTTCATCACTTCCTTTTTCGAGATAATCAATAAATATAATTCCACGCGCATCCCAGAAAACGAATGCCATGACGTTGCCAGCTGACTAAACTGTCTTAGATTTCTTTGGAGCCGTTTCTCCCCTTTCAATCCACTGCTTTGACTGCTCCTTGGTCTCAGGTGTAAAATCATGGATCCATGTTTTATCCATGGTTATGAATCGACGCAAAAACTCGTCTTTATTGCTGCAAAACATTGTCAAACAGTCGATGGAAACATTCTCACGTTGTTGATTGTGCTCCTTTGTGAGGAAGCGCCGCGTACCGTTATGAATTTTTCACATTAAGTTGTTGAAAGGTGGTATTGTCAATCGCAGTAATTGTTTTTTAAAACTATCTGTATTCATAAGTCAGGTCGGGTACTTTTGGGACTACCCTCGTAAATAACATTGCAAGTAAGCAATTAAGATAGTCATTTGTTTGCTTTATATTCTGAGGCCAATGCAGGTTTTTCATGATAAAAACTATGAATTAAGTTTGCAAAAATTTTAAGACATACACTTTTTCTGTTGCTAAATAAGACAAGATCTGAACCCCATTGCTATTCATTTTTAGGTTGGGGGCTTCTCGCATACACAAACTGAATGTGGATGAAAACATATTTGAGTATAATACAGTAAGTATGTTTTAGCAATGAATTCACGAACCTTATCATATAAATATTAAATTATAAATCCGATAGCATTCAATGTTACAATATATAGTTCTTTGTATGAGAAAAGCACTGTTGACGAATCCTTACCTTTGGAAAAAGTGGAACAGAGCGCAGTATTTAAGGACATTTCACGTAATGGAGAATATTGCAATTTGAATTAGGAAACGCCTTATATTATACTCGTAAGTAACGAACATGTTTCAGTTCTTCTCTGGTATTAAATATAGAGTATATTTGTATATAGTTTATACAAGAAAATTAGGAATTTTTTGGAACTTGTTTTACATGATTTGTATATTTTTCAAATAATTTAATCTCAGAGATAGATACTTTTGATAGGTCAGGACATTATGGAAAAAAACCGGTATGCTTAGTTAGCATTTCATACAAGAACACAATTACGTAATATACCCTAAAAAACTGTCTGAATACATGCGGCATATTGTGAACTAAAGGGTGGTCCAACCATAATGCACGATGTTAATTGTGAGTCACACCTTGACGTTAAGTTTTTCGCCCAACTTAATTCAACATTTCATTGTTCCAGTGTTTGACAAATTCAACTATGGAGAGGTACACGATTGAGCAACGCGTTCAGGTTATGGAAGCCTTTTACGAAAATGGGCGTTCAAATCAAAATGCATTTCGTGCTCTTCGTGATTTTTTTGGTCAGCATAGTCCACCAAATGTGTCCACTATCGGGAGAATTGTGCGCAAATTTCAGCAAACTGGGTCTATAGGAAATGTGAAATCACCTGTGCATGCTCGCTTAGTTCGTTCTGGGGAAAATATTGCTTTTATTCGCGATAGTGTGTCAGAAGAGCCGTCCACCTCGACTTGTCGTCGTGCCTAAAAATTGAACATCTCACTAACATCACTGATGTGAATTTTGAATAAAGATTTGAACTTACGCGCTTACAATGTTCAATTGACTCAAGAACTGAAGCTTACTGACCATTTCAAGCGCCGGAAATACGCCGAATGGTAAGTTAAACAGACAGAAGGGAATGGTGCCTTCATAAAGAAAATCATCTTCAGTGACGAGGCACACTTTCACCTCAGTAGATTGTTATCAAGCAGAATTGCCGCATTTGGGCAAATGAGAATTCAAGAATGATTGTTGAAAAGCCGTTGCATCCACAAATAGTGACTATTTGGTGCGGTTTATGGGCTGGCGGCATAACCGAGCCGTACTTCTTCGAAAACGAGGACGGGCAAGCAGTTACCGTGAATGGTGTTCGCTATTGCGAGATGATAACGGATTTTTTGTGGTCAGGAATTGAGGTTATCTCACGTTGTGGCGATGTTAATGGGCGGCCACGATCATATGATTTGACACCGTAGGATTTCTTCCTCTAGGGATATTTACAAGAAAAAGTGTACGTCAATAACCCAAGAACAATTCAAGAGCTAAAAGATGAGACAATTCAGCACATTAACGACGTTAAACCTCAATTATGTCTCAGAGTAATTGAAAATAGGGACCATCGGATATCAGTATGCTGCCGTAGCCGTGGCGAGCATTTGGGCAATATTTTGCTTCACACATAATTGTCATAGATCTTTCTATTATAATAAAAAATATTAACATAATTCTCTGAAAACTTTTTGTTTTATTTACAATTACCATCGCGGGTTTCGCTTGGACCACCCTTTATATGGCCACGTCTATATTGGATTTCGATCCGGTTGGGAGGGTGCGAGGAGGCTACGCTTCCACCTGGATGCCCCACTCTTACTTGGGGTCCATAAGGATCGTCGGTAATGACGAAGTCCGCTCAAGTCCATCTGTTTTCTCCTGGCCCAGTTTGTTAATGGCTATAAGCTATTTCAACCCTTAATATGTTACCTTGGCATCGGCACCAGTCGATCTGGGGGCGCATGAGTACTTTCGGGGTAGGAAATTTAATATTCATTGAGGGTATAATGGACCACAAGCATTACATTAATATCCTGAAGGATAATTTGGGCCCAAGTGCAGAGAAAATGGCGATATTGAACGATTTTACCTTCATGCATGATAACGACCCAAAGCAAACTGTGAAGAATACTGGGCTTTGGCTCTCATATAATACACCCCGAGTACAGCGGATACCCCCACAATCTCCGGATTATAATCCTATAGAGCATCTTTGGGATGTTTTAGACAAGCAGGTCCGAAAAAGGAATCTGACAAGCAAGGTAGCCCTGAAATCAGCGCTACTAGAAGAATGGAATTAAATATCCAATGATGTGACTAGTAACCGAATTTATGCAAAGAAGACTGCAGGCTATTATTAAAGCAAAAGAACATCCTACCAAATATTAATTGTGAGTTATAAAACTAAATTCTTATTTTTTAATATAATTTGGTAATATTTAATATTCCAGAGGAAATATCGTACAGACTTTTTGCGCCTCGTAGATGGGGGCTTAGCACTTCAAGAAACTTTCCTTCACCTTTGCATTTTTGAGCTTTTATTTTTTAATCCGATTCTTATTTGCTAGTCTTAAGATTCTTATAATTTGCAATTATTTTTTGAAATAATTATAGCGTTTTGGCGAGATATTGCTTTTTATTGAATATTTTTGGTCGTACGTACACTTTTTACACAAATATTGTTTAAATATAACAAATAAATCTGATTTCAGATTAATTTCTTCCATGAATTTTAAATCTAAATAATTTGTCCCCTATTCCAAATAGCTTTGTTCGTTACGGCACTGAATGTACCAATATTAAGAACCTGTTTTACTAAGACTAAACAAATTCTACTACCCGTGAAAGGGAATACTGGGCTTCCTGTAGTACCTATTCATAGATATTCATGTATGAATAAAAGCTCAATAAATTTGTATGTATAATATACAATATCTGAGCAAATGGAACTGTTAGGAAAGTGATAGCAGTAAACCGCGATAAAGAAGTTTAAATACTTTTGCTGATGCGATGAGCTCTCTCTAGCTTAATCCGACGGATGCATTTCAAGTAAGATAACTTCGATAACTAGTAAAACTTTAAATCAATAAACGTATTTTCAGTTATTTTTTTAATATCTAAAAAGCAACAATGGAACCTATTGTTATCGTTCATGGAGGTTGTGGCGACATAACTGTTAGCCAAGTTCCTGGAAAGATAATCGGAGTGAAAGAATCAGCTCGAAATGGTTTCAAAGTTCTTAAGAATGGTGGAAGTGTATTGGATGCAGTGGAAGAAGCAGTTAAAACTATGGAACTGGATCCGAATTTCAATGCCGGATATGGTTCCGCACTTAATATCGATGGTAACGTTGAGATGGATGCCAGTATAATGCATGGCAAAGATTTAAAAGCTGGCTGCACTACTCTCATCAAAGAAATAGCACATCCGATCTCAGTTGCACGTCGAATCATGGAAAAGACCAATCATACATTTATAGGCGGTGATAGCGCGATCGAATTCGCTCGTCTAGAGAATTTTCAAATTCTGCCAGAAGGATCATTAATCAGCGTAAATGCTAAACTTGCATTAGATGAGTTCAAAGAGAGGCAAAGTAAAGGACTAGATACGACGTTTGCACCCACAGTATTAGATTTAAAGCAGCCTAATGAGGCGGGGACTGTAGGAGCAGTTGCAATCGATATGGAGGGAAATATTGCTGCAGCTACTTCAACTGGTGGAATAACTGGTAAAGTTGCCGGACGGATCGCTGATACGCCCATATTAGGATCTGGTACATATGCAGACAATCAAACTGGAGGAGTATCAACTACAGGACATGGAGAAATAATAATGCGTTTTAATTTAGCCCAACGAATATTACAAAGACTACATTACAAAGACGTAAGCGCCCAAGAAGCCACCGAGTCGTTGATAAAGGAACTGATGGAGCGATTGAATGGAACGGCCGGAGCAATTACGATTGACAGAAAAGGTGATATTGGAATTTATTTTACATCGAAAAGAATGGCATGGGCATACATCAAGGGAACTAGCCTGCATTATGGAATCGAGCATGGAGAAGATCATGTTGAAGATGCTAATTTGTGATTGACTTAAGTTCATCCAATTGTTATTTTTAATATGTTATCATATGCGGTAAAATTCACCGTATTTATTATCATATACACAGGACTTGGGTATTAGAATAAAAATTTTTCATTTGTTTTTTTAGTTTCTTCGTTCTCTCTCAATTTTAGACACCTATAGGGCTTTCCAATAAGAAGTGTTGTTTTGATATTAAAAGGGAAATGCCATTTTTTAATATGAATGATCGGATGTTCAAAGTCAAAAGCGCTCTATTGGATACTTACCATTATAAATTTTAAAAGAATATAAAGCCAATATCCAACAATAACAATACAAAAACTTATTGGCCCAAATGGCTCCCTAAGTATATACGTTATCAGTTAAACAAATATTATCAAAAAAACTATAGCAAATTCAAATTAATTAAGATTATTACATACGAGTATATTATGATTTGATTGGGAAAAGGAGAAAAAACCAACCAATACTATCCTAAAATTATTTATAATTTTAACACAACAGTGAACTTTGATCCTACACCTAATGTGTTATAACCTAATTTTAATAAAAATTCAATCAAAAAAAAATTATCTTATACTAAAAAATTCTATTACAATATTCCTAACCTACGCATTTTACCTTATCTCTAAACGTAATAAAATAAACATAACATATACCTAACCTCTCCCTAATTTTTAACTCAAATAAATAACAATACTAAATGTAGCAATAATGAGCTGAAACTTAAAAACAAAATAACGAAAACACAAAAACTGAAAATAAACACAAATAATTCAGACACTGTCATTCAGCCACCAATACCTAGATTGCTCCGTCTCAGCTCGATCAGTTTCAACAAATCTAGCGAATGAGTATCTCCATTGGAATTGTTGACCTCGTGAACTCAAACTCGGAGGATATTTTATCTTCTTATCGGTGGCCCGTCGATATATGACTGGGACGCCGTCAAAATCAAAATGTCCAAATACACGAATGTTTCTCGAGGGACGAAGCCAGCAGCGAGGCAAGTCGCTATATATCCGTCTATAGGGTGGAACGGCTGTGAAATCCAAGGATTTTCACTCACAGTCACAGATCTTGCGATATGATTCCGAAGAAGTTTCAATATAAAGATATCGACCCTCGTCACTTCAGCAGTTTGATAAATTCTTCTATTCGATATATAATGCTTCCAATCCGTCTCAGACTTTCTGTACAAACCAGTATATGCACGAAGATATTTCTTTTCGAAAACTCTTAATTTTTTCATGTTACTAGCACTCTAGTTGTACCAGATCTGACATCCATATGTCAAAACTGATCTAACCAGGGTCTTGTAACAGATAACTTTGACCTTTTGATCAATGTATTTGGAATTAAAGAGTCGCCGTAGGGCCATGACTACTTTTCGTGCCTTACTAAGCATGATTTTCACATGTTCTGTATAGTACAGATACTGATTGAGATGAACACCGAGGTATCGAACACGGGATTTATGTGGAACCAGTTCTGAACTACCCTCGCCAGCCATGATGTGGAAATCCTTCCAATTACGTTTGAGGTCTTGACTGACCCCTTGCAGCGTTGTCCGAAACAAAATTGTTTCACACTTCTGCGCATTGATTGTCATTCGCCAATTCTAAGTGTACAGCTGCACATCATTGAACATTTTTTGGAGATTTCCCTGAACTATTGTAGGTTTTTCGTCTGCCGTATAGATGATCAGATCATCAGCGAACGCTACCAATGATCGCGTTGGTGAGACGTTAAAAAAAGCCGTTCAATAGCTTGCAAATGAAGACTGAAAAAAGCAGAGGCACAGTAACCTTTCCCTGCTGCAGACCATTCAAGATCTTGAATTCACGCATTGTTGTCAGATTTCCATCGGTTACAACAAACGATTTCCCGTATAACATATTGCACATCATGGTGACAAGGTGTCTAGGGTACTTGTCCTGAATGAGTTTAAAAACTAGTCCATCTAACCACACCGTTTCGAAGGCTTCCTCCATATCAATGAGACATGCTCCAACGCATTGTCTATCATTAAGTTTCCAACAGATGTCTGAGGTTACTTTCGTTATTGCATGTGTAGTCGAATGCCTGGCACGAAAACCAAATTGGCGATTCGGCATCAACTCATATTGCTCAATGCGGGCGTTTAATGCTCTGTTGAGTATCATTTCAAACGGCTTGCTGATGTTAGGCAGCAAGCTGATTGGACGAAAGCTTTTAGGGCATGAAGATTTCTTTCCTTTCTTTAAGATCCGAAATACCTTAGCCTTTTTCCACTCATTTGGGAAATATGAATTGCTCAACATGTTGTTGAACAATTTGCAATAATTCCTAATAGCAACCTCAGGCAAACGTCGGACAACTACATTTGGAATACCATCAGTACCACATGATGTCTTTGCAACTGACAAAATAATCAATAAGATTCAAGCTCGGTATGAGGTCAGATGTTAATGTTTCATTGAAATGAAGAATTGATTGGCCATTCAGGCTTGATTTGAAGTCGGAAACTTTTGCTTCAACAACCTCTGAAAATATTTCTCTCTCTCAGGGTTTGGTAGATGAACCGATTCAAAATGTGCTCCAATTAGGGCAAGTTTATAAAATCCCTCACAAATAATCCTGTTTCCATTTATATCCGGAGTCGTACTATCAATTTCGATACCGGCCCTATCGAGCAGATTTATCTCATCACTAGTGACTTCAAGATTCGATACCTTCACTAGTAACTTCTTACGGAATATGCTATTCACTTTCGCGAAAACGCCATCTGGGTCCTGTGGACTAATACCCCTCGATTTTTCCGCCCATTGATTGCTGACCTCACTCCTGAAGTATGAACAGATTAAGTTGCGGACATTCTTCAGGTGTAATTCCAACAAAGCTAACGAGGGATGGTTGTAGTCCAAAAATTAACGATAAATATTGTTGACGCGTGTGAGGAGAAGGCTTTTCAATCTTTTTAACCTTGCAATGGTGGGTGTTTCATGCCCTTCCATATTATTTCGATGTTTACTCTTGCAAACTACTTTCTCAATCGTTTCCAACGTTAGCTTCTCTAACTTCGACAAATGGAGATCTATTTCATTGTTAGTTAGATTCCTGTCATTAAAAACCATTGAGCAAGAGTTGCCATCATCAGAAGGGGGACATTGCTTCTGATACTCCCGATTAAACTTCTTTTGAAACTTTCCCCAGTCTGTTTTTTTGAAATTCAACCGATGATTTTCATGTTGAACTGGAATGAGGAAGAAATCATCTCTTTGATGATTGATTTCCATTACGATTGCGTTATGGTCACTATCATAAGGAAGCACCTGCAGTTTCCGTTGAGGATTATTAAAGCTGAATTCAAGTCTTGCGTCAGCAATGCAGAGGTCCAAATATGAATTTGTCCTAGAGTATGTTGGGAACTCCGACCCGTATAGATTGCACCTGTATTCAATGTGGTTCTCTGTTTTCCACGATTTCAGGAATACACCTCTTGGATTATTAGTGGCGTTCAGCCATGATGTATGCTTGGCATTCAGCTCACCAGCAAGAATATAATAATTATGCAGCCTGTTCAATTCGAGTATTTCAAATAAGGAATTGAGCTGCTCCTTGAGCTTGATAACAGTTCCACCAGTTGCATAGGCAGAGATAACGAAGAGGTTATCCCCACTTGGCAGTGAAATTTTGATAATGGACACTTCAAGAGATTCAAAGCTTTTGAATTCGACGTTTTCAATAGTTTCGGAACAATAGGGTCTTTTCATCAATATCCTGGTGCCACCTCCCCATCACCTCTAAACCTATCGTTTCTTACGAATTCAAAGTCCTTGAATGTCATGGAGTGCTATGAATTGAGGTGGGTTTCAGTGAGAAGCATGATGTCAGGCTTTTGCTTATCAATGAATTCAAGGAGATAATCACGCAGATGTATAGTAACAATGGAGTTTATGTTGATCGAGATGAGACGAATCCTATCCATGGGAATTTGACTGGATGACAAACTATTTTGAAGCATGTTGGCCTAAACGTTGAACAACGAAATTGATTTTTCGGTCTTGTTTATTGAGTCTATCTGAAAGAGATCTAAATGCTCGTGGAGCTCCAGTGCAACGACGGGATCTCCCAAACACTTTAATTGCCGTAATAGCCTGTATGATTTACCATGGCAAATCATGTGCTGTCCGAAGGCGGCAAAGTCAGGTGAGACACCGGTAACGGAATGATTAGATGACCGCAGAGCGCACGTGATGGCGGACAATCTGCGGTCCCAATCTTTCTGAGTTGGATGAACATAGGAACGGATCGAGGCTAACAGTGTGCGATTCAAACGTTCAGATGCATTAGACTGAGGAGAGTATATGGGCGTCAGTTGGTGTTTGACGCTGTACTGTTCGAGTAGGCCCTTAAACTGCCGAGATCTGAACTGTACCCCGTTGTCCGAGTACAAACTTTCTGGAACCCCGAACACGTGGAATACTCGACTCTCTAGAAATTTCACGATAAACGGCAGATGAAGATGGAAAATGTACCGCCCAATTTAGAGTTGCTGTGACATAGTTTTGGAGGATGCCTTGCCGAAGAAGATGACATAGTGATGGATAAAGATAAAGAGGATATTTGGAGGTTAGCAAGTAAGTTTCACAATTAATTATCGTCAGTGCCCCCGTCATTCATTCGACGGAATTAGGCCCAGAGCAAGATATGGTTTGCTTAAAATCTCGCCATCAAGATCGTGCGAGATTAAGTATAATATCTGGTCCACGACCATTTGAAATAGTCTTATTTACACGTCTTAAATCACTGCCATCCGGTTTGCGAAAAAAATCTTTGGGATAAATTCTGAGACACCAAAAGCTACCGTTTAGGCTCAACATTGCGATCAATGCATGATGTGCTCAATGATCATAAAAAAATTCGGCCTAATCGTGATTAACGGTATAAATATGGTGTTATCTCGTGGATTTGTTTGATATGACGACGAACCGCGATTTATACGAAAAGAAAAATCTGCCGGGACAATATATCATGTATACAGAGTATTCCATTTTGTAATTTAAAAAAAGTAAGACCATGCTTGTTTTCCTATCGACAGTGCGTTAAAAAAATCATAAAATTAACTCTCTACAGATTTACATTTAATGTTAACGTGTTATATTTTAAAGAATATGCGAGTTTCCATATTTGAACATTGTACAAGTGTTAATTAATTAAATGCCTTCCAATTTTGCAAAGGGTTCGAATCGTAAATAAGATAAGTTACACAATCAAGTACCTCAGTGAGTTTTGAAGCCTCCTAGTTCACTAAATTAATAAGTTCAAGAAAACGTTGGAACACTATCGGAATATTTGTAAAAATCATCAGTATTAAGTTAATTATCCATTACACTTTTGACTTGAAGCTCTGGGCAATTATGCACTCAAAATTTCCCAAAGAGTTAAGCATTTTAAATGTGTATTGAAATCTGCGTCAGCAGAGAACCGCAGAGATTTTAATAAAGCCTCCAAGCGTACAGAGATTGAAAACAAAGTCAAGAATTAACTTCAATTTCAACAACGTTTTCCAAACTTTTCGAATTATGACCACTTTTAAATTGTTTTATACATTTTTAAGATCTTATATCCGATGCGATATTAAAGACCATCTTCAAAATTCGATTGGTCGATCAATCTAAACAAAAAAATCAATGCTAACAAAATCTCAAATAGATTGATTGATTTTAATACAGATCTGTCTATACCTTTTGACAATGGCCCTTGATTCAGGCCTAGAATCTGTTGCACGACCTCACAATAGAGACTTGGTTTTTAGATCACTTGAGTTGTCTTAGACCTATTAATCAGTTGTGGTTGGTTCCTACTATGGCGTCATGTAGGTTGATTGCTTCGTTTTTTGGGTCTGAGCAAAACTGACGTAAGATAGGAAGCCATATGGCAGCAGCGCTTACTACCACACACATGACCATTAGAAGGCCGACTTTGCTGGCTAACTTACTTGACGTTATATGAAGAATTGTGGAGGTGCCAACGGAAACTCGAGGTTTTGTATGGTTCAGAGACGGATTTCTACAGTGAAATCCAGAAGGTGCGCGAAGAACACAATAGCGCTCCTAGTGAAGTGAAAATTATTTCAGTTCTTAAAGTCGTTTAATTTTTATCGCCTTCCAAAGTGAATGAATAGAAGTTTGTTTACTTCTCAACGCCGAGCTCCCAGTGTGAGGTGCAAAACATGTGCTTCAATTGCTCGTCTTGGAAAGTTTAAAAGTACAGGGGGCAGTGCAAGGTGAATTTTAAGCTGCACGGAATGCGTTTCGCGCGTTTTCATTCGGAAAATAGTGTATAATAGGCGATATAAGCATTTGCTTATGCCGCAATTGGCTGACAGCTCACGGAAGCTTGTCCAATAGTAGGCCGACTAATACATATGCAAATTGCTACCATATGGCTTCCTTTCTTACGTCAATTTTGGGTCTGAGTAAATGGTGCTGTTGATCCCTCGCAAATAACGAATTATCAAATTCAAACTTAAATGTTCTTAACCAACAGTGCCTTCGAATAAGATGAAAGGCGGCCTAAAAACAAAATAAGCTGTTAACCTATCGATCCACAGAAACAAAACGATTAAATAGCAATTAAATGGGTGGTGTGAAACAAATATTTAAGCACGCAAACTATTTCCAGATTTTTTTAGAAACGAAAAATCACCGAAATAATTTCTACGTTCTGTTATATATATGTAGAAGACATAAATCCAGTCCAAAGACAAAAATTCTTGCATAAGTAACAATCATTAAGAAAGAAGAGATTAATATAAATTACTAGTTGCTAGGTTTATATCTATACCATTCATGAGAGACAAATCAAAAATGGTTAAAACTATTTAAGATTTTGCAGAATTAAAACCAATTTTTTTTGAGAGAAAAAGACTTTTAACATTTAAAAAAAGGGATAGAAAAATGGATTTAACTTGAATACGAGTTAACCCTTTATAATGTACCTACCTATGTATACATTTACTACTTGCTATCGCTTTCATATGTCAATAATTTAATACAAGCAATACTGGTATACTACAATAAAATGTAAGAAATGTAATATTTTAATCGTACATATAGTATCAAGTAGATTAATCAAAATCTACATATTGTAATGTGACGCCTACGCCCGGGAATCGAAGTGATTCCGATCCCGAACCCTGGCAACCGGCCAGATAGGTATGTCTTCGAAGTGCAAGCGGACTTCATCTTTCGTGCGGATATCGTTGCGCAGAAAATATTTTTTTTTCAAATATTTTTATCTGTGGATATAAATATTTGAAAAATAATATTAATTAAACACCGACACATTTCGAAGCATATCCATCTGGCAATGCCTCCCACAGTTGCCATCCAAAACATCGAATAGATAGAAAAGTGGAAACTGGTTGAAGTGTCATTCGTCATATAACCTGCAAAGTGTCGGCATCGTGCTAAAGTTTTTTTGTACGTATGATGACTACAAGGGGGACTGGTAGTGAAAGGCCCAAGATTTTCCCATATTGGAGAGTGTGGTGTCCATCACCAAAATCAAAATTGTGAAGCGAATCAGGTGATTTCAAAAGTTCAGCAAATTTTACGCATTGCTAAAAGTTCCGGTCACTTTTTCCACACAGGTTAACATTAACAGTTGCAGCCTAAGAAGGAAAATGAAACTGCAAAAAGGAAATAGCGGATGGGGTGACAAGCGTGATCATACTGTATGTCTTAATATGACCTTTTCCGTAAGGTACTTGGCAGCCATCGCATTTTAATGGAGTACAAGCGATGGTTGAATTCGACAGTCAAGAATCAGCAACAAGAGCACGTGACAATATATGCAGGAGATACAAGTTGGGATTACACTTTAGCCACAGCTGCCACAGAATTGAGCAACCATCGTACTCCACTATTACAATTTACGGCGGTCGTCCACAGCCATATAGTGAGTACCCAAGTAGGATATTTTTTTTTCATTAACACCAATCGCATTAAATAGACGTTTAACCCAATAATTGAGACAAACCGAAATTCGTTGTCTAAACTAATATGATTCATACTGTTGAACATAATTGAAAAATATAGTTCCCCTGAGAATGAATAATTTAACCCAGAAAAAAATAAGTAGAAGTAATCAAACGTATGAATATTAAACGTCAGGGCAACAAAATGGCATATGTAGATGTGTATATGTAAGGATAAAAGTGAAATGATGTAAAATTTTAAATTAATTTTCTATAAACAGAGTTGGTTTGTGTAAATAGATTGAAAAGAAATTTAATTTATTAGTAATGGAAGAAACAAAGAAAAAATTAAATCAATGAAAAAAAAGAAAAATTCAGCAACCTTTTTAAAACATACCTCTTTATGCGTTATGAGGAAATTGATACTTATTTATTAAAAGTTGCTCCACTAATTTGGATGATAAATCACAAGACCAAATAGTCATCAATTAGAAATGAATAAATATTGAAAAAAAACTTGTAAAGAGTACGCGTGTGTATAGTCATGAAAATAAGATTTAAACAAAAATGTAAGAAATGTTGTGTTTCCTGATCTCATTTGCTATCCTTTCAATGTTAACAATTTCCTAATCGTATATAAATATTTTCGGGAGGTAGTACGTTTAGTTTGCATACGACCATCTTTTCAATTTGAAAATTGAATTCTTTGGGATAATCCTATCTATGGATTGTTGTTTAATACTCCCTACCTACTAGAAAACACGTTCATTCAGTGGGGTCTAAAGGCATATAAATTCGATTTATTTTGTTTTTTTTTATCTTCAAAACAAATGGTTTTTGTGCTAATTTCTGCCCCTCATGTGCTTAAATCAATGACTCATTGTGTATTCTGTTTATGCGAAAAGCTTCACCAAACACCGAAAAGGTATGCAGTTAACTACCTTTCCTGCCTCCAAGTAAAGACGTCACGAATAAATAAAATATATAGTATATATTAAAATATGCCTCCCTGCATCTCTTTCCTCTCTGTCGTTTCTGCTTGGAAATACAGAAGTAAAAATGCTGAATTTAGGGTGTATGAACTTATTTATTTTCTTCGTTTATATTTTGTAAAATCTCTTCCAAATTGTTTCCTTGCTGCAACCTTTTGTTCGAAGTGATCCTTTCCTTTTTTTTTCTTATTTTCTAACATAATAAGAAATTCTTTAGACCCATAGAAATCAGGCGAATTAGATTAACATAATAGGTCTTATATTTTATCTAGTTCAAAATATCGTTGCTTCACCCTTCTTGTATGACGATGTTTCCATACTTATTGTTGATTATTTTTTTTCTAATTTTCGCGAATAAATCGTTTAGAAATTAATTTGGGTAGATTAATCGAGAGAAAGTGCTGCTTTGTTGTTATTTCTTCTTCTATTTCAAACCTCGTTCACTAAAAATTGTTCATATAATATATATACGAGTAATTGTAGATTAGCAAGAAGAAATTACAATTGACCAACATGTTCGATATTACATGTGAATTTTTTTTTCCTTCATACTTTTAATTTCATTTGGTGTATAAATTAATTAGAGAACACTGAAGATTTTAGAGTACGAAATAAAACAGTAAAAAACTTGTGACGAAATTCGTGTGACAAGGGACGAGTTTTAGCAAAACATAAGAACTATAGAAGGTTAGATGGCATAGAGATGAGAAACACACCACGCATGTAAAATTAATGATTAGGAATAAATTAAAATATAACTTTGAGGCCGATTAATGTTAAATGTAAATTAACAATATCTTTTAAACGTGCGAATGAATAAGAACAAATAAAAATCATGAATTGCTAAACTTAATCACGACTTTCCTTTTCAGTGGTTCTTCTTTTTTCAGCGGGAAAGGAAGAGCAGGGTAGGTATGCCGTCGCGAGGGTAGGGTTTAGAAAAATCCGCTGAGGTCGGTTTCGCGTCGTGTGCGGTACGCGGTACCTTTTGTTGTTTTGTCGTTTTATTAGAGTAGTTTTCGTCGGGTTGATTTAGAGTAGCATACTTTTCGGTACCGCGTCGGAAATTCGGGAACGCGAAATAAAAATTAGCTTTTGTTCTTTGACTGGTTATAGGAAGAAATACGGAGTAACGTAAAGTAGGTTTCTTCTCCGTATGGTTTTGTTTTGTAACGCGTTTTGAAAACGGGCGTGTACAGGTGGCTGAAAATACTGTAAATGAGCGTAACCCATTCGGAGACCCGCGACCGAAATCCTCTCCGAACTAGCTGGCCGACAAGCAGCCACCGCGTGAATGGGTTACGGTGCACGGATTGGTTGACCGGTTGGTACCATCCGTTCGCACTACTCAGACTTAACGTCTAGAACCGATGAGAGGTCGGTTCCGCGTTCGGACGTAAAATTTTTAAAATCATTACAATATAAAGGATGAATAGAAGTTGGAACAAAAAACGGGAACTTTTTGGAGGAAACTTGACTGCCAAAACATAAACATACATTTAAGCATAAAGAGTCGATTCGGCAGTGCTATTATCCTATAGTTGAGTTTCGATTGTACTAATTTACCATATCCATAGCTGTTAAATTGGCATTTTCTAATATTCTAGTTTACGATGATCCAATTGTATACTATGGCAATTTTAAAACGATTTAGAGTAAAGAAAATGGAAAATTTGAAGTCGATTTAGTTCTTAAGAAATCCTTTATCACATTTCGATACATTACCGGACCAAAAAAAAGCAAAAATGTCAAAAAAATGATAACGTAGGAAATTTACTATGAACTCAATTATGTTTAAGCCTTAATAATTCTTTTTATTAACATACACAGCAAAGAATAACACATATTTCCATACCTTTTTGTATTTAGCTAAAATAATCTTAAACTAAAATGTTATAATGCTTTTGGCCAAAAGAAAACGTTCGCTACAATCAACGTTAATTCTGACTGCATTGGAATTTGTATGATTGTTGCTAATCGAATGACAACAATGTCCCCAATTATTCGTACGATTCAAACGAATTTCCTCAAAGAACAGAAAACAGTGCATTAGTTGACTTAATCTTGTGTTCTGTGCATTCATATGCGTCTTAGTTTAAAAAAAATATTATCTATCAAATACTACCGACAAATGGAATAATTCTTAAATAGAATTTAATTATCGAAAACTTGAAATATTCAATTATCGAAAAATATATATTTGCCCAAGAATTGCGGCCATCTCTTGTTGGAAGAATCATCTGCACTTGTGAAGGTCTCCTCAGTACGGGATAAAACTGCCACTAAAGATGGTGTTGCTAACACGAAGGTTCTTGAGTGATATTTCTGCTTGTATAAGACACTGATCCTCGCTTCTTCGCCGATACACTTTTCAGGGAATCTGAAGACGTTCTCGTGGTCGCGGGGTTAATTCTCTCAGTATGAACGACAGGCTGGGATAGCGCGAGCTGCACTTGCATAAATACACTTATTTTAGTATTTTCGTTGATGGGTTCAAATCTCCTTGGATAAGACACTGATCCTCGCTTCTTCACCGATACACTTTTCAGGGAATCTGAATACATTCTCGTGGTCGCGTGGTTAATTCTCTCAGTATAAATGACAGACAGGGATAGCGCGAACTACACTAGCATAAATACACTTATTTAGTATTTTCGAAATCCCGTCACAGATTATGCCCCGGGTTGGCCAGCACTTCTATCGATTGCAATTTTATATTAGTTTTCTTGTCCTCGGGCATTGGTGTTGTGACGTTGCATGGCAGCCTTCCCACAGATCTTTGAACTGCCTCTGATATAACAAGTGAACTATTTTCATCGTCTACATTTCAAAACGACATATTCGCTTCATTTTACGTCTTCTGAATATTTCATTTGTTTCCAAACATAGCAATTTCACATAATCCACTTTTATCTGTTCTTTGTTTCATATTTGATGCTCACATGGCCCCCAAGCAACAGACTTAATACAGGACAATACTTTTCTGAGGATATTTACGATCGTGTATCTAAATGCGTATCAAGTAAACCGAAGTAACTTAATAATAGCCATTTTTCCCCAATTGAATTATAACATATGTAATAATCTTAATTAATTTGAATTTGCTATAGTTTTTTGCTAAAATGTGTTTAATGATGAATGTATAAATTTAGAGAGCCATTTGGGCCATTAAGTTTTTGTATTGTTATTGTTTGGAATTTGCTTTATATTCTTTTAAAATTTATAAGGATTAGTATTGAATAAAGCGTTTTTGTCTTTGACTTTGACTTTAGGAACAATCAACAGAAGCTGTTGTCAAGCGCGCCCGACAAATTATACGTTATGAATTTAAAGTATGATTAAACCGCCCACGAACGTAATCACTTCCGCTGAATAAAATCATCGAGTGTTTGGCTGCACACATGGCAGTACTTATAATCTTCGCTAAACAAGTCTGTTCTCCAAGTGCCCCAAGCGATAAGTTGTCAAAAGGTAAATGACTTGTTTTGGTCTGTGATATGCTGTTTAGACATAATTAGGCAAATGGAATAGTTAGCAAAGTGATAGCAATAAACCGCGATAAAGAAGTTTCAATACTGCGGTTGATGCGATAACCTCTTTAGCGTTATCCGACAGATGCATTTTAAATGCATATTCATTTAATTCTTACCAGTAGTTGCCGTTCGACGTAGTGTACAAGTAAGATAATTTTGATAACTATTAAAACTTTAGGTCAATAAATGTATTTTCAGTTATTTAATTAATATCTAAAAACCAGTGATGGAGCCTATTCTTATCGTTCATGGAGGTGCTGGGGATATAACTGTTGGCCGCGTTCCCGGAAAGATAATGGGAGTTAAAAAATCAGTTCGAAGTGGTTTCAAAGTTCTCAAGAATGGTGGAAGTGTTTTAGATGCGGTTGAGGAAGCAGTCAAAACTATGGAACTGGATCCGAATTTCAATGCCGGATATGGTTCCGTACTCAATATTGATGGTAACGTCGAGATGGAGGCCAGTATAATGCATGGCAAAGATTTAAAAGCTGGCTGCACTACTCTCATCAAAGAAATTGTGCATGCGATCTCAGTTGCTCGTCGAATCATGGAAAAGACCAATCATACATTTATAGGTGGTGATAGCGCGATCGAATTCGCTCGTCAAGAGAATTTTCAAATTCTGCCAGAAGGATCATTAATCAGCGTAAATGCTAAACTTGCATTAGAAGAGTTCAAAGAAAGGCAAAGTAAAGGACTAGATACGACGTTTGCGCTCACAGAATTAAATAAAAAGCAGCCTGACGAGACGGGGACTGTAGGGGCAGTTGCAATCGATGTGGAGGGAAATATTGCTGTAGCTACTTCAACTGGTGGAATAACTGGTAAAGTTGCCGGACGAATTGGTGATACACCTATATTGGGATCTGGTACATATGCAGACAATCAAACTGGAGGAGTATCAACTACAGGACATGGAGAAACAATAATGCGTTTTAATTTAGCCCAACGAATTTTACAAAGACTACAGTACAAAGACGTAAGCGCTCAAGAAGCCACCGAGTCGTCGTTGAAGGAAATGACTGAGCGATTGATTGGAACGGCCGGAGCAATTACGATTGGCAAAAAAGGTGATATTGGAATTTATTTTACATCGAAAAGAATGGCATGGGCATACATCAAGGGAAATAACCTACATTATGGAATCGACCCTGGACAAGATCATGTTGAAGATGCTAATTTGTGATTGACTTTATTTTCGTTGATTTGTTAGTTTGATGGATTTTATCGTATTTATCATCATAAATACACGACTTTAATTTTAGAATAAAAAGCATTTGTTTCCCTTATTTTCTTCGTTCGATTTCAAGTTCAGACACCTGTTGACAATTTCTTTGAACAGGTTGTCACTTATAATACCATATGAATACCAACAATACCCTAGAAAATAGTTGCATTTCTGCTGTGGCCTGCATACTATCTCAAGATGGTTCAATACTTAGGAACAGCTAACCTTTGAACAACATCTAACTAGTTTGAAAGATATGTAGCTCTGAACTCTGTTTACTTGATAATCATAAGCATTTCATTCTCTTATGATTTAAGGATAAAATATGCTTTTCAAATCTCAAAGATTATTCTTAGTTTTCATATTATGATTTGGGTGACCATACATCTCGTTTTGAACGGGACAGTCCCGTTTTTGGTCTTTGGATGTGTCCTGTCAGTTTTCGTTAATGCTCCGTTCTCGGGCGAACCGTCAAAATTTTATGTATTATTTTTTTTATCGATTTTAACACTGTTATATTACAATCGCATCGTACAAAAACTCAATAGTGTGTTTACTTATTAGTCATTATTCGACGACACTTTTAAGCAAGGGTTTTAAGTATAATAGTTAGGGCCTGTATGCTTTGACTGCACTTAATACGCAACGACGCGGTGCTCCCTACGACGCGGTGCTCTCTACGACGCCAGACGTATGGAGTAGTCCATGCCCATGCGGCTTGTGGCTCCGAATTTGTTCAAATTCAAATATGCTTTATTAAATCAATCATAAAATTTATAAAAGCATAGAGCAAGTTTCAAAACATTAAACCAATCAAAAACTGAATGACCCACTTGGGAATCCAAATTTAAATAATATGGCAATTAAAAAAAAACTATTCAAAAAATAATATCATATCTGGATCAAATGAGAATTGTAACTTATTATTAATTGGAAACAGAAGAAAAACCAGCCAACTCTTTTAGAAATTACATACAATAGAAACAAGACAACAGAGTAGTAGAATTTTTGCATATACCAATTGTGTTCGAACTTAATTCTAATAAATGTTAATCCAAAACTTTATCCCATCCTAATATAATTAGATCACAATATATCTAACCTTAGTACTAAGACTTATCTCTAAATATTGAAAACAATCGCATTATATGTAGCAACAATGATCAGAAAAAGAGAAACGAAAAAACAGAAATCACGAATAATTTAGCCATTGTCATTCAACCACCAACACTTAGATTGCTCCGTCTCAACTCGACCACCCTCAACGAACATACCCCTCCCAACCGGATCAAAAATCCAAAATATGTCTTAGCCCAATATCAGGTACGGAAGGCCAACAACCCCAGCAAGAGCTCCTTGTATTGATAGGTAGATATCAATGTCCGTGAAGGACTGCAGCGATGGTCTGCTGCCTCGGCGGAAGAAGATGTTAAGATCCGCCGAGTATGGCCTTGTCTGGGGACGTGTGAATGCGCTGGTAGGCTAGCGTTGCGGTGTCGTGGGGCGGGTTCATTCCCCCAGCACAAGGACCCACTGCTAAAGAATTTGCATTCACGAATTCTTGGGTCTCAACAGAAAAGATCGACCGAAGTCGAAAAATTGTAGGGAACTACAAAAGGACGGAATTGCTTGTTAAAAGAACAAGTCGAAACAAGCCAAAACAGGCGGACTTAGGGGAACTTCGTCGTTACCGGACGATTCTCATGGCCCACAAATAAAAGTGGAGCAATCGGATGGTTGTGGTGCCCCCTCGCACCCGCCCAACCGGATCAAGAGACAAAATGTTGCAGTGGCCATATATTTCCCTTCTGAGTGGAAAACCCATACAAACCTCCTTTGCATGAGCCTTCCCATCAAAAGAGAAATACAAAGGTGACCAATTTGTGTCATAGAGTTATGTGATTGGTCACATAGCCCTATGCCACAAAAAGGGCACTTAAACTGGAGGCCACCCAACCCCGCAAGAGCCCCTGAAACTAAAAATCAGCTGGAGCGCGTCCGATGGCTAGCTCATTTTTTTGTGAGCAAAGCCTTCCACCGTGCCGGGTCCTATACCCGGTCAGAAGAACAAAAAGGGAAAGACCGGTGATGTTATTATTAATGAATCATTTTTTTTGTTTACAATTTTCTCAAATATTCAAATTTAACAGTTTCAAGCGTTAGGCGTACTGCCACTGTACGTTTATTTTACGTTAAGTTTTTAATGTACCCCGAATATCATATCAAATGTACGAGTACATAAATATCATTTATCAATTGCTTACCAATTTTATCTTAATTATACTCGTATCTTAATGATGAAATCTACATAGGTTTTAATTTAGTACCACAAGATTGTACAACCTTTATGACTTATCACAATCTATTGTGAACTTAAGTACCTGAATTTCTATAATTGAATCTTTAATATGTTGCATCGTTTTGTGGAATATGTATTTAGTACTCGTAGTACTTTCTGTTGTTTTGATTTGTTTATTAAATTGAAATATTTGTAACAATAACAACCGATATTTTACAAAAGTGTACGCGCACAGTTTAGAAAAATTATTAACAAGGATTTGAACAAGTAAATGCTCCGAATTTTGTGTATTGTGGATGTGATACAAGAGGCTAGCGTCATTCAGGTAATAAGATCTTTGTTTCCTGAAATCGACGTCAATTTGATGAAACGAAATATTTTACAGCAATTGTTTATTGTGAATAAATCGAATATCCAATATTTTTACATTATGAACATCGAATTCAATCATTCTAAAATACGATCAAATTAAAATACTTCTCGGGCGAATTTTTCAGGTATAGCACGAAGTATACAGCTGCTATATTTAATATCTGAGTCCAAAAGACTAGTTTGGAAACTACACTCTTGCCAATTTGGAGCACATTCATAATACAATAAGAGTATCTATTTCATATATAAATAAAAACAGTCTTCTTTCCGATTAAATGCGAATATCCAAAAATCAATTATTATTGCAGAATATTCCATGAGCCATAGGTAGTACGTTACCCTGTTTATGCATGATTTCCTTGACTCCCATCTTGCTACAACGTACTCAAAGAAACAACAAACATAACTTACGCCTTTGTGATTTTTCAGATGCCTTAGATATAAAATGTTAACCTTGAATGCATAAATGCGACTTAAATTATGTCCAAGTGGCCCAAGCTTCATAATGACTATATCACCTTCAAGGGGACGATTACGATCACAACATGGAGTTCTCCAATGAATCTCAACATTTAGACTGTTATACGGTGAGGAGTACCAGTGCTAAATATAAAGCAATGTAAAATTATTGTATTATAAAATCAGCGACACATTGGGGCAGACAAAAGCCCCAGATCACGTTCATATTCATACACAAAGTTTTTGAGACGGACAAGGATTGAAAGAGTCTCAGAGTCTCTGCCGTTTGTTTTTCGAATAATCAAATATTAACACAGTCGATCATGGTAACAGATTATAAAAGAAAGATGTCACCAAAACAGATTATAAAAGAAAGGGTCACCAAAACTCAGTTTTGCTCGTTGCTTGGGCAACCTTTGAATTTGGCTGCACTGGGATTGGTTTCTACGTTGTTGAATCATTTAATGATAAATTGCAATGTAATCAAGTCTTTGTATCTACCAGCTACAGATAAATCCAACTCAGCCAATCTCCGCTGATTTCCGTTAATCCATAATTACCTCGCACGACGCTAATCAAAAATATTCAATCATTAATTGAACAAATAAAACAAATCATGCACAATAATGGCCTATGCAGATGCCGAGAGCTCATCGATATAGTGCAAATTACAAAACATGAAATTCGTGTCACAACTACGTGTACCCAGTATTGAACACACTTGAGTGTTTATTTCTGGATGCTAGCACTTAACAAAAGTTCAAATATTGAACTAACGCGTACGGACACCGGTTCACTAAATCGACACTTTTAAACAATAGAAGCACACTCACGTCGAATGAGCCCGCTGCACTGACTCCATGAAATCGAAATTTCACAAACGAAGTTAAGTATCTATTATTATAGTTTGAAGTGCTGATTGCGAACCCAAACAAGACCTTCTATCTGCCTCGGCGGATTTCACTCGATCCATGGAAAGAACGCATTTCATGCTTTCAACTTTTCACCAGAAAATCTTTTTCTCAACGTCTGACTTTCACTTCACAACTATCCCGTTTTCCGTTTGGATCCGTCCCGTACTTCCGACGTGATCGCTGTTGCAGTTCCCAGCAGACTCCCCCTTTTCACGTTTGGATCCGTCCAAAAACTTGTCTTTGCTTTCTAGTCCCGTGCTTACGGTGAATCGCCTCAGCTGATTTCCGCCGCTCCGTTTCTTCTCTTCCGTGATATACTACACCTTTGAGAAGTAATCAAAACTGACGATAGATACAAGCCATATGGTAGCAATTTGCATATGTATTAGTCGGCCTACTATGGACAAGCTTCCGGTAGCTGTCACCCAACTGCGGCATTAGCAAATGCTTATATTTCGTCATATATACTATTCGCCGAATAAAAAAAGTGCCAAACGCATTCCGTGCATGCTATAAATTCACCTTGTATAGCCCATTGTGCTCCTAAACTTTCCAAGACGAGCAAATGAAGCACACGTTTTGCACCTTCGACTGATAGCTCAGCGTTGAGATGTAAACAAACTCCTATAAATTCACTTTGGAAGGCGATAAAAACTAAACGGGTATAAGAACTGAAATAATTTTCACTTCACTAGGAGCGCTATTGTGTTCTCCGCGGATCGTCTGGATTTCACTGTAGAAATCCGTCTCTAAACCGTACAAAACCTCGAATTTTTGTTGGCACCTCCACAATTTTTCATATAACGCCATGTAAGTTAGCCAGCAAAGTCGGCGTACTAATGGTCATGTGTGGGGTAGTAAGCGCTGCTGCCATATGGCTTGTATCTATCGTCAGTTTTGGGAGTAATGCATCAGCGTTCCTCAAACCCGGAATTTGATATGCAGATTGGAAATTTTTAAAATAAAATTTAATTAACGTAGAAAAATTAAAATGAAGTAAAGAAATTCGCTATGCGGGAAAGACATTTAAATGAGGTAAATAAAATTTAAATGGTGTGAAGAAATTTAAGTAAAGTGAAGAAATTTTAACTATACTAGGGAAACGAAACTTTTAATTTGTTACGAAAGTTATTGCAAATAAAATCAATTACATATTTTCTTTCCAATCTGCCACAAAACTCCGAGTAGGAGATAGGAAGGTTTTCGAGCAGTTTGATTGTGTGACTGCTCGATTAATACACCCTGTAACATAAAAACAAGAGGGATCTTTGCCCAATGGCTAGCTCATGTTTACGGAAGAGCCCGCCAACGCTGCGGGTTCCATACCCATTTGAGTTCGAAATGGAAAGACCGAGTGTGCTTTTTCACCAAACATTTCTTTTATTTCCACTTACTACAACAAAAAAAAAAAAACTTTAGAAGTGCTTTAAAAAAATTTACTTTTAATACTTCCACTCGTTCTCAATGATTTAATGATAAATTAGCCGTTGCCGCGTCTGAACGTGACTTATCTACTCCAAAAAATTTCTACTGGCACTTCAATTTCATGATAATTATCGTTTCAACACATTTTTGCATGATATATGAGGTAATTTAAACAAAAAAATTGAATATATTTTTACTTATTTGAATAAAGATAATGCAAATTTTGAAGTTAGTTAAACAGATATGATGCTATTTAAAAATAATGTGAATAGATAATTAGATATCATGTAAATTTTAAATGAATAACGGCAATAAAAAATGCAAAAAAATACAGGGCACTCACCCACTCCTCCGACAAGCGCTGGTTGTTTGGAGTAATTGGCCTGAAACATTAAAATCCTCGCTAGTTTTTAAACGCTAACATAAAACCTTCATCGAAATACGAGTATGAAGGTGTTGTAAGTTAGGGTTGATGAGACTAGTGCGATAACCTCGATCCCGTGGATCGATTTTCCGCCGAGATCTGTCACCCCTATATTTAAATGTCCCAACCAACGGATAAGGTTGTGTGACAGATCTCTACACTCTACACCACTGATGTCAACGCGTGTTGAGCGAAAAAAAGAAAATCGCGTGTTAATGAAGTGCCATGTCAAATGACAGTGCTTGTGACGGCTGTAAAAATTCACACCGTGAGTTTTTCTCGACTTTGAAGACAGTGCGCTTTGATTTGCGGGTAAGGTTAAGAGAAATTGCACGAGAAATAATATGACCGTGCTACTGCGTATTGTTTAAATTTACTTCTGTTCGGCTGAAAAGGGGGGTAAATCTTGTGGAAATTTCATCGGCTGGAAGATGTTGCGCTAGTGAGCATGGGAGCGTCAAGGCTTGGACGAGCTACTGCACACAAGTAAGTATTGAATGATTTGCCAACATCTCGACGTGAAGAAGTTTTGCACGAAATTGCAGGAAAATTGGCGGGAAATTCGACACGAAAGTTATCGACACTTTGAAGTATAGAACTGACCAGGAGCACACAGCCGTGCCTCACAAACCATAAGGCTTCGGTATTGATGACTTGTGCCGGCTCTGTATTCTTTGCTTAGGCTTTATTAAAGGTTGATGGCCTGATTATCCACGACAATCAATCACAGATACTCCTCCATGTTAGACAGAACTTCATTTACATCATGCTCTTCAACTACTCGACGAAGTCTAACCCACAATGCCAATCGATGGAACCAGAATTATTGAGTGAATCATCGTAAGGCGAAAACCATTGCAACATAACGCAAGGGTTCTCAGGTGATCCAATGATATTCACGTAGACGTAGAAAGCAGCTTGATTTAGGGATTTATGTAGTGACCTATAACCATAACGTTGGATTGTTATTTGCCATACATAAATCGTGCAACTTTAAGTTTAAGGAATATTTTATTGTAAGATGAGCTTGATTAAGAGAAACAACGATAAATTGCCCGAACAGAATTCCCACAATGATTAAATAACCCTAAGGTTGACGATCATAGCAAAATTGACATCAGTTGAGAATAAGTACAAAGTTTTTAAGGATTTGTTAAGAAGGCAATGCAAAAAGTTCTAATTTAACGGTTGGTCAATTTTTTTTGTGTTGAAGGTAGCGTTTGAAACTAGTTTCATTTAAATCCAACTAAGCAACAAAGATATTATATTATTCGAGGCCTTAAATTGATTTTGTGGCAGAAAATATTTGGAAGGTTGTGAAAATTCAAGAATTCAAGAGAACCAAATATACTTCCATGAAATTTACGTTCCACATAACCATTTTAATGCTTTGCAAGTGGAAGCGTTGAATGAACACGTTCTGCAACTGCTTTGTGAATTCAATTTTTGGGGGTGAGTTTATTTATGTAAATCAATTTGGGATGCACGGATATCAGAGATAAAATCGTATCACTAATATATATATATATATATATATATATATATATATATATATATATATATATATATATATATATAATTTTCTTTATTAGAATGTATTAGGTACAGAGGCCTTATAATATAGTAGGTGTTCTGACAAAGTAATTTCACCATCGTTTGAACATTACTTAAAACTGTGCATATTATTGTATTTCTATGTGATTATTACAATTAGCTAGAGGAAAATTTAGGCAAAAACCTCTACTGAACTTATACTAGCTTAACATAACTTAACTATCTACTTATAACTAGCTAAAATCTATGAGGCTAGGTTATGGCCAAAAAATAGGTGGTAGTAACTGCTGATTTTCAATTCGCCAGGGCATGAATTAGTGGATTGGGCGAGTCATTTGCTTTCGCGATTAATTTGTCACGGTGCGATGCAGCGAGCTTACGAAGTGGACTAACGCCAGCAAGGCTGTGTAGCTTTTCAGAAGAGAAGTAAAACGGTTTATTAAGTATCATTTTCAGGTATCTATTTTGGGTGGTCTGAAGCTTTGTTACTAGATATTTAGCACACTGGATCCAGGTAGGTGAGCCGTATAGGATGATCGGTTAGATTGCCATTTTGACGATGAGGACTTTGTTTCTGGTGTTGAGACGTGAACTACGATTAAGAAGGGGGTAAAGCGAAAGCACGGCCTTAAACGCTTTAGAGCTAATATACTCAATATGTCTTCTGAAGGTTAGTTTTTTATTGAATATAAGTCCAAGATATTTAAGATCCTCACTCCAAGGAATAGTTTGCCCTAAAAAATTTATTGGTCGCTTGGGTAGGTGAGCAGGCTTACGCTTCCTGGTGAAGTATATAGACTTCGTTTTTGCAACATTTATTTTAATTTTCCATCTGTGGTAGTATTGATAAGTTCTAACGCCGTTTCAAGGCTGGAAATAATGGAAGTTGGATCTGCGCCTATGCTGTATATGCAAATGTCATCTGCGAAAGCTGCAACTTGGCAGTTTGGTAAAGAAGGGAAGTCAGGCGTATAGATGTTATACAGAGATGGGCTTAGGCAGGAGCCTTGCGGAACACCGGCAGATATACTTTTCACTGGGGAAATGCTTTCCCCTACTTTGACCTGGAACTTCCTATCAGTTAAAAATGCTTGTAAAAGGTTCAACAAGTATGGGGGTGTGTTATATTTCTGACCAGAGCCTCATGCCAGACTGTATCTAAGGCTTTTTCAAAGTCCGGCGTCACCAAACCTACAGACAATTTATTGTACATCGCTGCTTTGACGTCCTTCGTATCACGGAAAAGCTGATGCTCTGTCAAATATCTCTTTCTGAAGCCGAATTTGAAATCAGGTAAGATGTTATTGTTAGCCATTAAATCATTTAATCTTTTTAGGATTACTCTTTCAAAGAGCTTGCCTGCACCTGGTAGTAGGCTAATGGGCCTGTAGTTGTCGGGAGATCTTTTCCAAGCTTCAGGACAGGTATAACTAGAGCTTATTTCCAAATGAATGGAAAGAAAGAAAGACTAAGGCAAGCGTTGAATAGGCATATGAAGACTATTCCTTTTGTTGGGTAAATTTTTAAGAACTATATTCGGCAGGCCATCGATACCTGGAGCTTTGCCGTTTTTAACTTTTTTAAGTAAACTTATTAACTCTCTTGTTTTTAATGATGCGCCAGAAGGTAAAGATGTTTGATTAGGTTGTTGTTCCAAAGCTTTAGCCACCATTATTTCTACTAGATTGTTGCAGAACCTATTGGAAATATTATGGACCTGATCAAATTTATCTGCAAATGTATCTGCTTTTCCTTGATTGGATTAAATATGCTCTTCGTTGTTATTTATGATCGAATATGGTAACGTATGATACTTTCGTTTAAAAATTATATTTAGAAACCAGGCTTTCCGCGAGTTGTAGTCCAGATTCGTTAGCATGTGGTTCATTGAGATTCCGGGGCTCCTTAATTTCGTTCTTGATTGCTAGAGTGAGGCTATTAACACCAAATTTGAGAGACCTAGTGCGGTTTTTTGCCATTTATGCCACAAAAAATTTCGTTTTCTCATTAGATTGTAGATTTCTTCGTCAAATTCTAAATTATAAGAAGCTTTTGATCGTTTTTGGAATGCACAAAGCATTAAAAATAAGCATACTGAAGCGTTCAATTTCGCTGTTCAAAATAATGTAGATATATTTGTCATAACGGAGACTTGATTAAGGCCAAATGATAGTTTTAAGCATCCCTATTTTCATATTTACAGAAATGATCGCGTTGGCAAAACTGGCGGTGGCGTAGCCATAGCTGTAAATAGGAAAATTAAACATTCGGTGTTGCCTAAAAGTCCAACATCGGCAATTGAAAATATTGGCGTTATTATCGAAGAACCAAATATAAAATTTTACGGTGTCTACTTCCCTGGGACAAAACTAAGCAAAGAAAAAGTCGAACTTTTCAGAAAAGATCTGAAATGGTCTAGCAAGGCTAACCAAAGGTTTCTACATTGCGGGGACCTGAACGCTAGACATTGGCACTGGAATTGCACACGAAACAACAAAATGGGGCGCATTTTATTTAATCTGGCCAGGGAGACAAATATCTACGTGCATTTCCCTAAAGAACCCACGTTCTACTCTCCTCGTGGAGTCAGTTCCACTCTGGATCTGGTTCTTAGTGACCAAAATATTATTCCCTCTGAGCTGAGTGTCTTGAAAGCCCTCTCATCTCCACATCTACCTGTACTTTTTTCTTTAGAAACGACGAGAAGTAATCACAATGCACCAAAAACATACGACTGCTTTAAAAAAGCAAAATGGTCTGGATTCCGGAGTTTTATTAATGAAAGAGTGACCTTAGCACCAAGAACGATAGAATCGCTCAATACTCCCTCAGTATGTGAGGAGCAAATTGAAGAATTCACAAACACTATCTGGCAAGCTATCGAGTTTAGCGTTCCAAAACGATCAAAAGCTTCCTATAATTTAATAGAATTTGATGAAGAAACCTACAAGCTAATAAGGAAGCGTAATTCTTTGCGGCGTAAATGGCAAAAAACCCGTATTAGGTCTCTCAAAATTGGTGCATAAAATTGGTGAATAAAATTAAGGAGCCCCGGAATCTCCGATGGAACAACATGTTAAAAAATCTAGACTACAACTCGCGGAAAGTCTGGTTTTTAAATAGAATTTTTAAGCGAAAGTATCATACGTTACCGTATTCGATTACAAATAACAACGAAGAGCATATTTACTCTAATCAAGGAAAAGCAGATATACTTGCAGATAAATTTAAGCAGTCTATAATATCTCCAATAGGTTCTGCAGCAATTTAGCAGAAATGATGGTGGCCAAAGGTTTGGAACAACAACCTAAACAAACATCTTTACCTCCTGGTGCATTAATAAAAACCAGGGAGTTAATAAGTATACTTAAAAAAGTTAAAAACGGTAAAGCACCAGGTATCGATGGCCTACCGAATATAGTACTTAAAAATTTACCCAAAAAGGAATAGTATTCTTATGCCACCTATTCAACGCTTGCCTTAGGCTCTCCTTCTTTCCATCCATCTGGAAACAAGCTCTAGTCACTAATATTTACTCGCAACAATATTGAGCACAATTGCGCGTTCTAATGACAAAAAAAAAAAAAACAAAGGAAAGTACTTTGCGAAAGGACAACGAAAAGTTCAGGGATAAAAATTCAACAGGTTTTCTTTTCATATTTTCGAGAAAGTTGTGCGTGTACGAGTATATGTGTTCCCAGGGCATTTACTAGCATGAGGTTATTTAATTTGCATGTCGAATTCCCTTCCCAAAGAATATTATTTATTGAATTTCCTAATTTGCTTTTGGTCAAGTTTAGTATTTCTAGCATGCGTCAACAGAAAAAGAAATTTTTGGGGGCAAGTTACAAACGTCCTTGTTGATAATTTGATATTAATATGAGCTCGCTTCTATTCGAAATTAATAAAGAATATTTAATTAGAGAATAAAATAATTGTTATTAATGCTAGAGATGATCATGTAACATTCGCTTGAAGACGATGCGCATATATATAGATTTAGGAATGGTCAATTCTATTCTGAGATATTTTCCAATAACAAAAACAACTGATCCGGAAAAAGTTTGCACAGAGTTATTCTTTTCGTGAAGATCTCACAAGCAGTTTGCTTATGTGGATTACTACAGAGTTCAGCTCTGCAAAACAGAAATTAAATATCAAATTGAAGCTATATGGTGGCTAAGATTGTGGAAAGGTAAGTTGCATCCTTTGAAATGATAACCAATAAAGTTATAGTTTTCTTCTTGATCTAATTACATACATCTAACTACACAAGGTAGTAATAATTTTCAGATTTAATGATTTCTCTTTTTTGACCTCAAAGTCGGATTCAACGAGTTCGATCTGTGGAAAAGGAAACTCCATATCATCCCTGTTCAATTGTTTATTCCATAAAATTATGTACACTATGTGTTCCTGCCTTTATTTAAAAATCTATTCTACGTAAAATTTTTCCTAGAAATATTTTTTCATATATAAATGATTTTGGTTAAAAGACTGATTTAACGAGCTTCTTTTTGAATTGAAGTCGAAATGGAACCTTAACTTAAAAACGTATAAATGTACCGATGAGGGGGCTCTAACGTTCTACAAAACTTAATAATAATTTTAAAGCATATGAAAGGATTTTTTTTTCAATTTAATACGAAATTTAATGAAGACACTATCGATGTGATCTATGAAGTAGAGTCTCTATGAAAGGATTAATCAATCAAAAAAGAAAGTAAGCGAAAAAATAGAGTAATTTTGAATTTAGACGCAGAAAGAATTAAATTGCATTAAAACAAGTCTCACGTCTAGAAATAAATTTAAAGAATTATTCGTTAGAGGTTTGAAGCAGTATCCTACTTTAAACCTTGCTACAGCACCGAATTTCCAGCTACTTCTTTTTGAGACTCATGAGCCTCTGTTTCACCATAACAATGCTTCGTCTTCGGATCTCTATATTTGTTTTCGTGTTGTACCGAATGCGAATTTGTTCGGCATTTCACCAAACATAATTCAAAGTGATCTTTGACCGAGGCGAATAGAGCAGATTGCCTTCCCGACGCCTTTGATAACACCTTCTCGAGCAATTCTCTCTTATCAGGGTGTAGGCAGCATGAAACGCAATTTTCGTATATTGCACAGCAATGGGCTTCATTGCATGTTTCGCATGAATAGTGCCTGGTTTGTTCGGCTTCTACATTACAACATCCCGTCCAGAGCAAGTCCGACCGCTGACAAACGTATCCTTGGTCGTCGACGATTAGAACTTTTCCCTGGACGGAGTTGCGACAAGTAGAACTTAAATCATTTGTTCGATTGTTTTCCTGTAGCGTGCGCCATATCATTGGATGCTCGCGACGCACTTCAAATTCATCCGAATCAAGTGAAAGTGGTCCTCCCTAAAGAAAGTCGAAATGATTATTAATGGTTACATTTTCTTTTATAATTCACTTTGCCTTACATTCCCAAGCAAGTTGACAAGAAAATAGGTGAGAGAAAATAAAAATATTAGCCCTAAAACCAATCGCCGACGAATGAAGGCGACTAGTGCAGCATAGAACATTTTGCCGCTCCGGAAAAGCCGAATGCGATTTAATAAAAGGCTTCACATGACAAACGTAATGATTTAAGCGCAGCGATTAAGAAATAGCGCAATAGCGAGCAAAATAAACAGTTTTCCGACTTAGAAAATTCACTGGTTTCTTATGATTTGACATATGTTTCCCGTTTTGGTTAATTTGATAACAAATTTGACAGCTGTCACATTGCACTTGCATGTTGTTTGTTAGGTTGGTTGCATTTATAATTAGCTGTGCTGAATGCTGAATTGGTGCAATGTTTTCATTCATAAGGGGAATCACCAAGGGCCGTTTGGCTATGATACGTTATGATACGTATTGGTTTAAAATCAGAACGAATCGCAGCTGAGTGGATGGGACAAACGGCCAAAGCCGATACTGACCATATCACCTCGAATGCCGATATATTTGATCAAGGCAATGAGATTCTCTAACTATCTATTCAAGGGCCCGAACGGGCTGTAGTTCTAAAGCAAAAATCATCAAATGTAAACGAACTTAAGCGTGAACCAAAATTTATTTCCTAAGCGAAAACTACTGACCACAATAAATCCGTTCTTTCCATAACTTCATTTGACTGCTCAAATTGTTCATTCATTCACCAATAAACTATAAATCCTTTAAAAATTAAAACTTTTTGTCAGTTTTATACATTTGGTGGTATGATCTTGAACTGTAACTATAATCTTTGAATTATAAAAAAGTAAAAAAATTACCTTTGAGGTTAGGCTTTCAACATAGTTTCCTTTCTATTGATTGTGTATAGTTGGCTAGATTTCCCATATACTCTACTTAGGCAGGATGACGGAAAGCAAAAGAAGCATTGTGGTTCGCACATATGTAAGTATACCCACATTTACATCATAGATGTAAGGAAAAGGTAACCAACGAATATTTTCCATTCCTTAATTTATCCAAGCAGAAGTAACAATAGTCACATTTGAATGCATTCGGTATCAGCACTCACTTAATTTTTAATGGAAGAAATGCATGAACAATTATATTGAGATTTCATCGTCGAAGTCACTTATCAGATGCTATCTCTGACTTAGATGGACTAGCATGATCTCAATTAGATGTTAAGTAATGTTAAGTAATGTTCATGACTTTTTAATTTTGACATTATATTGATCCATCGAAGTCAGAGTATAAGCATCTGATGAATGACTTCGATGAGGAAATTTTAATACAATTTTTCATGCATTTCTCCTAAAAACCAAAAGTTAATAAAAGTTTTTTCCGTCTTACAATTTTCATTGTTTCATTAAAATTCTACATACAACTGAATCGAATACTTTCTGTCTCGCAATTCACTCAAACTCGAGAGATAAGTGACAAGCAAAAAGAAATCATTCAAAACTTTGTATTCTTGTGACCATTTAATTCCTTTGTATGTTTTAAATCAGAACTCGATTAGGCTCATTCATATGTTATTTTTCATAGAAATATATCAAAAGGGATTTGATAGCAAGTGAGATTGGAATAGACATCATAAAGACTGTTTTGTCTTGATGCTCTACTGATGCTAGGATTTTGTTTGATTGTATTGGGATTGACTTTGCAACTGTCGTAGCGAATACACGTTTGCTTTAAAGTCAAATTTTTTCAATTTTTGAATTTAATAATTCAACATTTCTGTTGAGTTATTGTTTGGTTGAACACATCGTTCAATAAGTCCCGAGACTAACAACGAAAACATCATTTTTTTTCAAAAATAATTTATATTCATCAATATAATCTCCTTTTAGGGTGATAAAATCTTTCCAACGCGTTTCCAACATTTCTATACCATGTTTATAGAAGGATTTATCCTTTGCTTCAAAACAGGCTTCAGTTTCGGCAATGACCTCCTCATTCGAGCCAAATTTTTTTCCCTGGAGCATTTTTTTTTTGAGATCAGCAAAGAGCCAATAGTCGCTAGGGGCTATCTGGCGAATATGGGGAGGTAGAGAAGCAAATCAAAGCCCGATTCGTCCAATTTTGCCATTGTTTTTATGGACCCTACGGACTTCCACTGAGAACAATCGCGGCACCCACTAGGAAAAAACCTTTTTCATGCTCAATTTTTCATGAAGGATTGTAAATGTGCTTCCAGATTATATTTTTGTCATTTCTGCAATCTCACGGACCTTCACTTTGCGATTTTTCATTACAATTTTTAACACTTCACTCACATTTTTCAGTGTAACGGCTTCCAATCGCCTACCCGAACATTCCCCATAGTTTGTGTCCGTACGACCTCGTTTAAACTCAGCATTCCAACGACAAATCATTGGTTTCGATGGAGAGGAGTCCGTGTAATGTTTTTTAAGCCATTGCTGGGCTTCTACGGTGTTTTTACCCATTAAAAAACAATGTTTTATCAACACGCGAAACTCGCTTTTTTCCATTTTTCAAACAAATTACAAAGTGACTTTACTCTTACCTTGATAACTCTGCTGTCTGTGATCCGATCGACGTGAAATTCTTACACGTTTCATGTAAAGGTTTGCACTCTATGGAAACGTGGCCAGTTTGGTACTACTAGCACCATCTCTGGGTTAGTCTCGGGACTTATTGAACGATGTGTTCCAATTTTTCAATGATTATTAAAAAGAGGAATTTCAGGCAAAAACGGAGCTTCTAAGAAAGGAGACTTTTTCTTTGGAAAGTTCATTGCAAAGATTCAAAATAGGATGCATAGGAACACCCCAGAAAAGATGCATTCCTATTGAAATGATGGATTTTGCTTTGAATTTTTAGAAGAGGGAAGGAAAATCAAAATAAATTCAAGACGCAGGAAGGAACTTCAAAATTCGAAAAAAAGAGAGAAGGAAAATTCAAAACAAAAGAAGAGACTCAAAAAAAAAGAAACAAGAGAAGAGGTATAGTTATTCTTACAATATTCCACCAGATAGATCAATAAAAACCATCACATTCAAAATCAAAAGGTTTCAACGGCTCGATTTTTAAGGAGTTTGTAGATAATGAGATAATGAGGGGGTTAAGCTGAACGTTTGAATGAATGACGAAAGTAAAGAAGTAATAATGGAAGTTATCGATAGTAATAGTGCATCTTCTTCCATCAACGAGCCGATCGATCTGGATTTGATTAAATTAAAATTAGCCAGTGGAAAATTAGCTTCAAAAAGAAATAACCTTTATGTTAATAATTCAGTCAATTCAAGTAATGTAAATAGATTTTCAACTCCGCCATAGACGGTCCCAAGCCCATTTGAGAGAGGAGTAGGAAACCTCTTGTTTTCCCAACCCACAGCTTCCATGATTCCTCATCAAGAACCCCGCAATTATATGGTAGCAAATGTTCTCGGGGTCGCACATTGGGTTTACTGGTTCCCCAATAATGGGCATTAAATGCCGAGAAATTCTAATAACTGTAAATACATCTACAGCTCTGCTACTAAACCCTACTTACAACTCCCTTGTTGGGGTGTAAGAGGATGAAGGTGAATCTTCAGCACCTAATAACGGAATCGAAGTAATAACCTTGCCGCCGGAATGGAGGTTGGGTGACGGGCTAACTTTCCGTCCCTGGAAAACCCTAAATATGTGCAGACTGGCCTCGGGATGGATTGGACTCACGGCAATCGGAAAAAGAACTATCACATTGGATCCTGGAATGTCAGATCACTCAATTACTCTGGCGCTATTAAGGACCTTTTACAACAGGCCAGTCAATATAAATTAAAAACACTGGCAATTCAGCAAACGAACTGGACTGGAAACACACAATTTTCAAAAGTGGGAAGCCTGCTGGAAAACGAGAATTCGAAGTGGCCTTCATTGTGGATAGGGAGTTCAAATCGCACATTATTGATTTCAAGGCAATAAATGAACGAAGCGAAACTCTTCAAAATCTTGCTGATCGATGTTCACTCCCCAACCAAAGAAAAGTACAAAGAAACGAAGGCAAGGTTCTACAATCACCTCGAAAGACTGGTCGACTCAATGCCTATAAATAACACAAAAATAATTCTGGGTGATTTCAACACTAAGGTGGGCAATGATATACCTCATCGGGGAACAACTGGAGGATATAGCCTCCACGATGAAACAAATGACGCGCCCCACAACGTCGTATTCATAAAATGACCTGGGTATCACCGGATGGCAACTCACAAAACCAGATCGATCATGTTCTGATCCAATAACGTTGGGCCTCGGGCATACTTAACGCCCGTACATACCGAGGAGCCAATTGTAACTCAGATCATTACTTATCAAATTAACCTATCGAGGTCGTATGTCAAAGCCATATTCGCTGAAGACTAAAATTTGAGATCGAAAGGCTCCAAACGGTGTGTGTGGCCAAAAATTTCACGGGGACCCTCGGCAACCAACTGGCAACCATCTTATCTGACGCATCGTTAAACACAAGCAACGAGCTCTGGATGGAATTGAAAGCGGCTATTAAGCCCATGGCATAGCAGACAATCGGACATCAAGCCCGGTGCAAGAGGAATGATTGGTTCGATGATGAGTGCCAGAGTGCGTTAGATAAAAACAATCAGGCGTACAAAGATAACGTAGGTAGGAAAACTAGGACAATGAAAGAACACTATAAAAATCTCAGAAGAGTTGCGAATAAGATTATTAGAATTAAGAAAAGAAGATATTATGACGACCAATTGAGAAGTATAGATGTAAGCTTAGCGAGCAACAACACAAGACAAGCATACAAAGTAGTGAAAAGCTTGAACCGTGGTTATCAGCCCAAAATCACGCTCTGTCGTGATGACATCGGCCATATCATCGCTGATGAAACCAATATAAAGGAAAGACGGGCATCATATTTTAAAAACATCCTTAATCCTCCGCAAAGCTCCAGAACATCAGAGTTTATAGATATTTGCGGAGAGCTTCCAGTGGCCCACCAACTCTGGATGAAGTTTGTTCAATCATCAAAGCCCAAAAGAATAATAAAGCGCCAGACATCGAGGAGATTCCAGTAAAGCTCATCAAATATGGTGGCGGTAATGTTCATCAAGCTATTTACAAAGTCACCCACCACATTTGGCAACAAGAACATATGCCGAAAGAGTGGACCCAATCAATTATATTCCCTATCCACAAAAAAGGTGACAAGCTAGAGTGCGAAAATTATAGAGGCATATCACTACTTTGTACGGTGTACAAAATATTTTCAAAAATCTTAGAAAATAAAATCGGATCATATGCCAACAGCATTATTAGGGAGAATCATGGTGGTTTTAGGGCAGGTAGATCAACAAAAGGCTAATTGTTCACAGTCAGGCAGGTACTTGAAAAATGCTGGGAGTTCAACATAGTCGTGCACCAAATTTTCGTTAACTTTAAGCAAGCATACGACCGTATTGATCGTAACGTACTGTGCCTTGCTTTGAATCCCAACCAAATTAGTCCGCACCGATGCCTTTGACAAAAATATCGGACTAAACAGGGAGATGGGCTGGCCCCATTGCTATTCAATTAGGCTCTGGAGTACGTCATAAGAAAGCTACCTGTCGATACACGAAGTACATTATTATACAAGTCGAGCCAATTAGTAGTCTGCAGACGACAACAACATTTTGTCACGGTCATTAACAGCCAAGCAAAACTAGTAGGGTTACAAATCAATGAAAATAAAATAAAGCTCATGATGCAGTCGAGGAAAAATACCTCAAATACACAAAATATCACACTTGGCGAATACAGTATTGGAAACGTCGGCAAATTTGTGTACTGAGGCGCCAAAATAACGAGAACCAGTAATGAAAGAGACGAAATACGCCGAAGAATACAGCTCGCATATAAAATATTTTATTCAGTTTAAACGATCTTGAAGAGCAACTGCATACACAGGAAAATAAAGCTCCAAGCATACAAATCTGCGATAAGGCCTGTTTTGTGCTATGGGTGTGAAACATGGACCCTAACCCAAGCATCCGCAAATATATTGATCGCCTTTGAGCGGCCAGTCCTGAGGCGAATCTGTAGTGAAATAGGTTTATATAAAATTTAGGTTATGGATTGCAGTGATGGTCTGCAGCCTCGGCAAAAAAGGATGGTAGGATCTGCCGAGATTGTTGCGTGGATGCGTGAATGCGCTGGCAGGCTAGCGTTGCGGTGTTGTGAGGGCGGGTTCTTTCCCCCATCAAGGACCCACTACAAAAAAAATACGCATTCACGAATTAAAAGGTTTCGAATGAATATCGACCGAAGTCGAGAATGAGGTAACCTACTAAGGGTCACAAATTGCTGACACAGAGGACAAACTGGGCCTGGAGAAAACAGATGGCCCCCAAATAAGAGTGGGGCATCCAGGTGGAAACGGTGCCCACTTGCACCTTCCCAACCGGGTCAAGATCCAAATGCAAACGTTGCCATATTTTCCATTTAAATGGAAAACTCATACAAACATAATTTGAATGAATTTTTCCTTTAAATGAAAAACATAAACGTGGCAAACTTTTCGCATACTATTATGTCAGCGAATCACATAACATTGTGCTATAAAAGGGCACGCGAGCGGAAAGCCAACTGAACCGAGCAAGAGCACCTGAAACGCATAAAAAAGGATGAGCTCGCCCGATGGCTAGCTCATTATAGCGGAGGGGCCAGCCAACGTGGTGGGTCCCATGCCCAGTCAGGTTCAATAACCGAAAGGAAAGACCGAATCTTCAAGTTTTAACTAAACATTTCTCGAACCGTTAGGTTCGGTTTGGTTGCGTACTGACGATTCGCGGCAAAGGAGTTACCTCTTGAAAGAAGTTTAATTTTCTGTTGTTTTAACGACACATCACCACTTCTGATGCACCACTGCCACCATCAACCGACCCCTCCGTTGCGCCTTTAGGTGGAATGTGTGATCGCTGTCTATGCAAGGCGCATGGCAAAAACAATAAAACAGAACACCTCGATCCCGATAGCGGTGTCGAAAAGTAGTAGGAAAGTCGGATACTCTATGGCATACGCGATCCGAGACCCACAATCCGCTAAAAGCACCGAAATCTTTCAGTTACACCTCGAAACTTAGGTACGAGTACGAATAAGAAGATACTGAAGCTGTTTCGGTTGCTTCCACTGCTTCTGGCGCTGTTCTCGCTACGTCTTCACGGTGACGATCAATAACAGACTACTTCTTTGGTTGTCAGTTGTCGCTTTATCTTTCTGCCGCACCGGGACTCGACAAGCCTCCGTTAATTCCGCTGGTCACTTGCTTTTGCCAATGCAATGCGTGCATGTGCAGTGGGTAAAAGATGTTTAAAATATTAAATAAATAATAGGAAAATTTAAATGATAATAAAAAAAGATAAATATCATAAGGAATATAATTATAAAGAAAAATTTAGATTCAATATAGGGAAAAAGAATAACATAACATTTATATTTATAATAAAAATAAAAAAAATATTTTACGAGTATAATTTATAAGACTGAAAATTGGACCAATTAAATTTTGCAAATCTGCAATTAAAATTTAGATCAGTGTCGTGCCGGTTTTCGAGCAGTTTGCTTAGGCGACTGCTCGATTACTACAAATCATCAGAGTGAAGCTAGACGGGGACCAATGGTGAATTCGATACAACCATGAGCTTTATGAAATTTTTGACGAGCCGGAGGTCTCAACGATTGTAAGACTGTGGAAGCTGCAATGAGCTGGACACATGAATCGTATGGAAGAACAACGGATACCCACAAAGGTAGTAATGTGTAGTTTACGGATATTAGATATCATTTTTTGGCGGAAATTCTATTGATGCGATACCGAAATTGTGAAATAAAGTGACTTTTAAATTGTACTGCACGGTTGAATGCATTTAACATTGAAAAACTATAATAGGACGATCGCTTTCCGATTATGCCTGCGAAAATTGTTGCACAGGCATTTTGATTATTCTTTCTTCCTCCTTGGTGAGCTCACTGTCTGTACAAAGTGTATTAATTTGTCAATATTTTCTTTTTCCCTAAAGCTAAACACCGAGAATTTTCCATTTGTGGAGAGGAGAAGGGATTCTGTGCACAAAAAGAAATTCTGGTGGTGTAAATGCGGCGAGTTGTGAACCGTGCAGTGGGGGACGTTATTCACGATTGGTAGGGTACTCACTTTATTTATAGCCTACTTTTTTTTGCAAGAGTCGAACCGCAGGAAAATAAACTACAGTTAACTTTGAAGATGAGGGTCATAGTATGAGCAACAGCGGTGGTGGAGTGCCAATGAATGTGTCAAATAGTGATCCTTTGCATCGTCCCCTATCATATCCTTCCCTCAATAGCAGCAACCGCCACTACATTTGCGTCAAATGCGTGTGCGCATCCGTCTAACATCTTGGATGTTTCCGGCCCACCGCATATTTCGTGGAAACAAGTAGATATCGGCGTTCCGCCACCACCACCCCAATCCACCATAGGAACCGAACCAAAATCATTGCTCCAACCGCACTATGAATCTTGCAGCGACGAAGAGCAGTTTTTGATGTTATCAATGAGATTATGTACAGTCAATTTGCGAGAAGAAACTGAAGATATTGCAAGAGCGTCAGCCCGGCAAAATGCAGAAGCAAGTAGAAGTTCAGAAGCAAAGATAGAAACGATTAGTCAATTATTTAAAGCAAAAATAGAAATTGCTATTGGTGGCAGTGATTTTGGCTGTGGAATTAGGGCTTCAGTTTGTTGAATAACGTTGCTTGAAGAGTTGTGAAAGTAAAAGGGGAGAGGAAGTGGGAATAATAGGCAAAAGGAATGGAAAGAGACGAAGTGAATATCGGGAGCAAAATTGAGCTGCTACATTATCCAACAAGAAAGCATATTGTGCAGAAATATTTAATGCAAATTGAAATTTTTTAAAATATTCCTATAAAAAATTTTATTCAAAATCTTTCTAGTCTAATACGGAAGAATATTTTTACAAGAACATGATTTTAGAGGTCATTTCGATTTTCTATGAAGGACATAATAATAATAAATAAATTTCAATAAATTGATTGTCAGGCGTGCTGTGTGGCTAGTGGCATCATTTTGTTGAAACTGTACATCGTGGATGTCAAGTTCATCCAATTTTGACCACAAATAATCTTTCAATAGAACATGATAGCGCTCTCCATTGACGGTAACATGACGGTCGTTTTCATCCTCGAAAAAGTACGGCCCAATCACACCTCCGGCATGAAAACCGCACCAAATAGTAATTTTTTGCGGATTCAACGTTGTCTCAAGAAGCGCGTATAGGTTTGTTGCTGGCCCATAACGCATATTTTGCTTATTAACAAAGCCATTGAGCCAGAAATAAGCTTCATCGCTGAATGTAATTTTTCGATAATAGTAATTTTTAATAATTTCCAAACGTTGCTGGTTCGCGAACTTTACCATGATAAAAATGTCGACTTCAACTAATGTTTTGACATTTTCAGTTCATTACAAAAGTTTAAAGGTGCGAGCACATAAAGATACGAAATTTTTATGTCCCTAATGCAAAATCCTATACAACATACCTGTATATAGTAAAACAATAAGGAGATAATATTTATTATACGATTTTGTAAAATATGGTAAAGATAAAGATGAATAGATGTTTAAATCGTCTTATCTGAATATGTAATGATAATTTTAGGAGCATTTTTTTTTATTGAAATAAATTTAAGTTGACTACGACTAAGTGAAAAATAGAGAGAGCGCGTTAGAAAGCGTCAACTGTAAGGCATCATAGATGATGTATGGACAAGCGTTTTCTAGATTTTGAAGTTATAAAAACCCAAATCAGTCTATAAAGATAAAAGCTATCTAACTTTCGAATAGCTTTTGTATTGCAGCTGCATTACAGTTTACATTTTAAGGCGTACTTGTTTTAATTAATTTCCTCTCTAATTCACTTAAGTACTATTTGACGCCAGACGTAGGAAATATTATTAAAACTGTTGAATTTAATTAAAAATGTATATAAATATGAAAATAATAACTACGCTACGTCTAAATATTGCAATATTGGCAACGTAAGAAAAATAAGAAAAATAAAATACAACACAAAAAAATAACTATACTTACTTGTACATTAGTTTATACAGGGAAGAAAATTTTTAGGTTTTTAAGGAAATAATTCATTCTACATATATAAACAATTAGCAAGACAAAAAGTAAAAATATACAGTGCAGAAAGAGGATAGAAGAGAAAACTTGTAAAGTTCTTATTTGATAACTTAGGGCCTTATGTAAGAGAAAAAATAATCACAACGAAAAATAAAGATCTACTTTTTTTCAATGGTCATTCTCTTTGCTATGTCGTCGAGCGTGAGTGATTCTATTTTTGTTGTATCCTATCATTTTTACTTTTGATTTCAACCATTTTAGTTTAGTTAGTTTTTTCATAGAAACAATTATCTGTTTTTTTATGCAAATATTGCATGGATTGCAAACGTAAAAATCCCTCTGATTTTCCAGGAGGTGATGAAGACAGGAGGTAAGTATGTCATCGACGAGGTAGGGTTTTAACAATTCGCGACTGATCTGTTCGGCTAAGTGGTGCCTTATTTTCGGCTCGATGTTTTTGTTAGGGTAGACTGTTTTAGTCAGAATTAGAGTAGCTTACGTCTGTCCGTGCGCCGTATTGAGATCGGGAACGCGCGAATCCGTTGTTGATTGATGAATGGCCTTGCTGGCTTGTTGGGTACAGTCCATTGGCACATACCAAGACTTCACACCTATAACCGATTAGAGGTCGGTTTAGATTTCCTAGAACGACGGGGTAAAATCATCACAGTTCTTTTTCTGAAGCAGGTCGTTGCATTACAAAGGAAATGTCAAGCTGAATGATGTTAACGTGGCTGAAATGAACTACTTATCCCTGCCTAAATGGTGGGAACTTGACGGATGTAGTCGACTTTAATCTAGTAAAACAACAAACTAAGCAGTTTTCACGGGTGACCAGCTTATCTCGTCAAGAGCAGCCACTCCTGATCACCAGGGGCTGCCTGACTGCTTATGTTTATTACAATATTAATATGGAAAAGGCAAATGGATGTATTTCTTCTATTAAATCTTTGTGTATTGATAATTATCTTCTATTTACGTCCTCAATAACTAATCCTCATAAGGTATTATTTTGCACTATCGGAGATCATTATTTTGCTTTTGATCATGGTTAAGAAAAATGAATGAATGTACAATGTGCTTAGTTATTCCGTGTGGAGCAGTGGGTTAGGGCACACTCCACTTGCGCAGCAGCTCCCAAGTTCAAACCTTGGTTGCAGCAGCGAGTTGGAGCTTCTGATGTTGCTGTCAGACTATCAGCCCACTTAGCTGTGATGGGTGCTGATAGAAAAAATTAGGTAATAATCACATGGTTGAGCGTGATATTATTGACCATATCATCTCGAACCCGGTCACGGTCTTGGAGTGAGATACCTGAAAAATAAATCTCAATGCTAAGGTTCGGATTTGGACTGTTGGGTGATAGACTATCATTATTATTTAACCTTACAGTGCATTTTTTTTTGGAAGGAAAAAAATTATATACCTTCAAATTTAATCGTTATTTAGGGGAAAAATATTTTGAAAACTCGGTGTTCAATATTTCTTGAAATATGATGATTAATTTGTTATGTGCAAGACATGTCACAAAATGCGTTTGGGTTGTAAAAAGTGCCATATGGGTTTCAGCGAAAATGAAAGAAAACACTCCTTTATTATATTTTAATGGGAAATAAAATAATCATTCTGACAAACTTAAGGTATTACAATAACACAGTATAAAAAATTAAAAACAGGAACTTATTCAGAGCAACATAATGAAGTTTTTTCTTGTTTGAAAATTATTTTACATATTTATACTTATGGAACGATGAAAAAAAAATTTTTTTTCTTCATTTAGACACAGTGCCACCTTACGTTTCTCCCAAATAACGAAAGACTTGCCCTTACAAGCTGGCATCTTACAACGCTGTCTAGTTGACGACCCAAAATGGAAAGTGTTCGATGCCATCAGTCCTGGCGCCTTTGGGTGGTACAATCGCATTTGGCCTTTTCTTCTTTCTTTCCACCAGCAGATCAGGAATCGAAGACGACGGTCGTCCTCTTTTGCGTGTTAGTGAGCTTCCAGAAAGACATAGAGCTTTTGTCACTTCCAGTCAAAATTCACGCACATTCACCAGATATGAACTATTATCTCGTTGTTTCTCAACCCTCTTATAAAGTAGCCAACTGTTTATGAGCATCCCATCGAGAAAATGGTAAAATAATCGCATGTACCACTTTCTGATGCGTATTTTTATTTTATGTTTTCCGATGTATGAGTCAAGTAAGTCTACACCACCCATGTGTCGGTAATAGTGGCGAATATTGCTAGGACAATCAACCTCGATGTACTGCTTGCTCTTCTTAGAAAATCTCTTTACTTTCTCTTTATGTTGTTCGCCGACAAAAGAAGATGCTAGTGTCACTGCTTTGTTGTCTAACCACATAACTGCAACTACTGGTATACCCTCTACAATAGCCTGCCATTCTTCGGAATATACGCGGGGAGTTTTGGGTTTCTATAGCTCCTTCTGAGATGGTATTTGAATATTTATTCCTAAGCGGCCTCTGTAGCACCTAGAGTGCTTATTCCTGATTTTGCTAAATGAGCAATCAATTCAGGAGAAGTGCAATAGTTATCAAAGAAAACTTTGTAATTTTGCTCTTTAGGAACACTTTGTCAGAGGCGGACCACTATATTACTACTCGCACCCAAGTCAGGCTCCTCTACCAGTCTCAGGTCAGGGTCATTTTCAGTACCCGAGTAGACTTCAAAATCATACGTAAAACCGGTGTCATAGCACAAAACTTAAAGTTTCTATCCCCATTTGTGTGGTTATTTGGGAGATATTGACGCAAAAAGTTACAGGCCTTAGTGGCACACATTTTTTCGTCTACCGACAGAGTTTCTCCTTTCGGGATGCTCTGACATTTTTTTTTCAAAGTTTGTAGAATGGGTCTGATACGAAAAAGGCGGCAATGTTCTGGTTCTCCTCTAGGTTTAAAACTTTGGTTGTCGTTAAAATGTATGAACCGACGAATTTTTTCAAAATGTGTGAGTATCATACTGTCTTAAATTAGTGGCAAGATACGAAATTTTTATGTCCCTAATGCAAAACCCTATACAACATATATAGTAAAACAATAAGGAAATAATATTTATTATACGATTTTGTAAAATATGGTAAAGATAAAGATGAATAGATGTTTAAATCGTCTTCTCTGAATATGTAATGATCATTTTAGGAGCATTTTTGTTTCTTTTTATTGAAATAAATCTAAGTTGACTACGACTAAGTGAAAAATAGAGAGAGCGCGTTAGTAAGCGTCAACTCTAAGGCATCATAGATGATGTATGGACAAGCGTTTTCTAGATTTTGAAGTTATAAAAACCCAAATCAGTTCTATAAAGATGAAAACTATCTAACTTTCGAATAGCTTTTGTATTGCAGCTGCATTACATTTTACATTTTAAGGCGTACTTGTTTTAATTAATTTCCTCTATAATTCACTTAAGTACTATTTGACGCCAGACGTAGGAAATATTATTAAAACTGTTGAATTTAATTAAAAATGTATATAAATATGAAAATAATAACTAGCTACGTTGAAATATTGCAATATGGGGAACGTAAGAAAAATAAGAAAAAAAAAATACAATACAAAAAAATAACTATACTTACTTGTACATTAATTTATACAGGGAAGAAAATTTTTAGTTTTTTAAGGAAATAATTCATTATATATATATATATATATATATATATATATATATATATATATATATATATATATATATATATATAAACAATTAGCAAGACAAAAAGAAAAATACACAGTGCAGAAAGAGGATAGAAGAAAAAAATTGTCAAGTTCTTATTTGAAAACTTAGGGCCTTGTGTAAGAGAAAAAATAATCACAATGAAAAATAAAGATCTACTTTTTTTCAATGGTCATTCTCTTTTCTATGTCGTCGAGCGTGAGTGATTCTATTTTTGTTGTATCCTATCATTTTTACTTTTGATTTCAACCATTTTAGTTTAGTTAGTTTTTTTATAGAAACAATTATCTGTTTTTTTTTATGTAAATATAGCATGGATTGCAAACGTAAAAATCCCTCTGGTTTTCCAGGAGGTGATGAAGACAGGAGGTAAGTATGTCATCGACGAGGTAGGGTTTTACAATCCGCGACTGATCTGTTCAGTTAAGTGGTGCCATATTTTCGGCTCGATGTTTTTGTTAGGGTAGACTGTTTCAGTCAGAATTAGAGTAGCTTACGTCTGTCAGCGCGCCGTATTGAGATCGGGAACGCGCGAATCCGTTGTTGATTGATATAGGGCCTTGCTGGCTTGTTGGGTACAGTCCATTGGCACATACCAAGACTTCACACCTATAACCGATTAGAGGTCGGTTTAGGTTTCCTAGAACGACGGGGTAAAATCATCACAGTTCTTTTTCTGAAGCAGGTCGTTGCATTACAAAGGAAATGTCAAGCTGAATGATGTTAACGTGGCTGAAATGAACTACTAATCCCTACCTAAATGATGGAAACTTGACGGATGTAGTTGACTATAATCTAGTAAAACAACAAACTAAGCAGTTTTCACGGGTGACCAGCTTATCTCGTCAAGAGCAGCCACTCCTGATCACCAGGGGCTACCTGACTGCTCATGTTTATTACAATATTAATATGGAAAAGGCAAATGGATGTATTTCTTCTATTAAATCTTTGTGTGTTGATAATTATCTTCCATTTACGTCCTCAATAACTAATCCTCATAAGGTATTATTTTGCACTATCGGAGATCATTATTTTGCTTTTGATCATGGTTAAGAATAATGAATGAATGTACAATGTGCTTAGTTATTCCGTGTGGAGCTGTGGGTTAGGGCACACTCGACTTGCGCAGCAGCTCCCAAGTTCAAACCTTGGTTGCAGCATCGAGTTGGAGCTTCTGATATTGCTGTCGGACTATCAGCCCATTTAGCTGTGATGGGTTCTGATAGAAAAAATTAGGTAATAATCACATGGTTGAGCGTGATATTATTGACCATATCATCTCGAACCCGGTTACGGTCTTGGAGTGAGATACCTGAAAAATAAATTTCAATGGCAAGGTTCGGATATGGACTGTTGGGTGATAGACTATCATTATTATTTAACCCTACAGTGCATGATTTTTTTTTGCAAGGAAAAAAATTATATACCTTCAAATTTAATCGTTATTTAGGGGAAAAATATTTTGAAAACTCGGTGCTCAATATTTCTTGAAATATGATGATTAATTTGTTATGTGCAAGATATGTCACAAAATGCGTTTGGGTTGTAAAAAGTGCCATATGGGTTTCAGCGAAAATGAAAGAAAACACTCCTTTATTATATTTTAATGGGAAATAAAATAATCATTCTGACAAACTTAAGGTATTACAATAACACAGTATAAAAAATTAAAAACAGGAACTTATTCAGAGCAACATAATGAAGTTTTTTCTTGTTTGAAAATTATTTTACATATTTATACTTATGGAATGATGAAAAAAAAATTTTCTTCTTCATTTAGACACAGTGTCACGTTACATTTCTCCCAAATAACGAAAGACTTGCCCTTACAAGCTGGCATCTTACAACGCTGTCTAGTTGACGACCCAAAATGGAAAGTGTTCGATGCCATCAGTCCTGGCGCCTTTGGGTGGTACAATCGCATTTGGCCTTTTCTTCTTTCTTTCCACCAGCAGATCACGAATCGAAGACGACGGTCGTCCTCTTTTGCGTGTTAGTGAGCTTCCAGAAAGACATAGAGCTTTTGTCACTTCCAGTCAAAATTCACGCACATTCACCAGATATGAACTATTATCTCGTTGTTTCTCAACCCTCTTATAAAGTAGCCAACTGTTTATGAGCATCCCATCGAGAAAATGGTAAAATAATCGCATGTACCACTTTCTGATGCGTATTTTTATTTTATGTTTTCCGATGTGTGAGTCAAGTAAGTCTACACCACCCATGTGTCGGTAATAGTGGCGAATATTGCTAGGACAATCAACCTCGATGTACTGCTTGCTCTTCTTAGAAAATCTCTTTACTTTCTCTTTATGTTGTTCGCCGACAAAAGAAGATGCTAGTGTCACTGCTTTGTTGTCTAACCACATAACTGCAACTACTGGTATACCCTCTACAATAGCCTGCCATTCTTCGGAATATACGCGGGGAGTTTTGGCTTTCAATAGCTCCTTCTGAGATGGTATTTGAATATTTATTCCTAAGCGGCCTCTGTTTGTAGCACCTAGAGTGTTTATTCCTGATTTTGCTAAACGAGCAATCAATTCAGGAGAAGTGTAATAGTTATCAAAGAAAACTTTGTAATTTTGCTCTTTAGGAACACTTTGTCAGAGGCTTACCACTATATTACTACTCGCACCCAAGTCAGGCTCCTCTGCCAGTCTCATGTCAGGATCATTTTCTGTACCCGAGTAGACTTCAAAATCATACGTAAAACCGGTGTCATAGCACAAAACTAAAAGTTTGTACCCCCATTTGTGAGGCTTATTTGGGAGATATTGACGCAAAAAGTTACAGGCCTTAGTGGCACACATTTGTTCGTCTACCGACAGAGTTTCTCCTTTCGGGATGCTCCGACTTTTTTTTTCAAAGTTTGTAGAATGGGTCTGATACGAAATAGGCGGCAATGTTCTGGTTCTTCTCTAGGTTTAAAACTTTGGTTGTCGTTAAAATGTATGAACCGACGAATTTTTTCAAAATGTGTGAGTATCATACTGTCTTAAATTAGTTGCATACCTAATTCAGTGTCCAAAATAGAAGACAAATTCCTATATACTTCCTGAGCTCATTCGTAGTAGCAACGAACGGCTTCGAAGAATCCTTTTGAATACTTCGGCAATATGCTGCAGCAAATTGTCATCAAAAAGGTACGAAAAATATTGCAGAGGCGTTTGAAAGTTGATTATTGGCTCATATAATTTGTCATCTCCTTTGAATGATGGAGCTGGTGATTGACAATTTGACTTTCGCCATATATACCTTCTCTTCCTATAAGCCTTTAATGTGGGATTTGCAGGTTGAACTCTGGAAGTACTTGGCTTAGGCTGTGATATCGGCAATCTAGTTGAATTCTCAGATGTTGGAGCATTTCCGTCATCAGAATTGCTAGGCTCAATCACTAAATCACGCATTCTGATAACATCATTGTCACTATCCTCATCAGACATCTCAAGCTCATGTTCACTACCCGATAGTAGATTCAAAATATGCTCAATCTCTGCTTTTGTAAGGGATTTGTAGGGTTTCATCTGAAGAAAAATAAAATACTACATAGCACCCATATTGCACAGTGTCCCATATCAGGCACATACTTTAAAATTCAAATTATTTGTTGATTTATCACTAAATGTGGCAAAAAATAATTTCATAATAAAATAGAAACATAAACTTACCTCTAGTAATTATTCCTAAACGAAAATACAATATTTTCACACTTTTAAGCACAAATATAACTGACGTGATAAATATTTTTGTGCATCCCTAATTCAACTTTGAAGTTGTCTTCTTATCACTGTACCGCTATATCAACGTATGCAACGCTCTTTTATGTCTTGCAATAGTGCTAAGTGTTGATTTTTTTAAGCGAAAGGTGTTACACTGAATTGTGCGCTTTAATATAGGCAATATTTATGTATGTGCCATATGTAGCACACTATGCGCTGTAGGTTTAATTATTTGGATTGTCACTATACCAAGTTTAAGAGTTTTATATCATGTTAGTTTGTAAATTTTTGTTTCACTTCATTACTATAAAGGCATTGAGCGCATGTGTACTCTAAACATTTTATGATGTAATAATATCGTATTGGTTACTACCAAATTTTTTCTATTTTTAGCTACTAGTCAATTAGTGTCACTGTCGGCATGTTTCATCCTTTTCTTGTATATTTCTGTAAATATTAAGGCTCAGCAAATTTGTATGTACGTATGTTTGATTGTGTTAAAATTAATAATTACATCGCATTGCGACCAAATCACATATTTTGCAAACATAAACTGATGATTATGATAAATTGGGAAGGATGTTTGATGTTATATTCCACATGGTATAGTGGTTAGAGCCTTCACCTCGTAAGCCAAAGGCCTTTGGTTTTAATCCCGTTGGCAACAGCGAGATTTGTGTCAAATGATTCTTTGGACGGTCTATAAGCTTGTTCAGTTATGATACGTGCTGGTTTAAAAAATCAGATCGTATCTCAGCTGGGTGAACGGGCATTTGCCCAGAGCGTGATACTGACCATATGACCTTTCTGAGTGCCGATATATTCGATCAAGATGAGATACTCTAGCCATCTCTAAGTGAACGCCCAAAAAGGGCTGTAGTGCTAAAGCAAAAAAAAAAACCAAATGTGTTATTTTTTTCTTGAAAAGCCGTCTAAAGAATTACTCGAAAAAAATCTCGTTGTTACCAACTGGATTCGAACCACGAATCTTCGGCTTACGTAATGAGCTCTCTAACCACTGCACCACGCGACTATTTGTACTGTATTCAGTATCCGCTAAATAACTTTTAATTTAATTTAAAAAAATTTAGAATAAGAGCTGAAACTAAGCCAAGTCACCAAAAGAATACCCAAGCACTCACCCAGAGACCCTGATGAGTTCTTTCTTCTGAAAAAAGTATAATATCTTCTTCTCTTTCTATCCACTCGTCTCATCTTCTAGCTCTTTCTTACTCCTATTCCTATCTTCTATCTCTTTCTTACTATTTTTTTTATCTTCCATCTCTTTTTAGCCCCTCTTCCAATCTTCTATCTCTTTTTAGCCCCTCTTCCTATCTTCTATCTCACTCTCTTCAATCTCCCTCTCTTCCTATCTTCTATCTCCTTCTCTTCATATTCCATATCTCTTTTTTCTCCTCTTGCTGTTTTTTCTTCTCCAACCTATCTTCTATCTTCTTCTGTCTGGCTCTTCTATGAACTTACAATTTCAACTACACTTCCAACTTTACAACAATTCATGAACATCAAACACCAATTATCAGTAGAAGGTGACTAGTCAACGTATCCCATACGACTTCCATACTACTCCTACTGCTACTATTACTGTTATTATTACTACTACTACAACCACTACTACTACTACTAGCACTCTCTACTCCTTATTCCCACTCGCCCTCCCTTCTTCATTACCCCACTACCCCTTCTTACCTCTTCTTTCTCTCCTTCTTCCCCGTCAGTCCCTCTCTCCCTCACTATCTTCCTGACCCCGTTCCTTGCTCTTGGCCTCACAATTGCTCTGTTCCCCCACCCTCTCACTCCTCCCTACTTCCCTCCTCACTCCTTCGTCCCTCAGTCACTTCTTTCCCATTTGCTACTTCATTCCCTGCAGCATAACCCCCCTTCCGAATTCCTCCCCCACTCCGTCTGTTTACTCCCTGCCTCATGGCCTCACTCCCTTTCTTCCTCACTTCCTAACTCCCCAGGCCTCACCCCCTGAATTGCTTACTTCCTCACTCAAATATGTTTGTAAGCGTACTTTAACTTTACATACGAGTATTGACAAATTGTGCATTTTGCTCCGATATGTAGGATTGATGAAGGACGAGATTGAAGTCCTATCTCAAGCCAAAAAAGTGTGGTTTTATTATTTGAAATGAGACTTGAAATTTCGCCTTGGGTAGACAAATTCCGTCCAGTTAATTCTTGCAAGACCAGAATAGCCTGGTTACTTAAAGGAAACAAAATCAAATTTCTTTCCTCAAAAAGAGAGCAGTGTACTATAGTTGGAGCCGGATAACTGTTGTCTTCATAATTTGGATCAGAAATTTTAAGGACTAAAATGTGTTTTTAGAGATTTCACTCCAAGGATTTCATTAATTCATTTTATATCGCATTGAAACTTGATTTTAAAAGCACGTAGAAACGATAAAAATGAATAAAACGAAAGTTTCAAAAATTGTTGGTCTATGTTATACGTATAGAGCATACAATCCCTTCACCTTATTACAAATTCGACGATCTATACTCGGAAACATGTTGATTACTATAAAGCACAAGGAAGTTGAAATCTTAAGGAAAACATTGAAATAATAGCAAATCTTTATTTATAGAATATTTACTTCACAGGAATTCAAGAAGATTGTTACAAATTTGCAAAATTGTATGAAAATCAACAAATGGGTGTTAACATTAGACGTTATTCGAAAGAAATGCATAATTATTTGAATTTTAAGAAAACTTTTTCAAAAATTCCATGTTTTCTTCAATTAATTTTTCAAAACGCTCTCGGGTTGCACTGGTTAAGTTAGTTTTCAATTTGGCCTCCATATTGGCGTTGGCTTCCTTATAGCCAGTTACGTTATGGTACATACGAACATGGCGGTCACCTGCGGCTAAAAGATACTTTCCCAATGGATCAAAAGTTATTGCTACAACCAGTCCATCGAAGATATGTTTGATAGTTGCATCACATTCACCGGTGTTACCAGAAAACAACTCGATATTTCTTCCTGTTGCGATTGCAATTACTTCGGCGTTGATTGAAAGGGCGACAAGAGATGGTTGTGGTTTTTGGGTGTATTTAGCGGTTTTAAGGCAACGAGGCGATTGGCCTTTATCGTATTCAACTGAATGTAGAGAAAGTGAAAATTCAAGATTATTATTTAAGTAACTATCTCAAATATAATCTGTACTTACTTCTCGTATCATATAACTTCCAGGTTCCATCTTTGGATACCGTCACCATGTGGGATGTATCTTGATCAAAGGCGACATCGTAGATTCCAGATGTGTGGCCAGACAAATCGAAGGCACGGATGGTCTTTTGGTATTCACCAGTCTTAGAGAATTTTACTTCCCAAACTTTAACGTCCGGTGCAAAGCCACAAGCTGCTATGAAACGCCCACAGGGAGAGATTTTCGCTGCATATGTATTCATTAGATATGTATCAACTTTATCCAATTGATTTCCTTTGAGGTCCCATATGTGAAGATCTGTAGCATTATTGCAGCTCATCATGAATCTACCAGTGCATGAGACTCCAAATCCTATTATGTCCTTATCAGTCACCTAATTTGTAAGAATAAATTTTAAATCCTTAATTGTTTAGATATGCGAGTAAGTAGTAATCACCTTAGTAAAGCAAACTCCTTTTGAAGGACGCACAAACCAACCATCCTTTTTCTCCATTTTATAAATTTCGATGCAGTTTTCAGCCAATTTGTGAATGGCTATTGAACGATCATCAGGAAGCCAAGCTAGTTTGGTGGCAGAATCATATTCCACATTGATGCGGAAGGACTTTCGATTTTTAGTGTCGTCAAGTTGGGCGCAGGGCCAAACCAAGATTGTGCGATCTGCAAAACGAAAGGAATACATTTAGATTTAAACTGCTGTGCTTGTGAACAGAACTGAATTAAAACATCTTGAGAATTATTCAATTTGCTCTATATTGCTGCATTGGTATACCTTTAATACGCATTTTAGTAAATGGTTAAAATATCGAAGTCTTTGTCACAAACTGTGAGTCGATAAAGTTTACATACACCTGAAAACTTTGAACTCGTTTGTCTTTATTTAGTAAACCACTCTAGTTAGAAACAAAATTCTTTTTATTTCTTATATAATGAAATCCACAAATTCAAAATTGTTCCCAAAAAATATGGTCAACTGGCGGGAAAATTTACATACACTATAAAAATTGCATTTGTTTTTTGTCAGTTTAAAAAAGCTATAGGTATTTCAGTATATGATTTGACCCTTTTTTGAGTTGACAAAAGCTTTCAGGCAATTTGATATGCTTGCCATCAACTAATACGTTTCCTTCGGAGTTATTTGCGACCACTCGCTGTTGACAACGTTTTTAATAATATTCGGGAGGTATAATTGTGCTACTGAATCTGTCAATCTAATAGATTCCACACATTATCAATGAGATTGGGAGACTTGGAAGGTGTATGAAGCTGCTTTGGAACCCTATAAAGGTGCGATTCTCGGATATTCTTCGAAGAATGTTTAGGGTGGTTGTCTTGCTGAAACATAAAAAATGTTGTAGTAAATTATTTTGTTTATTTGAAATCCGCAGGCCAATTCTCCTTTTTCTTGAAAATCCATCGAATCCTGCCTTTTTGAGTTAGCAGATGCGTTTCGACTCCTTTGAGTCATCTTCAGTGTCTAATATAGGTGTTGAGATATTATGTTTTTGTTTTTTGGGTTGTTGGATGTCGGTTTGTTCCGGTTCGTCTCGCTTCCGTTCCGCTTTTGTGGTCTACCGAGAAAATTGCGTCGGAATTCGTAATAAGTTGTTCGTTGATAATTTTACCGTCTGTTTTTCTATTTTTATATATTTTAAGCCTTTCTAGGATGTCAAGTCTCGGTCCTTTGCTTTGTTTGTGCAACAATGTCATAGAGCTTGTCATAATTTCAGGTTCGTGTATATATATAAAAAAAAAAATATATACAGTTAGACAAAAAGTTTCCATACGGTGCTTATTTTTCTGTATAAGTAGGAATACCGTTCAGATATATCAATATTTTTTTATTTTAGTAATTAATCTGTTTTCTATAAACTTATAATTACAAGGTACAACAAAAAAAATCAAAACGTATCCATTCGTTTTGATATTGTAGTTCAAACTGGTAAATTTATCAACATTTAACATCAAAAAAGTCCGTACGATATTACATCTTGATAAAATTATAAGAAAAAGGAATTTTCTAAAAAATTTTTTTAGTACTTAGTAGGACTCCCCTTAGCTTTGATGACTGCTGTCAATCGTCTGGGCATCGAAGAGACTAGTTTGGATGTTATTTCGGATCCTATAGAGTTCCATTCTTCCTGGAGTTTAGCTTTAAGCTGTTACCTGTTTTTTATTGCGTGTTTGCGTAATCTACGCTCCGATTCATCCCATAAATGTTCTATTGGGTTTAGGTCGGGTGATTGTGGTGGACTGTGTAGTTGCTTGGGTATATTATATAGTAGCCATTCCTTAACAATCATTGATGTATGCTTAGGACCGTTGTCTTGTTGGTAAATGAAATCACTTTCCATGCCTAAAGCAGATATGCTTTCGCACAAACTCATTCTAAGAATGTTTAGGTAATCCCACCGGTCCATCGTGCTCTCAATGAAGTGCAATTTTCCAACTCCTGAAGCTGCCTTACACCCCCAAACCATTACATTACCACCGCCATGCTTGACTGTTGGAATTAGATTTTTGCAATTGAATTCCTCATTTAGTTTGCGCCAAACTTTTCCCTTGCCATCTGATCCAAATATGTTGAGTTTACTCTCGTCGGAAAAAAACTCGTTTCCAGAAATTAGCGTCCTTATTTTGGTGCATTTTCACAAAGCCTAATCTCTTCTTGCGATTAAGTTTTGAGACCAATGGTTTTCGCCTTGGCTTTCGACCATGGAAATTACTTTCCCGTAGAAAATTTCTAATGGTTTCATCACTTACCGTTAAATCAAAGTCTTTTTTGACCTCGGCTGCTATTTTACATGCGCTGGTTCTGGGATTATCTTTTTTTTCTTACTATTGACCGCCGGGCTATATCGCTTAATTTTTTTGGCCGTCCCGAACGGGGCTTGCTTTTGAACGAACCGGTTTCTCCATACACAAATTTCTTTAGTCATGACGGAATATTGGATTTTCTGAAGTTTATACAAATCTGCACGCATCTGAAACTACATATATTAGCTGCACTCCAGGAAAAATTGTGAACTCTTGTTTGTGCAAAACATTGTTTGCATAATTATGTAAACAATGCAAAGCATTGTTTGAAAAACTTCGTACGAAGCCTTTTTTATATAAAATTTTGCAAAATTCACTAAATTGAATTACTATATATTCAGAAATGGATAAATTCCTGCATTTATCCCTGAGCTTTGTTACAAAAGAGCTGTAGAAAACATTGCAATCATTAAAGTAAAAAAAAAATATTGAATGACATGAGGGATGTTCATAAAAATCAAGAAAAAGTAGCGTCGTGCGGAGACTTTTTCTATATATATATATATATATATATATATATATATATATATATATATATATATATATATAACAGGCCAATAGAAAGGTCCCTGGTCTGATACACAGATGGCGGTGCTAGTATTAAATCCATATGATTTTTAGTTAGTAGTTTTTAGCAGTCCGACCATTAGTTTTTGAGATATTGCGTTGTGAGTGCAGCTACTTTTGTTATTTGAAAAAAGATGGAAAAAAAAGAATTTCGTGTGCTCATAAAATATTGCTTTTTGAAGGGGAAAAATACTGTTGAAGCAAAATCTTGGCTTGATGAAGAGTTTCCGGGGTCTGCACCAGGTAAATCAGCCATCATTGATTGGTATGCTAAGTTTAAACGTGGTGAAATGAGCACCAAAGACGGCGAACGCAGTGGATGCTCAAAAGAGGCTGTCACCGACGAAAATATCAAAAAAGTTCACAAAATAATTTTGAATGACCGTAAAGTGAAGTTGATCGAGATAGCAGACATTGTGAAGATATCATCTGAATGTGTACATCATATCATTCACGAATATCTATACATGAGGAAACTGTGTGCAAAATGCGTGCCGCGCGAGCTCACAATTGATCAAAAGCAACAACGTGTTAATGATTCTGAGCAGTGTTTGAAGCTGTTTAAGCGCAATGAACCTGCATTTTTGCGTCGATATGTGACAATGGATGAAACTTGGCTCCATCATTTTACTCCGGAGTCTAATCAACAGTCAGCTGAGTGGACTGCACACGATGAACCGAATCCAAAGCGAGGAAAAATACAACAGTCAGCTGGCAAGGTTATGGCATCAGTATTCTGGGATGCGCAAGGTATAATATTCATTGATTACCTCCAAAAGGGCCAGACAATCAACAGCGATTATTATATAGCGTTATTGGATCGTTTAAAGGATGAAATCGTTAAAAAACGGCACCATTCGACCGGGGACTTTTCAATTGGCCTGTTATGTTATCCTTCGTACCATCTCGTCTTCATCTGTAACTAGTGGTTTCCGCAATCTTCAGAATAGGACGTCGATGATGATAGATACAGCTAGAAGGTGAGGTCAACACTTGTACCCAGAAGAATAGTATGATGTCGCATCTTATGGCAATTAGTCGCCAAAAACTCAGATCACAGGAGGGCTACTTGCTGCTGTGTTTCTTGAATAAATCTTTCCGTGGTTCTGTGTGGCGATGTAAAGGTATTACGGACTAGTATTTGCAGTGTTGTCTTGCATCAATCTTGTGGATTTAATATAAGTTGACTCTACATTTACGGTTTCCGATATTTGCGAATTAGCGCATATTATGGCTGTTGAACTCTTGATACTGCAATGAGAAGCCATTTCTATGATATCCACCCCTTGGATTTTAACATCTTGTCGATGTTGCGATTGATTGTGTTTTAGAGGATAAAAATATCCAGTTGTTGGCTCTTCACGTGTAATATGTTGAGTGGGTATGACATCCATTGGTTCGCTCGAAAATCTCATCTAAGGTGGAATTAGGATGCTCGCTAATGCTCTGGAGTCTGTTGATCGAGCAATGACGGCCATCGTTTGAAACTTTTTCACATTGATCAAATCGTTTAGAACTTAATTCAAAATAAAGTTGGTCATCGTAATTTAACTCCAATTAATTCCTGGAGGCGTCAGGAACTGAATAAATTTAAATTATGTGGAATGCCTGTACAATGTAAAGGGTGATTCATTATGAGGTTTGATTTTCAATTGGCCTTTTTTTGACAGATCACGCATGACTCCTGTCAAACTGTTATGTAATTTTTATTCAGTATTGTTCGACAAATCATCATGGAAAAACTTACATCGCAAAAATTCGTGCTCTTAGAGCAACTTATGGTGTGCATATATTATTTGTTGACACTCATCCGATTAGACCACATCCAGCACGTAGTGAAGAATATGCCGGCTCTAGCTGAGATTGTGGCTGAAGACCGTGACGAATTGAACGCGTCGTACAAAATTTGACCCTCAGGATGGACCGTTTACGGCGTAGTCACGGTCAACATTTAAACGAGATAATCTTTAAAAAGTAAATATCATAGATTATTTTTTTGACACGCAATAAAATTTTTACAACGTAACTCAACTTTATGCCTTTTATTTGAGATTAAAAACCAATCTCATAATGAATCACCCTATATAAGCTTGAAGCTCCTTTGTTCGACTATTTGGAAGAACCTTGATATGATTATGCCGTTTCGAGATGTAGTAATTTGTGTCCTCTTTACCCCCCATGGCTCGATTCCTAACTTTGGTCATACTAGTGCCAGTGTTTTGTGCATGGTGGTTGCTTAGCATATTTCTGCAAGGCTTCCAGTTTTTGATTGAATCTTATACAAGCCATTGTGAAGATTCTGAATCTGTACTAGCCCTTCAAACGCTAATTTCTTTGTGGTTAAGAAATCAATGCTGATTCGGTTCTGGTCGATGAAACTGTTCCATGAGGACATTTTGGTCAATGGCCTGGACACTTGATTGAATTTCTCAGTAACTGCATTTACACGACATCTAATGTCGTGGTTAACAGCAAATGTCCTTGATGTTGCATGGTGGTTATAGGACGTTTCTAGTTTTCTTCTAATTTGTCAATATCTAAGTAAACTTCATCGTTCACTTCAAATATACCTTGCAGCATGTTTCCCAAAATTCCACGCCGCGATCAATTTTGGATCCATGAGGTGATTGATTCTAAGGTGTCCCCTAGGCAAAATAATTTGCTGCTTCGTATCATAGCTCAATGCACTCTATTGTGTCTTTCCACCTACTCTGAGCAGTCCTTCTGAATCTAAGAATTGCCCTTGACTTATAAGGCGACTTGACTTTCGCAAAAGTTTTTGATTCTTCAGTTGCTCAATTTCATCTGGGAATGCTTCTCATGGAGCTATCAAACGTAGATGATTTCCACTTCCTTTAGTTCATTGCTGGTCAAGAACGTACTGCTATTTTTGGTTTTCCATCTACGAAAATATGCGGTTACTCTAATTAATTTCGTAAAAGATGAGAATCTTTGGAAGATGTCGACCGTTTGCTTAGGTATGATATTTTGAGCCGAGACACTCATGAAACACGTGTCGTTTGTTCGCCTTTCGATGTCAATCACATCACTATCGGCAAACGAATCAAATATTAGATTAAGTGGTGAATGTTATAGAAAATACATCACCCGACAGATGTAATTACGACGGATTTTAAAACAGCAATTGATTTGCCGCTTTTCGGAATCAAAGGATTTTTTTTGTCATCTAGCTCACGCGTTGTGAGCTAGATGACAAAAAGCCGTCCCAACTTTATAGAGAAATAAAATCCCTTGCTAAAAACCAATTAATAGACGATGCTTTGCGGACCCTATGGCTTTGGCGATTACCAGCTCAAGTGCGCGCCATTTTGACTGTTTCTGCACAAGAAAAAATTGATTGCCTAACGGAAATGGCGGACAGAATAATTGCAGAATTTAATTCTTGGCCACAAATTGCAGCTTTTAAAAAAATTGAACCAGCAAATTCAATGGAAACAAGACTAAGTCAATTAGAAAAAGCGATTGCTCAATTAAACAGCATTTTAAATCGGATCGGTCGAAATCACGCTCATCGTTAAAATCGCGGAAACACAGTCAGTGTTATTTTCATGCGCAATTCGGCGAAAAAGGGCAAAAGTGTCGTAAGCCGTGCTCCTATACAAATAATTCGGAAAACTAAATACGTCGCCATTGACAAGTGCGGGCAATGGCGACGAGAACAGTTCACATAGACTATTAGTGCGTGATAAAAATTTGGGAATACTTTTCTTAATCGATACTGGTGCCGATATATTTATTGTACTGCCTACGTCAGCACAAAAGCCAACAGCCCAAAACAACTTAAAACTCTATGCTGCAAATCGCTCAGTGATTAAAACGTATGGAGAAAAACTCTTAAAAGTGAATTTCGGTTTACATCGCCCATTTGTTTGATTTTTAATGAATCGCTGATGTTGCGTGACCGATTCTTGATGTAGAGTTTTTAAGACACTATAATTGTTTAGTTGACATAAAAAAAAATAATTATCGGAGAAACGACACGATTATATACGACGGCAGCGACTACGACATCAGATGGGTGTATTTGTCCGCGAGTTTCGTGAAACCAACTGCTCATTCAGTACTGCAACACATCATCACTAATGGACTACCAGTTGCCGAAAAAGCGAGGCGACTCTATACCGACAAATATGCAGCAGGGAAAACTGAATTCGACTATATGATTTCAAAAGGGATATGTTGCTCCTCGAAAAGTGCATGAGCCAGTTCATTACATATAGTATCCAAAAAATCTGGGGGATGGAGAACGTGCGGAGATTACAGGCGCCTCAATGCTATCACATGCCCTGACCGGTATCCAATAAAACACATTCAGGATGTATCAATACAGCTCCGCGGAAAAACGATTTTTACCCGATTGGATATCACCAGAGCAAACCACCACATCCCCATTGCTCCCGAAGACATCAAAAAACAGCCGTAATAACACCGTTCGGATTATTTGAGTTCTGCGTAATGCTGTTCGGACTACGAAACCCGGCACAATCCTTTCAAAGGTTTTTGAATACCGCACTTCGAAGTTCGGATAATGTATTCGCGTACTTGGATGATGTTCTGATTGCTTCGACAAATATGGTATAACATCAAAATATTACACAAGAAGTATTCAAGCGACTGAACGCCTACGGACTATGTGTCAATCTCAATAATTGTGTGTTTGGTGTTCCAGAAATAGAATTTTTGGGATACAAGTATGTCATATCAACAACTGGAATAAAACTCCTACCGGATAAAGTAAAAGCCATTGTTAATATACACAAACCTATAAATTTACTTGCGTTCCGGCAATATCTGAGAATGCTCAAGTTCAACCGCAGATTTATAGCTAATGCAGCACAAACCTTAACTCCCTTGAATAACTTTTTAAAAGACAGTCGGAAGAATGACAAGCGATCAGTTCAATGGGACGAAGAGTCTGAAATCGTGTTTGAAAAAAGCAAGAACATTTTACAAAACGCTGCTCTTCTAGCGCACCCAAAAGATAATGCTGTATTAAATCTGACAACAGATGCCTCGGACAAGGCAATTGGAGCCGTTTTAGAACAAGTCGAAGAAGGATGTGGCCAACCTCTTGGATTCTTCTCAAGAAAATTAACGGCACTACAGATCAACTACAGTGCATATTACCGTGAATTGCTTGCGATTTACGAAGCAATTAAGTACTTCCGCCACATGCTCGAAGGAAGATATTTTGTTGTGCGCACAGATCACAAGCCTTTAATTTTTGTCTTCTGTCAGCGATCAGATTGAGGATCGTGAAGGCAAAGTCGTCAATTGGAGTTAATCGCGCAATTCACCACGGAAATTGTTCACGTGAAAAGTTCTGACAACACCGTCGCGGATTCGCTATCAAGATTAAACGCAATTGGCAAGAAACCCGTTATAGATTGTTTGGAGTCTACATTATTGGAAGATGAACAAAGAAAGGATTCAGAACTTTAAGAATTTTTAACAACGCCGACATCGTTCAATTTGTAAAAACTTAATTTACATAAGACTTCGATTTACTGCGATACTTCCACAGGAACTCTTCGTCCATATATTACGGCAACTCTAAAGAAAAAATTTTTTGAATCGATTGTTACATCCAAGTGGACGAGCAACAGCAAAACTAGCACGTCAAAAATACGTTTGGCCAAGCATCGCTAAAAACATTCGCCACTGGTCCAAAATTTGTCAACAATGCCAACGTGCGGAGATTAGCCGACGCGTTTCAAATCCTTTTCTTCAATTCGCAGATACAGATGATTGATTCGAACATATTCACTCGGATATAGTGGGACTTATACTACCATGTCAAAATCAACGATATCTTGCTACCCCGAAGCAATCCCTGTTTCTGAAACATCAGCGGACAATGTCATCACAACCGTTTAAACGCACTGGATTTGCCGTTTTGGTGCACCGAAAATTATCATAACGGACCGTGGATCACAATTTGAATCGGTGATCTTCCGCGCTTTAAGCCATTTAATGGGTACATTACGAGTCCGCACAACGGCGTATCACCCAGCCTCTAATGGTATGAACGAGCAGTGGCCTAGGTCACTCAAAGCCACCCTAATGTATCATGAAACATCAAGATGGGTGGAAACTTTACCAACGGTGCTGCTAAGATTGCGAGTAACTTCCAAGGAGGACATCAATGCTTCAGCTGCGGAAATGGTGTATGGCACAACTTTTCGATTGCCAGGGGAATTCTTATATGAAGCAGACATGTCAAACGAACCGATTGCCTCCCTTGAAATATTTTGAGTTGATATGCAACAACTACGGATCGTGCCAACAGTAGTATACCTGTACACACGTTTTTTTTTTTCGATAAGATGCAGTTAAAATACCATTAACAACACCTTACACTGGACCGCATAGAATAGTTGAACGAATTTCAGATCATATATTCAAGGTTAAGTTGAAGCAAAGGAAAAAACCGTAACCGAACGATTGAAACCAGTGTTTATCGAAAATGACATAGACTCCAATACAAATACTGAAGTTGCAAAGCCTCTGCAAACATTCATCAGGAAAGTTAAATTCAATGTGTAACAGTCGACGCACGTAACGACTTTACCCCGAGGAGAGTATTATAGCGAGAGTAATTTCAAATAAGGTGACAGCTGATTAAGTTCGCCACGTCACCACATGGACAACAGAGCATCGCTATCGCTAAGGATCCATTTAACATTAGTTTTAGTCAGCCGTTGCTAAGATTTTATTAGGAATAGACTCGTTAAGTATTTGTGTGATGTTTTTCTTCAATCACTTTCCTTTGTCCCTTAATATTTTGTTTATCAACAACGACAAACACTACAATGCCATAAAAATTTCAAGTCATTCCGATCAGTACAAAATACATAGTACCCTTCCAAAGTTGACAGGTAACGTTTGTTAAGAAAAATTGATAAAATCTAGTATCGCGCGGTGATAAAGTACCATTATTTGAAAGGGAAGTGAAAGAAGAAGTAGACTCTTGTGTGGTGAATTGTCGCCCTCATTTACAACCGTGAAACATTGGGTTGCCGAGTTCAAACGCGGTCGCACAAGCATTTTTGACGATGAATGTTCTGGACGTCCAAAAACTATTTCAACGGAAGATATCGTCAGTTTAGTACACAGAACCGTGATGGAAGGTCACCAATTAACCATTAAAGAAATTGCTGAGGCTTGTCGGATATCAACTGAATGGGTGCATAGGACTTTACATGAAGATTTATGCATGAGAAAATTATTTGCGCGATGGGTGCCGCGTTTGTTCACGATCGACCAAAAGCGCGTTCGAATGGACATGTCGCACGAGACTCTTCTCCTTTTTGCACCGATTAATTACTGTCGACAAAACCTGGGTTCATCACCATACAACAATAGCCAATGCTGTGGATTGTGGTGACGGAACCAGCTTCGAAGAAGGCGAAGGATGTCTTTTCTGCCGGAAAAGTGATGGCGACAGTTTTTGGGATAGCCGTGGAGTAATTATGGTTGATTACCTTCAAAAAGGTAAAATCATGAACGGACCCTATTACGCTGCATTGCTTGACCAATTGGAGACGGAACGCCAGAAGAGGCAACTACAGTTGGCGAGGAATAAGGTGCTGTTTCAACAAGACAACGCGCGAGTCAACACATGCATGGCCGCAATGTTGAATTTGGACGAATTGAGATTCGCAATGCTTCAATACCCACCCTACTCATCAGACCTAGCTCCAAGTGACTTTTTTTGTTTCCCAACTTGAAAAAATTTCTGGGTGGGAAAAAATATGGATCAAATACAGAGGATGAACAGGCAGTAAACCTGCATTTTTCAGGTTTACCTAAGGAATTTTTTTCTTATGTCCTGAGGGGTTGGGAAAAGCGTTTGACCAAATTTATTGACTTGCGTGGAAGCTATGTCGAGAAATAAATTTTTATTTGGCTTGAACCATGTGTTTTTCTTTGGAAGGCCGGAAACTTTTCAAATGACCATCTCACCAGCCAAATTCGAAGGTTTTATCTTCTTCCGTACAAAAAACATTTTTCTGAAGGCCCTTTATATGCAAACGTGTTCAATGGATGGCGCAAACCCTATTATACAAGGTGTGTTCCAAAATAAACGAGACTTTTGACATAAAATTTTTTTTGGTGGCGCCATCTGTGAATGAGATAGTGCTTTGGAAAGTTACATCTCTCCCTAACCTCCAGTAAAAAGTTTGGTGATATTTGGTTCAGTGGTAAAGTGATAGTTTGTTTGTGTCATTGGTACAAATATGAGTTTCGAACAAAAAGTGAATATCAAATTTTGTTTTGAAATCGGTAAAACGTTTACCGAAACATTTGAATTGATGAAAAAAGTTTATGGCGATGATTGTCTGTCTCGTGCCAGCGTACATGAGTGGTTTACACTTTTCAGAGATGGTCGTGAGAACATAAATGACGATGAACATACGGGCCGCCCAAAATCAGTGATCACCGAAAACTCCGTCGAAATTATGCGTGAATTTATCAAAAATGAGCCAAAATCATCGTTGAAATTCATGGAATCGGAGTTAAATATCGCCAAAACATCGATTTACCGCATTTTAACCGATCATTTGGGCTTACAAAAGGTCTGTGCACGTTTTGTTCCGCGCAAGTTAACTGATGACCAAAAATTGCTCAGAATTCAACATTCGAAAGACATAATCAAAGAGGCGAGAAAAGACCAGAGCTTCCTTAACAACATTGTAACTGGTGACGAAACATGGTGTTTCCAATATGAACCCGAAACGTAGCGTCAAAGTGCCGAATGGAAGGCCACAGACGGGCCACCACCCAAAAAATGGCATTTGGAGAAGTCAAAAATCAAGTTGATGCTGATTTGTTTTTACGATTCCAAGGGAACTGTCCACAAGGAGTTCGTGCCAACGGGCCAATCCGTTAACAAATTTTTTATCTTGGCATTTTGAAGCGTTTGTTGCATCGAATTCGGCCTGAATACCGCGAAGGAGGAAGCTGGCGCTTATTGCATGATAATGCACCATCTCATCGATCCACTCTTGTGACTGGTTTTTTGACTAGAAATCGCATTTTAACCATCAATCACTCACCGTATTCACCTGATATGGCTCCCTGTGACTTCTAGCTATTCGGGAAATTGCTTTTGCCCATGAAAGGAAAACGCTTTCCGTCCGTAGATGGCATCCAAAAGGCTTGTACCGACATCCTGAAGGACATTCCGGTCAATGACCTGAATCACTCTTTCGAAAAGCTTTTAGATCGCGCAAAACAGTGTATCGAGGCTGGAGGAGACTATTTTGAATAGATAAACTCGAATTTATCAGAACAAAGCTCCTGTCATTTCTACTTTAGCTCAGTCTCGTTTATTTTGGAAGGCACCTTGTATTTGTCCTTTATGCGTTATTATGGATTCCAGAAAAATTAACTATCGCAATGAGAAAGTAAGATCTTTTTCTTGCATGCTAACTTTTTAAAACTGCAAGAATCACCCAAACAGACAGAACGTGTATAACGCCTTCACCAACGCAGATGCCGTCTCAGCGTGTAATATGAAGATTTCAATTTTTCGAACGCAAACAATTTCATGATCTAGTTGAATGACTTGTTTAATTGTAGACAATTTCTTAACCAATGACCATATTGACTTAGGGCTCGAAAAAAACTTTATCAAACGTTGTCGAGATGTAATCAGGGCGATTCTGCTGATTATTTCAAATTATACTCTCATTCTGGGTTGATAACAATTGTAAACAGCGGAAATTAAGTCTTATTTGTGGAAATTAAGTCTTATTTGTGTTTTGAGTAAGTATTAAATGCGAGCAAATATTGGCTTAGTATTATCTTGCTGAACTTAACTAGTCGCACATTAACTCTTTAATAATTTATGGAAATATTTTTTGATTATATTTTCAACTTTTACACATGTCAGTAATTTGATAGCACTATTAACAGTATCATTGAAACTTTTAAATGCACACATTCAATAGTATTTATAGAATCAATCTCATAACATTTAAATTGAAAAATTATGATAAGAAAAACTATGAAAATGAAATAAGCGCAATAGAGAGGTTACAAAATTTACTAAACAGTTCAATCAAATGAGTAACATTGAACGGAGTCATTCAGTATGACGAAATTATGTATTTTACGTGCATAAATACTATCACGAATTGCTTTAAAATGGAAACATTACCTCAAACGTATCATAAGCTTGAACGGCTCCAACTCAATCTTCACTCGAAATAATGAACTTGTTTTACGGTTTTTAATTATAATGTAATTAGATACATAGTAGCAAGTAGCGTAATTGAAGATGGAGACCATGATGCTTGACATTCACCGTCTCGACTCAGCTAATTCGAAAGAGAAAGTTTTACTCTGGGTTTTTGCACTCTGTATTTCTTATTTGCGTGTAGGCGATCTTTTAACTTCTTTTAGATAATATGACATCATGTGAGTACGATGCACTTACATGCTGAGATGGACTTAGTTAATAATGGAAAAAAAGAGGTAAGAGAAGGGTGGAAATTTTTGTCTAAGGAAAATGGTGCATTGCGTGTATTGTGACCATTTTGTTTTTGGATTGCATGAACTTTTTTCAAGTATCGGTGCTTCTTGAAAAGGGTATAGCAACCATTCATGTTGCATGATTGCATAAGTTTTGGTTTTATGCATCGCGTGTTCGTAAGAGTACTACCAAAAACTTCTAAGAATCGTAAAGTGGATTTGTTGAGCTAATGGTTACGCCACAATATACAACATTTAAACGGTGATCACTTATATTATTGTGACCGTTCAAATTTTGAAAACTTTCTCATGTTTTATAATTATACTTTTACCAATCGTGGAATCGCGCAAAAGGATCATTCTTACGAAGAAGATTATGGAGTGGCGTTTATCGAAGACAACTCCTTCAGATTTCAAGCAATCAATGCATGGATTTCGTGATACGCATTTCAATTTCTAGGTAGTCAATTTCTAGTTAGTCAACTGATAACTGTGCTGTAGTTAGAGTTTGTTTTTATATCAGCTGCACTGTCCCCAAATGGCATTCAAAATTTTCTAGATGGCTTTAATGCTCTAATCGGCCGGGAATATTCTATATCGAAAACAAAGTAGAATCTTTCAATAATAACTAGTTTTAATCCACATTGTATTAAACGCCGTCGCTTTCAGCCTCTATTTCAGAAGGCTTTGAACTATGTTGGGTTTACTAAAAACAAGCGTGTAACAAAAACACAACTTTTATTTCAATGGATATGAAAACTAAGATGCGGTCAGGTTGCAGAATGCGGACCAACTGACTAACAGATTAAGAAATTGAATGATGCGAGAACACATATACTATCTCTTTCTCTCAACACTTGTTCGAGCCAAGAATGAACAAAATAAAAAGCTATACATTATTCAAATTTAGACCTTGACGATACGATACGATGCTGATATTAAGGCTATTATTGGTATCGTATGGATTTAGATTTTTTAATATCGTATCGATATCGGCGATATTTTTTTTGTAAATTTATCGTATCGGTATCGATTTTGAGTCGATATAGATACGATAACCGGTAAAATCTCGATATTTCATAAGCTAAAGAGTCTATATATGGAATGACAAAAACAAAACAGTTAAATCCCTTTGTAGGTTTTTGTTTAGTAGTTTTTATAAAAATCTACTAGTTTCGCGACCTGTCTGTCCGTCCACCTGTCCCTGCGGCACAGCAAGTTTTCTCAGAAACTACATAAGCCACATTCTTGTAGTTTTGTGAACAGTTCAGAAGTGACAACCCCTCCAAAGTTCAAGTATAAAAACATTTTATTTTTTTTTAAGGGGAGGTCTGCCATGTACAGGGGTGATCCTTAAATTTTTTTTCCGTAAAATATCTCCGATAGGGCTTTGTGAGAGCGTTGTGTAAAATAATTAAGGTGACACCATAGGGGAATTTAGGGGAGGTCAAAATAAGTGAAAATGGGCAACAAATTCCTGAGAAGTCTAGTTCGATTAGCTTTGTTAATAATAGCGCGGAAACTTTAAAATTATTATTATTATTTATCATTGTTATTTTCTCATGTATAAGTTCATACATCCTGAAAATTTTACAGCAACCGTGCAATAAACAACAAGTTCTGGTCAATTGAAAATTATACAATTCGAACAACAGCCACATGTGATTCTTATTAAATACATGTTTCTAAATGACTCACACAATACAGATTTGTTCCGGTTTCCAAAAAATTTCAGAAATCGTGGATAATAATTGTATGTTATTGTTAGTATGAAGACAACGATGTCAGTAAGGCTTAAAAGAAAATAGCGATTTTGGTATTTAGAGAAATTGTTTGATTCACAAATTTGTTTACAAAATCCTTCTGGTAGGAACACTCTCCGAATACTGCAAATTATTCTCTTCTATTTGTCAACCAATTTTCTTTTTTACTTGAAAACAAGGGGTGAAGTTTCAACATGAATTTTTTATCAATTAGAACTGATACTGATACTTCGGCTGATAATGTTATATTCGGTGGTGTTGAATGAGAATGAGTGGAAAAGAAAATGAGAAAATCATAGCAAGCATAGAGGTATATACAGGAGACGGCGAAAGATCAAATTCATGAAGCCACGAGCTTTTGCCTTTGCTATTGTGATAACTCGCATAGGCTCGAAGCTAATTTCGAAATCGGGGTCGAAATTTCGTTCATCATATGATAAGGTGTATCATACTCTTGACGATAAACTTTATGAGAATGCAGCGGTTGAAAATTAATTGTTTACTACAAAAAGAAAGCCAAAAAATTATCATTTGTGCTGATATTATTATTCTGGTGGAATTTTCTTGCAAACGCTTGAGAGGGTACCACTTTTGACCTACGAAGAAAATTTCATCATTCAAGTATGTGGTTTGCAAGAAAACTTGTTGTGACGCACGGACGGATGGACAGGCGGACGAAAAGACAGATCGCGATTTTAATAGGGGATTGTAAAAATATTTTACAATCCCCTAAAATGGTCTGTTTTATAAATACTTGCAAGTTACGCCATTAAAAGTGTTTCCATGATAAACATTCATTACTACAGTTGCTACTAAAATAGCGAATTGCGCTTACCTTTTGACCTTTGTGGGCCGCCATTTTGAATGCATGCATTTGATTTTTGATTTTAAAAAATATTTCAATCTTAGAGTCTCATCAGTCAATTTGTCTAATCTCAGTCAAATCAGTTTCCCTCTAGACATGGCAAAAGTATTAAATTTTTAATGAAAATGGCAGCGAAAAATATTAGGTTTTATATTTTCGACTTCTTTATTTTTCATCCGATTTTGATAATTTTTTGTTTAGTACAAGAACTTTGTACAATTATCCATAGTCTCAAGTTTCATTAAAATCCATTGGAAAATTCGGCCACTAGAGGGCCACAAAAATCTGAAAAAATCGCATATTTGAATCGCCGCCATTTTGAAACTTGAGCATGTCTGTGCACCGAAATAGCAAAATGTTTAGATCTAATTGTTTTCTATCTTGAAAATAAATTTCATTCACATCGAATCAAAATTGGGTCTTTCAGAAGCCTTTGAAATTTCTAGCTTCAACTAGCCGCCATTTTGTTTTTGGAGACCTGATCTCTAGTTTTTTAACATGATTCTTTAGGCATTTACAGTAATTACCAAAGAACCGAATTTCATCAACATCGGTTGAAAAGTTTGGTCACAACTACAACATCCAATGCTTACACGCTTTTCGACGTCTGAGCGGCCACCATTTTGTTTCAAACGGTTCGACGTTGGATTTTTTATTGTGAAATTCATCGCACACCTCAATAAACCTCTGTACCAAATTTCATCCGAATAGGAGCCACGGTTTGGTCAGAAATGAAATCACGAATGTTTGTCTAAAATGGCCGCCATTTTGTTTTCCCTCGACCGATTTGGGTGGTTAAACAACTTAACTGAGATATTAACCCAATACGCCTTTCCTAAAAATTTTGTGAAAATTGGAGCGAAATTGTGACCCTAGCATAGTAACGATTTTCGTTATATTACATATAAATCATATATATATATATATATATATATATATATATATATATATATATATATATATATATATATATATATATATATATATATATATATATACGCAATAGGTAAATATCTCTTGAGAAATTCAGCTAAAAAAAAAAACCGACTACAAAGTCAGAAAGATGAATAAAATTTTTTAAAAGCGGTGCTATATTGCATGGTGCTTTAATATCACTTTCATAAAACTTATTTCATCCTTTGTAAGGCACTTTGAAGTCGGTTTTCTTCGTTTTCCGGTAAAGAAACAAATATTTTCAAATTAAACCACCATGCATGCATTTCGGCATTAATTGGCTCGATTTTCAACAATAATTTCAGTCCCATCACCACAACTCCAGAAACCTAGAACAACATTTTTAAATTCAACCGACCAGTTTTCGAAATTAATAAAACAGCTCCCATATTGTAGGTGCACTGCACTGGTACGAGATCACGTATTTTAGAAAACATTCAAAGTTTTTCAATTAAAATGTTTACTCCGATACATGAAACTTTTACAAGCACCTTCGCAATAACAAAACGAATTATTTTCAACAATTTAACCTTAACACCATTATGGACGGAGCCAACAAAACTTCAACATTTGCGCGCAACATCTATTTCACATGCAATTTGCTCTTTGATAATTACAAACTTTTACTTAAAAACACAATTAATTACTTCAACACGAAGCTTTAAGGATAACTTAGGCCCATTTAAATCCGTAGGAATAAAAATCAGAAAAAAAAGCGCGCAAATTCTTAAAATGCAAGCGAGTTTCCGTTGCATGTTATCGGAATTCTATGACCGGCGTCAAATCTGTTTCAACCGAGAAAATCTTTAAACTCGCGTCTCCCATATACCGTTTCTAGCAGGCACGATTCACACAACATTCGAAATTATGTTCTCATTCACGAATCGCACCGAAAACCTGGACGGACACAGAAAACATCACGTAAATTATACCCGGACACATAATTGTTTCCTTGACTGCACTTTACTTACCTAAATAATGAAAAATACTCGATAACGCGCTCACATTTTTGCTCACGTTTACACATTGAACACTTTATTTTCGAAACCACTTATAGAATCCACCCGAAACAAGCGTTTTCATTGAAAATTTTTAAAAATTACGATATTTTATAGAGTTTTCGCGGGAATTGTCAACTGCCTGTTTTCTATCAGCTGAAACATCATTTCCGAAATCAGGGGTGTCACAATTGTTGATTTCGATCGAAAACGATTTGAATGTGGCGCACTTCGTAGTTTGTTAGTATATTTTACGGAAAGGAAAGAAGTTTGTTGAACAATATTTGGAGGCATTGTCTACAATTGTAAATGCTGTATGATCATTAAAGAGAAAACTAAAAATAATGAAATTTTTTAGCTATTTCGAAATTAATTTCGGACAATGATAGAGTTTGGACAATCATACGTAAGCTCATTCGTGAAAGTCCAAAAGCTGTCGAAAATTAGAGTATACGGACATGAAATGTTTGTTCGTATTGAGCATGTATTAGGAGACTTCAATATTTTATATGGGAAATGAAAGCTCGCCGTCTCCAGTGTATACCTCTATGATAGCAAGTGTGTGAAAAGTTATGTTATAGAGAAGAGGATGCATCTTCTTGTTGATTTTTCACATGTTTTTGTTGTAGTTTTCTGAAAATTTTTAAGCTTCTGTGTGTAATAAAGCAAGCATTAAAGTATTAGTTCTAATGAACTTTTGGTCTGGTCAAACCACTTTTACGTATTTATAATTGTTGGAAAGACCAATAGATTCTTTTCGAAGTTGTGCAGTTGTGCTTTTGAGCAAACTCGTGTTTTGTTGCTAAGCATTACAGAACATACCAAAAAAGTATCAGTTACAAAATATATCACGTAAAAGCATCGGTGACAGGCATGTATCAGTAGCAGCTCGCACCTGGTACTGCTATTTCTTCTAACAACCCATCTCTAATGTAGATAAGGGAAAAGCAGAGAAAAGTTCAATCCGTCAATGCAATCAATTCATTTGCTATGCATCATTTCTTACATTGGCCGAAAATGGTTCTAAATTTCTTTTAAATTAATTTGACATCCATTTTCTAGCTTTAGTCATGCCGCGTCCCATCATAGCCTAATGTATACCTACTTATTCTTTTGTCTTGAACTGTGCACTATTCCAATTACTAAAATATCCTCGTTGGCACCATCAGCCGGAAAGGTAGAGTTCTCTGTTGCATTCATTAGCATTCGTATGCTGGACATTTCTTTCTCAAAGAAGATTTATCGATGTTTCATGTTTCTAAATTTCACTGCAGGACATTCCTATCGCCTTTTTAACAATCAAATCTTGGAACACTATTGAGTATTAGAAACAGGGTTTCGTAGAATGTGCTTTCATGGCTCTTTTGAGGGTTTTGTAAAATTTGTTTACAATACCCTATTAAAATCGGTACTGCCCGTCTGTTCGTCAATGCGTCACAGCAGTTTTTCTCCAAAACTATGGCAGCTACAAACTCCAAACTTAGTAGGCATATCAGGAGTTACGGTTTCTCAAAAGTTCAGGTATTAAATAAATTTAGCAGCGTTCTTAAGAAAGGGTCCCCCATTACGGGAGAGGATCTGTATATTTTTTTTTACCGAAGGTAGGAATGTGGGGTGTCATATAAAACGTCTTGATAAGAGCTTTCCAAAACAGGTCTTAAAACAGTCTTACCAGCTTCATGGAGTGCAGGGAGAGGGGAATGTACGAAAAATGTATGTCCCCCCTGGCGTTTAATCACTTTTGATCTGAAAAATCAGAATAAAAATATATTATATTATGATTACAACAACAAAAAATATCCAAAAAGTCAAAATTCACTCAACTTTGTGTATTATGTATAAAATTCACATTTCCCTCAATAAAATTGCAAGGATACCCTTAAATTCAATGAAACCCTTCTGTCTACCCGACTTGATTTGAACTAAATACCTGTAGGCAGAGGTTACATTACAAAGGCTAATAAAGCCATGAATATGTTTTAGGTGAAAATTTCTCAATTCGATGAATTCTGGTGTATTGCGCACAAAATATTTGTATCGCTTTATTACATACACTCACACACACACAAGCACACACATATGTATTCAATAGAAAGAATTTGTACCAAGCTATCGCAATACTAAATCTCACGTTGTTCGGGTGAAAAATGCAAGCATTTGAGGGCCATAAAAATAACGCATGTTTGTGCCGGGCCTTTTGGCAATGTATGTATGCTTCTTTAGTTTTGCAAATGACTGTATCAAGTCACCTTTTAAGTCTGATTCCAAAAATGCATATCCTTCCATAATGTGACTTCTAGATTTGATACCATTATATCAAATTTCATCGTATTCAATTAATCCGTGTAATCATAATCATAAAAAAATTTTGAGCATATTTTGAATTTATAATACTCGCCATTTTGAAAATTTGATTAGCTAGATAATACCAACAGCTACCTCTATGTCAATTTTCATCGGAATCGGACAATAAATGTGGCCTCTATTAACCAAACAAATTTTTCTCATGTTGAGGCAATGAAGCAGCCGCCAAATATTTATGTTAGCCTTTGTATCAAATTTCATCTAAATCGGAGCTTTACTTTGGCCGGAACATATATCACCGATTTTTGGCAAAAATGGCCGCCACTTTATTACTTCTCTGCCGGTATGGCCGGATAATGAATTTTTTCGAGATATTTATACTTGACAAAAGATCAAAGCAAAATTGCGACTTATTCTTGTTCTTTTCAAGAAGGAATTCTACCTAATATGTAGGTGAAATTCTTTATACATCACCCCTCTTATGCCATACTACCTCCCCTATTCGCAAGGCAGGTGTCGGTTATTCCTAGAAAGGACCCTTTTTTGCTTGAGAAAGAGTTGGAGCAAAATTTAGCCGTGATTTCCCAGGAATGCGAGCCAGGATGAAACGTAATACGAGTATGAAATTATTTAATTTTCTGGATTTCATTCACGGCGTTTTATTAAGGTCTTAGAAAATGGATCAGATTAAAACCACCAGTGCTTTTGACTACACTAGAAGTCAACTTTATAATCTCTAATAGAGGTCCTGTATTATATTTTTATCGGACTTAATATTAAATTTTTTTTTTTTAAATTCTTAAAAGTCTATATCGATATTTCCGATAGTATCACGCCGTATTTATCGGCGATACGCTAATATCGATAATTTCCTGAATCAATTATATCGTATCGTTATTGGAATCGTCACACTAAATATCGTATTGAAAATCGATACGATACGATATCCATATTTTTATCGATTATCGTGAAGGCCTATTCAAATTAGTTAATCCTCAAATATTCAAATAAGCATAATTAAATGAGAATATTATACACTATTTAGCGAATTTCAGTTGTTAATAAATTTGTCTTTTGTATTTTACTTTATAAACAAATCAGCTAGTTGGACAATTCTAGATACGTGGGTCGATTTGATTTCTTGTGGAGTACCAACTGGTGATATTTTACATTGACATGCTTCGTATGGCGATGATAAATTGGTTTATCGATCAATTTCTACACGGTAGTTTTGTATATATAGAGCGCAGTTGGCGACTGTTGTTAGCATCCGATACATTTCAGTAAGTGTCGAATCCACACTACTTCCTTCGAAGCGTCATGAGCTGCAACATACTACGATTCAGTTGTTGAAGTGACAACTATGGTTTACTTACGTGATGCCCACACTACTGGACCACTATTCAGTAGAATAACTACACCAGAAATACTTTTTCGGGTATCCGAGCAAGATACAAAGTCTGCATCATAGTATACTTCAAAGTTTATGTTACAATTTAGGCCGTAAGTAATACCAAGTTCAAGTGTTCCTGACAAGTATCTCAAAGCCCATTTTGCAGACGTCCAGTGCTTGATACTCGGTGTCTCCAGATGTTTCCTCAAAACTGCAACTGCATGTGAGATATCGGGTCTCAGCGCAACCGCTAAATACCTCAAGTTGTCAATTATCTCACGATCCGGTACATCTGCTACGTGCCCGGTATTTTTAGAAAGCTGATCATTGGGTTGCAAAGGTATTGAAACGGGATCGCAGTTAGACATTCCAAATTTTTTCAGTATCGATTTCATAAAATTCGTTTGCTTTAGATGAATAGTGTTGATCTCTGGATCTCTGAAGATTTTGATTCCCAAATAGTAACTGGCAATTTTACTTCTCAAATTCGTTCCGCATAGTATTCAACAAAGATTTGACTTTCTCTTCGTTAGCCACTGCTACTAATCCATCATCCACGTAGAGTGCAATAACCAAATCATGCTGCTCTGATCTGTAGACGCAATGATCAGCAGTTGATGGTTGACGTCCAAAGTTCCGCATAAATGCGTTGAATTTCTGATGCCATTGACGAGGAGCTTGTTTGAGTCCGTATAAACTCTTGCATAACAAGCAGACTCGTCCAGTCCCATCTTCATAGCCCTCAGGTTGTTGCATGTAGATGATCTCTATCAGGTCTCGATTTAGAAAGGCTGTCTTCACATCTGGCTTATACAACAGATGACGTTTTGCTGCTGCTACTGATATCAAGGTTTGTACATATTCAAATCTCTAATTATAAGCAAAATCTATCTAATTATAAGCAAAATCAACTAAACAACAAGCATTCAAACATAACAAACAAACATGCTGAAGCATACCCCTAAGACCATTGTAATAAAAGTAAAATGACATCCAATGCACGTCATAGCAATGCGATTCAAGGTCGGGAAAGACCAACAGAGCCAAGGACGGACAAGACCACAGTAACAGACCATGCATTTAGACACACAGCCGCGATTATATTTGGAAATTTGATCATTACAAACACGTGAACGGGTGATTGTCTGCGCTCCGGAAAAAAACCCCATGCATTTAGACACAGCCACGATGCTATGCACTTGATCTCCGCAAGCATTTAGTGGACTATGTTTAGTAGTTCTACGGAGGAAGAAAATTGAATTGAAGAAAATGTATGTTCAGCATTTTAATCGGCATGGAGTACTAAACTCTGTTCGTAAAAGAAAATTGATTGAAGAAAATACACGGCCAGCAGAAATAAAATGAGGTACTCTGATCGATCAGGGAAAAGATCAATAGCCCTGATCAGCAGCATCATCATTTTACGTGTATATAATCGCAAGAGTGGGGTAATCGCTCTCTGTATTTTCCCACCTAGCGAAGGCCAAAGTTGGCACCTCAACTTTAGCCTGGCCACAACCAATTTTAACCAAATTGGGTTCCTTGGCTTTCGCCTGGCTCACCTGCTGTGTTGCTGCGTTAGAATTGTTACTTTGGCTCTTCAGCTTACGTCTGGCCGATCTTCATCAGTCGCACTTTGCCACCGGCCCCACCATCGAAAAGGACTCCTTGGCTTACGCCTGGCCGGTCTTTATCGGTCGCCGTTCACCACCGGCCCCACCAACGAATAGGAGTCCTTGGCTAACGCCAGCTCCTGGGCATCCTTTCGTTGCATCAGCTGCTCAGCACTCCCTAGGCCTGGTCGATGGTAAGCGGCTTCAACGTACCCATCCGCCTCCACCCTCGAAGCCCCCGATTCTTCCAGTTAACCACTATGCTTATTTGCAGGCGCCCGTCAGCTCGAGAGGAAGCAAGGAGCGTTCTGAGGCTCCCTACGGTGCCCCACCCCGCCCAAAACCCCGCCGAGCTTCAGTTCCACCGCCAACGACCATTAAGCTCTCCGACTCATCATGTTCTAAGAATATACGAGTAGGGCTCGGCAGCAGCGAAAACAATAACCCGCAGCTGGGCAGGAGCGACAAACCTCCCCAGGACCCCTCAAAGCTACGCAGAGGAGGTCAGCAGGCAAAGTTGCGGCACCAATTGGGGGAGCTGCTGCGTTTAGTACGGGTCCGCGTCATACCGTAGGAGAAAGCCCGTTTCTCCGACCAAGCTCGGGCTCTCCAGGAACAGCGTCGTAAGAAGCAACGGCGGAAGCAGCGCCAACGCCGCCGAGACCAGAACCAGTTAGGGGACCCTACACCGTCGAGGACCTAGCGACAGGACTAGTGAATTTTGAATACATTAGCCTTGTAGTTGCGTTTATAATTAATATACGAATTATAACGTTTTAAGAAAAAATCAAACCCAGCTCTCCACTGGGAAGAATTTTTCAGGTGTTTCTAAGGTAAGGTGGGATTGCCACACACGGATTAAGAGTGGTTGGAACTATTATTTGTAGCAAATTATTTATAACAGCCATTCCATGTGAGAACTAATTTTTCGCTCGCTGAGGCAGCCGTCCTCCGCTGCAGTCTTCAACGGACACCTAACATCAATTCAAACACTAGAAGATCTTGGACTAATATGCAAATATCAGAACTGAATTCGAATTCTATGGATCCTGCAGATTTTACCCAATTTTGCATTTCAGTCGAGGAATCAAATTTTAATATACATGGTACAATGTATTGAAGAAACAGAATTTAATAGGTTTTAAATGAAAAAAGATAAAAAAATTTTTAGGATTTAAAAATTATAAAATAAATTTTATGAAAGCCATGCCAAATCAAATTCCTTGTTTCAACATACTCGTAAAAACTTCCAACATCCATACGATCACAAAAAAAAAACAGGGAAAAACAGATATGGCTGCGCTTCAATAAAATTTATTTCATCCTTTTTAGGGTGCTTTGGAGTCGCTTTCTTGTTTTATAAAAGTTTTTTGTTTTGTATTTTAACAACACAGTCTGATCCATATTAGAATATTTAAACAAATGTTCAGAAAAAAAAAGACTTGAGCGGTTGATCTTTTAGATAACAGGCTGATGGGAGACAGTACTATTTCTGATAAAAACCAACCTGAAGAAAATATCGGTTCTTCAGAAACGAATAAAAGCTCAATTTCTGAATTTAACCCTATGAAACCTCCTTCGAAATATCCGAACTTTGTAAGAAGTGGGTTTCAGACTTCGTCCCTAATTATTTAATTGAATTACTTAGCACACTCAATAGCCCTTTGAACGAAAAACAAATCTTTTTGGACCCACTTGTACCTCCGATTGTAAAAGCAACAATAAACTCTAGCAAAGATCTTCAGAGCAGGTATCTACTATCAAGACTGGGTAAGCACAGACTATATGAGTTGGTTCGACTCTACCTAGCTTACATCCATAAAGCACCAGACACAACATGTATCGACGGTAAAACAAAGACCAATATAAAAGTAATGATTCAGAGAGAACGTCTTCCGGTAGTTATTGATGCTCTACAAAAACTATATCATAGATACCATGAGCAACTTGGTGTTACATCAGAACAAGCCAAAAAAGATCTGGACACTTACGCTTCTCATGTGAGCTCAATTTATATATCCTCGCTCCATAGGTCACGTGAGCAACATCACAAATTTTTTCATCCACAATAAGAGCTCTACCAAAAAGTGCCTCAAATTGTTCTTCCATAACTGTAGTGGCATGAGAGGCAAACTCAACAAACTTTTTCTTGACGCTAAATCATGCCTTTTCAGTATCCTTGCATTCACAAAAACCTGGTTGAATGACTGCTATCGTAACGAAGAGATTCTCGACAGTTGTTGGTCTATTTAAAGAGACAATCGAGATTATCTAAGCACTGGTCTAACCCGAGGAGGTGGTTTCCTAATTGCCATACACAACGCTTACTCGAGTGATATCGTCAATACCGCAACTTTCAAAACTTTCCAACATGTAATAGCGGAAAATCAAAATAAATAAATTTTATTTGTACGTTGATGTTTCTATATTCCCCCAGAGTCCAGTGAGACAATCTATACCGAAGCTTGTGGAGTTGTCTCTTCACTTGCTGAACTCTCGAAATTATTATCATTGGATTTAAATCTTTTCAAAAATACCCTTTACCATTCCGCACTTTCAGTTGATTATTCCATCTCTGATGTCACAACACAAACTCGATTGTATTTGATTTCCGTAATGCTGACTACGATAGCATTAAGAGTTATATTTCTAATGTAGACTGGACTAGTAGGCTTTTGACGCCAGATGTAGATGATGCAGTAAACTCTTTCTACCAGACCATATTTAACGCCGTTGGACGTCATACACCTAAAATAAAAAAGAGGAGCTTGCATGTCTGAGCCATAGTTGGACAGTAGTCTTCGAAATTTAAGAAAGAGAAGGAATAAGCTCCACAAAATTATACAAAAAGAACCCAATGTCAGTGGTGAAATTAAAAACGAATATAATGAACTGGCAAATGAATTTAGATTGAAGTCACGCGAGGCCTATGCAATGTATGTTAATTTTATTGGCAAAAGCATAATCCAAAACCCAAAGAAGTTCTTTGATTTTGTAGATATTAAGCGCAAAGCTCATGTTTACCCAAAACAAATGACCTATGAAGACCGCAGTTCCTCTGTCCCAGAAGAAATCTGTAATTTCTTCGCAGTTCATTTTCAATCAGTGTATTCCTTACCAAAAACCTCAACTCATGTAGATAACACTAACGCCGTTTTTGAAACAGCGCTCCAGGAACGCTTAGTTTCTGAAGATGATATAATTAATACAACTAAAACACTTGATCTGAACCATGGACCTGGCCCAGATTTACTTCCGCCTTATTTTCTATACCAGTGTAGTGAAGTTTTAGTTTTACCTCTCCATATCATTTTTAATAAGTCACTCGTAAGCGGAAAATTTCCAATACACTGGAAATCTTATCACCTGACTCCAATTCATAAAAGCAAAAGCAAAGGGAGTGTTGAAAATTATAGAGAAATTGTCATTTTATCCGCCATCCCAAAATTATCCGAGAAAATAGAATGTTCTAAAATATCGCCCGTAATGACCAGCAGCATGGCTTCAGGAAAAACTGATCCACAACCACCAATCTAACAGTTATGGTCTCATTCATACTATGCGCAATGGAAAAAGGGCACCAGGTTGACGCAATTTATACTGATTTTAGTAAAGCTATCGCTAAATTTCAAGGGCATATGTCCAAAGAAATTCAACTCTACTCCGGTGTACCTCAAGGCAGTCATCTCGGACCTCTTCTTTTCAACATATTTATATCAGACCTTTCTGATGTGTGCCGATATACCTCATTTATTTTTGCGGATGATCTCAAATTATACTATAGGTTAACATCCCACAGTGATTCGATATTCTTACAGAACAAGATAAATGCTCTGCTTGAATGGTCCAACACAAACCACCTATACCTGAACCTCGAAAAATGTCAGGTGATTAGTTTCTCTCGCAGAACTTCAATTTTATTAGCTGATTATCACCTCGGTAATACTAACCTTTCCCGAACAGACAACATAGTAGACCTCGGTGTCTTCTGGGATAAGAAAGTCCGCTTTAATTTGCACTATGATGAGGTTCTCTTCAAGACTAATAAAATGTTAGGTTTCATCAAACGGCGAGCTAAAGAATTTCAGAATGTGTGGGTAACAAAGACATTATGTATATCATTAGTCCACCCTATTCTCGAATATGCATGTGTCGTCTGGCATTCTGTTTTTGATGTTCATACAGAAAGATTTGAGTCTGTTCAAAAACAGTTCCTGCTATTTGCTTTACGATCTCAATATGACCCACGTAACTTTCAGAGCTTGCCTTCATATGAATATCGGTTGTCCATTCTAAATTTATCTTCATTTGCCTCCCGTAGGATTATGTCATGCTCTTGCTTTGCATTTGATGACCTCCGCGGTACCATTAAAGTTCAATATCTGATTGACAGAATATATTTGAACAAACCAGTAAGATTAAAATGACATTCACGCTCTTCTTCTTTTTAGCACTACAGCCCCTCTCGGGCCTTCGCTTCCTGCAAACAGCGCCTCCAACTGTCTCGGTTCGTTGACCGCGTCTTCCAATTCCGAAATCCGAGCAGCGATGAACTGTCTTCGTCGACCGAGTCAGACCAGCGTTTCCTCGGTTTCCCCACTGGCCGCGGGCCTTCAGTTCTCCCAACGAATACCTTCTTGGGTATCCGTTGTTCGTCTATACGATTCATGTGTCCAGCCCATTGCAGCTTCCGCAGTCTTACAATCCTTGACACCTCCGGTTCATCAAAAATTTCATACAACTCTTGGTTGCATCGAATTCGCCATTGGTCCCCGTCTAGCTTCGCTCCGATTATTCGCCTCAGGATCCGTCGCTCAAAGGCGTTCAATATATTTGCAGATGCTAGGGTTAGGGTCCATGTTTCACACCCATAGCATAGCACAGGTCTTATAACAGATTTGTATACTTGGAGCCTTGTTTTCCTGTGTATGCCGCTGGTCTTCAAGATCGTCAATACTGAATAGAATATTTTATTTGCGAGCTGTATTCTTCGGCGTATTTCGTCTCTTTCATTGCCCGTTCTCGTTATTTTGGTGCCTAAATACACAAATTCGCTAACATTCTCGATACTGTATTCGCCAAGTGCAATATTTTGTATGATTGAGGTATTTTCCTCGACTGTGTGATGAGCTTTGTTTTATTTTCGTTAATTTGTAGCCCTACTAGTCTTGCTTCGCTGTCGAGTTTCAGGAAGAGTTCTTTGGTAGTTGTTAATGACCGTGAAAGAATGTTGATGTCATCCACATAGGCCACTACTTGGCTCGACTTGTATAGTAATGTACCTCGCATATCGACAGGTAGCTTCCGTATGACGTACTTCAGAGCCAAATTGCATAGCAATGGGGCCAGCCCATCTCCCTGCTTTAGCACGATATTTGTGTCAAAGGCATCGGTGAGTTGGTTATTGATACGGACTTGGGAGGTTGTTGACATCACTGTCATTTTGGTAAGACGGACTAATTTGGCTGGGATGCCAAAACCAAGCAATATTTCATACAGTACGCTACGATAAATACTGTCGTATGCTTGCTTGAAGTGAACGAAAATTTAGTGTACGTCTATGATGAACTCCCAGCATTTTTCAAGTACCTGCTTGACTGTGAACAATTGGTCTGTTGTTGATCTACCTGTCCCAAAGCCACCTTGATACTCCCCAATAATGCTGTTGGCGTATGATCCGATTTTATTTTCTAAAATATTAGAAAATATTTTGTACGCCGTACAAAGTAGTTATATGTCTCTACAATTTTCGCGCTGTAGCTTGTCACCTTTTTGTAGATAGGGAATATAATTGATTGACTCCACCCTTTCGGCATATATTCTTGTTGCCAAATGTACTGGATGACTGTGAATAGCTTGATGAACATTACTGCCACCATATTTAATGAGCTCCACTAGAATCTCATCAATGCCCGGCGCTTTATTATTCTTTTGAGCTTTAATGATAGAACAAACTTCATCCAGAGTTGGTGGGGCCAATGGAAGCTCTTCACAGGCATCTATAAGCTCCGATGTTCTGCAGCTGTGCGGAGGATTAAGGAGGTTCTTGAAATATGATGCCCATCTATCCTTAATCTTGATTTCATCAGCGATTATATTGCCGCTGCCATCACTATAGAGCGTGGTTTTGGGCTGATGACCACGTTTCAGGCTTTTCACTACTTTGTATGCTTGTCTTGTGTTATTGCTCGCTAAACTTACATCTATACTTCTCAATTGGTCATCATAGTATTCTCTTTTCTTAATCCTAATTATTTTATTCGCTACTCTTCTGAGATTTTCATAGTGTTCTCTCTTCGTCCTGGTTTTCCTACCTACGTATTCTTTGTACGCCTGATTATTTTCATCTAACGCATTCTGGCACTCATCCTCGAACCAATCATTCCTCTTGCGCCGGGCTTGATGTCCGATCGTCTGTTGTGCCACGGTTCTGATAGCCGCTTTCACTTCCATCCAGAGCTTGTTGCTCCTCTTTTACGATGCGTCTGATAAGATGGGAGCCAGCTGGTTGTCGAGGGTCTCCGTGAAATTTCCGGCCACAGACGCCATTTGGAGCCTTTCGATGTCAAATTTTTTGTAGCGGGCTGGTCTTCGCTGAATATGCCTTTGACATATGATATCGATAGTTTAATTTGATCAAGTAATGATCTGAGTTACAATTGGCTCCTCGGTATGTACGGACATCAAGTATGCTCGAGGTCCGACGTTGTTGGATCAGAACATGATCGATCTGGTTTTGTGTGTTGCCATCTGGTGATACTCAGGTCATTTTATGAATGCTTTAATGTGGGAGCAAGACGAACGTATGACTAGATTTCTGCTACATGCAAAGTCAATCAGGCGCTGTCCGTTGTCATTTGTTTCATCGTGGAGGCTATATCCTCCAGTCGTTCCCCGATGAGATAGCTCATTGCCAACATTAGCGTTGAAATCACCTAGAATAATTTTTGTGTCGTTTGTGGGCAATGAGACGACCAGTCTTTCCAGGTGATTGTAACATTAAATCAGCCAGATTTTGAAGAATTTCGCTTTTATACGGATCGCACACAACCATTCATTGACTGCCTTTAAATCAATAACGTGCGATTTGAACTCCCTATCCACAATAAAGCCCACTCCAAATTCTTGTTTTGCAGTGGGCTTCCCACTTTCAAATATCTCTCCAAGAGCTTATCTGCTTCGTTCTCCTTAAAAATCGCAAACACGCCATCTACGTACCTCCACCATACTCGTGGCTAAATACCTTTGTCTTCCAATCTCCTCTCTATTTATCCATGAAAAGATTACTCAGAAAGGAGGACAGAGGATTTCCCATTGCCACCGCTGCTGTTGCAGCACACTCAACATAGACTTAGGCAATAAATACAGCAGATTAATAAGATTGGCAGGCAGGATCCACGCAGCGCAATAAAAGTGTAATAAAACGAAGCGGAAAAAGGAAAAGGTTTAAGTATGAGGGCAATAAAATTGAAAAATTCTTTGGAAAGTTATTAAGAATGTAGCTATTTAAGGCCTGATGTTGGTAATTTAAAGTAATTAAGAATGTTAACAAATGTAGCTATTTAAAGACTGTTTTTCAAAAGAAGAATGGGGTGTAGCACTGAAGAAGAAAGCAGCTTGCTTTCGAAACGCTAGTGTATGCTGAAAAATAAAATTAAATTAGTGTCATTTGAAGTTTTTTTAATTTCGTAAAAAAATTTAAAAAAGAGTTTCTTTTGTTTTAGTAGATTTTAAATGAAAAAATTGCCACTGAAGAGGGTGAGATCACAAAGGTTTTTAAGAAAAAAAAAAGGAAGCCGGCTTCCAAGCGCCCCAAAAAGAATAATATACATTTTATGAAACCGATGCCAAATCAATTTCCTCGCTTCAACATAAAAAAAAATTTAAAAAAATAAAACGGAAAAACAGATATGACTGTGCTTCCATAAAATTTATTTCATCCTTTTTAGGGCACTTTGGAGTCGGTCTCTTTTTTTCTAAATGTTTTTTCTTTCATATATTTCTAGTAGTATTTTAACAACACCATCTGGCCCACATATTACGAGGGTCATTCAACAAGTACTTAGCCTCACCGCCCGATGGCACTGCTATTACAAAAGAGTTTTACCATCGTGCAGTACATTCTTTCAGTAGCCTACTGTCAAAGTTTCAGTCAATTTCCTTCATTAGTTTTGTTTTGATAGCCTTTGGAAGCGAGCGTGTCGGTCGGTTGTACAAAAATGGAAAAAGAACAATATCGTTCAGTGATTAGATTCTTGTTTTTGGAAGGGAAAACGCGCAGCGAAATCAAAGATCACTTGGATGCTGTGTACGGTGACTCTTCTACTTCGATGGCGACCGTCAAGATTTGGTTCAACGAGTTTGTTCGTGGCCGCACGTCGGTTTTTGATGAGCCACGCCCAGGTGCCCCGAAAACAGCTGCTATGGAGGAAAACGTTAAAAAAATCCACAATCTCGTGTTGGCAGACCGTCGATTGACGGTTCGCGAGATAGCCGAGACTGTAGGCATCGCAGAAGGAACGATGCATCATATTCTACACGAAGGACTGGGCATGAGAAAGCTGTCGGCGCGATGGATGCCGCGTTTGCTCATACCGGAAAACAAACGTAACCGTGAAACCACATCAGCGACGTGTTTGGCGCTGTTTCAGCGCAATCCGGTCGAGTTCTTGCATCGTTTCGTGACCGTTGACAAAACATGGGTTTACTGGTAAACACCAGAGACCAAGGAACAGTCGAAACAGTGGACTTCACCCGGTGAACGGGCTCCGAAGAAGGCGAAGGCTGTTCGATCGGCCGGAAAGGTGATGGCCACCGTTTTCTGGGGTTCGTAAGGTGTGATCCACGTTGATTACCTCGAGAAGGGTAAATCAGTCACGAGGCGCTACTATGCAGACTTATTGGGCCGATTTGACGTCGAATTGAAGAAAAAGCGGCCCCGCTTGGCGAAGAAAAAAGTGCTGTTCCACCACGACAACGCGCCGGCTCACACCTCCGCCGTCACCATGGCCAAATTGGTCAAATCGTGCTACGAATTGCTGCCCCATCCACCGTACTCTCCAGATTTGGCCCCCTGTGACTACTTTTTGTTTCCAAACCTGAAAAAATCACTCGCCGGGAATAGATTTGGGAGGCTTATTCTGCAGCCCTCGAGAAAATGTATTTTTTGGATGGGTTGAAAAAGTTAGAGCATCGCTGGGCCAAGTGTATCGAGCTTGAAGGAGATAATGTGGAAAAAAATTGCCACCTTTCCAAAATTTTCGTTTTTCTTCTGTAGGCTAAGTACCTGTTGAATGACCCTCGTACATGGTACAATATATTCACGAAACTGAATTTTAATAGATTTTAAATGAAAAAATTTGCCACGGAAGAGGGTGAGGTAAAAAATATTTTAGGAAAAGAAAACTGGCTTCCAAGCGCCCAAAAAAGATGAAATATATTCTGTCAAAAATAAAAAAAAATTTGAAAAAAAAACGTAAAAGCAGATATGGCTGCGCTTCTATAAAATTTATTTTATTCTTTTTAAGGTACTTTGGAGTCGGTTTCTTTTTTTTCTAAAAGTTTGTTATTTCAAATATTTCTAATAGTATTTTAACAACACCATCTGACCCATATTAGAATATTTGAACAAATGTTCAGGAAACCTTTCAATTATTTCTAAATTAAATAACGCCCAAATGACGATTCTAAGTGCAAACAAATTTTACGTCGGGAGGAAAGAAGGTGTTGGCAATATTTTTAATAATGAGGTCGTCTAATTACCGGAAATATTTATTTTTTAATGGCGGATAATACTGTTCTAGTTTCCTAAATACTCTTTAAATTAAAAAATATTCTGGGTTAATGAAATAGATGACAATTAACAAAAAAATTATAGCACATTATATATTAGCAACCATACTTAAAGTAATATCCATCGCAAAATTGAACAGTGCTTTTATTAAGAATGAATGTGCTTCAGAGAATATCAGAGTTGCAACGTTAATTGCATGACTCCAATTTGTAGACTCCCAAGATTTGTATTATCATTGTTATAACATTTTTTATGGTCACTTAAACTTAGACTGAAGAGGGAGTTCGACAGAAGTCGGAAATCAGCAAGAGTGCAAGTAGTAGCAGGTACAATCAATTGACCGGCATCTTCGCGTCATCGCACATCCGACTGATGGACGTTAGAAATGCTTGTGTAACTAGAAAGTTCGCCTTGAATCTTGAAAAGTTGCAGTCGTACCTGTCTGCGCCTTTCCCAGATTTCCGATTGTTTAACTAAGAAAGTTGCAGATGCGAAACGGGCGAATAACTTTAGCAGATACATCTATCTCTAGCGCGATTCGCATATCAGCGGCAAAGAGCCGGTTTCATTATGGTTATGTGAATTATAGTAAATAGATCTATTTATTTCTTTCCGCATTTCAATACAGATTCAGTAATAATCTGTTTCTACTATATAGGCGAAATTAATCTATTTCAACTTTGAATTTGTTGAACAGTTAGTGAGAAAATACGAGTCTCCATTTTAAAATACAGAGTAAAGAGAAGGGTCTTTAAATCTTACAGTTGCTGATAAATATTCTTTATATGAAACTGAAATATGTATTTTTTTGAATTCTTTTGAAGAAAACCTTATATTCAAGATTAGTCTTCATGTTGAAAAAATGAAGTTTCTCGCAGAGTGAACTGCCATCAAGCAATTCCCGTCTTAAATTCTCTCAGAATTATTCTTTTAAACCCAATAATTTTACTCGGAATATTTTTTGTTAGTGAATAAAATGAACTGACGCTAATGTCCCCCAAATATTTAATAAATTTAGTTCTTTGTTCATTGGTCAACTAGAACACCTACAGAACTGCGAGCATTTCATTCAAATACTAGAGGGAGATTGTAATTAGACTTCAGTTCAACGGTCACCACGTCAGCTGTTGAATATTTGATATGATCACTTCCTGCATAATGCCATTGATTTTCTGCTTCTACTTCCAAAATCCATTAAGTTTATTGCAACCCACCATCAATGCCTGGTAAAATGTCCTTGTCAATCCAAAAGGTGAGTTAGTAACAAACATTAGTAAAAATCAATATCAATGCATATTACAAATGGATTCATTAGCTCTGCGTCGTTCGGTGGTGGAAACATTCGAAATAGATTCAATAAGGAAAATCCATAAAGCAGAATGAACATAACAAAAATGCTTTTCCGCGGTCAGTTTCACTAGAGCATGGAAAAATATGTACATACAAATGTTCACGAGACTATCGCACTTCGGAAGTGTCCAGATAAAATACCTCGAGCTCCTAAATAGCTTTTTCAAGCTAATTGGTTCGTATTTATGCATGTATCTAAGATATATGCAAGTGAATAGCTTTTGCCGCATGTTTAGTATGCATTGCGTGCTAAAATTACCGTTGGCGCGATTTTCCGATAATAACCAACAAACCAATGCAGGACATGGAGTTAGATACGCCAAGCATTGCTACAATTTATAATGGAACCTCCTCATATGTGAGTAAACTCCATCTGAATGTGTTTCGCGAGTAGTAGAGTATAGATATATACATATGTGCAGATATGCGCAAGCATAAAGTGCGCTGGGTTGCTTAATGACCTGTATCAATCAATAGTTGCATAATGTTCAATTGATCGAGAAATCAGACACAATATGCTTTGATTGCTTCGCGATTCAATGTTTATTTTTGGCTACAATTTATTTCTGCCAATTCGATTGAAAACATTCTTGGCGTGGGAGACATTGTAGTTTGGGTTTGTTAATATGGAAACGCTGAGCATGGTCTAGAAGCGTTTCCTTTAAATGATGGTAAAATACAAGTATTTACTCTTTACTTATTAACACACATTTCGAATAACTTTTCTTGTATCTTTTATATTCTACATCATAATGATTTTTGAAATTTATCAGATTCTGTTTTTATGGATACAGATTTGTGACACGTAAACCAAGACTCTGCATCTTTGTTAAAAATTTAATATGTGTGTTCTTACATGATTAACACCAAAGACAATATTATCATCAAAACGAAAGTTATAAATTTGTTGAAGTTTGATCAATTTATTGTGTCTTATGTGTGACGTTAATTTCACATGTGCACATTCTACGTCTAGCATTCGTTGCGAACAGACGTGTTTTTAATGAGATTCTACGTCCAGCACTCGTTGCGTGTAGACGTGTTTTTAATCGCTCCTGTCATTAATTTTAAAAATTAATTAATTTTTCACAAAAGTCAGTTTCAAATAATTGAATTAATTTTGTACGAGTCAGTCAAAAGCAAGTTTTGATTTTATTGGGGAAGAATTAATCGTCGAAGGCATCGACCAACCATACCAATAAATCAAGAAAAGGCAACAAACCAAAGACAACTCGGGACTGCTGTATGGAGGAGCCCGACGGCTTCCCTCCGTTGGGGGGCCCCGGGGAGAGTGATGGTGTGAAATTGGCAAGAGTCAACAAGCGGAGACACACGAGCACCCAGGATACCGCAGATACCGGTCGTAAAACACAAGTGCTCGAGGATAGACAGGAGGTGTGTCGCCTTCGAAGTGAAATCGAAGAGTTAAAGGCAAGAATTCAAACATACGAAGAAATGTTCAAGACGGCAAAAAAAGTTCAAGAGAGTGATCCGATACGAAAAATCGAAAAACAGAAGAAAGCTGCAAAACCAATAATCAGTGAAGAGGTATTAAGTGCTGGTGGCACCAACGAAAGCCAGAACTACTTTGCGGCGCTGGATGGACTCCAACAGGATATGGAGGTAGACGAAGGTAATAAAGATGATAATTTTATCTTATATTTAAAAAATAAAAATAATGAAAGTAGAAATAGGGAGAAGAAACCAGCCCGTAGTTCTGCTGGTCTTCCTCAAAAGGTAGCGAAGAATACCGAGAAAGTTCCGCCAATTAATGTCTTCGGTCAAAGCGGAAAAGATATGGTTCGGCTGTTGGCAGCCGAAAACAAATTGACAAATTTCGAAATCAAACGAATAAATTCCGAGAAGTAGTCAATTAGAACGAAATCACTGGTTGATTTCAAATCAGCGAAAGATGCTTTGAGTTCTGGGGAGGTTCCGCACTTCACTTATACCCCCAAAAGCGAGAAGAATCAGACGTTCTTGCTGAAGGGCTTGGACTGCGGAGAAGATACCGTCGATCTTCTTCAGGTTCTCAAGGAAACAGCACCACAAATCGAGTTTATCTCTGTTAAAACATTCGCGACAAGAAGGTCTACGGTAGAAAAAAAAAAAATTTACCACTTTATTTGGTACAAATAACAAATAAGAGCAGTCGAAGCGCTCTTCAGCAAATAAGATATTTAAATTTTCGAGTGGTGAGGTGGGAACGCCTCCAGAAACGAGAAATCAACCAGTGCTATCGCTGCCAACGATTTGGGCATTCGGCTGCCAACTGCGCCATGCATTACCGATGCGTTAAATGCAAAGACGTGCATGCTCCCGGCGAGTGCAAATTGGCTCAGACGGAGCCAAAAGAGAAATTATATTGTGTGAACTGCGGTGTTTTTGGTCATTCGGCATCATATCGAGGATGCTCCCGATATCAGGATGCAAGATTGAAATCTGCCCCAAAGCAAACACAAATACACCGCAGTGTCTTAGCTCCAAACTTCGTCAAGCCCGGAGTATCATTTGCACAAGCCGCTAGAGGACCAGCAGAAAATGCGGAAAATAGTGTAAATAATGTAAGTGGCAATAATGAGCTGCTTCTCAAAATTTTACAGCAACTTAATTCTCTATCGGAAAGAATCGATAAGCAAGATACAAAAATTAATCTTGTTTTTCATCGTCTAGGGGTTTCAAATGCCTCAAAATAGTTTGTCATCCAGTCACATTCCCATGGATAGGATTCGTCTCATCTCGATCAACGTCAACTCCATTGTTACTTTACATCGGCGTGATTATCTCCTTGAATTCATTGCCAGACAAAAGCCTGACATCCTGCTTCTAACCGAAACCCACCTCAATTCATGGCACTCCATGACATTCAAGGATTTCGAATTCGTAAGAAACGATAGGGTAATAGGTGATGGGGGAGGTGGCACCGGGATATTGGTTCGAAGACCCTATCGTTTCCAAAATATTGAAAAAGTCGAATTCAAAAGCTTTGAATCCCTTGAAGTGTCCGTTATCAAAATCTCACTGCCAGATGGGGATAACCTCTTCGTTATCTCTGCCTATGCAACTGGTGGAACTGTTCTCAAGCTCAAGGAGGAGCTCAATTCCTTGTTCGAAATACTCGAATTGAACAGGCTGCATAACTATTATATTCTTGCTGGTGACCTGAACGCCAAGCATACATCATGGCTGAATGCCACCAATAATCCAAGAGGTGTATTCCTGAAATTGTAGATAACAGAGAACCAAATTGAATACAGGTGCAATCTATATGGGTCGGAGTTCCCAACATACCCTAGGACAAATTCATATTTGGACCTTTGCATTGCTGACGCAAGACTTGAATTCAGCTTTAATAGTCCTCAACGGAAACTGCAGGTGCTTCCTTATGATAGCGACCATAACGCAATCGTAATGGAAATCAATCATCACAGCGATGATTTCTTCCTCATTCCAGTTCAACATGAAAATCATCGGTTGAATTTCAAAAAAACAGACTGGGGAAAGTTTCAAAAGAAGTTTAATCGTGAGTACCAGAAGCAATGTCCCCCTTCTGATGGTGGCAACCTTTGCTCAATGGTTCCTAGTGACAGGAATCTAACTAACGATGAAATAGATGTCTATTTGTCGAAGTTAGAGAAGCTGACGTTGGAAACGATTGAGAAAGTCGTTCCCAAGATTAAACTTCGAAACAATATGGAAGGATATGAAACACCAACCATCGCAAGGTTGAAAAGATTGAAAAGCCTTCTTCTCACACGCGTCAACAATATTTATCGACGATTTTTGGACTACAACCATCCCTCGTTGTCTTTGTTGAAATTACATCTGAAGAATGTCCGGAACTTAATCCGGTCATACTTCAGGAGTGAGGTCAGCAATCAATGGGCGGAAAAATTGAGGGGTATTAGCCCACAGGACCCAGACGGCGTGTTTGCGAAAGTGAATAGCATATTCCGCAAGTAGTCTCGAGTGAAGGTATCGGATCTTGAAGTCACTAGTGGTGAGATAAATCTTCTCGATAGGGCTGGTATCGAAATTGATAGTACGACTCCGGATAGAAATGGAAACAGGATTATTTGTGAAGGATTGGATAAACTTGCCCTGATTGGAACACATTTTGAATTGGTTCATCTACCAAACCCTGAGAGAGGGAACGAAATTTTTTCAGAGGTCGTTGAAGCAAAAGTTTCCGACTTCAAATCAAGCCTGAACGGTGAATCAATTCTTCATTTCAATGAAACATTAACATCTGACCTCATACCAAGCTTGAATCTTATTGATTATTTTGTCAGCTATGAAGACTTGTGTTTCATATTCGGCAGGATAAACAACAAGAAATCATGTGGTTTCGACGGTTTACTAAATATAGTTCTTCGACATTTGCTTGACGTTGCTAGAAGAAATTATGGCATATTGTTCAACAACATGTTGAGCGATTCATATTTCCCAAATGAGTAGAAAACGGCTAGAATTGTTCCAATCTTATAGAAACGAAAAGAAGCATTGAGCCTCAAAAGCTATCGCCCAACCAGGTTGCTGCCTAACATCAGCAAGGCGTTCGAAGTGGTACTTAACAAAGCAATAAACGCTCACATTGAGAAATATGAGTTGACGCCGAACTGCCAATTTGGTTTTCGTGCCAGGCATTCGACCATACATGCGATAACAAAAGTAACCTCAGACATCTGTTGGAAACTAAATGAAAGATCATGTGTTGGAGCGTGTCTCATTGATATAGAGAAAGCCTTCGATACGGCGTGGTTAGACCATAGATATAGAGAGTACTGGATCCGCAACCGGTCGTGAGAGCCGAAGCAATTGGCAACCTGCGCTAAAGTTGTGTGAAGTTGAGGTTTGAGGCGATATGCTTTTAATTTAGCACTCTATCCACGGCGAAACACGTTCACATTTAAAAAGTTTTTAATTTTAAAGATCGCGCGTACGTAATCGGAACTTTAATTCACTGTTTTAATTAAAAATTTATGAAATTTCCATCCACTTTGACACATAATTTTCCCGCGTGGTTCGCGCTCTTTTCGATTTTCTTTTGCTTTGACGTTTGAGTTTCCGTGAGAGTTGTTTGTTGTTTATACTCAAACTGAAATGAAATTTCGTTGGTGTGCGCGGGTGTCAGTGGGGAAAGCGATTCTTCTGAAGAGAGAAAAGAAAAACCTGTCTGGAAAAAAATGGAAAGGAGAAGCAGAGGGAATCATATAGTTTCGAGAGCGTAAGTTATTTATAACTTATTTATGTGGCAAATTTGCTTCTCACATGGACGAGTACACAGATTCTCGTTGCTCGTCCATTTGTTTATATGGCTTTGGGTTAGACGTGCTAATTTTTAAACTCCTTCAGGACACGTTCCCCAGACACTTTGTCGCCACGATGCGCAATATGTTTTGTTGTAACTGATAGAAATCTGACGACATTGCGCGACTTTGGGGCTTGAATGGTCAACAGCAGGGAACAGTTACTGCGCCTCTACTTTTCTCAGTATTCATTCGCAAGCTATTGAACGGGTTTGATTTTAACGTTTCACCAACGCGACCATTGGTAGCGTTTGCTGATGATCTGATCATCTATACGGCAGACAATCGTTTAGAACAATTTTGAAAAACTATTTAATGATGTGCAGCTCTACATAGACAATTGGCGAATGAAAACAATACTCAGTAGCGCGAAACAATTTTGCTTCCGACAACACTGCAGGGGGCATGTCAAGACCTGAAACGTAATTGGAAGGATTTCCACATTTTGGCTGGTGAGGGTAGTTCAGAACGGGTTCCATATAAATCCTGTGTTCGATACCTCGTAATTATGCAATCAAAGCGAGAAAGTTGATTTGGCATCGTATCCAAACAGTATTTCATTATTTTTAGCTTATTTCGAAGACGGTTAATTTTTTTGTTAAAAGCTCTTCCATATCACTATTTTTAAATGAATACAGGGCGTTATCAGTAAAGTGAATATTCAGTTCAAATTAAATTCAGAATTTTAATGACTTCGATCACATTTCAATAGAAGCAATTCAACTTTCAGACTTTTTTCCGTCACAGCATGTAAACAGATTATTTTAAAGTGAATTTTAGTCATAATTCCCTAAGAATTCAATGTTGGAGAGGTTCGTATGAATAATATTCAGTATCCCGGTTCAAGCGTCGTGCCATTTCGTCAGGTTCGTAAAAACCGTGCACCTTTTTTATGAATTCAATGGGTGAGTTCAGACGATTCAGCCTGCTGCCGGCCGCAAACAGGTTAATCAAGTTTTCTTGGACAAGAAGGACGCGACGTCGAGATTGCCTTCTCTCGATGTCGCGTCCTTCTTGTCCAAGAAAACTTGATTAACCTGTTTGCGGCCGGCAGCAGGCTGAATCGTCTGAACTCGCCCAATGGATGCACTGTTTGTGAGTCAAACTTCTAATATTTATTGTTTACATAATGCCATGCTAAAGGAATAAAATTGCAGGCGCGCGTGGCCCTTTGTACCATGATATGTATATGGGATAGGGTGGGTCACTTTAGTATGTTGTAAAAAACACTTTTCTGTTGACTTCTAGTAGTAAGAAAAATGTATCAAATGGTTACATATATGAACTAACTTCAGACCTTTGTTTTAGTTAATACAGTGCAACCAAACGACTAAATGATTGCCATAATATTTCATCCCATCAGTCCTACTTGACAATTTATTATTGCTATTAGAATCCATAATAAAAAAATATTTTTTCACCCTATGGCAAAATTTCTCTTTGCCTTTATGGACCTTCTGTCCAATGTTTAATACGTTGAAAAGAACTTAGAACGTAAACATTTTAATATATGTAAACACTACCTTCTGTAGAAAAATCAGTCACTTCATTCTTTTTAGTAAAAAGTGTGATATGGTTTGCTTGTTTTGCGTGGAGTCCAAAAGTGTTCTTCAATAAGGATAATTGTGTGATCGGTGGTCAATTTACTTTAAAAAATTATTTTGGTAAGTGAAACTGTCGTCAGTTTATGCATTCTCACTGATTAAAACTTAATTTGGGGTATTCGTTTTCATCTATTTCAATTGCATAATCCTCATTTTTGTTCATACGCTATTCCTTACCTTTGCTGTCAGGATATTTCCACGTTGATGTTCAACCATGAAATGATTTACTTGTCCCTTATTTTAATGTATAGTATGTGTTGGTAAATGTTAGCAGATACCTCTCTTGAGCATCACGCAAAAGTGATGGCATTGACAGCAAATGAGCCCACTCCCTTCTCGTCTACAAATACCGGCCTAACCGGTCTATGCACTACATTGTGAAGCGCCGTGTAATTCAAGCCAATCAGACGAAGAAGATTTACGACTTATTGAGGATGAATTGAGTTACCATTGTTTCAAAGCTCCACTTTTTCAAATTGACATTTTCAAATAAAATTGTTCTCTATGTTTGTATTTCAATATTATTTCAGGTGTAAATTATAAATATAGCCATGTCTGACTCTACTTCGAAGTCCTTCGTTTGGCAGCATTTCATAAAAGAAAACGATGAAACTGCAAAATGCATTAAATGCAAGAGCATATTAAAGTGTAGAGATTGGTCAACAAGTGGCTTGCTTCGACATTTACATGTAAAACCTAATGTAACAAAAGGTACTCAATCTGATTTGTCAACATCAGGTTGTAGTGAAACCAACAAAAGAAAGAAAGATAGTGATGATAAAACTAAATGCACTAAACAAAAAAAGTCACTCCTTACATATTTCCTTCCCGCTCTTAGAGAAACACTGGGGGAAATAGTTAGTTAGCTCGTTTGCATCGATGGATTCACGATGAATGCAATTACCAAAAGTAACTTCATAAGGAATTCGTTACGTGACAATGGATTTGCATTACCTCTAAACCATAGCGACGTAATGAAGCTTATATCCAAACAATATGACCTAATGAAAAGTCAAGTAATAATCGAAATTTGTTCAAGATTAAACGCAGGACAGAGTTGTAGTTTGACGCTGGACGAATATACATCGCTCAAAAACCGACGATATTTAAATGTAAACGTCCATTTTAATGAACTAAAGTTCTTTAATTTGGGAATGATGAGAATAAGTGGATCCTTTTCGTCGGGAAATTGTGTTGATATGGTGAGGAATAAGCTGAAGGAATTCAAAATTTCTATTGAAACCCATATAGTTGCATGTGTTACTGATGGTGCAAGCATGATGGTGAAGTTCGGAAAAATTATGAACTGCGAGTATCACTTATGCTATGCTCACGCTATACATCTGGCTGTGTGTGATGTTCTTTATAAAAAAAGAGTAGATTTTGAAGAGACTCCTAATGAAATAGATATATCATAGATAGAAGAAGATGGGGATGAAAGCGATGAGCTAATTGAAGATTTAGATAAGGCCATTAATATAGAATTTGACGCGGGTCTATCAATGGAAGGCATATGTACTATAGCTTATAAACAAATAACTTCTAAAATTTATATTAATGAAGCTGTAAATAAAGCAAGAGTTATTGTAAAATTCTTCCGAAAATCGCCTCTGAAGAATGATATTTTACAAAATTATGTCGAAACACAGTTTGGGCATGAAAAGATGGTTTACTTAGATACTAAAACACGTTGGAATAGCTTGAGATATGCTAGAACGATTTTTAGATATAAGACCAGCAATTTCTAAGGCGTTAATTGATATCAAAGTGCCCATGACTTTGGCTCATGAAAAATTAGAAACGTTGAGTGCCATTGCAGCTTGCTTAAAGCCTTTCAAAATTGGGTTAGAAAAACTGGGTAATCGAAGTGCAACTTTGTTAACTGCGGAAGGAGTGTTTTCTTTCATTTTAGATGAGTTAAATCAACAAAATACAGAATTTTCCAAGCACATGAAATGCTCTCTGATCCAACGAATAAATGGAAGGCGCCCGAAAAGCTTAGTTGGGTTAATGCAGTATCTAAATTGTGGCAAAAAATACAATGCTACTGCAATTGTTGATCTGCCATGTTTACCAACTAAAAGCGCGTTGATTCAACAAGGTAAAAAAATATTAACGAGGCTTTTTTGCATGGAGGGTGAACCATCGTCAAACTCTTCATTTTCCGAAGAAGAGAGCTCAGAAAATGAAGTAACACTAACTCTGAGCAAAAGATTGGAGAAGGCTATTCAGTCAAAAACAAGAATTCAACGTTCTGGCAATATCAAAAGTAGCTCCAGCTACCGAAAATCAATCCTGGCATAAATACAACAGTTAAAGGGAACATTTCAGGATGCTTTTCTCTTCCGCATTCATTCTTTGCTTGGTATAGGATCCTTTTAACATCCTTAGACGTAAACGTTACATATAGGATTATAAAATTCCCCGAAGAAGTAATAAGGAGCGCGTGATTGCAAATTATAGAGTTGAATTGTTACTTTCCAGTTAATATTATATCTACATTACAACATATGCCCAGAAATCTAAAATTAGTGATTTCCATACTAAAAATCGGCCCTAATCGCAACCTTAAAAGGAATACATTTCCTGCTATAATTGATCATAACTGTACAGATGAAGATGAAAATGCATAGCCGAGTTTTCATTGAACTATTTGGTATGATTTTCTTGAAACTTTCATGAAAATTAGGTGCCATAGCTAACTGAAAACGAAGGCGATGGGTATGGAATAAATGTGAACGAATGATGCGGTTAAGAAGGATATTTTTAAGTAAATTTCATGAGATTGATTGCGGAGTGAAATTTTATGTTTATATATATAAATACATATGGCTACACACACACACACACATATATATATATATATATATATATATATATATATATATATATATATATATATATATATGTACATAGTATATATTTATATATATATATACATATATATATATATATATATATATATATATATATATATATATATATATATACATATATGTATACATATATATATATATATATACATATATATATATATATATATGTATATATATATATATATATATATATATATATATATATATATATATATATATATATATATATATATATATATATATATACGAGGTGTGTTCAAAAAGTATCACGAATTTTAAATTTTCGCGGGTTACGTACATATATTCGAATTTCGATTTTTTTGTGGCGTTATGTTGGTACTCATGTCTGTCACTTATACCGACAAGCTCGGCCATTTTGAATGTTCACTTAATTGGTGATAGCTGCTTTACTTGCACGTGTTTTCAATCGTCTTCGATTTTTACTTATTCAAAAAAATGGATCAAAGAACGTGTATCAAATTTTGTGTGAAAAACGAAATTAAGTGCGCGGATGCATTCCGAATGTTGACTGTGGCATACGGAGAAGCTACCTTGGACCGAAGCAACGTTTATCGGTGGTACAAAATGTTTTTAGAAGGCCGAGAAGATGTGAACGACGAAGAGCGTGCCGGACGCACGAGCACTTCAACAACAGACGAAAAAATTAATGAAGTGGAGAAAATGGTATTGGCCAATCGTCGAATCACCGTTAGAGAAGTTGCTGAGGACCTAAACATATCGATTGGCTCGTGCCATTCGATTTTTATCAACGATTTGGGCATGAGACGGGTCGCCGCGAAATTCGTACCAAAATTGCTCAATTGCGACCAAAAACAGCAACGCATGAACATTGCTAATGAGATGTTAAGCTCTGTCCGCGACGAACCAAATTTGCTCCAGAGGGTCAGGACTGGTGACGAATCGTGGATTTATGGTTATGACGTGGAAACCAAAGCTCAATCACCTCAATGGAAGCTGCCGCATGAACCAAGACCGAAAAAAGCGCGCCAAGTTCGGTCGAATGTGAAAGTTTTGCTGACAGTTTTCTTCGATTGCAGGGGCGTGGTGCATCATGAGTTCTTGCCACAGGGAAGAACGGTCAATAAGAAATATTACCTGCAAGTTATGCGCAATTTGCGCGAAGCAATCCGCCAGAAACGCCCGGATTTGTGGGAGAACAAAAATTGGCTTTTGCACCACGATAACGCCCCTGCTCACACATCGTTGCTTGTGCGCGACTTTTTGGCCAAAAACAACACACTAATGATGCCGCAGCCACCGTATTCCCCAGATCTGGGCCCCTGTGACTTTTTCTTGTTTCCTAAACTGAAGAGGCCCATGAAAGGACGACGTTACGCTACGCTTGACGAGATAAAGACGGAATCGAAGGAGGAGCTGAACAAGATAAAAAAATGATTTTTTGAAGTGCTTCGCAGATTGGAAAAACCGTTGGCACAAGTGTATAATATCTCATGGGGATTACTTTGAAGGGGACAAAATAGATATTCATGAATAAATAAATAATTTTTGAAAAAAAACAAAATTCGCGATATTTTTTGAACACACTTCGTATATGTAAATATATATATATATATATATACATATATATATATAATACATATATATATATATATATATATATATATATATATATATATATATATATATGTATATGTATTATATCTATATATATGGCTATGTGTGTGTATGTGTGTGCTTTTGCTTCGATTTCCTCCAAATTTTCAGCAATATTTCTTTTCTGGCCAAAGTATGGCTCCAGTTTGTACCAAAACTAGTACAAAGATTAACTCAATTGTGTGATAAAGCTCACAATAAAAAATCCAAACTTGAACAATTTGAAACGAAATGGCGGTCGCTCAAAGGTCGAAAAAAGTTGAACCATAAAAAAGCACTTCAGGGTCAGGTCAGAATATAAAAATGGCGGGCTACGCAAAGTTCAAAATTCGAAAATTTCTCAAAGCTTCAATTCACATTGGACTATTATGAAATCTAAATTCAAGGTAGACTTTGATCAGATCATGGATTTAATGTTCCAGAGTTAAATTCGATTCCTATGAACGCTGCAGATTTTAGCCGTAGTGGTTTTTACATTGCATTAAAAAATTATATTTTAATATACGAGAACATGATACAATGTATTCAAGAAACAGAGTTTTGAATGGTTTGAAATGAAAAAATTTGCCACTAAAAAGGGTGAAATAAAAAACTTTTATAAAAAAAAGAAAACCGACTTCGGAATGCCCTAAAAAGGATGAAATAAATTTTTTGGAAGCGGTGCCATATCATATTTTCCCCCATTCTTTTGTGATGGTGCAGATGTTGGAAGTATCTATGTTGAAATGGGGAAATTGATTTGGCACCGCTTCCAAAAAATTTATTTCATCCTTTTTAGGGCATTCCGAAGTCGGTTTTCTTTTTTTATAAAAGTTTTTTATTTCATCCTTTTTAGTGGCAAATTTTTTCATTTCAAACCATTCAAAACTCTGTTTCTTGAATACATTGTATCATGTTCTCGTATATCCACAAAAATTGCAATAACGTAATATCTTTTATTACGGATTTCATTGATATAACGTGAGACGGAAAGTAATGCATTGAAAGTGCTCTTGTTCTTTTGAAAGCCAAACTGCTTCGGATTTATGATAGAATCGTCAATTAAAAAAGATTTTAAACGATTATTTACAAGTTTTTGGAATATTTTACTAAAGGCTGTCAAAAGTGCAACAGGGCGGTAATTATTCGGGTCCAGATGATCTCCTCCTTTTAATTTCTAATAAATATAGGTGGGTGAAATCTAGCCATCCTTTCCATATTTTTTTTTAAATTTGTATTACAAAACAATATGCTTCACGATTTATTTTTGGCATCATTGAATGGTATAACGTCCACTTTTAATTATTGAGAACATGCATAAAACTAACAATATATTTGAGATTTTTATTGGTTTTTAGAAATCCAAAATTTCAACATTTATACCTAGGAATCTTCTTTATTCGGAATTCCTATGGGGGGAAAAAAACCAATACTTCAGGCACACATGTATCTTTCTATTTATTATACCTCTAAGGTCAATTATAGGCGGGTATAATTATTTTGAATAAACATATACCAGTCATCATTGTCAAATTATTATACCTGGTTCTTTAATACAAAAATAAATGCATCATTTATCTTGCGAAATAACTTCCTCCTTAAATATCTAAAGCTCGAATCTATAAGCAGCCTAAACGGACCGAGTCTTGATTATACCCGTACACGAGACAATCAACGAAATCCACATATGCACGAGATTTACTGGAACTTCTGAGCTAAAACTTCAGAAAATTATGCATTCTCATCGAGCAAAGGTCAGCTGATTGTGAGATAATAAATCAAATAAAATAACCGACAACCTTGACATCCATTGATTTTTTTTCAATTTAAATGGTCATCAGAGGTGACTTAATGCTAGAGTCAGTATACTCGTATGCTGACGACGCCGGTAAGTTGCGGATATATTGTATGCACTGCATGCAAGCACGTACGAGTATCTGTTACATATGTGTCAGCATTCTGTTTAGACACTAGAAGCAAATGTTGTTAGTTTTCAAAACTTCATTTTAGGGATTCCCTTGAATGAAGTACTATACACTTTTCACCTTTAAATGTTCACAGTTAGATTTCCACCTAACAAGTACTCACTCTGTATGTTCTTCATTAGGTGTGCAAGTTTTAGATTATAAGTACAAGGCTAGAGCAAATCGTTGTAATAGATTCGAGTGTGAACATGTTAATGTTCAAGGTTGGAGTAAGTTGTTGAAATAATTATGATCAAAGTTTGTAAGTGCTGAAAGCAATTATAGATGTAGATATTGAGTTTAAAAGCAATTAGGTTTAATTTAATTGAATGAGTTGCAATCGTGCGTATTGATTTATCATTCTTCATCAAATTTAAGTGACGAGGAAGAGTTTGATCACTCATTTATCAGCCCTTTTAATTTTTGTCCCAATTATGAATCAAACTCATTTGGTTAAAAGCTTTGTCCCATCCTTAAATTCATGTACCCATCTTAAATACCATGAATACTCCTATAAGTTCTCATGATTTGAGCCAGCAAAATTCCTCAATAGAAAAAAAAATCGGAAATTCTTAAGGATAATGAAAATTACTTAGAAACACAGGATAATCAGACCAATAGAACTTTACGCCCTACTAAACCTATCCGTTCATTATTGCCTAGATGATGATTGGCTCTCTAAGCGCTTTCCACACCAATAACTTCACTCGTTGGGATGTTGTTGAGTATTTACTGAAATAGCGCAGACAGTACTTTTTTTAGGGTTTTGTAAAATAATTTTACAAAACCCTTCTAAAATCGCGTCCTGTCTGTCCGTCTGTTCGTCTGTCTGTCTGTCCGTCCGTCCGTCCGTGTGTCACAGCAGTTTTTCTCGGAAACTACTTAAGCTAGAAGCATCAAATTTTGTATACAGGTGTAAAATGGTGATCTCTTCAAAGTTCAACTACTAAAAAATTTTATAAGGTATTTAAGGGGGGTCTCCCCATGTAGGGGAGTGACCCCCGAAAAAAAAATTTCGTTGAAGGTAGCCGATATGGGTATCAAATGAAAGGTCTTGATGAGAACTTTCCAAAACAGGTCTTATTTTGGCAAAGTTTGCTTCGAGGGGCGCACAGGGAGGGGAAATACACGAAAAATTTGTGTCCCCCCCCCCCTCGCGATTGGACACCTTCCATCCGAAAAATCTGAAAAAAATCAAGAATGTAGGCCTTGATGAGTACAACAACAACAAATACGTGAGAAGTCGCAATTCACTCAACTTTGTTAGTAATAGTATGATGTATTGATTTTATGTTTTCTTGAATAAAATCTTAATGGTACCCTTAAATTCAATGAAATTCAGTACACAGATGTCTATTTATAAGATTGATCAACCCTGCAAGTTTCATAAAGATTGCATCATATTTAGCGAAGTTATAGCGGTTTGAATTTTCCTGTATTACTATGGAACAATATGCGCTGCATGTATTACTATGGCAACATATGGCTATGGAACAACATGCGCTTTTTACCGACTTAGACACTACAGTTTTGCTAGGATTTGCATGAAAATTTCAGGAATGATAGGTGTCATGAATAACTTTGAGAATCGGTTCAGCTAGTGGTATCAGTAATCGTAAAACAAAATAGTGGCTGTTTTAAATGCGAAGATTGAATAATTTTGAGTTAGTTTTTCCCAACTTCAACGTTTAAGGTGCATGCTTTGAACACTTGATTCAATTTAATGAATGACTGAAGCTGAGTACCTACAATTAATACTCATAAGTGAAACAAGTCAAGGAGACGGGAGGGAGCTTCTAACAAAAGGGCTTTGTAACAACTCTAGGATTCGAAAAAATTGGCTATTAATCGAAGTTAACAGTACAGGAGAGTGGCCCCTGAAAAAAAATTCATCAAACGTAGCCGATATGAGTATGAAATGGGAGCTTTTCAAAACAGTTGTTAAACTGTCAGTTTTTGCTTCAGTGGGGGCACAGGGGGGAAATACATGAAAAATGTGTTTCCTCCCTCGCGAATGGACATCTGAAATAATTATCAAGGGAGATATTTATGAGTATAACAATAACAAAAACCTCAGAAGTCTAAATTCTTTCAACTTTGTTAATAATAGTATGGTCTTCGAATTTCATAGTTTCTCCAAATAAAATCGTCATTGACATGCTTCTTGACTTTATTCAATCTGGTGACTGCATTTTGAAAATTGAAAACAAAACCCTTCTGACATGAGCGTAGGTCTGTTTACTAAACTTGTTTAAAGATTTAATCGTGAGCAATCCATCCATCAATCAAATCAATGCACGAATTCACGTTTTTCTGCATTTTTGGCGCATTCCCCATTTTTTACACGCTCGGGGATCGCGCAATTTCTATTCAAAAATTTTCAACGTAGTAGCCCAAATTTACAAGTTAACCTTATCGTAAGGAGCTTTGTTCTGATAAATTCAAGTTTATTTATTCAAAATAGTCTCCTCCGGCCTCGATACACTGTTTTGCGCGATCCAAAAGCTTTTCAAGGCAGTGTTTCAGGTGGACCGGAATGTCCTTCAGGATGTCGGTACAAGCCTTTTGGATGCTCTCTACGGACACAAAGTGGCCAAATGCAATTTTCCGAATAGGTAGACACAGGGAGCCATATCAGGAGAATACGGTGAGTGATTGATGGTTAAAATGCGATTTCTAGTAAAAAAATCAGTCACAGGGGTGTATTTTTATGATAAAAGTCTCGTTTATTTTGGAGCAATATGTGGACATACCTTTTGTAAGCCCAAATGATCGGTTAAAATGCTACAAATCGATGTTTTGGAGATATTCAACTCCAACTCTTGAATTTCAACGATGATTTCGGCTCATTTTTGATAAATTCACGCACAATTTCGATGGAGTTTTCGGTGATCACTGATTTTGGGCGGTCCGTATGTTCATCGTCATTTATGTCCTCCCGACCATCTCTGAAACGTGTAAACCATCATGAACTCTGGCACGAGATAGACAATCATCGCCATCAACTTTTTTCATCAATTCAAATGTTTCGGCAAACGTTTTACGGATTTTTAAAAAAAATTTAATATTAGCTCTTTGTTCGAAACTCATTTTTGTACCGATGACAAAAACATACTGTCACTTTAGACGCAGTAACTTCGCTTCCACTAAACCGAATGTCCCCAAACTTTCACTGGGATTCAGGGAGGGATGTTACTTTTCAACGCACTATCTCATTCACAGACGGCGCCACAAAAAAAATTTTATGACAAAAGTCTCGTTTATTTTCAAAAACACCTTATATATTTGTAATACATTCTATTACTATTGAACGTACTATCGGCGAAGCTCGCTTATAGCCCTGATCCATGCATGAAGCAGGTCGGTGTTGCGAAAGAGCGTAAAAGGAATGTAGTAAGCGAACATTCGATTTGTGTGGGAATGTAGTGCTCAAAAAATGGTTTCGAATTTGGAACTTATTTTGGGCCACTTCAAATTTCCCCTTTGACTTGTATAATCCCGCAGAAATCGAATGTTGGCGCTATCAAGGGGACAGACAAGACTCAAAAGACGCGGAAAAAATATAGCGAAAGAACGTTGTTGGGAACCCTTTATGTTGTGGAGATTCTATGGTGAGTTTTTTGCTTCATTATGAATCATGGTGGTGAGTGACTGATTCTGCTTTTGATTGGTTGTAGGTTAGTAGAATATGCAAATTAGACGCTCGGGATAGAACTGAAGATTCCAAACACTCAGCAAGGGACGTTCGACATCGATGGGGATACGAGATTTTGTGAACATAGTCGCATGCATGTGCAAAATAGTACGAAAAAACCGAACGGAATTGATCGAAAAGTTAAAGTCAGTCAAGCGTATCGAGGCAGACGAAATATTAGTATCATTTAATGTTAAAGCCCTTTTTTGGAGCGTCCCAGTGAAGCAGGCGTTGGCCTTGTTGGAGGGTTAGAGTATATTCAAAGATTTTAAGAAGCGGATAAGATCATTCTACAAATTGGCAACCCTTTGCATGTTAGAAACCTATTTCACCTTTAGAGGAAGATATTTTAAGCAAAAATCGGGGGTAGCGATGGGAAATCCACAAGCTCCCCTCTTCAGTGAAATTTTCATGGGATGGGTAGAGCAAAAATTGCGGAGTGCGTTTTGCCGAGGATATGGATATGTTATGTTGATGACGTGCTTGAAGTGGTTAAAAGGGATAGAATCGAAGAAAAATAAATGAAATACACAGGAATATCACCTTTACAATGGAGAAAGAGAGCAACAGTGAAATACCTTTTTTAGACCTTAAAATAATGAGAAATAATATTGGAATCTGAAATTTTCAGGAAACCCACGAACACACGGAGGACGATACCAAGGACATCACACCACTCGCACCAAATCAAGATGGCAATGTTCAACAGTTGGATATACCGCATGCTGACAACTCCGTTAACGAAGCAGCAGTATGAGTAGGAAAAGGCATTTATATTGAGTACAGCGAAGATAAATGGGTACATAGAAAAAGAAATATAAATACAAAGAAAAATGAAGAGGTGGCTTTGAGCGGCTTCATTGGCCACTCTCCACAAACAAAATTACTACTCAAAGGTCTTTGGCAAGCTTGGGATCACAGCTGTACGAGTACCCACGAGCCAGAAATTCAAAAGAAAAAAGATGAGAAATATGGAATATACAAAATCACCTGTCAACCATGCCAGAAAGCGTACATTGAACAAACGAAGCGGCAAGTCAGAACAAGGTGCAGTGAACACATTAAAGAGGCAAAGAAGTTGAAATCGAGGAAAACCGCAAGTGATGCCGCCAAGTCAGCTATCGCCAGGAATATTGTTGAAATCAATCATGTAATCAATTGGGATGATCAAGAGGTAGTACAGGAAATAATCGAAAATTGGATGTTTTTGACAGCCTCTCGATTATTTAACAACCGAAAAATTCACGACTCAATGAAGATGTAGGCACGGATATTCAAAGCTATTGGAGCTGATTAGATCTAAGTAATATATAAAATTTAATAAACGAACCACAATTACAAACTAACAAATGACAAAAAAAAACAAAAAAATAAAACCTCTCAAATGAGCACAGTAAGATCTTCAGGTAATTAAGGTACAAACGTAATAGTAAAAAAGGATGTGGATCAAGTGATCAGGGGATGAAGAATAATGAAAATAGTTTAAGAGGCGAATAGGTAAAATGTAATTGTTATAAAAAGCTGAAAATAGTTGTAGCTAAACCATACTAAAAAAACGCTGAAGAAGGACTAACACTTACCTTCGAAATATACATATATTTTGTTTAAAATTAAATTTATTTGCATTTTTAATTGGAAAAATTAGGTTTGGATAAATCTTTTGATATCGCAAAAACACTAAGATAACGAAGAACTTGTTTTGATAAAGATATCAAATGGTCAGCAACCGAAAACGCAATGTTAGGCTCTAAAAAAAGCAGTAAGTTTAATTTTTGCACGTGCTTTTTCTTTATTTTGTGGAGTTACGTCTTTTTGGTGTCCAAGCAATGTTAAATTTTGCGGTTTCCCACTAGATCCAGGTTTTTTATTTAGATGCATGAGTTTTAAATTAAATATTTCAAGTACCAGCGGTACTCCCAGGCAAAATGTTCACCTAGCTTTGGTTGAACCATTGGTGTCTAGACAGAAGCCAGTCCTTAAATGCAGTCTAAAATTTTCTGAGCGATGCTGCAATGACGAATTACCATCGTTGTTTCTTGTCCAACCGCCTTTTTAAGGCATTTTTTTTGGCGGAGTTAGAGTTGGCGAAAGATCACTATTTTCCTCACTATCACTCATAATACTCGTACGAGGGTGAATGAAATATAAACGGTAATTTAGCTATTCTGCTTAAAACGCACCTCCAAACTAGATGATATAGTGTGGTGGCTGGTGGTTATTTTAAAAGGAGTGAGGGAACCAGCTTAATTAGTGGCGACGCTCGCTTCTGTCCTCAGTATAACCCCAACTGTCGCGCAACGCAACCAATGAAAACGTCAAACCATCAAACATTTTTACTCAATTATTTTGTTTATTTGATATCCATAGGCCAATTCTCATTTTCCGGAAAAGCCGGCGGACCTTGCTTTGTTGTGGGAACAGAACCGTTTCGATTTCTTTGAGTCATCTCCAGCGTCTGAAGATGACATAAAGGAGTCGGGCCTTGCTTAATTGTGAGAGCAGACGCGTTTTGACTCCTTTGAGTCATCTCCAGCGTCTGAAGATGACTCAAAGAAGTCGAAACGCATCTGGTCTCAGAACAAAGCAAGGCCCAACGGCTTATCACAAAACACGCTTGAAGGCGCAGTTTGGAGATACTACATTGTCTCAGAATCGAGTGTATACGTATATTGGTTAGATAAATTGTCCGTAAAGGACTGTAGCGATGGTCTGCTGTATCGGCGAAAGAGGATGGTGGGATCCACTGAGATTGGCCTTGTCTGACTGAAGTTTAGTTTATAGCGTCTTTTCAGCCTTTTTATAACAACGGACCTTCAAAATACATGTCGACTTTGCCTATATATTGGCGAAGGAATGTGCCCACTGTATGATTGTTTGGTCGATGAAAGGAAAAGTATTGGGGTTGTTAGCTTTCTGAAGGAGTACATCAGGAGTGATCTAACTTTTGAAGTTGGTTCACCGGACCAAATCTGCTGTGATTGTCTTACTGAAGTAGATCGTATGTAGTCCTTCATTCGCTTTTGTGAAGAAATCGAGTCCGCACTAAAACGACTCAAATCGGCACGAACAATACAGGACCCAGCTAGGAACCAGCCGATGCAGATTCGGAGAGCAGATTACCTTTCGTCTGGGGCTCCGGATCCACCATCTTGGTACATGCCTTGAGATCGTGAGAAAATTAGCTGCCCTGTAGTAATCGCGCAGTTGCCTAAGCAAACTGCTCGAAAAGCAGCATAACACTGTTCCGAAATTTGAATTGCAGATTTGAAAAATTTAATTACTAAAAGTTAAATTTTTGTGAATTGTAAAATTTAGAAAAAAAAATTTAGTTTTTTATTATAAATATAAATTTATATTGTTTTTTTTTATATATTAAACTTGAATTTTTCTTTACATTGACATTCTTCATAATATTAATCTTTTTATTATGATTTAAATTTTTCAATATATTTTTTTTTTTTTTAATTAACTCTATAACGCAAATCTGTAAATTGAAATTTCTGACATGAGTACACTGATTTAATACATTCCATCCATGTATTGCATTGCCGAATGCAATTTGACTTGGCTGAGCTAGAAGCTCATCTCGATTTACACGTGCGGCATAGAAATTATGCCAAGATTGGGACAGATCAAGGAGTCTGCTTGAGAACCTTTTGAGCTTCTCAAAGTATTTATGTTTGATAATTATCTTGCTAATTACCCAAAAAAATAATTGTGAAGTGATCAATCCGTCTGTTTTAACCGCGAACTCGTGTCGGATCCTCTAGAAATCCGCTAACTTTGAGTTCATTTTCGATTCGTGAAAACTGTACGCCGAATAATTTCAATACGTAACCGGAATCTGATTTCCCCCATGCACACGGCAGCATCAAAGCGGAAAAGTTTCACGCAGCAGTTAACCGTTTACGAGTTTCCGTCCAACAGGAGTTGCTGCTGCAAGTTCTCACGATTTTCAGTGATAATTTCGAGGCTCAATTTTTGTCGAATTGAACATGTTTCCCAAAACGCGGTTGACCCAATATCGGGTGTAGTGAAAAGATCAGTTGCTAGTGCAACCGTTAAAATTTCGGATTCCCCATTCACCGGCAGCAAGCATGGTGTTTTGTGATGAAAAGTTTTTCTTGCGTTGCGGTGGGTACTGACGATATTTGAGCGAAAACCGCGATGAGAATGAATCCAATTTTGAATGTAGAAAAGACGCGGTTTTTTCATTCCTTGATGGAAAATGAGTTAAAAGGAATGTGAGCAAATATTGCTCTCAAAACCAAAAATTTTACACTTTGCTATGATTTGATATTCTGATTGAATGTTAATTGTGTATTGCGTTGTTGCATATCATCGAAATATTAATTTATTGCTGGTGCTCAAATTTTGTGCTTAGAGATTTTTTCTTATCCCTTTTGTTAGCGGACAATTGTCTGCACAAGCCATACCGGCTTTGTTAAACTTAGCAAGTAGTACAGCACAAGCGGCTAGGCAATTTTGTCCGTCGATTATTCAACATCACAATAAGCTTAATTAAAGTGCGGGCTACAAATATTCGGTTAGCGAATTTCATCATCATTGCATCCTTGCGTGCATTGGTATCGCCCGATCGGAGTTATTTAAAGTACTATCACGATTCAATATAAAGGGTGATTCATAACAAGTGTACGCATGTAAATGGGCCTTAACTCTTATTTATCACCAATTTCAGGTCCATATATTGACAGATTATGACAGTTTGGTCTTTTAAAATTCTAACCATGGCGTCATACACATCAGCCGTACATGCCACACATCACGCGAAACAATCGATTTATTGAAGACCAAGTTTGGAAATCGAATAATTTCACGAAATGGACCGATAAATTGACCGGCAAGATCGTGTGATTTGACTCCTTGTGACTTCTTCCTTTGGGGATTTCTGAAAGATCGTGTAAATGTAACTTGATATTAATTTTCCTCTATATTAAAATTTAAATTTTTATCACTATTTAAATGTTCTCGTTAATTATCTTTTCTATAAAATTTAAATTTTTATTACTATTTAAAATTTTTATTTCCTTCCTTCATGTAAATTTGTTCGCAGCATGTCAATTTATTTAAATTCCTTTACTTCATTTGTAATTTCTTTAGTTAAGTTAAAATTTCCCCACTACAATTAAGTCCTGGTTTTTGGTTTACAATTTGAATCTGCCCATTACAATTTAAGATGTGGAAACCCTGACTTAGTGCAGGGCAACGGTGCATGACATGATGGAATGCATTCGAATTCAGCTGGGTGGACAGCTGATAGAATTTTCACCGTAGGCACGGAATGTGAAAGCGAAGACAAGTTTTGGACGGATGCAAACTGGACAAAGGGGAGTCTGTTGAAAAACCGACACGCATCGTGGACGGGCGAGAACCGCACCGGGAAAGTGAATTGAAGATTTTGAGTGTCGAAAAATGTCGTTTTAAATTTCTGGGCATGTTGCGTAGACGATTTCTGGTGTTTGTGCATTCCCATTTGCCCTTGATTTGTTTTTTTCGTGAACCCTGTGAGGACTGTTAGATGAATTTTCGCTTCGCTCGGATTCGTGAGAACGTTTGTAACTTCCTTTTCGCAAAAAAATTTTGTGTCTTTACCACAACAAAGTGTTAAACGAGAATTTTGTATTTCGAGTGCCCAGTGAAGCTTACAAATAAATAGAAAAAATATGATTAAGTGAAGAAGAAGAAGTATTGGTGCATTGAAAGCAAAAACAAAGATACATTTGCCCGGCGTGAATGGATTTAGTGGTGATTTGAGATAAAGATAAAAGTGATATCATCTGTGAATGACTGCTGTCGGTGGAAGTATTTGCTTTCGATCGGCGATCATAGAGATTGATGCAAGTGACGGTGCGTTCCGCGAATCAGGGAAGAATAACACTATATTTACAACACCTGCCTCATTATTATCTTAAAATCGAACGGTGGTGCTTCTGTTATTAATTTTTCGTTTCGTTCTGAACGGATGGATTACACCAAAGGAGCGTTTTAATGCGTTTGTTTTACCGAAATAGTCACATTGACCAACTGTTAAATTTATTGGATGAGTGATTACACTAGGGAGTATCCTTGGATCATCGTGCCGCAAATCGATAATCTAATGAATTAGCTGATAGAATAAAATCAATTGTAAGAAATTTCCAGGACCTGCCCACCTCGTTAACGAGCGCTCGTCGAAAAGGCTGGATAAGTATCCTTTTGGTTCTTTTTTTGTGTCAATGCCTTTTTTTTCATTGTAGTTTCGAAAATTTAATATCAAATTTTAATGACCAACCATTATGATGGCATACCATTTTTGGCAAATTTGGAATAACTAAATTTTTTAGATATTTATTTTTGAACGATTTAAGTTTTAATCGAAGTCAGATAGGAGAAAAAATTCCTAATTCCTTACCAGGCAATAATTTTCGTTATTACGTTTCGATTGGATGTTTGCTTGCTTTGGACTCAAAGGTTTTGTTTTGATTTAAGTAATCCAAGTTCGGAAAGGAATAAATGAAATGAATAGATAAATTATAAAATCGGTCTTCTATTTTGTTCTTCGGACCGGGTACAGTACCCGGTACGGTGGAAGGCTTTCAGCACCAAAAAATGGGCTAGCCATCGGGCACACTCTAACCTTCTTTTTGTTTCAGGGACTCTCGCGGGTTGAGTGGCCTCGAGCAAGGTGCCTTTTAATGGCATAGGATAATGTGATTCGCTCACATAACTTTGTGATATAAATTGGTCACCGGTATATTTCTTTTCGGATGGGAAGGCTCATACAAGTTATGTTGTATGAGTTTTCCACTCAGAAGGGAAATATATGGCCACTGCAACGTTAATGGATTTTGATCCGGTTGGGCGGGTGCGAGGGGACACCACCACCATCCAGTTGATCCACTCTTATTTGTGGGCCATGAGAATCGTCGGGTAACGACGAGGTTTCCCTTAGTCCGTCTGGGTTTACTCGTTCAAATTATTCTCTGAACAAGTCATTTTCCCTCTTTGCATTTACCTACAATTTTCGACTTCGGTCGCCCGTTCTTTGAGACCCAAGAATTCGTGAATGCGAAATTCTTTTTGTAGTGGGTCCTTATGCTGGGGGAATGAACCCGCCCCACGACACCGCAATGCTAGCCTGCCAGCGCCTTCACGCGTCCCCAGGCAAGGGCATTCTCAGCGGATATCAACATCTTTTTTCGCCGAGGCAGCAGACCAGAGCTGCAGTCCTTTACGGACATTATAGATACCTATTCACTACAATCTATAACATAAATTGGCCACGTTTATATTTCTCATTTAACCTATACACGCACATAGTCTTTAGAAAAACACAATAGAGTTTTAAGCCTGGTAAAGCTTTTTATTTGGATCCACTTAAACATAAAATTATGAAATATTAAATTTAATTTTTTATTTTTTATGTTTTTTAATACAGGGCAAATGTGCCCCAGTATGCATTAAAGGTTGCGCAAAGTATCAAATTAAGAGAAACTACAGATATGAAAATTTACAAGTAATTTTGATGAAAACTTTATAAATATTGTAGAAATCCAAAACCTGCGTTGGAAGCTATTGATTTTTTAGTGAAATTCTTCAAAACAATTTCTTTCAGATGTATAACATAAGTGAAAATTGCCAGTCGAACAAATATTGTTTGTTCGATTCTCAACACGAGATTCGGCACATTGTACCCACCTCTTCCCAATATTTGCCTTTACAATGAAATGAGAAGACATACCCCGTTTTTGTGTGTAACTTTTTCGCTTATTCGTCACCACGGAAGATGGAGGAGCTCGCTGACGATACGAGAAATCAGTAATAAGAGAACAACTCACAACCTGGCGAAATACCAGGCTGGAAAGCAGTGTTCCTTCGATTTGTTTTCTCTCGTGCATTTTACTGTATACTGTGTAAGCATTGTTCATAGCAATATCAAGTAAATCAAAGAACAATCGCAAGTAGTATTTATTTTTTGCTTTACGGTGCACCTTATAGGTAACTTTTCTTTGGTCTATCAAATCGGCGCCTCCCATGTTTTTATTATATTTTACAATGACTTCGGAACATATGACATTGATTTCCTCGCCACTTCCTTGCAGCCTCCTCTTCACGGTAGCAGTAGGTATTGGGGATGAGAAGTATTTCGACATAAAAACAGCTTTACCGTCCATCCATTTAATAAAAGAAATTCCTTGGGAACTGGTGGCAAACGATTCTCCTCTTTGCATCCTAGCACATTTTTGGGTGTATTCTTCTTATTGGGACGAACTGTTCCACAAGCTCTTATGTTTATGCTGGCCAATTTATGTTGTAGGTTCGGAGAGTTGAAAAAGTTATCGAAGTAAAGCTCGCAACCTAGACCTTGTAAACTGTTTGATATTTGTAAAACTACAGACCCTCCTAATCCAGTTTTAGCACCACCTTGTTTTCTACCAGTATATAAGTCAAATTCAAATAAATAGCCAGTGGCTGAGTCAGCTCTACAACACATTTTAAATCCCCACTTGACGGGTTTATTTTTTACGCACTGTTTCATTATATTGTGACCTTTAAATTTGACCATGTGTTCATCGATCGCCTGAAATTTCATGTTTTTCATGGCGTTTTCAAAGCTCTTATTGAAGTGGTCTAAAACTGGTCGAATCTTATACGCTCCATCTTGAAAAGGTTGAGTTTTAGATGGTTCATCATTATTATTGCTAAAGTGTAACTTTCTTCTTATCTCCTCAAACCGATTGAGTGTCATTACGTTGACAATGTAAGGAACTCCCATATCAGGATCTGAGGACCAATAGCTGCGGAACGTAGGCAGGATATGATATCCAATCGCATAGTTCATCCCTAAGAAAGCCTTCACCTCTGCGCTAGTGAGAGCGACACGTCTTCCCTTTTGATATGCATATCGCTCTGATTCAGGATTTTCAACTAGCTCATCAAAATTTGTCACTGCATCGAAAATTTTTATTGGGGGTGAAAGATGAGGTAATAGCTCTATGTAAAAAATTTATTTCGCCGTCGTTGTATCCTTCCTGATCAAGGAAAGGAGGTGGAACGTAGGAGTTTTTCTTCCAATTGTAAGACAACGTAAATTTTTTATGATTTGGTTTTTTTCTGTCTTTGTGTTCCAATCTCTTGATTTTCGTTAACATCCGGTGAAATACTGAGTTCAATAACAACAGTGGAGACACCTCCATCAATGTCTTGTTCTAAAAACTGTTGATGTGTCTCGTCTAATGTTAATCTATCCTCGTCATCACTGTTGTCAGCCACTAAAAGCCTTAACATCTCACTATCCGTAAGTGCAAACTCTCTGTTTCTTCTTGTTGACATATTCTGAAACAAATGAATCAAACTTCGATCTATTTTTCAGTAGAAGTACTTATATAAACACAGAAAACATCATAAAAACAGGTATTTAGTCAAGTTATGAAGTATCATCAAAAGACTCCGTTCGTGCATACTGAGACAGCCGCGTCCCTTTACAATTATTCTCAAGAATTATATTTAGTTGCTAAGACTTTCGAAATATACATGCAAAACACAGCAAACTTACCAAAGTATATATTCACTAAAGACTTCTCGATATAAAACTCGCCAATTATTTTAAAAATCAGAATATTGAACAAATTTATAGTCGATTAGAAACTGACAGATGCGCGCCAATACTTGTTCTATCTTATCTGTTTCTTTTTGGTGCTGCCAATGTGAATATATCAAGGCATTCGATTGAGTTCAGCATAAAATTGAAAATAATACAGGGGACAAATGTGTCCCATATGCGTGAAATGGTTAAGGGAAAAATCCATACAAATTTCTTTTTGTATGAGTTTTACACTTAAATGGGAAATACATTTGGATCTTGATCCGATTGGGAGGGTGTGAGGGGGCACCGCTTTCACCTGGGTGCCCACTCTCATTTGGGCGCCATAAGTATCATCGGTAACGACGAAGACCGCTCAAGTTCGTCTGTTTTCTCCCGGCCCAGTTTGTTACTGGCTCTAAGCAAGTTCAACGCTGAGTAGGTTACCTCGGCCTCGACACCAGTTGATCGGCATTAGATCCTTTCAATTCGTGAATGCGAAATTGTTTGTAGTGGGTCCTTGTGCTGAGTAAAAGAACCCACCCCACGACACTTCACGGCTTTGATAAGGAATAAACTGAAAAAATGGGGGAGGGAAACACTTGAACCCCTCGTTATAGTTCAGACTTGTCTCCTCTGTGACTACTTTTTGTTCGCGCCCCAGAAAGAATCAATTGGAAGAAAAGGATTCGAAAGCAATGAAGAAGTCGAGGAGCACGTGCATAATTGGCTGACAATTTATCCTAAAACTTTTTATGAACAAACAATATTCAAGCTTCCAAAATGGCGGCAAAAGTGTGTAGACACCGCAGGAGACTGTATCCAGAAATGTTGATGATAGGGTTTGTGTGCAATATTCTTCATAAATGTATAAAAAATTACCGTTTATATTTAATTCGCCTTCGTAGTAGATAAATAGGTACCACAAACTACTATACAAAGCACACTACTACACGTACGAAGCAGAGCAAAGAAGAAACTTGCGTGATATGAGGTAGAAGAGACGACATACATATACGAGGAATGGAATCGGTGGTTTATTTCTCGGGGATTCCCGGCTAACTGATTCTAGAGTAGACGCTACTAGAGTGGACTGTACATTATAGATGGGTGTATTATATTATGTTAAGTGGAGTAGTATCGATTAGTTAATGCTCTTGAACAAAGTTTAAGAATGAAAATATTTATTTTTTACAATAAATTATGTAACTTATTTTAAGTATGCAGTAAAATTTTGCGTGTATTCAAAATTTTAAAAATTTAACGTGTAATGAATCATGCGACGCCGCTGGTGACCACTACCAACACACTTTGCTGCTAGGTGGCTTGTCATTTTACGTTGGTTGCGACCAGTGCACATCCCACGTCTATTTTATCGTGGGATGCCAACAGAATTTTGACAGCCACATGGTAGCAGGTGTGTGGGTAGCGAGTGCCATCGAAAGGAATTGCTTTTATTGCAGCGGGATTTTAGTGTGCAAATTCTATTGTGAGTTTTGTGGATAAAGTGAAGATTCTGTGTTACAACCTAAACCCAAACGTAAACATTTCAGGTAAATATGCTTTTGGACGAGGGTAACTGGTGATGTAACTTAGTTCTTAATTCTCACTAGACCGATAAAATTAGTGCGCCGCTAATACTTAGCCATTTTGCAAGTGGTCCGAAGGGAGGGAAAAGACGCGGAAATTTCAAAGCAAAATTTTCATCTGAATTATACGAATGAAGGAATGTTAAAATGTGTGACCGAGAGATAGTTGTTGCCGCTAATTTATATGCAGCAATCATTTCAAGACAAAAAAATCATTACAAATGGCGCCCAACGTGGGGCCCAAAACATCCTAAGGGGATAAAAGATTCGCGTCTTCTGACGAGTTGGTCCTTTACGGAGGATGTAAGGTACTTTGGTACTCGAGCCTCACGAACAGGAGCAGTGGAATTGTGTGATACACACTAGCAGTCGCTTCACGTGAGTTGTAGCTTCCGCTCTCCTTTGTTTGATTTTTTTTCGCGACAGAATCCTTTCGATGTGTTGTCCCAGGGTAACCCCTGTAAGGACCTTCTATTTTTTTGATGGAACTGTCAGCCAGATGGGGTTTCTCTTGTCGGCCTGGACTCTCAAGAAAATAGAAGGCTACCTTGCCTTTATGTCACGGAAGGATTCTACTTATTTCGTATGCGTGATAGACGAGTGGTATCGGTTCAACGTTCGGTGGCGTATGCTGGAGTTGCGGAGCCCGGAATGCTTCCACGCGTCGGGAATTTTGACCGCGTACATAACCGTTACGGTAGCTCTACCACTTGTCTCGTCGAGTCATTTAACGTAGTTTAGAGACGGTTTTTGTGATGTATGTGGGTATAGGATAAATTTTGTAAATCGACCGAAAGCAGCCTTTCTTCGGCAGACTACAACGCACTCTCATTTCCCTTTGGAGGAGTCGACTGCTGGAAAGGAAAGTGTGTATAAAATAAATTTTTTTTTATTTTGCTTATATTAAATAGCTCGCCACTATCGGCCACTCAGTTTCATAAGCGTGTATATATATATACTTATATATTAGAATAGGCTTAGTTATATATTTGTTTTTTCTTCTGCTCGTTTCTTTTTAGGCATAACCTAGCCCAACCTATAGTAAAACAACCATGGCAACGAAGTGGACCCCAGATAAGCGTTGGACCAGATCCAAAACGGTCCAACCAGCTAACTGCGGGATCTGCTTTGAAGACGTAGTGGAGGGCGCACACAGCGTGCGATTGGAGTGCGGACACCTTTTCCATCGTCCGAGTTTTGCCCACTATGCCGGCGACCCATAGAGCGGACCGCCCTAGACGTCCCCCTCGGAACGCCCGTCCCAACGCGTGGAGCAGTGGCGAAAGGGGTTCCAGATGCAGAACCGGCCCAATCACTGATGGACTTGCAAGGAGCCGTGGGCGGTGAAGTTCCGGCTGCAGTTGTCGCGGCCGAGGTTACACCCGCGCCTTCCACCCACTCCATTGACACCCTCGTGGCGTTAATGCGGGATATGTCGGAGAGGATTGGCAACTTGGAGGGAAGGCTCCAGAACCTCCCCATGAGCCAACCACCCAGCCGCGTGAGAGCTCCGCTTGGCTGGGAGCCCAATCCCAGTCTGGCTATGCCCCACTCGCGACCATCTGATCAATGGACCCTACCTCCAAGGAACTCGGGAATGGATCCCAGAGCTCCCGAGTATCGACCACGACACAGCACCGCACCTCCGTTGGTACCTCCAGTCCCCGAGGCAGTCCCTTACAACAGGTCAATCGAAGATGCGATTCCCCCCGGGAACGCATTGACACCTTTCCGAGACCCGACGCCTCGTATCATGGAGAGTTGGCGCCTGAACTTCACGGGTTTCAACGCTATGATATCAGCGGACCGGTTCCTTTTCCGGATTCAGGCGTTAGTATCCAGCACCCTGGGAGGTGATTTCTCGGCCTTCCTCCGGCATGCACATCTTTTGTTCAGCGGAGACGCTGCCGACTGGTACTGGAGTTTTAAGGAGTCGACGCCACGTCCCACTTGGAACTCTTTCAGTGCAGCCTTCCGCAATCGATTTGATGATGGCTTCACTGAGAGAGAACTAAGGGAACAGATAAAGAAACGGAAACAAGGCGCTCACGAACCGTTCGACCAGTACTACACAAGTATAGTGAGATTGAGCACTCGCTTGCGAACAACCATGCCCGAGGACGAACTGGTAGAAATTATCAGAGAGAATATGCGTTGGGAGCTTCAGAACAGCCTTCTGCATTTTCCCATCAACACCATACAGGGATTGCGCCTCCATGCCCGTAGGCAAGAACAACTGGATGAGCGGCGAGGTACCTTCCGTCCACAACCTCGCATAACGGGACCAAATCCCCGAAATCATCACACCGCGGAGTTGATGGCAGCGGACCACCTACTTGTTGACCCAGTACCAGTACCGAGGAGCGGAGCACCACAGGAGCTTGAGGACCCAGCATTGATTGATCGACCATCCCTTGAAGCAATTATAAGCCCGACGGTCTGTTGGAACTGCCGACAAACGGGGCATCGGTTCTATGCATGTCCAGCGGAACCGACGCTCTTCTGTTACCGATGCGGGAAGGCCGACACTTACGCACCTGATTGCGCAAATTGCAAATTGCGAAAAAACTTGCCAGCGAGTGCCGCGACCACCCGTCGGCACTCCTAAAACCCGGACGAACCAAGGCTGATCCCATCACTAGCTGTGATCAAGCCGCAGACTCGCACCGCCAAACACAGCTCTCCCGAAGTTCCACAACCGACGCCATCCTTTGTCGAGGCGGACACGCAGGGAAATGGTAGCGAGGCGAAGGTTCCTTGGCATGTCAAACCTTTCCACGTCAGACTGCGGAATTATTTGGCTACTCGACAGCGCATCATCCATAAGGAGTTGGCTACAACTGTCCCACTGCGAAGAAAGCGAGTCACGCGTCAGATGCGGAGCTTCTGGAGAAGGGTCAGGCAGTCGAGGAAAGTGCTGAAGAACATACACTTAGACGAATTATTGAGGGATGACGTTCGACCATATGCGTCAGTACACCTCCTGCAAAAACGTTTGTCAGGTTTAGTCGATACGGGAGCCAGTGTGAATTGCATATCAGCCGATTTTGCAGGGGAGGTACTGGCAATGCACGCGGACCAAACCCACCGTTTTACCATCTGGTTAAGCACGGCGGACGGAACTCGTCACTCTGTAGTGGGAAACATTACGACGGATGTCACCTTTAAGGGAGTAGCTAAACCTCTGGAATTTCACATCATACCTCAATTAACCCAGAATCTTTATCTAGGAGTGGATTTCGTTCGAAAATTTAACTTGGCCCCGGCACTGTTTTCCGTCACTACCGTTCCTGACCAAACTCAAACCACTCACCTATTACGACATACACTGGATGTGAATCAGCAACTGCGACTTGACTCGGCTATATCGGCTTTTCCATCACATGAGAAGGAAGGTCTCGGGCGGACGGCGCTGGTGTTACACACAATAGATGTGGGAGATGCTAAACCCATAAAACAGAGACATTTTGCCATATCACCGGCGAAGAAAAAGTTGTTATATGCCGAAGTTGATCGAATGCTAGCATTAGCCGTGATCGAAGAATTGCAGAGCGCGTGGGCTTCCCCAGTCACCTTAGTTGTCAAGCCGAACAAGGTCCGGCTATGCTTAGATGCCAGACGCTTGAACGCCGTCACTGTCAAGGACGCATACCCTCTACCGTTGATTGAAGGCATTTTGAGTCGGTTGCCTAAAGCCCATTTCATCACGAGCTTAGACCTCAAGGACGCCTTCTGGCTAATTCTTTTAGACCATGGCTCAAAGGCGAAAACAGCCTTCACAGTCCCAGGTCAGCCCCTGTATCAATTCGTGACCATGCCATTCGGATTGTGCAATGCCCCTCAAACAATGACGCGCCTTATGGATAAGGTGATACCACCTCATTTACGGCACCAAGTTTTCGTGTACTTGGACGATCTGCTGCTTATAACCGAGACCTTTAACGAACACATCGACCTGCTTCAGGAGGTGCCTCTACACATCCGGAGGGCAGGGTTAACCATCAACATACAGAAGAGTCAGTTCGTGATGACGGAGGTGAAGTATTTAGGTCACATCATTAGGCATGGCAATATCAAAACCGACCCGGACAAGACTCAAGCGATTGACGTTTTTCCATTACCCAAGACCACCAAGCAATTACGCCGATTCCTAGGCTTATGCGGATGGTACCAGCGTTTCGTACGTGACTATGCCACCATTACCACTCCTCTGACCGACATGCCGCGTAAGGGACGTAAGTTCGTCTGGGAAGAGCCCAGCTTACGAGCCTTTGAAGAGCTAAAGAAGAGTCTGACTACAGCTCCCGTACTGCACAGCCCGGACTTTGACAAACCGTTCTCAATCCATTGTGACGCGAGTCAACATGGGGTGGGAGCAGTCTTAGTGCAGGTTGCACAAGACAGCGAGGAGAGACCTATAGCCTTCATGTCCCACAAGCTGAACCAGGCCCAGCGGAACTACACGGTCTCGGAGCAGGAATGCCTAGCGGCTGTGCTGGCAGTGAAACGTTTTCGAGCATATGTAGAAGGACATTCTTTTGAAATCGTCACTGATCATGCGTCACTGAAATGGCTGATGAGCCAAACGGATCTCCACGGCCGCTTGGCCAGATGGGCCTTGAAATTACAGGCGTTTGACTTCACGATAAGACACCGCAAAGGAAGTCAGCACGTGGTACCGGACACACTATCAAGGATGTTCGCCCCTGCAGGAGCCGAGTTGGCCCAGGAGGACGACAGCCCCCTATGGATCGACTTGGACCATTCCGCCTTTAAGTCAGCATGTTATACCCAGCTGATGAATACGATTCAGAACCAGTTGCCACAGCTGCCTGAACTACGGGTGACGGAGGGATTTATATACAAGCGGACGAGACACGCCTCCGGAGACCCCATCCAAGAAGATGAACAGTGGAAGTTATGGGTGCCCGAAGAACTGACATGCGAATTGATTAAGCGGGCTCATGACCACCCATTGAGTGCACACGGCGACTGAAGACTTACTTCTTTTGGCCTAAGATGGCGCAGCAAGTAAATAAGTACGTAGCCGCTTGTGAGCTGTGCAAATGCACTAAAGCGCCCAATTCTGTTCTTCGGCCTCCGATGGGAAAATTCGAGCTACCGGAGCGGGTGTTCCAGCGCCTGTATATAGATCTCACCGGTCCGTACCCTCGCTCGATTTCGGGATACACGGGAGCTGTCGTGGTCCTGGACCACCTGTCCAAATTTCCGATTGTGGAACCTCTTCGAAACCTGCACACCGGCCCCATAGTCAGTTTTCTGGAAAATCGCGTTTTCCATATATTTGGAGTACCGGAGAAGTTGGTCTCCGACAACGGAGTTCAGTTCACCTCATCTAGATTTCGAGAATTAATGGAGAAGTATGGCATTACGCATCAGCGGACTGCCGTTTATTCTCCGCAAGCCAATGCGTCCGAGCGGTTGAACCGCACCCTCATAGCCGCCATTCGGGCCTACGTCCAACCGGATCAGAAGGATTGGGACCGCAGGATTTCCGCCATCACCTGTGCCCTGCGTTCGTCTTACCACTCCACCACAGGCATCTCCCCATACTTTGCCGTGTTCGGCCAGCATATGATTTGTCACGGAAACTCGTACCGGCTATTGCGACAGTTGAAAGGGTTGGAAGACCCAATAGTGGTGCTGGAGCCGCACGAGAAACTCCAAATCCTACGAGAAAAATCCGGGAGAGGATTGAAGACAGTAGACGGGTGGGGGAGGAGCGTTACAATCTGCGATCCCATCCTTCTGGCTTCAAGGCAGGCGATGAAATCTACCGACGGAATTTTAGACAAAGTGAAGCAGGTCGGCACTACACTGCCAAGCTAGACAAGAAGTTCGTGAAGTGTCGAGTCTTACAAGTTTTAAGTCCCACGCGGTACCTCATTGCGGACATGTCCGGAAGGGAGCTGGGAGTCTACCATGCCAAAGACCTACGACGCTGAGAGAAAAGAAAAAAAAACAACATCATAGGGCCAAGCAGCGTTTCCTTCAGTCTCCCCATGCCTGGTAGGCATCGTGGACACTGCCCTGTAATGAATCATGCGACGCCGCTGGTGACCACTACCAACACACTTTGCTGCTAGGTGGCTTATCATTTTACGTTGGTTGCGACCAGTGCACATCCCACGTCTATTTTATCGTGGGATGCCAACACTAAGAGAGAGAGAGAGAAGAGGAGTAAGTCTATCCGTGTAAAACCCTGTATGTGAATTCCGATATTTTGCTTGTAGAGGCGGTTTTTGCGAGGGAAGGGGAAATTATAACAAACGTCAAAATTTTGTTTACGGCTTAGTGCATTTATCATTGTCAATATGCGGAAAGTATCATTTTCTCGCGATTTTCGTGAAAACAGTAGTGAATATTTAAGTGGTGAACGTAATTCATACTGCTTCGGTTAGTTTCACACGATATATAGTGAAAATTTATCAAATCAAGTGACTCAAAAATTAGAAAACGACAATGCACTGTTCGGCTCCGTGTCGCCCGAATTTCAATAGAGGCTCGAGCGGAAAATCGTACTTTTGGTAAAAATTGATAGTTTCATTGATTTATAATCGTGAGAAAGTTTATTTTCAATAGTTTCAATTCGTGAATCGCAAGAAAACTGCTCAAAAATATTTGCAATTTATTGTTTTGATTGCTTCATATTTTGCCGCATGTCTTGTGGCTTAAAGCAGCAGCGGCACAAAATTGGAGCATTTTTAAGGGGGTCATAATTCATTGTAACTTTTTATCATTTTAGAATTCTGAATGATATTTGTGCAAAAATGGAATGGCGCTGAATTCTCGGGATAAATCCGGAAATAAAACGTTCGCAAGTTTGCGAATACCATTTCAAGGATGACGACGTCGTTTATTTGAATCTAAGCTAAAAGTGTAAGATAGCTATTCTTAAATTAATCTTTTGCACAAAATTCAGGTATCTCATATTTTTAGACTCGATGTGGAATTGAATATATTAACACCTTTACATCCACTTTTGGACATGTGAGTATATTTCATAATTGATTAAAATGCCGATTTCAAATTTTTTTATTTTAGAATTCAACTACGAATAGGACAAGGTTTTGTTCAAATTCCGAATTTAATTCAGGATGTGTAAGTTTACATGTATTTGCCATTTTCGTTCCTAAGTATCTAATTTTAGTGCGATTATGAAACGATTTCTTCGGTTTCGGCGAACAGGGTAAGTGTTATTTAGTTTCCCGAACATTACATTTAGCCCGCTCAATTTCAGGTCTCTTGGACCAGAAACGACGAAATTGTGAGCATGTCATCTGAATGATTTAGTGGGCTCTAAATCAAATTTGAAGAACGCGTATATTTCTTACATTCTTACATTAGATGTGACAGCTGCAAAAAAATGTATGATTTTTATTTTTAAATTAATATTCGCACAAAATAAAATATATATTTTAGAGTCGATGTGAAGTTGAAGATACTAACATCTCTACAGCTACTTTTGGACATGTAAGTATATTTCATGTTTGACTATTTTTTTATTTATATTAATCTTTATTTCAGAAATCAACTTCAGAGGTTAAGCTAAGTTTAGTGCGGTTTCCAAACAATTCCTTCAGCGGCGAATAAGTTGATTGCCCTGGATAGTGCAACACCCTCAATTTCAGGACTCTGACCGGAAATGACGAAATCTCCAATTGTCTTCACCCAAATATTTTAGTGGGATCTAAACGGAATTTGGAGAAGGTATGAATTTCTTATCCTAAATTTTAATGTAAATTTTAATCCCTTCTATTTTAGAACATGCTTTTGACGAAGCCCATTATACCTTTTCATATTTTGTATAATGTCGTCATTATAATTTTCCAGTTACATTTTAATATTGATTTAAGCCCTTCAGCAGCAATGTTGTCTATGGAAAGCCTTGAAAGTGTAAGTTTAATATATGATTAGTAGCATCAATTATGACATTTTTTATTCAGGCTTCTAAACGAAAAAAGTCAGCGGGAGATGGTTCATACGGCTTGCAGTATTAATGTAAATTTAAATACATCACCTTAAATTTGAACATAATAAACAAAAATAAAGAAGTGAAAGGTACCATTTTGCATTTCATTCTTATAATGGTGCTTTATATAATATAAGTAATTTAATCAAAAAGATGGAAGATTGATTTTATCTAAGCATTAGGATTCACTTTCCAGCTTGAACAAATACAAGAAAATTTTTTTGCAGGATTTTAATTTTATTTTAGGGTAGATAATTTTTCCGCTTGTTTAATACTAACAATAGTGTTTTACTAAAGTATGCCACGTGAACATTGTATGTGATTTCTTCTGTTTAATTAGGATGGTAATTAAATGCTACAATTTTCTAAAAAGGCGAATAACATTTCAATCAAAGAACGTTTTTTAGAGAAGCTGTTATTCACTAAGTACAAACAATGTATGATCATAAGGGGTCACTATTACTCCCTTTTATGTTTGTTCATCAAAAAGTATCTCAACACCAGGTATTATTTTATGTCTAAACAAAAGTCAAAAAGATATTCTATCCACCAAAAACTGAATAAAACAATTCGCTTTTACTGTATGTAAGATAAAAATATTCAATAGAAAGAGTATTGCCGTTAATATTATTTTATCAATAAAATACTAACAACAATTCCAACGGCCTGGAAATAACAGAATAATTTACATAGCATTTTGATTTAGCTAAAGAGTATGTGGGCTATTTACGAATGTATTTATACATTATTATCATTATAAATTATTATCAGATTAATGTTCAATAATAAGCATGAAGGCGATTGGAATCTGCTGAAAAATATACCTCAGAAAACTAAACAGTGGCTCTTCATTATCTAATTCAAATTTTTCAATAACCTCTATAAATACATCTTCCTTGATTGCATTTTAATCCAAAGTTTAGTTGCTTATCAAACTATTTAAATAGTAAATTTATTTTTAAGTTAATATTTTCGGCATGGTGCTATCAATTTGAATTTTCCCGCCATATGATTAAGTTTGCCCCTGTTGTGATGAGACTACCCATGCTTTAAGCCAATACCACTACAATCAAAGAAACCTTACAAACACATAGCCGACATTCGGAAATTTTTGGAGCTATCATTTACTCCTTTTCTTCCCTCCCTAAGTGCCAACAGAATTTTGACAGCCACATGGTAGCAGGTGTGTGAGTAGCGAGTGCCATCGAAAGGAATTGCTTTTATCGCAGCGGGATTTTAGTGTGCAAATTCTATTGTGAGTTTTGTGGATAAAGTGAAGATTCTGTGTTACAACCTAAACCCAAACGTAAACATTTCAGGTAAATATGCTTTTGGACGAGGGTAACTGGTGATGTAACTTAGTTCTTAATTCTCGCTAGACCGATAAAATCAGTGCGCCGCTAATGCTTAGCCATTTTGCAAGTGGTCCGAAGGGAGGGAAAAGACGCGGAAATTTCAAAGCAAAATTTTCATCTGAATTATACGAATGAAGGAATGTTAAAATGTGTGAATAAACCCGAGAGATAGTTGTTGCCGCTAATTTATATGCAGCAATCCATTCAAGACAAAAAAATCATTACAAACGTTTTAACTAGAAAAGTACAACAATCTACTAACAGAAGGGCTTATTTTAGAAAATATTGCTCAATCTTTAGAAAATAAATGGGTCCAATAAGAATTACCATAATTGTAAGGATAAAAACTCATTCGCAAAGTTCTTGTTTTTAAATTAGCTATTTGTATTAAAAATATATGAGATCTTCTATACCATCAACGTGAATTCCAATATACTGCTGCTTTTGATCCACTACGCAATACATCTCGGGAGTTCTTTGACTTGAGGCTTTTAATGTAACAAACAGATTTTTATGAAACACCTTTGAACTTTAAATAAATTTATAATAGAAGATTTAATACGTTCGTGATTCTAAGAATGCGGATTTTAATATCTGATTCTGGACTTCTAAATAAAATATATGATTGTAATTAGTTTTATAAGCCCACATATACGAGTACAAACTTTTTATAAGCTAAAATACTAAACTGCGCAAATTCATGGACATTTGAACTATTGTATATTCTGAAAGCAACTTAATTCTGTTTAGTGACATGATTTACAACTCGCTTGCCCTTGACTTGAGGGTATTAGTAAGAACGTTGATTCTAGATTCGTTTTAAATTTTGTCTCCAGCAAATCTTCGAAGATGTTTTTTAAGAAAGCAATAAATACACATATTAAAACACACTGGGACTGGGAGCTTCAGAGTAACTATAATTAGAGCACTTTTCATTTCATTTATTCACTTCAATTTTTCAACTAATTATTGAAACACTTTCATTCAAAATTCATGCTAACCAAGGCATTTAAATAATTCCTTAAGATGTTATCATGCTTCCCATGAAAATGTTGCAGCAACAATTGAAGCATTCTTAACTATAAAAATATCTAAAGCCTTTGAATTTGACTCTTTATAGCATTTTACTTAATTACCTTTAACTTTTCATAACCTCGTGAAGAAACTTCATAAAGCAAACACTACTTGTTAATTTTTGGTCTGCAATCGATCAATAGCATACCAGTACCTCCTCAACTGGTGAAAAGTGAATTGTAACATTCGACAGAATTATCTGAACGCTAATAATAACAATTCAAGTTCACTCGACAAGATAAACTTGCACATTTGTGAACATTTTCGAAATTTGCTCTTTTCTAATCACAACATAGCGCTAATTAGCAATGTTACATAAGAAATATAAGCAAAGCCGTCTTAAGTGTTTTTAACATGGAAACGAAATGGATTTCGCAAAAAACATTTTCATTTCTTTAATTGTTTACTTTCCAGCGAAATAAGTGCGGATACTTCAGAATCTTTAATTTTCACTCAACCAGTTCAACTCGCTTTTGGTTTGATATCTAATGTGCTAACATATTATTTAAATGGCGACTCACGCACATCAAACGCGGCGGTACTGATGCTGATTGCATAACGCCCACGATTGCATAATGGGCTGTATTAAAATTTTGCACGATAATTAGTATTAAGGCGCGACATAAGATGCTTCTTGCGATGTTTAAAAGTCTAAGTCGAGATAATCACTTGGCTGAGATACCCACTCAACAAGATAGTCTCGTTCATTTTAACAAGCTGTTGGTGACTTGCATCTAACTAATATTATGTATGTTGGCGCATTATACATGGTCACTTGCATATGCAACTCAATTGCGTCAAAGTTTGGAAACATGATTTTGATAAAGTATGGGCAAAACAACGGTTTTAATATGTACATACATAAGTGCCCCTCCGTCTGGATAAAGTTATTTAATCACGCATTTACGAAAAAGTAGTTATATCAAATAAGCATACTCGTACATACTCGCATCTGCATACGAGCATGTGCTACGTAACGAACATCTACGACAATATTTCTTTCGATTAGACTTGTAATTTGTATCTTTTTTGCAGAGTAGCAAACGATGCTCGTGTTGGCTGCCGGTGTATCTGTCGCAGTCGATGTCGCCGTCGCCAGCACTATGATATATCACAGTTGATTGCGCCACTTCTGGTACTACTTTCTACTTTCACTCGACACTGCCATGCCCCGTTGTATCTACCAGTTTTTCAGCAGATCCAGCTTAAGATGTTGTCTTAGGTTAAGTTTTGCTAGTCGTTAATCGACAGATAGTTGGAGTCGATAACCAATCACTTTTTGGAATTTTTCCATTTTCACAAGGTTTGAATTAGTGATGAAACAGTGTGAACGAAAGAAGTTGAGACAGATTGCAACTGGATTGTACAATATTTTGGAAACATTTGGCAACTTAAAAATTCTGTCGGAATTTTTAAGTCAAGACTGACTATCGTCATTACTGAATTAATGCTTATGTATTGATAGATTCAAGCAAGTTTTATTCAAAGGATTCAAGATCTTTATTTGGTGATATTTTGTTTTTCTAACATATAAAGTTCATAAATAACTTAACCTAACAATATTCATGCGAGTTGTGCCTTCCGGCTTTTCCCGGAGTTCAATAATAATTTACTTTAATCAGATTACAATATTTTTTCGGTAAAACAAAACTTTAAAATATGGACACCCACAGCATTATCAAACATTAATATGTTCGATTATAAAAAGAAGTTTGGTGGAAATTTCATTTGCTCTAACAACTGCAGTTTTAAAAATTGAGTTTCTTCAAGTCAAGTACATTATTTCCTTAAGATTACCCTGAAACTACTCATTCGCAGCATCCATTGAGCGGTTGTCCGTCGCTCTCCTGACTACTCCCGCCTTGTGTTCCTTGGCTCTCCTGATTCCCGGTTCCACCAGCTTTTCCACAGACGATTTTATTGGCTCCATTTCTGCCTCCTGGTACAGCGCCTCGTTGGGGTAAGACCATCCATACTCCCGTCTGTATAGGCTTTTTCGCTCCACTTATCCTATCTTGCCTCATTTTGTTTTCGGAACTCCATTCCATATCATCACCGCATATGTGATTATCGGACGAATCAAGGTTTTATATGCCAAAACCTTGACTCGCTGCCAATGTTTCCTGAAAAAAGGTATAAGAAGATGGTACGCATAAGTCACTTTTTAGGGTTTTGTAAAATAATTTTACAAAACCCTTCTAAAATCGCGTCCTGTCAGTCCGTCCGTGTGTCACAGCAGTTTTTCTCGGTAACTACTTAAGCTAGAAGCATCAAATTTTGTATGTAAGTGTAAAGTGGTGCTCTCTTCAAAGTTCAATTACAAAAATATTTTATACGGTATTTAAGGGGGGTCTCCCCATGTAGGGGAGTGACCCCCCGAAAAAAAAATTTCATTGAAGGTAAACGATATGGGTATCAAATGAAAGGTCTTGATGAAAACTTTTCAAAACAGGTCTTAGTTTGGCAAAGTTTGCCTCGAGGGTTGTACAGGGAGGGGAAATACACGAAAAATGTGTGGCCCCCCCCCTCGCGATTGGATACCTGTGATCCGAAAAATCTGAAAAAAAATCAAAAATGTAGGTCTTGATGAGTACAACAACAACAAATACCTGAGAAGTCGAAATTCACTCAACTCTGTTAGTAATAGTATGTACCCTTAAATTCAATGAAATTCAGTGCACAGATGACTATTTATAAGATTAATCTGTCCTGAAAATTTCATAAAGATTGAATCATATTTAGCGAAGTTATACCGGTTTGAATTTTCCTGTATTACTATGGAACTATATGCGCTGCATGTATTACTATGGCAACATATGGCTATGGAACAACATGCGCTTTTTACCGACTCAGACACTACAGTTTTGCTAGGATTTGCATGAAAATTTCAGGAATGATAGGTGTCATGAATATCTTTGAGAATCGGTTCAGCTAGTGGTATCAGTAATCGTAAAACAAAATAGTGGCTGTTTTAAATGCGAAGATTGAATAATTTTGAGTTAGTCTTCCCCAACTTCAACGTTTAAGGTGCATGCTTTGAACACTTGATTCAATTTAATGAATGACTGAAGATGAGTACATTCAATTAATACTCATGGGTGAAATAAGTCAAGGAGGCGGGAGAGAGCTCCTAGCAAAAGGGCTTTGTAACAACTCTAGGATTCGAAAAAATTGGCCATTAATCGATGGTAACAGTACAGGAGAGTGGCCCCTGAAAAAAATTCATCAAACGTAGCCGATATGTGTATGAAATGAAGTTTTCATGGGAGCTTTTCAAAACAGTTGTTAAACTGTCAGTTTTTGCTTCAGTGGGACACAGGGGGGAAAGACATGAAAAATGTGGTTTCCTCCCTCACGAATGGACATCTGAAATAATTATCAAGGGAGATATTTATGAGTATAACAATAAAAAAAACCTCAGAAGTCTAAATTCGTTCAACTTTGCTAATAATAGTATGATCTTCGAATTTCATAGTTTCTCCAATATAATCGTCATTGACATGCTTCTTGTTTTTATTCAATCTGGTGACTGCATTTTGAAAATTGAACCCTTCTGACATGAGCGTAGGTCTGTTTACCCAACTTGTTTCAAAATATTAACGTGAGCACTGAGGGTAGCCTTTCAGTCGAAAACAACCCCCAAGTACTTCGTTTGTCTAAAGCAGTGCACCATCTGCCCATTCAACTTAATCCTGGAGTCCCAAATGCCTCTTGCACGGCGACCAACGTTTTTGTAGGGGTCCTTGAACACAATCAGTTCACTATTCTTTGCATTTACTTTGGTTCCCCGTTTCCGGTAATATGCAGTAAGAGATTCCAAGTATTCTTGGAACCTTGTCTTCGCAATGCGCAAATTGTGGGGTTCACCTGGATTCCGGGCTTATATTCGTCTCTTATGCCCGGGACGTATGAGGTGAATATATTGAAAAGAAAATGGCCTAATATAGACCCCTGTAGGCCCCCGAGTCAATACAGAATGGGTCTAACCTAGCTCCACCAGCCACCGCAAAGGCAGTTCGTCCCCTCATGAAGCTACCTATAATTTTTACAATATGGGCCAGAAAGCCAAAAAATCTGAATCTGATCTTTTTGTAGAGAAGTTTATTGAGTCAAAGGCCTCCTCCACATCGATCAGGGAAGCTACAACAAGCTTATTGTTGCGCCAACTTTTCGTTATATTGGCTTGGAACACGGCCATATCATCCATTGTGGAGTGGGCTTTTTTGAAGCCAAATTGTCTTTCCGGCACGGCCCCCGCACAGAATTGTATGATGCCTTCAAGTGTTACCCTTTCAAGCAGCTTACCAATATTTAAAAGCAGCGAAAGCGGACGAGTATTAACTACATCCGTACTACCCGACCTCTTGGGTATTGCAAATATCTTTGCGCATTTTCATTGCTGAGGGAAGTAGCAAATGTTAATGCAATTATTCAGAATGACGATGAGGAGAACAAAGAAAACATGGGAAAGCCTAAGCTCCGTTGGTAGCGTTGTGAATTCTCGACCGGGGGTCCGCTGGGATCCCGGGTTCAAGTTCCCCGAGCGCAGGAAAGCACTCTTTTTGGAGTTGCAGCAAAAGCAATTGTTTCCGTATATATATTATAATGTTTCTCGCCTGTCTAATAGTATTTCTTCCGTACTGCGAAGAACCTTGACTAATTAAGAGGAATGATACAAGTTATTATTTTCTTACGTAACCAAGCGGCTGGGCCGCAGAGAGTTTTGGCGAGGATTATTAATCTCGCAGTTTCGTACTAGGTGACCGATATACTCCTCAGGAGCTGCCACATTAGTCACCTCGGGGCAGCTCGACTACGGGGGTTCCAGGTGACCACGAACACATATATATATATATATATATATATATATATATATATATATATATATATATATATATATATATATGCTGCAGCATGGCAGTGCTGCAAGCTTTATCGAGCAATAATTTCCACTATAACGCAGTGGTGGCGAACTTATAAGAAATTTTGTTTAAGGAATGCTGGTGTCCTAAGTGAAAGAACTACATAGTTCTTTCACCCGAGCATTCTTTCACCCGAGCATTCTTTCACCCGAGGATTATTAAAATCCACGAGTGCCATGCTTACTAATAGGAAGGAAAATGTAAATGACGACTTTGCCTCCGCTACGATGCGCAGCACTGTTCAATAATAATCAGTTCTTTCTTGTGACAACAGCAACGTGTATTTTCTATCAATTTCTTAAGTCTATTTATACAACGTTTTCTTACTAGCTGAACAATAAAAAATATTAATTTATTACTCACTCGATTTGCTTTCCCACATCACAACGTAACCCAATTTAAATTTATTACCCAAGCGACAGTACTTGAGGAAAATACCACACGTGAGCGAAATGATTCACGCATATAAGTGTGCGCTCTACATGCGGTCAATATTGATTCATATCTCAAATGTCGCGTGCCATCGCTAATGCATGGTGCAATGGGTGTTTGTTTACACCTTAGGTGTGAACGAAATTTCTTTGAGTTTTTCCGTATAGGATTTATGACGGTTGAAAAAATCGGTTGTATGGGAATTTGTAGTAATGGGTATGAATGATCTAGGAATTGGATTTATTTTGTTTGACGAATATTTAGGAACTGCATCAATTGAATTCTATTTCTTAATTAAGGTTGGTATCCTTACAATATGATAATTTGTATCTAATCAAATGCTTCCATGGTTATGTGAATTGCCATATATGCAAAATGGAAATTGTTGCGTTTGTCAATACGAAAAAAAATGTGTGGGTAGCGGACTCAAAATGTAATGAACTTCGATTACGTTACCCAGATGCGACAGCGGTAATGGAGAATAAAAGGATTGTGGGATTGGGTTCTTGGATTGAGGGCAGTTAGTATTTGGCTTGTGAATAAGAAGGAGTTTTTTTGTGGTGTCGAGGTGATTTTGGGGTTTAAAAATTCAGAAAAGGCAGCTTTGAGTTTGGATTTTAATTGGAAATTGAATGGGATTGAGTTTTAGTGACGGAAGAGGAGAGTAGAAAAATGGAAAAGTGAAGTGAATTTTAATTTGAAGGATAAGATTTCTGATTGGGAATTGAGTTCAGTGACGGAAGATGAGAGTAGAAAAAGTGGAAAAGTGAATTCTAACTTGGAGGGTAAAATTTTTGATTGGAAATTGAATGGAATTGAGTTTTAGTGACGGAAGACGAGAGTAGAAAAAGTGGAAAAGTGAATTTTAATTTGGAGGATAAGATTTTTGATTGGAAATTGAGTTCAGTGACGGAAGATGAGAGTAGAAAAAGTGGAAAAGTGAATTCTAATTTGGAATTTGAGAATAAGAGTTCTGATTTGAAGTGGGGGACTGTAGCAATATTAACTATTTTAAAAGATTAAATCAGTGAGAGTTTGGGTATTTATTAAATGATATAAGAAAAACATGTGCAGAGATTAATTGTTCAGTAAAAGAAAAAAACTATTTGATGGTTTGTGGAGAGGACCAGGTGCCTTACATTAAATTTTTCTACGATTACGCTTGCACGAGGGATCGGAGGGTTGAAAGTGGCCGTTGCGTTTTTGTTTTTATGATTTCAACTTTAAAATCTTATTTTCAGGGGCCTACGCTTCTTTTGTTGTATTTCACCGGGCGGTCGGAGTTCTGCAAGGAAAGAAGTTAGTACTAAATTGGTATTTTTCTTAAATATTTTATAAACTATAATATTTCACAAAAGCCTTTTTTTATTATATTGTTTATTATATTGAATTAGTTTATGGTGTTATATTTTAGCTAATTTTTTTTAAATTTCGAAGGGGTTTTTAGTAGTTTTTTTATATTGTTATTCTTCATATAATTTGATTTGGATTAGAATTTGTGAATTAAATAAAACGGCCATGTCGCGTTAAACCCATTGTTAAGATATAAGAAGATAAATCACGAAGGAACCTTTTAAATTATAATTAAAGATTAAACCAATTTAATTTTCAAGCGAACTGTTCTCCTTTCTTTTATTACTTCCAATTACAAATTATTTAATTATTTCAATAACATGCGTTTACAAATACAAATGAAAAGGTAGATGATCACTGAATAAGTGCGTGATCAGACTAATTGAAATGAAAATGATAACCTGCTGGTCTAGATTGAATTGAATTTCTAGCGATGGTCCCAGCAGGCCTAGTAAAAACTAATATGAAAACTTACTGGTAGAGATTGGTCGGATTGGTTCCAGCAAGCCTGATGAAAAGTGAATTGATTACTTGCTGGTCTAGGTGATTGTACTAGCTTCATCGTTGCTCCCAGTAAGCCTGATGATCACTTGCTGGTCTCGATTGATCGTAATCACCTTTTCTTGATTCCCAGCAAGCCTAATGAAATTTACTTTCGTTAATGAAAGTTAAGAGCAACTTTCATTGGGTTCCGAGCAGACTCAAACTAAATTACTGTCTAAGGGCGTTTAACCAAAATAACGTTCCCTTTGAGAGTTAAAACTAGATGTGTATCAGTTCTAAATGGAAAGGGATGGGTATGCGGCACAGATCTTCTCTTCACGAGACTTCGAGAAAGGACTTGAATTAAAAAACACTGGTCGATATGTTCGCGGAACAGGTCTTCTCTTAGCGAGACTTCAAAAAAGACTGAATTAAAAACCACAATTCGATATGCTCGCGGCACAGGTCTTCGCTTAGTGAGGCTTCAAAAAAGACTGAATTAAAAACCACAATTCGATATGCTCGCGCCACAGGTCTTCTCTTAGCGTGACTTCAAAAAAGACTGAATTAAAAACCACAATTCGATATGCTCGCGGCACAGGTCTTCTCTTAGCGAGACTTCAAAAAAGACTGAATTCAAAACCACAATTCGATATGCTCGCAGCACAGGTCTTCTCTTAGCGAGACTTCAAAAAAGACTGAATTAAAAACCACAATTCGATATGCTCGCGGCACAGGTCTTCTCTTAGCGAGACTTCAAAAAAGACTTAATTGAAAAACCCAAATAGATATGGTCGCGGCTCAGCTCTTGGTTTTGAATTTGATCACAGGATGCACCGCACTTTATGAGGGTGCTCACTTTATTAACCCTCATAAAGTTCTCTGCACCCTCATAAAGTGCGGTGCATCCTGTGATCAAATTCAAGACCAAGAGCTGTGCCGCGACCATATCTATTTGGATTTTTCAATTAAGTCTTTTTTGAAGTCTCGCTAAGAGAAGACCTGTGCCGCGAGCATATCGAATTGTGGTTTTTAATTCAGTCTTTTTTGAAGACTCGAACTAATTATGATCAGAGGACCTTTTGTGGGAATTATCCTCACTTTATGAGGGTTAATAGAAGATTTATTAGACAGACGGGACGCCAGGACGATGGTTGGAAAAAACGTATATTTTGGGTTTATCACTGTGATAAAGGAAGAGCAATAAAAAAGGAAGGTCCACAACAGCCCAAGAGGATAGTCATGTGCGCGCCTCACGTTTTAACAAGCTCCTAACATTTGGAAATTAGGATGCGCGGAAGATTTTGAGACTTTAGTTATAAATTTTGCAAATGTATGCTGATGGTCTATTTTGTTATGGTTTTTTTTTTCATGCACAAAGTACTTTGATTTTCGATTACTTTGATTTTCTAACACCCATAATCTTTCATTTCTTAAAATGACCTCCCCGTTTCCCGTCCTTTTTCCTTTGTGTTAGTTATTATACGAGTATGTAAGGTGGCTCAGCACGAGCAGAGGGTGACGACTGAGCGCTAGCCGGCCTCAGTATTACACCCAAGGCTACTCACCCCTCTGCTGAAACATAATGTCTGCGATTGCGGTGACTTCCGCGGTTGCAACAGTTCTGCTCACTATCGAAGTAACGGAAGAGTCCTCACTTGCTTTCTCTCCTTGAAGAACTTTCGCAAAATGTTTCGCGATAGTCAGCGATAGCTTTGTCATTTATGAGCATGGATTTATCATAAGTGGGGACACCGGGTAGCCTTTTTCTGCCAGTTATACTATTGATATGAGCAAACATACAGGGAGTTGGTTTGATACTTTCCAGGGCCTTTTCAAATTGCTCGTTAGCAAAACCCGGGGTTTTCCTCGAGATTATTCAGTTTAGAGACGCAGTCACTAGATAAACACGTTCATACATCCATTTGATCGTATTTAAATTGCGGTGGTAGATTCTTGCGAGCAGCTTTTTAAGCCGACTACGTAATGAAGCTCCACGATATCTTCTGGTAAATCTCGACAAAAGTAATTGGTCGAGGATTTCTTAATAGAGATCTTTGAGATGACCGCATCCAGGGTTGAATTTTTTGATGTATTGGTCAAAATCCCCTTCAATTTTTTGTCAAGGCCAGCACTTACTGCTGCCCAATTTATTTGATTGTATGGAATGAAAAGTTGAGGATCTGCCACCTAAGTTTCACACCATTTTTCACTCTTAAGGTCAGCTCAACCAAAAGATGGTCAGGCTCGGCGTCAAGAGCTCCACACTCGAAATTCCTCCAACTTTGAGAGAGATTTACCAGATTGGCAGACACGATGAAGAAGTCAATAATAGACGAGCTTCTGCAGAAGGTAGGCTCTTTCGGGCTAATTAGTATGAGATCCATATTTGATTGAACCCAGTTAGAGATAGTTGTTCCATAGCCATTAGATGTAATATTTCCAAATGAGGGATGCTTCGCATTGAAATCACCTCCCATGGCAGAAATTGGATTTTTTGCATAGAGTAAGCACTGTTTCCAAGTCGTCAATGAGTCCTCGCACTGAATATCCATGTCGAACATAGATCTCCGCGAATGTAACGATGCACCCTCGCCGTATGGAGCTTATTATCTCTGCTTCAAAGCATTCCAGACTTGGAAGGCAGTGCGTTTGGACTTTCGGGTGATCTTTGTGCGCTATAGCGACTCCAGGACTTCCCTTTGGATCATCATGTCTGGTGATCTTGTATTTTCTCAGATGCTTTCTGTGTCTTTCTTTGAGTCTTGTTTCCGACTTAAACAAGAAGTTTGGTCTATGGGCGTTCACGTATTCTTGAACCAAATTTTTTTTTATAGCGTAGAGCTAGTGAACATATGTTGAGGATGGAGAGTTGAATGAAACTCATCACGACAACATACTTTGAAGACGAATTCTAAGTGCGCAGCTTTTCTCACTAGGATTAGTGAGTTTTTTATAGTGGGGGATGAAAGAGTCCACTTTTCGAATAAGTTTGAACAAGTCATACCGGAAAAATTGTTAGCAATCAGTCCTCAAAACCGTATTTCGGTCATTCTGCGACTGCTGGGGTTGCTGCATTGGTTGCTGTATAGGCTGAGGTGCAGGCTACTTCTTTGCACCTTGCAAAAGGCTGGAGTACGAGGCCCCTTCATGTACAGTATTTTTATAGAGGCGGTAATAAAATCTCTCCTTTCCTCTTTTTTATTTCGGAGATTTATCTTCCTTTCTTCAACTTCTTTTGCTTCAGGACAACCTTTTAAACTCGCAAGGTACCCCTTAGCATTGCAGTTCACCAGAAGATTTTGTCTTTGTTCTCATCCTTCGAGATTGGACACTCAATGGACTTATGCTGGTTGTCGCATTTTACGCATCTAACATCAAGTCCGCAGTTAGAAGCAGCGTGGCCAAATCTTTTGGCGATTGAAGCACTAGGAAGTGCAATTGTTCTGCAGACGTTCCCATTGTATCTTCTGATGCAGTAGGAACTTTATGTGCACCGCTTTCTTCACTTCAAAGTTCGATTTGAACTGGACTAAGAAGGATGAAAGCGTCCTTTTTTCCCTCCTAGAGGTTATAGTGGAGAACCTTTTTGCTTTTCCGAGATGTTCCTTCAGCTCAGCCACGACATCGTTCTCGCCGTATGAGCTGTGCACGCCTTTGAGAAGGAGAGTCAATTTTCTCTCTCCTGGAAGAGTGTGGGTGTAGCAAGCCACCTTCACACATTTCAGGAAATTAAAAAGGCTGGTATGATCCCCAGCCGTTTTAGAGTGGAGCGTGTTGACCGTCACGTTGGATTCTGGCTCCTTTCCAAAGTTTCGTGCGCATGCCTTTTTGACGCTATCCCTAAAAGTCTTTAGGTTAAGCCTATAGCACACTATAGGATGCACCCTCTGATTTTTGATAGCATTGATAGCATCCACGCTTGGCTACTGGGGCTTCGATTTATCTTTATTGTCCCCAAGGCCTGGCCTTCGACCTGGCTTGGGTATGGTCCCCGAGAAACTAGCAGAAGCTATTTTCGCTACCTTTTTGAGCTGGGGAAAATCCCGCTCGCACACTTCAAGGGTCTTCGATACCTTTGAAGTAGGCTCCTGCGTTGGCGACCCTATGGGAATCTTTCTGGCTTCTAGCTTTACGATAGCCGCTGCCGGCTTGTCACCACTGTAAATGGAACTTCCACCCTCGTCCATCTCCATGTCACTAGAGACTTTCGGCACTTGCAGTTGCATCTAGCTACTAACAAGCAAGTCCAGAATAAATTCCTCCTTTATGCCTCCCCCTCCCAAATTTCTCACAGAAACCCTGCAAGTTTTTTCTCACTTTCCACGTGAAGCTAGCTAGCGGCGGATAGCTCTCTGTACTCATTATTTTTCCCCATACCCACGCATTCCAAGACAGAACTTGGAATACTGACACGGGAAAATGAAAGAAAGTAAAAACTGAAACCCTTATTGCCTAGTGATTCAAAGACTAAAAACCAAAACTCAGTGTTTAATGGTTTTGTCGCGGGCTTTGGTGAATAATGAGATTAACCAGGCAAAAACACCGTTTCTTTTTCACCCCGAAAATGTAATGTCATTTTTATTTGTAATTTAAAAACAAAAAGATTTAAAAAAATTTATATAAAAATATTTTTATAATAGAATCATTTTCGAGGTATGTCTTACTATTTATAATACGTTTTAAAAGAAAAAAAATTCTAAGCTATAATTTACTAAATTTCACCTTCAGTCTGAATTTTCATGTATCTATAATAATAAAAAACAAATTAAATAAAAATTTACAATCAAAATTCGATGACGGCAACCCCCTTTGCAACGCAATTTTAAAAATGAATTGCGTTATCTCGTCGGGAAGAAATCACCGTTGACGGCATGCAAAGGGCTCGCCCAGAAAAGCCACCGTTGCGGCAGGGAGTCTGGTTGAGGTAAGCAAAATGTGCGGGTCAGCAGAAAGAGAGAAATTATCGCCGTCGGCGGGTACGTATGCCGCACGTGGTTAAGATGTTTAACTTGGAACCAAAGTTCCTATTCTTTGATAATAAATCTTATCCCGAGGATATGAAAACGTCGGAGAAAGAGTGAAGTAATGCGCTCGATTATGCGTAGAAGTGAATCTGTTCAGCGCGCCTGGGTTTTTCTCGTTTAAATTGTCCCCGGGGAATATAAATCTCTATGAATTGATTAACGGATTTTCTTGTTGTTGTCTGAGATCAAATAAAAAAAATTAAACAAAGTGCAATGCCATTCGAATGAATTATGCAATAAGTGCACCTTGAAAACAGTAAAGTTTAATGGCGAAACGACACAAAAAGGGAGAATTTCTTTCTTCAGAACAGAATTTGTACATAAAACCTTGAATATTTTGACACATTGCCCGAGTACAGTGCTACCGTTAACAACGTGAAAAATGTGTTTCCATTTTTAAAAGCATCGGAAGAAAAAAAGTCCTGTGGTCTATAGCGAGGCTCGTTTGCACGCGATGTTCATCGTTGAACTTCTTCGTGTGTTCAAATAAAACTTGAATGGTGAAAAGTGAATGTAAATGATTTCCCCTATTGAAAAGAAAGTTGATGACCATCCAAGTTTGAAAAAGCAAAAAGGACGCAAGTGGATCGACAAATGTGCGAAATACACAAAAAGTTTGCCGCTCACGATTGTAACGCACAATTTTGAGGGCGATCGATCGGCAAGTGGTATACCTATTTCGGCGAATAGTTCGACAGTAGTTTTAATCAGAATAAATGTTTGCATAAGTAATCACTTCAATGATCAATTTCAAGTTTTAGTCGCGGCCAATATTCCTTTTGCAACTAATTTCCAATTTGTATAAATTGTGTTAAAGGAATCATAGGCCTTACCCGCACCAAATACGAGCACTCGTCAGAGGAGGATTGGGTAAGTATCCTTTTGGTTATATTATGCCTTTTATTCTTTCAGAAAGAAAAAAACATAAATAACAAAAGAAAACAACACGTTATAGGAATAAGTGGAAAAGTAAAGCAGATTTAATGTTATTTTATTAGAAAAATTATGTGTTAGATGCAGTTTGATGTCTTGCAGCCAATTTAAAAGTAGAACAAGAGTTTAGAGCAAATTTAAAAAAAAAACGAAAAATGATTAGATTCTCGGTATATTTGCCTCAGGATGCAGGTGTTTATTTAAGATTAATTCGAGTAGAAAAATCAGCATATATTATGTTAGAAAAAAATTAATTGAAGAGATAAATTGAACAACACTTTCGGTCTTTCCACTTGCATGGAACCTTGACCAGGTATGGGACCCGCCACGCTAGCTAGCCCCTTCACTCATGAGCTAGCCATCGAGTGAGCTCACTCCTTCTCCTTGTGTTGCACCGCTTGCGCCTGCATGCCCCACTCTTATTTGGGGGCCGTAGGTGTACATGGTAAAGACGAGATCTTCTCGAATCTGGCTCGCTTTCGCCAAGCCCAGTCAGTCATTTTGCTTTGGCAATCCACCCCTTCAAAAGGTTCCCTCGGCCTCGACATCGCCGAACAAAGTCGTGTTATCTCCTAATTCGTGAATGCGAAATTTTTTTTTAGTGGGGCTTGATGCTGGGGAAATGAACCCGTCCCATGACACCACAGTGCTAGCCTGCCAGCGCATTCGCCCATTCTCTGACAAGGCCAATTCCGGCAAGCACCAACATCTTCGCTCACTGAGGTAGCAGATAATCGCTGCAGTCCTATACGGACATTTTGATTCCCTTCAAATCACTACAGCACGTTGCAACCGCCATTTTGTTCCAGCTTAAATAATTTTGCTGAATGCTCGGCTGATTGAAAATATTGAAATTAAACACCATTCCTTAAATTTTCATGAAAATTGGAAGAAAATAAAAGTGCCTAGGCCAATTTGAAAAATGTATAATCCATCAACATGTGTTAGTGTTGTTTTAATACCATACATTGAAATGGCTATAACTCACTTGTTTATGATTGGATTTTCATAAAATGTGAAGCATTAGGGTTTTATTGTATATTAGTTTATATAACTGTTGAATTTCAAGAAGTTCCAAGGTACCGTTTTGATTTTATAGGTGAAAATGTAAAATCTACAAATCATACTGTTATTAATAAAGTTGAGTGAGGTGTTTGCTGGTACTTTTTGCCTCCCCCTGGACCTTCTGATGTACAAAATAACTTTTAAAGTTCAGATTCTAAAAGTTATAATCAAGACCTTTTATTTGATACCCTACTCGACTAGCTTTAATTTAAAAAAATTGTAAAGGGCCACTCCGTTATAAGGGGAACCCCCCTTTAAAAGTTTTGAAATGTTTGGTAAGAGCTAAACTTTTGAGAGACCACCACCCCTGACCTTTTCACAAAGTGTGAGCTTTCTAGTATCTATAGTTTCTGAGGAAACTTGCTGTGATGCACGGGCAGACGGACGGACAGACAGGTCGCGAAACTAGTACGTGTTTTTAAAAAATTTTTTACAAAGCCCTTAAAAAAGGAAAAATGAGAATTGTCAGAATATAGAGTAAGACGGTAGCAAATGCTTGAATTTAAAAAGAAACCTCACCTCGAGTCGTATTGCTCCAACATCTGCTCCTGAAGTTATACGACTTTTAATGCGGAGAACACGGAGAAGAAAAGGCAACTAGAAAAGAAGAAACAGTTCACTTGGCCCATCGGTCGTTACGTTTATATTAAATGCTTGGACTATTTAGGTATGGTGTAAATCTCGAGTATCATTACAATGACATTTACACTGCCGGGTAATTTAGGGTTTTCCAATAAGAGGTGTTATTTTGAAATTAAAAGAAAACCGCCACTTTTTAATATAAATGATCGGATGTTTATTTCATTATAAAATGGAAGGTATGCCGTTAATATTAAAAATTAATATCAGGCAAATAACTATCAGAACCACGTTTACAGGACCATATCCTTTTCATGATATTTCCCATGACCAAATTGCAAAGTGGCTGCCCTATGTCCTCGATAGCCTCACAAATTCCATCTTTGAGGTTTTGAATCGACGCTGAGCTGTTGGCGTAGACGTTCACTTTCACGTGGCCTCAAAGGAAGGAGTCGCAAGGTGTTAAATCACAAGATCTCGGTGGCCAATTGTGATCACCTCTTCAAGAGATAGCATGGTCCGGAAACTTTTCCCGTAAAAGATGCATGTGTGGCACGTAGCGCCGTGTTGTTCAAAGTAAACGTTGTCTAGATCAATACCATCCAATTCCGGCCATAAAAAATCATTAATCATCTCTCGATAGCGCAATCTATTCACCGTAACTGTTGCTCCAGCATCTTCAAAAGTGACATCTACCAAAATAGCGGGCTATTCAAAATAACACCTCTTATTGGAAAGCCCTTTATCTGTAGGGGAGGAAACTGTAGTACCAAAGGAATTTAAACATCCAGTCGATATCAAAGAAGAAGTTCTAGAAGCCAAAGAGCGAAATCTTCAGCAGCAGGGAAGTAGGAAAATGCTGGCGCGAGAATGGGCGCGAATGTAAACATGTGCTTCGATAAGAGATTTCAGCATTACCAGATCTCAAAAATTAATAATGTTGCAGAAAAACAAATTCATTCAATACAATCTTTTAGTTTTTTACTAGGATCTGGCAGTGCTCCCATGGTTTAAAATCTGTAAAAAATACGTGCATCGGCGGAAATTTTATTTGCTTTATATTTTGTGTTTCTTTTTAACACGACAGGCCTCGGCTCAGCGGGCTGGCCCCTGAGAAAATTCAAAAAAAAAAAAAAATTGTACACATTAAATCACTTGCTGTTTTACAAGAAAGGCGTATGTAAGGCCGAACATAGCCGAAAAGTATGCGTTGAATGTATAACTGACAGATTAATTTAAGGAAATTTTAAAACTTTGCTTAATATACTTAAAAAATGTTATATTTAACTGAATATGTTTCATTTTGAGCTGATACAAATCCATAATTTCATATAAAATGTATGGATATCGTATTTTTCCACACACGAGAGTAGGAAACGTAATTTATGGGGTTTTGTAAAATAATTTTACAAAACCCTACTAAAAAAGCGTCCTGTCTGTCCGTCCGTCGGTGTGTCACAGCATTTTTTCCCGCAAACTACTTACGCTAGAAACATTAAATTTTGTCTGCAGGTGTAATGTGGTGCTCTGTTCAAATTTCAACTACAAAACATTTTATAAGGTATTTAAGAGGGTCTCCCCATATAGGGGAATGGCCCCCGAAAAAAAAATTTCATCAAAGGTAGCCGATATGGATATCAAATGAAAGGTCTTGATAAGAACTTTTCAAAACAGGTCTTAATTTGACACTTTTTAAGTCGAGGAGCGCACAGGTAGGGGAAATACACGAAAAATTTGTGTCCCCCCTCGCAATTGGGCACCTGTGATCCGAATCTGAAAAAAATTATGGAGGTAGGTGTTTATGAGTACAACAACAGCAAATACTTCAGAAGTCGAAATTCGCTCAACTTTGTTAATAATAGTATGATATTCGAATTTCACATTTTCCCCAATAAAACCGTAAAGGTACCATTAAACTGAACGAATTTCAATATGAAAGTAGTCCTACAAAAGGTCCTTAAACTTTGTAAGTTTGATGAAAATCTAATGATATACACGGAAGTTATAGCCATTTGAAATTACTCCAATTACAACAACAATAACATATGATTTTGGTATTTCATGGACTTTGCATCGAATCAGTCACTGTAGTTTTGATTTGTCTCTTGAACATTAATATTTTTGGGTTTTCATGATTTAAGTGATTTTTGTTGGTTTGCAACAAAATGGCGACCGTTGAAAATGGAAAAACAATAGATTTCCTTTTAAACGTGCACATATCTTTGACACGTTCCTTGACTTTACTCGTTGCTGGTGAGTGCATTTCTGAGAAGTTGGGTACAAAACCCTTCTGACATGAGCGTACGTCTGTCTACTCAATTTATTTTTTTTAGAGTAAGGCGAGGGTTAAGTAAGTAGCTCTCTATTCTGCACACAGAATGGATACACACTGAAGCTAGGCTTCGTGCCTCACTCAAATCAGCCACGCGGCTTCGAGTAGATACTATAAATTCACTTACTTTTCGTTTAAAACAAGTTTTTATATGGAACCGCGACATTCTAGGTTACCGGACCAATTGAGCGAATTTCTGTTTTATATCCAAAATTTGTGGTTCTGCACATTGCAATGGAAAGAATCGAGTTCTTTACAATCGAATATTTTAAGAGAAGTGAGTTATAAGATTGAGAATATTGTTTTCCAATGAGATGTTTTGCGGTTTAGTCTTCTATAAATACTACTTATTTCTTTATTATAGCAGGAACTATTTCTTCATTCTATCAGGAAATAATTACTTAAATGATGACTGGTTCATAATAATGATACTTGAGTTGCACACAGGCACCGTTGCAGCAATCATTCAATTCACGTTATCCTTCACCTTTGCTTATACAAAAACTTAACTCACAAATATGTAGTGACATTATTATTCTGGGAAATTTCCAAATTGTCTTCTAGACTCACGATATACCGACTACAAGTCATTCAAAGAGCATAAAAAAAAATTTGGAAATTACCCATCAATCTTTTTGATTGCATTCAACAGTTTGTAATATGATATGTCCTAATACCATCGGATCACAGTGTACTCAAAGCTACGTTAGAAGATTTCATCGAATGGAAATAGTAGCAAAAAGTGAATGACTTTCCTTTAGGTCATAGTAAGCTATTAGAGACGACCAAATTGATTGTCTTATGCGATCAATTTCCACAACTTAATAGGGGGGAACTTGTTAGATCTTTAAGCTTTGCTTGAATGAACAATGTCGCAAATCCGTCGTCTTTTCTGCTTTCCTTCGTCTTAAACTAAAGATACACACTTCACATGTGTACGTAGGTTGCGAATTTTTCTGTCCATATACATAAGTACTCTCACATACGAGTATGCTCGCGAATAAATGAATTGCAATGCATATAGGAAAACCAGTTTAAATTGGATGCCGAATGAATTTCTCTCTGTTAAGACAGTTGTGAGTGAGTACACGCAAGTAAATGTAGTATGTTCGGCGAACTATAAAAATTTCTGTTCCGAATCAAAGTTTACATCATCAAGTTCGCTTCTTAGTCATTATAATACTTTCACATCTCCCACGCTGCATAAGAAACAGACCTAAACCTGTACTGGAGTCTCTTGCGGCACGCATGCATGCATCATTTTATAGGGAGACAAATTTATGTGTTAGCACACCAAACTTAATGAAAGGGAAAGGTTCCACATGAATTACGTTTTCGGTATTTTATATGATTGTATAATCTAGTGCTGAATATGTAATGAGAAAAGTTTGGGTCTCAATCGGCATAGTTTGCAATGAGGTTAATCATATGGAGATTAGCGATGTAACCGTTATGCTAATGATTGAGTTTACATGTTGCGTTTGTGATTTTGGACTGATGCTTTTAGAATTGGGTCGGTATGCATTTATGCCTAGTTTTTCGTTTTTTATCAGATGGAGAAAGAAAGAGTATGTCGTAATTTGTGCTAAATTCCATTTCAGTTTTGAGGATGATTTATTATGTTTGGCTTTCTAAGAAGGATGTTATTTGAAGTGAATACTGATTTTTATGAATGATATGAGAAATTTTGTTACTCTTTGATAGCCCAAAAATACTTTCCTTTATTTTAAAGCTAAATTGACGTAAACAACAAGTTTACTTTCGCTTTTCAAGATTTAGATCGCTTCGGACGAGGAATGGTTATAGTTTGTCAAAACCCAATAACGATTGGCTGACCAATAGTGAAACGTTTTTGGTAAACAGGACTTAAAATGGTGGCTGCTCTCATGAACGGTTTTGCAAGTTTGTGTGGCCCTATAACGGCCATGTTGCTCAATATATTGTATTTGGATTTAATCAATGCCCCCTCACAGAGGCCCGAAAGCGGATGCATGACGTCACAATGTGCACCAGGATTTTAGACTTACTGACTGTTCTTTTAGATCAATTGAACAGCTTGTGACAGTTCCCTCTGTGACGTCATGTACGTTAATTGCTTTCCTTTCGGGCCTGAGTAAGCAGGCGTGCAACTACTTCCCGAGACACTGCAGGTCGTTTCACAGTCAACTTATCATTGTTGGGGTGATACCTCACTTCTCGGTGATTCAAATCATTGGCACATAAGCGGCTCTTATCCATGGAAAGGAAATTATGTAATGAATCATGCGACGCCGCTGGTGACCACTACCAACACACCTTGCTGCTAGGTGGCTTGTCATTTTACGTTGGCTGCGACCAGAGCACATTCCACGTCTATTTTGTCGTGGGATGCCAACAAAGATTGACAGCCACATGGTAGTGAATTGAAGTGTGGAGGTAGTGGCCGCCACGCATAAGCAGTTTTGGGCTACACATGGAGTTTTGGCCGACAGCGAACGATTAAACAGAACAAACGGTGCACAAATACGAAGTGGTCGCATGTATGTATAATCGCGAAGTTTTCTTTAAATTTTCGGAGATTTGTGTAATATTTCGATTTTGTAGCGCTAGCAGCTGTTCGTGTTCAGTACTCAGAACTTGCTCCACGGTCGATTCGTCCCGTTTCAATCCTCTCGAAACAGCGTTGGAAACTTGAGTGCAAAACAAAAAAGGAACGGACTGTGTGTGCTACGAATGGTGCCGTTTATTATATGCTACGCCACCGGCACCGATGGGCAACGGGCTACTGTTCAGTTTGCAGCAGCAGGACCAGCAGCAACATCCACTCAATAACTTAATTACAGCAGCCGCTGCAGGAGATATTCCACAACTTTTCACCCAGATGGAATCTGCTTCAATATCACCACAGGTAACCATTATAGAAAATACAATTCCAACCAATCAGAACAGTAGTGGTGGCGAAAACACTGAAAACGAGGATGCTCGGGAAAAGCGCATAAATTGCATAAAAATCGTTAAAGATGAAATCCTTGAGAATCCTCTGCTGCCAATATCAATAGCCGAGCCCTGTATTACAATTATGGAAACGGAAGAAGTGAAGTAAGTACGCGACACGATAGATTTCCCACTTTGTGGTCAATTGGTGCTCCTTCCTCTACTCTAACCTCAAACTTACGTTCAATCTATTAATATAAAGCCTAAGCTGTATTGTGCATTTATCTTTGTGAGAATGAGGTTGAAAGAAGTCATTCAGTACAAGGAAACTTATTTCCACTTTTCTCTCAAAATATTGCAACAAAAGCACATTTCGCCCAAAGAAAATTTCAAACTACTCGTACATGGCACCAATTTCTAAATTTCTTGGACACGTCTAAGATTCGGATCCCTTTACAAAAACCCAAACAATCATGCGAACTATGAAGTATAAATACGAGTATATATATTTACAAAGCAATACTTAATCGTATTTTTATTACGGAAATATTTTTAATAGCCTAAAATTATTCGAAATGACATTATTTAATAATGAACCTAATTAGTTTCAAAAACATTATGAATGGAATCGATATGAAAATCGAAAAATATCCAATAGTATTAAAGATAAGAATAACACAAACAAACAGAAAACACACACAAAAATGCAATAATTTTCTTTTTTAAGAGTAAACTCATTTTTGCTAATGTAATAGATATATGAGAACCGAAATTTACAATGGTGCTATGTGCCTTTAAGAGTAAATTTAGATTAAGCTTTTCGTTTAAGTTAGACTCCTTGTTGAAAGAAATTATTTGTTGTACTTTGTTTGATTATTAATACGAAATCAATGTACTTTTTACAAAAACAATGAAATAGGAAACGCCAACATTTAAAATTTTGCGTTAAAAGTTGAACAAACGAGTAAAATCAGGAGAAGAAAAAGTAATTTAATTTTTTGCATCAATTTTTTTTATATATTTATAAGTTAAGGAAGCGTTGATTCGCATTTATTAAGGTTGTAACTAATTGCACAAAGCAAGAAAAGTTTTCTTAAAATTTTGTCATGAGTATAAGTGAATTATTTATTTCTTACATTCAATTACGTAAAACAAAAATAACCCATGAAATATCCAGTAAATATTTTAAATTATAAATTAATTTACTAAATCTTTCCCCTGGCACCTTTCACTCCTTGTGATATATTTTCCAGTCTGTCATAACGTATTCAGTTTATTAAACTATAAAATAAATCGTTCAAACATTTGAATCATAAATACACATTTGAAATGAATATTTACACTTTGTTGTAAATTAATAAAATCTAATTAACTAAAAACTTCAAATATTAACTTCAAGGAACCTTTCCGAAATTTACCTTCAAAATATAAATACTTGCAGAAGTATTCTTGCCTAGTTGTTTTTCTGTCTCCAGGGATAGTACACGACGCTTTTTAAAAAAAAGAAAAAAATATATCTGTGGTAGAATAGTTTGATACCATTTAGGTATTTTTTTAATTGTTAAATGTACATGAAACTAAATGTACGTCAATATTTGAATAATTTTTTATTGGCCAATTCAAATCAGTTTTTCTTAAGCTTTCTTTCATGTACCTTTTGAAGTACAACAAAGATAGATTCAAAATAAGAATTCTTATTTAAAATTCGTTTTTTTTTTATTTTTTTTTATTATTTCACAATTAAAACATAATGGCCTGTTGTTGGCTAACTTTTCGCAGTACCCCACCCAGCCAGTCGTTAAATTAGTCAGCCACGTCGTTATACCTTCCATTTAGTATAGTAAATCTTTCCCATTTGCTTCCCTCACTGTTGTAATTATTTGAATGAAAACATACTGATCACAACCCTATTGTACTTTGGAAACAAATCGGCCTGATTAATTAATGTAGAAAGCAAAATAGGTCCGAAAAATCTATCCAACATAATTAATTTAATCTTCTCGACTATCTAAACGGCCAAACTGCTCTTTGATAATTTTGAAAAAAAAACAATAGGCAATTATATAAAAATTAATAAATAATTAAATTCCAATTGTCACTATGAACATTTCAATATGCTTTAACAATTGTTTCTTTTTTCTGATCAAACATTTTTAATTTTGAGCTTTCATCTTTTTGGACCCTACAAAAAAAAAAATCACTTCACTCACAATAAGCATCTTCAATAAAATTAAACTTAAATGTATTACATAAATAAAATAAATGCAAACAAATCAGTACAAGTTGTATATAAAAATCATAAATTTAAAATAAACTACATTAATAATTTAGAATTCTTAATATCATATTTATATTTATAAATAAACATTTATATAACAACATGAATTGCTAACGAAAAACACGACTTTCCTTTCCAGTGGTTCTTCTTTTCAGCGGGAAATGAGGTGCAGGGTAGGTATGCCGTCGCGAGGGTAGGGTTTGAGAAAATCCGCTGAGGTCGGTTTCGCGTTGCGCGCGGTACGCGGTACCTTAGTTGATTTTGATTTTTCATTAGCGTAGCTTTTTTCGGAATTACGTTAACGTAGTGTATTTTTCGGTACCGCGTCGGAAATTCGGGAACGCGAAGTAAAGATTAGATCTTTGTCTTTTGACTGGTTATAGGAAGAAATACGGAGTAACGTAAAGTAGGTTTCCTCTCCGTATGGTTTTGTTTTGTAACGCGTTTGAAAACGGGCATGTGTAGGTGGCTGAATATTGTAAGTGAGCGTAACCCATTCGGAGACCCGCGACCGAAATCCTCTCCGATCTAGCTGGCCGACAAGCAGCCACCGCGTGAATGGGTTACGGTGCATGGATTGGTTGACCGGTTGGTACCGTCCGTTGGCACTACTCAGACTTAACGTCTAGAACCGATGAGAGGTCGGTTCCGCGTTCGCACGTAGACGTAAAATCATTACAATTATCTAAGCAACCGATGCTTAAACAGCAGTATGACCAGTTCTTGCAAAAATAGCTAGATTTAGGACACATGATGGAAATCTCCAAAGTAGAAATCATCGGACCGCACTATTTTTTGCCACATCATTACCTTTTAAAACCGGAAAGCAGTACTACGAAGCTATGAGTAGTATTTGATGCTTCGGCAAAAACTTGGAACAACTTATCGCTCAATGAAAGTACAGGAAGATATCAGCACTATCATGACAAGGTTCCGTTTAAAGCGCTATGTGTTCACAGCAGATATTACGAAAATGTATCGACATATTCTCATAGCCAAAGAAGACCAACAGCTTCAGCTAATAATCTGGAGAGAAAGTGTATCTGAAGAAATAAAATATTATAAACTTGCTACGGTCACATACGGTACTAAAGCAGCACCATATCTAGCGATTAAATGTTTGAAGAAACTGGCTGAAGAAGAAGCAAGCCCATTCCCATTAGGAGCTGCCGCAATCCAAGATTTCTATGTTGATGATGTCCTTACAGACAGTGATAATCTAGATGAAGCAGTAGTAATGCGGAATGAGCTAAAAACATTATTGGCAATAGCTGGTTTCAATCTGCACATGTGGTGCGCTAATCATCCAAAATTGGTGGATGGTATAGCAAATCAATAACTCGACATTAAATTTGATGTTTCGATATTGGATACTGACTCAATTAAAACTTTAGGACTAATTTGGCAGCCAATCACAGACATGTTCACGCAAGTTGCTGGCTTAAAGGAATACAGCATAACCACAAAAAGAAGAATACTTGCCGATATTTTACAAATCTTTGACCCCTTAGGACTCGTAAGTCCAGTGATTGTGACAGGAAAACTCATTATGCAGAAGTTATGGAATTCAAAGGTTGACTGGGATGAAGATATTTCAGAAGAGCTTCGATTGACTTGGCTAAAGTATAGAGAAGAGCTACGGGGCTTGAATGAGATCTACATTCCAAGATACATGTTCAGTGACCACGAAACAATTGATATGCAAATCCACGCCTTTGCAGACGCTAGTTTAGAGGCCTATGGCATTGCCGTTTATATAAGATCGAAAGATAAACGTGGAAAGATTACAGTAAAATTGCTTTGCGCGAAATCGAGAGTAGCCCTAATCAAATCCACTAGATTAGAACTATGTGCAGCGAAGTTAGCGGCCAAATTGGTAAAACAAGTCAAGTCATTCGCTAATATAAAACCGAATACAACATTCTTTTGGTCTGACTCACTCATCGTCATTCACTGGATTAGAGGTGACCCATCTATTCGAAAAACATTTGTCGCGAATGGAGTCACAGCGATACAAGAAATGACGTCGACAAAAGAGTGGTTATATGCTCCTACTAAAGACGTGGACTTCACGTGGACTCTTTGCCGAGCAGTTAAAATGGTCCGAGCTATGGTTTGATGGTCCAGCGTTCTTAAAATTGCCCAAAAATACATGGCCAGCTGAGCCAAACTCTAACCTAGGTGATGATGAAGAGACAAAAGTTAACAAGCTGATTGCGACGGCTACAACTGATTCTCATAAACATCCACTGTACTCAATCGACCATGGAAATTCATTCCAAAAGCTATTGCGGGTTATGGCTTACGTAAATCGAGCAATAAAGAACTTAAAAAACAGTAGCCAAAAGTCATATTATCTATCGAAGAATTAAATGATGCCCTCAAAATTATCATCAGAGAAGTTCAACGAAGTAGCTACCAGGATGAAATGTCCGCTTTGATGACGGGCCAAGAAGTTGCGATGTCAAGTAAGCTTCACACTCTTGCACCTTTCAAACATACAGATAATATCATCCTAGTCGGAGAAAGATTAAGAGCAGCAGAAATCAGTTACGATGCAAAACACCCCATGGTGTTACCAGGAGATCATTTTGTCGCGCGACTCTTAGGGTTCGGCCACATTGCGATTTTTCTGCCTTAACCAGCGATTTCAGACTCAAATACGAACACACTGCGACAAGATTTACAAAGGAACTTCACGCATGCGCAGAGCTAATATGCTCATTTGAAGGTATGTCTTTGCCAGGAACACATGCGCTAACTCATTTGCACGCTATGCAAGAACCTTCCGTGCACGTCAGCGTCAAATGTCCAAATGATGTGCACCTGCGCGTGTATCACAAAAACTACCTGCTAAACTGTAAAAATCGCAAATTCCTGCGACTGCCGACCTGGACAAAATTGTCGAAAATCGCAGTGTGCGGGCTTCCATTTAACCATGTGTAACTTGCGACAGAAGTGCGGCTAAATAGTCGTAGTCTGATGCATTCCTTACTCACACATCTCTATCAAGCGCATTTACATGCAGGACCTCAAGCGTTACAGAATATCGCGAGACAAAGATATTGGATTCTAAACGGTAGAAACATCTGCAGAACAGTTGTGGCGAATAGCGTTTCATGTAAAAAATTTCGACCTCAGCCAACAAATGGGTGACCTACCAAAACATCAGTTCAATTAACAAGACCGTTTTTCAACAGTGGCATAGACTTTTGTGGACCAATATACACGCACTTCAAAATTCGAGTTTAGGACAATAGTATTTAAGTTTTAATTCCTTTGAAACTTCAAACTTCCGCGATGATTGTTTCTAAAATGTCCTTCCTCAATAATTTTAGCTAAGTTTTCTTCGTTTGCTATGCCTTTTAAAAGGATACTGCATTTAAGTATTTTTAATTTGCCGATAGTTATAAAATTGTTGGTGAAAGCGGAATATATAATCTAGAAAAATTCTTCATTTTCCATCAGAATTGCATTTGATTCGTTTTGATTGACGCGATTTTTTAGCAGCGTGATAGCGTCCTGTTCGTCTAATTGTTTCCCAGGAGTTGGCAGGTATTGTCCTCCTCTCCTGGGCAAAGCCGATAATCGGGGGACGGTGACTTACCAATTTTGTGCAGGTAACACTGAAAACACCCATGCCCACTTAAAAGCTGGGTCAGTTAGAAGTCAGTCTCACCATGCTATCAATTTAGTCAAGGTCTCACATCCGGGATGAGGTGCGCAGTTCACCTTCTTTTCGTGCAATTCACCCAAGACTGCTGCCAATCGTTGAGTGAGCGCTGTCTCTTCAACCGTCTTCCTCGTATCCTCATTTCGACGCAGATAAATAGCGCGGCACTCTGTAGCAAGGAGGGCTACAGGTATCACACCTGCAACAACTCTCACCACCTAGAGACTGTCGGATACGAGGATGCGATCCTCAGTGCTCCTCTTCTCTATATTTGTGCCAAGCGTTTTCGGTATACCTCCTTGCTGAGAGCGTTGCCTTATTTTTTTGCTCCGTACAGTAGCACTGACCCTACAACACTTATCAAGAGGCGTTTTTTTGATGGGTTGGGTCCTTCTACGTTGGCCATCAGCCAACTCAGAGCCGATACGCCCGAAGCAGCTTTCTCAGCCGTTACCCTGATTTGCTCAGGGAAGCTCATCTTCGCCACTGACTTCGATTCGATTCGTATGTCTCGAATATTAATCATCTTTATACTAGGGATTCTCTTTTTTATCAAATTGACCACTTCGATTTTTTCCAGTGCTGAACTGAACCCGCGAGCAGTCATCCAGTCCCTCGCTCGGTGCATTAGCATGCCTGGCCTAAGTTGCGCTTGTTTAACGCTGCGTCCAGCGACCAGAGCCGGAACTTCATCCAAATAGCCGATCATGCGCGACTCATCTGGTATCTCTAGTCTCAGTGCCAAGGATCTGGTCTGGACCAAGGATAGATCTTGGCCTTCTGTCAGGTCGTAAAGCAGGCTACAGTCCTTCAGTTAGTCCCTCAAAAGCCACATTAGATATTCTGGAACTTTAAAAGCGTTTTCCAGCATACCCAGAATATCCAGCCATCTAGCGGGGTTGAAGACATTTCTAACGTCTCTACCCTCTACCTTTTGGACCGCGCTCACCACCTCTGCTATTGCAACAATGGTGAAGCGTCCTGCTCTAAAGCCGCACTGCCGGGGTGATAGGTCCCCAGCAGCACGAATCGCGTCAGTGAGTCTTCCCTTGATGAGTTTCTCTAGCACTTTCCCAGCAGTGGTTAGCATGCATAACGGGCGGTATGCAGACGGCAATCCGGGATTTCCCTTCCCCTTGCTGGTCAGCACGAGCCTCACCACCTTCCATCGTTCCAGGAAAACCCCGTACCGTAGGCAAGCGTTGAATGTACTGAGCAGTAAATCAGGACAATGGTGATAGAAAAGTTGAACTGTCTTCTCCAGTTCCGGCTGTGTGAAGAGTGGACATTCGACTGGTGTTCTACCATAGACAGCGTCAACACAGACGAGATGGACGGGGAAGAGCACCCGCACGATCTCGTGCGTAGGGTAGCAAGCTTCCGCATAACCAGCTTGTAGCCAAGTCCCCAAAGACCCTTGCTAACATTGTCCACTAGATCGTGTTAGCAGTAAGCCTGTGATAACCTCGATCCCTCGGGTCGATATTCCGCGAAGGTACGGCTGTTTGACAGCTCTCTGCAACTGAACCGGTTGACGTCGACTAGTGGTGAGCGAATGAATCACCACTTCACGTTGGTCGGGCGACAGGTGCGGGTCGCGACGAAGTTGTCAAATCGTATACCCATAGCTATGAGACTCGGTAGTACGTAGAAGAAGAAGAAAAGACGGGCGAGGAAATCAAACACGTGGTGGTTTCAATCGAAAAGTGCGGAGGACGCAATAAGCGCTACGGGTGCTTGGCGCGATATTTTATGCCACGATTGGGAGTTACGTGAAACGGCGCGAAGTGAACACCCTGGAATATTTACGTTCAGTGGAGAGCTCCGAAATTTTCGAAAATCGAAGTTGATGAGCAGTGATGGCTAAGAAGTGCATGAGTTAGAGGAGAATGGAACTTATGATTAAGAGTGAAGTTCGTCAAGGTTTGATGTCCTCGTTGCTCCCAGCCGGATCCCTTTTTTATCGTCATCATTTTGTAGCGTGTACGGTAAGATATTTCCTGTGCGCGGAGAAATATAGCGGAAAGTGCATGGAGTTAGCACTCGAAAGAGCCGGAGAAGCGGAATCATCGCCAGGTTTGCCAACTGACGGATCTGTCAGCAATTTGGGCGCAGAGAAGACGACAGTTATCTGTTCATCAACACACGACCGGTGTTTCCGAAGATAGTGACAGGGAAAGTAGAAGGTGAGATGACACGCATTAGGTGCTAAACCCTTATTTATCCCGTTTGTGGGTGTAGCAAACGATTGGCCTATTGCCGGGGGGCAATCAAGACAACTGTTTAGGAATGGTTGTTGGACAAGAGAAAATAATCCGTGCATTTGACCATCGAGGGGCAAACCGTATGGAAACCTATTACAAGCCTTACTGTTGTTAAGCAATTTAAAAAGGCTTTTCCTGGCCAATTCATATGCTGCTACCTGGTTGCTGCCTCGTCACGGTCCCACGCTTGTCGAGCCTCACGTCGAAGCTGGTGACACTCCCCTCACTTTTCAGCGATTTATATCGACCACTGGGGGATTGCCGTGCCTGGGTTACGACGGGACATGGATGTGTTGCAAGCAGTCGTGATGATGCTCATAGTTCAGTGCATCACGTCTTGAGCTGCCAGTTCTTCCATCCCCTACGAATATCCCTACAGCGGGGCACCTCGATAAACCTCTCGACGTCCATCATTCCAACGTGCCAACCAATTGTAGAAAGTCAAGAGCACGAATGTCGGGAGATGTGTCTCTTCCTTCCTTCTTCTATGCCAATCTCCTTTGATTGGGCTTGACTAATGTTTGATGGTGGAGCTATCTTATTAATGTTTGATGGTGGAGCTATCTGCGCGTGCCATTTAGGCTTAGCCCTTAGCGCTTCTTTAGTCTTCTGCTCTTTTTGCGCTTTCTGCTCCTTTTCGGCCTTCAACCAGCTACTCTAGGTCAAGGAGCCCAACCTTTACTCCTTTGCTGATTTTTGGCGAGCCGCATGCAAATGTTATTCTTTTTAAAACATCTCCGGCTTTTCGGATTAGCCTTTTTTCTTCATGTCGCTGGGCGGAAATTGTACTTTGTGACCACATTTCTCAGTCAGGGCTGTTACCTGTCATCCCAGGAGGGAACCTCACGGCGCCTCCAATATCCTCGGGTTCGTGGGAGTGGCGCTCCCCAAAGAATGCTAGCCTCCAAGAGTACTTAACGTTTAGGTTAGAAATATTGTGTTAACATTATATATTGGTATAAGATAAAGTTTTTTTGATTGGATTCAATTAGAATTAGGTTATAACATATTAGGTGTCACTGTTGTGTTTGTATTATAATTAAATTTTGAATATCGGTTGGTTTTTTCTCGTTTTTCCGATTAAATCATAAAATACGAGTGTGCAATAATTTTAATTAAATTGAATATGAAATTTTTTTTTTGATTAGATAATTTTTACTTAATAATGCATAAATTTAGAGAGCCATTTGGGCCACAAAGTTTTTGTATTTATATTGTTTGGAATATGCTTTATATTCTTTGAAAATTTATAACTAGTATTGAATAAAGTGCCTTTGACTTTGAAGACATTTGGGATTTTGATTTGATATTTTGAATTCGAATATGATTAAGGTTACTCGCTGCAATGTAATATAGCGTAGAAGTTTATAGTAGTTCTGCGATAATTGTCAGTCCATACATGAAAAATGTGCACTACATGACACGCTGCATCTACGATTTGTGATCGTCTGTACCATGCTTTCGTAAACATGTGATACCACGGTTTTACCAAATGTGTCGCTTGAAGCTTACCGCCTTTTGAAATTAAATTGTCACGCACGTAATTTTCAATTAAAATTTGAATCAGAGCGATTTTTAATGACCCGGCGTCGGCGTGGCGTGGATCTCTAACTCGAATCAGTAGCTTTCGGGTTAAGCGATTAGAACTCTCCCCATTACACCACTCGTATTATAACATCACCTTTTTTTGTGAAGGCCGTGAACACCCTGAGTGTGGGGCTCCCGGGCAGCCTCTCTGTTTCACAGAATAACTATGTCCAGAAGCAAAGCTTCTGGGTGATCAGTTGTTAACTGAAACATGCTACTGCATGTACAGGTATGTATACTTGACCATACGCGGTGGAAATTTTCGGGTATGGATTTGTTAACGAAAATCTCTCATTCAGCTCTAACACAATGCGAGCGAGCGAGAGAAATATAATATTTTTACAAATTCAACTACTTGAAGTTGCTTATAAATTTGAAAAATATATTGCCGCATGTAGTCAGGAAATATCTTCAAGAAAAAATTTTTATTACAGCAAAATTATTTAGAAACTGAAGTTTCCATCATATCGGCAGAGTTCAAATCAATTAAATTTATAAATATTCACTTTGCTATTCTTACATATATTTTTATGGCAATTTTTTGAAATATGTGCATAAGCAAGCATAACCTGATTTCCATGTTCGGATATAATTGTTGATATGAATGATTAGATGTATGTCATAGATTATTTGATTGCAGAGAGGCATACTGTTCAAAACAAAAAATTTAAAAATAGTAGTTGCTTCTGCGAATTAAAGCATAATGTTAAAAGCTTGCCAATAATAATTTGCAACTTTACGGCGCTTGCCTGTGGTAAGTGTAATTGCAAATTACTGACGTTGATATAAATCCCCGTTGGCACCGCTAACCGGAGAGGAATTTAGTATTAAATATTCATTAACAAACAGAAAATGCTACAACTTTCTTATTTAGTGACCTGATGTAAACCATTTTTACGTTCGAGTCGGATTTGAGTAATGAACATAGTAAATTGGATTTAAATTGCAGCCTTGAAATGAGTTTTTCGTTAGTATATTATTTGTCATATCTGGTAATGCTGCTTTTTCCCATGCACCACATCTGGTTCTTTGAGAATCGCTCTCGTAAAGGTAACCACGAACTCATGCCTTCCGGACGAGGCTGGAATCTGGAATTTTCATTAACACTTGTGGATGCGGTGTTAGCTGTTTTAATTGTTAAGAAAGAGTAACACTGGGGCAAAAGTAGATTTCATAACACTGAGTTTTATTGAATGAGCAAAAGATTTTACAAGTACCTTTTTCAATTGAAAATAGAAAAAGACAGCTTCCTTTTAATTTTGTGTATTTTATTTTTATTTTTCTTCTCGAAATCGATTTTCGACCGTAATCGTTCGGTCTTCTTCAGCGATTAATTTATTTTCACTCACAGACTGCAGGTGAAAGGCCAGTTACCAAAACATTGGGTCCGATATGTGGACGATGTGTTTGCGTCTGAGAAAAGAAGTGACGTGGAGAAGGTGCTTGCCGATCTGAATGGATCCCACAAGGATATAGCAGGAAGAGAAAGACAGTAAACTATCGTTCCTAGATATAGTAATAAGGAGGACCCAAACAAATATAGCCATGATCCACAGAATGCTCGATTTGCCGCTAAGCAAGGAAGCTAAGGAAAAGGAGATGAGGTACATTGTTGAGACAGCTAGACTAAACGGCTTCAAGGGCTCCGCAACCAGGAGAATGGCACAGAAGATCCAGATAAATAGACAGCGACAGGGACGATCAACATTATCAAATGCGAATACCGAAAGAACGTACTGGAAGGCTTTAACTTTTCACGAAGGCATCAGCAATCGGATCAAGAGGCGAATAAATCAGTTCAATTCTGTACATTTAATCGAATCAAGCAGCAAGAACCAGCTCAAAAACGTTCTCGGATCAACGAAAGACAGGCGCGAACCGCACGAAAAATTTGGTAACTATCGCATCGAATATCCCACTTGTAGAGAAGTGTACATAGGCAAAGACATATAAACAAATGGACGAGCAACGAGAATCTGTGTACTCGTCCATGTGAGAAGCGAATTCGCCACATAAATAAGTTATAAATAACTTACGCTCTCGAAACTATATGATTCCCTCTGCTTCTCCTTCCCCCTTTTTTCCAGGCAGGTTTTTCTTTTCTCGCTTCAGGAGAATCGCTCCCCCACTGATACCCGCGCACACCAACGAAATTTCATTTCACGTGCACACGATCGCGCCTTCGCTATCGTTCGTAAAACAGTTTGAGTACAAACAACAAACGACTCTCACGGAAAACTCGAACGTCAAAGCAAAAGAAAATCGAAAAGAGCGCGAAACTCGCGGGAAAACTCATGTGTCAAAGCGGATGGAAATTTCGTAAATTTTTAATTAAAACAGTGAATTAAAGTTCCGATTACGTACGCGCGATCTTTAAAATTAAAAACTTTTTAAATGTGAAAGTGTTTCGCCGTGAATAGAGTGCTAAAACAAAAGCATATCACTTCAAACCTCAACTTGACACAACTTTAGCGAAGGTTGCCAATTGCTTCGGCTCTCACGACCGGTTGCGGATCCAGTACTCTCTACATCTATGTACATAGGTCAAACGAGGAGACTCATCGGCACGCGAATCAAGGAGCATCTAGGCGAAGCAGCAGCAGCAAGAAGGAAAGAAAGAACTTACAATTTCAAGTCGGCTGTAGGGGAACATATTATCACGAAGGGACACGAGATAACAATGGAGGACGCAGTAGTCATCAAGGAGGCTAGAGATATACGTGAATTGCATGTGATGGAAAGCCTGGCAATTACCCGGGGAAGGAAAAAGTTGATGAATCAGGATGACGGAAACTGCAGATCATGGCTATTTAAATTAATTAAATAATAATATCTTCTCTGAATCTTTTAAAAACAAAATTTTTATAACTACCCCTTTTGTAAATTACCTTTCCTACCTTTTATTACCTTAAGCGGATTCCCCCAATTACCTTTTAATGATCTAAAGTAAATTTCCTAAAACATAGCTAGTATATAAGCAGGAATGTGAGTGAAAATAAATTAATCGCTGAAGAAGACCGAACGATTACGGTCGAAAATCGATTTCGAGAAGAAAAATATAAATAAAATACACAAAATTAAAAGGAAGCTGTCTTTTTCTATTTTCAGTTGGAGTATTTTGTGAAGGCGAAAATGAATTCGATTACAAATACTTTTTCAATGTTTTGCAATAATCAAGAGCAATTTAAAAAATTCATAATTTACAATAACTATCGATCAATATAATTTCAAGCTTCAAACAGATCTTCTTAGAACACAAATAAATGTGATATTTAATCCCATAAAAGTAATAAATTAGGGCGGCACATCAATCCTTAGTTTCAGTTTTTGTGCATTTCTCGAAAACTGTGCGTTAATTATCAAAATGAAAGTTTATCAAACTTTTTTTCTTTTTCCTTTAAAAACCGTCGGGCCTTGCTTTGTTGTGTGAGCAGACGAGTTTCGACTCATTTGAGTTATCTTTAGTGTCTAAAGGATGTGTTGAAGGGAATGGCTTTATATTGTCGTAGGATGGGTTAAGCAGGTAGTACTAAATTAGGCCAGGCAGAGGGATATTAGGGTTTTTTTTAATTGTTGCATGTCCGTTTGCTCTATTTCATCTCGTTTCCGTTTTCGGCTGAGAGTGTCGTCTAACTAATATTGAGAAAATTGCCTCGGAAATTGTAACAAGTTGTTCGTTGATAATCTTACCGTCTGTTTTTCTATGTTTATTTATTTCAAGCCTTTCTAGGATGTCCAGTATCGGTTCCTTGCTTCGTTTGTGAAGCAATGTCATAGAGGCTGTCATAGCGTCAGGCTCGTGTTGATCGAATTTTGACTATTGATTTATTTGTTACCGTTGTGCTCCCAAAGATTATTCCGGGGGGGGGGATTGCACACAAAATTTCCGTTCATTTTCCCTTTCTCTGCATCACTCAAAGCAAAACTTGTCATTTTAGACCTGTTTTGCTTGGCATTTCCCATTAAGACGTTTCATTCGATCCGCTTATTGTCTGCATTTAATGTAGTTTTTTTTTCAGGGGCCGCTCCCTGTATGAGGACACCCCCCCTAAACATATTTATATTTATGTGCTAAAACTTTGTCCCAACTGACGGTATTCCTGCATGAAGTCGGTGCAATGTTGTTTCAGCGATTCGTTCTTGTTCCAATTTGCGTTCCAAAGCCAGAAAACGTTTATAATCTGTCTCTTTGGAGTTACCCAGTAACTTAGGGTCTTTCATGAATGGAAATTTTAAAACAAATCGTCCATCTTGTCCTCGCCTGGTATTAGCAGTAAAGTATTCTTCACAACCTTTTTCTTGCTGCGTAAGGTTCGTGTCTGGCTCCACTTCGTCCGGTTTCCAGAACTCTTGCACCCTTTCTTGAAGTTCGCCGCAATCGTGACTGCAAATAGCGCAAGTAAAAGTGTGGGTGTCCGAATTTGCCACTCGACCGGAGACAATCCATCCGAACACGGTATTCTGTAGGCTTGGTAATTTATTCCCCAATCGAATTTGCCCAACCGAAAGTATCGGTAAAAAGTTTTCTGCTCCAATGAGAACAGCAATTTGACTAAGTTGATTGAATTGAGGATCTGCAAGCGACACATTCTGGGGTATAGGCCATGATACGATGTCAATGAATTCTGACGGTTGATAAGTTGTGAGAACAAAGGCTTCGATTCTGGCTGAGAATCCTGTTGTCCTGGGCCGTATCGAAAAATTTACTCTGGATTAAGCCTTTTGAATTCCTTGTCCAATCCCTTGAACACACAATGCTTCGGGAACTTCCTTCAAACCAAGCCGTCTGACCAGAACTTTAGTGATGAAATTTAATTGAGACTCGGAGTCAAGAACAGCCCGACATTCAAGTTCTCGACCATCCACAGCCAATAACCTTGACGAGTACAGTGCTCAGCCAGATGTTGTTCCTCCGTGTGTTGTTGATTTTGGCTGCTAGGCTCGTTAAGTTTGATGGCATTGTCGATGTTTCTGCTTGTGCTGGAGGTAAAGTAGAGCTTGACTTGGTACCCTGATTGTCGATGTGCGATAATGCATTATGCCGTTGCGAATACTTTTTGCAGCCTCGGAGCGAACACTGTTGACTATTATGGTCCGCCCTCAAAAAGTTGTAACACAGATTATTTTTTTTCACAGTCTGGAGACGAACCTTTGGCATTTGATTCAGGAAAGTTTTTCAAGAATATAGTGGATGCGTTCCTTTGCACACTATGCATAGGCTCCCTTTGGATGACGTCACTAGCAAGGCAGGCTTAGTTTGTTGTTGCTTTAGAGACGGCGAGCCCGCTTTGCCGAAGGTTTCAAGGCTTTGTAAACGATTCTCCAGAAATGATAGAAACTACTTCACAGGGCCTAGCAGCCGGGGCTCTGCCAACGACTGCTCATACAACGTATGTGTAGTATGGTCCACCCTTTTCACCAGTACATGTAGTAGTATTGGATCCCAGGCGTCGATTAAAATGCCTAAATTCTTGAGTTCCAGAAGACATTCATTGGTTACATCATGTAGACTTCTAACTAATGATGCAGATTCAACAGAGCTTGGTGGTTGAGATAGAAGTTTGTTCAGAAGATGTGCCATTAGCAATCTTTTGTTGTCATATCTCTCTTTAACTATATTCCATGCATCTAAATAATTCTCGTTTAAAACTGGCAAATGCTGCACTAATCTTTTGCTTCGCCTGATAGATTGCTAAGGAGATAATACATTTTTTGTGCATTTCCGATTGCACGGCTGTGGATCAGTTGGAGGTACAAATCACGAAATTGAGTCCACTGCAAGTTATCAGCGTCAAAGGTCGGTAGTACGATTTTTGGCAATTGAACTCCGGTATCCTTTGATTGCCGCAGTAGCATATATTCTTTCAATGAGATTTTTGTCTCTTGAGTCCAGCAGTGAGTTCTTGGCAGATTTCAGGACTGTACTCAAAAGGGCTTCTTTCAGCGGTTTGTTCCCATATTGCCTGATCGTTCTCTGTCAGTGTTACATAACCAGTATACCCTATGTATACTGGTATGAACTGGGTGCTCGCTTTGATGTGTATGCTATATACAACATCAAGGCTCCCGGGGAGCGAACTCGCTGTAACACCACTTACCTGCTACTCTATCCATCGAAACCAAATCAGCAAAGGCGAACGTTTATTTTATTAATTGTTTTTATTTTATTGTTCATTCGTTTTTTTCAAAATTAAATTACACATTTTAAATTATTGAAAACTTATATTAGTAATTAGTGAAGCGCTTTCCAATTGACTTGTCGCGCTTCACAGGTGAGTGCCAGCCTGCAGAGGGAATCAACATGACATGCTATTGTTTCGGGGTGGCCACACAGCGTGGAACGTCATAAAACCGATTGACGTTCGCGGCGCAAGCCAACACCTCACCCTCACCACTTCGTCATGCAATTCGACTATACTTCCGTTTAGAATTTTAATCGCCAATACTTAAACGTTACAAATAATTGGCTAGCAACTCGCTCTCTTACTGGATTCGAATACAGACTCGAACAAGACTGCTCTTCGGTATTCCACCAAATGTTTATATAGGGTCGCGAAACGAGCCTTTGGTCCATATTTCGCTGAAATTCGCCGAATATGCAACCTGTGAGCTCCAATTCCACGGAAGCTCTTACTCTCCGTCTCGTTTGTAGACTTTTACGACAAAATTGGGGAAATTGAGCGAGGGAAAGCTTTTACTTCATTTTTTTGCTCTCTCTTTCTTCCGCTTTACTTCGCTGGAAGCCCACCCCAAAGCTTATGTGCTTGATGGTTGTGAAGCTTACCATGTACGTATGAAATGAATTGCCATGTACGTATGAAGTAAATTGCGAATTGATCTAGCGTATGCCCATTGGACGACAAGTATATGCTTTGATAACAATGGGCGTATGTACTTGCTTGTATGTGAGTATATAGGTGGTATTTGTTCACTCGCAACATCAGTTCGTTCACGTATCTTAGTAATAAGTTAACCTTAAGTGTGTAGTACTCGGTAGAATGTTCACTACTAGCCTTGTGTTCAATGTCTTGAAAGAAGTACGTAAGGGTCCTCATTAAGGCCCTTTGCTTCCGGATCATTCTTGGAAGAATATCCCTTTCTTCTTCGTCATCGCCTTTGAGTTTGAAGTCTGCATGACATTCTGGGTTTTTTGTGGCAGGCATATCTCCAGGATTGGTTGCCGGTGACGATGCCATGGGGTTGTCGTCAGAAGAAGTTCCCACCAATTTTTTCCTCGCGTCATCTAGTGCATGAATGAGCTTCTCGTACACCTTCCAAATTTCGTTGTAGTAATTGTTGGCAAAGTACAGATGATCTGGCGTGGTCACTTCAAATGGTTTCAATTGTTCGTGGACTTGATCAAACTCTGGCCAATACCCTTCTGCCAAGCCTAGTCTCTTGTCTAGGTACTCCTTGGTTCTTCTGGACACTGAATCCTTCCTGAAGTTTATCGGCAGTTGTTCCAGTTTGCTCCCCAGCTCGGATTGTGTAGCCGTCAACTTCTCCATTGTAGACCTTGTTCGAATGCTACGATTGCTTTGCAACGGTCGGCTTCGCTCTATTATCCTCGCTCTGGATCACGTCGAGGTCACCAATGTTTTTGTACCGCGATAACGTAATTTTCTTATCACCCAATTCACAATTTAGTACTTTACTAAGTGTGCAGCAAGCAAAGGTATATTTCTAGTGCAATACTAGAAATATTTCGACTCCTTTATCTCAAGGCAGAAGCACCAGAGCAAATAAAACAAACTTTGCTTAGCGCCGAAAAAACTACAATTGAATTTATTTCCCAAAAGCTTAAGTTTAAATAGAACATTTTCTTATTCTGAAATTGCTTACTCTAAAATTCATTTCATTCCCATGGGGACAAAAATTGCAACTCACGTTTCATTAAATTTTTTGCGACTCAAGAAATTCTACTCGGTACATAATTCTGCAGAATTCAGCCGGACAAAACATTCCCATGAAAATTAAACACGCTCGAGTTGCATTTTCCGCTCGCGGGCGAATGAGTAATGTGATACATGACGTATATGAATTTTTAATGCATGTGAATTTAACTTATCGGGCAAGTAATTTTCTTGGATTTTGATACTTTCGCTATCATAAGCGAACAATAGCAATACAAAAGGATGAGTTGACGATATCGATAGATAATGCTCTGTATGTACCTGCAGAAAAACGTATAACCTGTCCTCCAAATTAAAGAGAAAATCATCCTACACTGACTTATTCTGCCAAAGATACGTTTGCTTGCAATGCGCCAAACAAATATGTTCCGAATGTGAATAAATTTCTACTATTTTGAACTTTCGTCATTTTTTTCTGTTAAATTTTTAGAAAACTTTTTTTTGTTGCTAAAATATGTATTAGACTTTAGATTAAGATGATATGGTGAAAACACCTTCTTGTAACAAATAATGAAAACATCGCTTGCAAAGTTCATCTAGAATTTAGGAAATAAATTCAGGAAGTACGTTAAAAAACCAGTCACCAGTTAAAGGTTAAGAACCTTTAAATATTTTTTTGATACCCAATCTTTCAAGAAGCTGTAACTATCTGCTATCGTCTCAGAGAAAAACGGTGGTGACACAAAGACAGCCGGTCACATGGACAGTATTGAGTTTTTTAAGTTAGGGCTAAACCCTAAAAATCGATGCGATCATGGCCGGTAAATTTTACTTCATTGAATTGTCGCTACATTTTAGTTTACGTCTCAAAGTAAATGGTCTTTTTAAAGAGGTGGAGAACTTTAAATTGAAATGATGTTACGTTGGCACAATTAATGGCCCCTCTATTTTCAAACATTTAAATACCCCGACGCTGAACTTCGCTTATCCGATGCAAAAACCAACATCATCTCAACGCGGAGACGCAATCCAGCGCGCGTTGATGAAATGACGCGGCTGATGTAATCAGGCGGTTGAAGTTGAAATAACTTGGAGACGCGTTGATGAAATGACGCGGCTGATGTAATCAGGCGGCTGAAGTTGAAATAACTTGGAGACGCGTTGATGAAATGACGCGGCTGATGTAATCAGGCGGATGAAGTGGAAATAACTTGGAGAGGCGTTGATGAAATGACGCGGAGGAGTTCAGTTGAGTTGGAGAGCTGATCGTAAAGAGTCGTGGTGAACGGACGTATAATTTTATGGCGTATCCCCTTTGTAGAAAGAAAAGGCCCTGTGAATCTCAATTCAGAAAATTCGTAGAAAGATAGCCTCTTTTTGTGTGTGCAACAAAGGATTTTGTGGAATTTATATTTAGTATTTCCAAGGATTGTGAGATTGTGTAAATCATAGTCAAATTGTGTATTAATTGTTCGAGACATAGTTGTTCAAAATGGCGTATGCATATTTATTCAAATACTTCATCATCGGTGACGCGGGTGTTGCCTCGGGCGGAATATAAATTTCCTAACGCATTTGCAATGTACAGCCTTGGACTTTCGTTTGGCTCCCTGAAATAGCTGATCTGTATTCGTAAGTGTCGTTTGTCTGGGCGTCGCTGGCGTCTTGTTGGTGGAGTGATTTTCGAAGTATTAGCAAGTGCACAAACATTGACATGTCTGTTCGCTGTTAACAGTGTTCGAGGAAAGCCATCGAAGTCCTCCGACATAGACTAATCGCATATGAGGAAATTCGGTAATGTATGTTACCACGGAAAATTTGCTGCGTTTCCTTTATCGGCAATATGTACTGCCGTAATCAATATTTTGCTTATTTACTTTTTCTCAAAAGGAGTCAGGAAGTCGTGTCTCTTGGTA